>JAZKJV010010561.1:0-623205 GCA_037367405.1 Ottelia alismoides | reverse complement strand
TCCTCACATTGAAAGAAAAGATAATCAGTGATCCTGTCCTACAGCCGCCTGATTGGTCTCTACCCTTTGAGATCATGACGGATGCATCAGATTATGCGGTCGGGGCTGTATTAGGGCAGAGGAGGAATGGACTTCCCATAGCTATTCACTATGCCAGCAAAACCTTAGATGATGCTCAGAGAAATTACACAGTGACAGAAAAGGAGATGTTGGCAGTAGTGTTTGCACTAGACAGGTTTCGATCGTATCTGCTTGGCTCGAAAATCACAGTTTACACCGATCATTTAGCTATCAGATTTTTAATGGAAAAGAAGGATGCCAAGGCACGCCTTCTTAGATGGATTCTCTTACTTCAGGAATTTGATTTGGATATCAAGGATAAACCTTGAGTAAAGAATGTGGTAGATGATCACCTCTCCCGATTACAGACAGATCAGCCTTCAGATGAGTACACGCCAGAGATCGCAGAGAGATTTCCAGACGAGAGCATCTTTGCGGTTACAGAACTTCCGTGGTATGCAGACATAATGAACTTTCTGGTTACACAGAAAATTCCTCAGGGTTGGCCGAAGAATAGAGTTGAGAAACTAGTTTCCGAGGCACGATACTACCATTGGGAGGATCCTATTCTTTTTCGCAAAGGACCGGATTGTGTTTACCGGCGATGTATTCCTCAAGAGGAATATAATAGTGTCCTCACTTTGTGTCATTCTCTAGAATCATGAGGACATCATTCAGGGAAGAGGACAGCGCAGAAGGTACTACAGAGCAGATTATGGTGGCCGACTCTTACCAGAGATGCTTGCACATCCGTGAAGAGTTGTCCAGATTGTCAGAGAGCTGTAGGGACAGTCAGTGCCAGAGATGCAATGCCGATGCGACCTGTCATTATCTGCGAGATCTTTGACGCATGGGGCATGGATTTTATGGGACCGTTCCCTTCTAGCAGCGGCTTTGAGTACATTCTTCTCGCTGTAGACTATGTTAGCAGATGGGTGGAGGCTATACCCGCACGAACCGCAGACAGTAAGACCGTTTGCAAGTTCCTAAGAGAACACATTATTTCACAGTTCGGGATCCCTCGTATTCTTATCTCTGACGGGGGTAGCCATTTCATTAATAAGGAAGTGAAGAAGCTAGTGAAAGAGTATAGCATCGATCACAGAGTAGCTTCTCCTTACCACCCGCAGACGAATGGCATGGCCGAAGTCTCGAATAGGGAGGTGAAATCAATTCTCCAGAAACTAGTACGACCGGATAGGAAGAACTGGTCACTTCTTCTAGACCAAGTTCTTTGGGCATATCGTACTGCGTATAAGACTCCCTTAGGCACTTCACCATTCAGGCTAGTTTATGGAAAGCCGTGCCACTTGCCCGTAGAGATCATGCATAAATCTGAGTGGGCAATCCGAGAGATACTGATGGATACACAGAAAGCAGGAGCCAAGAGAAAGATAGATCTGAATGAGCTGGTAGAAATTCGAAATCAAGCATACGAGAACACACTTATCTATAAGGACAAAGTGAAGAAATGGCATGACAGACATATTCGGCACAAGAGCTTTGTCCCTGGGCAAAAAGTCTGGCTGTTCAATGCAAGGTTGAGAATTTTTCCCGGCAAATTGAAAAGCAAGTGGGAAGGACCGTACATAGTCAGAACGGTGCACGACAATGGCAGTATTGCGATATCAGATGTGTCACCTAGTGCAGAACCGTTCGTGGTTAACGGGCAGATGCTGAAGCACTTCGTAGAGACTACTAATCATCTGGACCGTACTGAAGTGATCTACTTTGAACAGGAATCATGATCATTCCTTCACCTCTTCCTGTACAAATTCTTTTGAGCCATTCTGGAGATTCACCACACTTGTATATTCTTCGTAGACCACAATCGTCCCCGTTTTTGCTCGTCTTCTATGCTTCGGATACCAAATCCTAATTATAGGGGGGGCTGATTGCCCGCTGATTTACGTTTTATTTTTTGTATTGATTCTTTTGTATAGCCATTCTTTTTCACGAATCACTGGTCCCCAATTTTTGGCTACACTCTTTTCTATACTTAGGTTGCCTTATCCTAAGTATAGGGGGGACCGAGTGATTTCGATGATTTCGTATTCTTTTCCTTTTGAACTTTCGTTATTTATCCTTTTCATTCAGTCATCCCGTTTTTGCTCTCCCATGATACTTACGATGAACTGATCGTAAGTATGGGGGGGTTGACTGACTTGTGATCGATATCCTTTTTTCACCCACTTTTACTTAGCACGAGTTATGTCCTCCTTTTTCTCTTTTGACGCTATGAGGACATAGCTCAAGCTAAGTATAGGGGGGTGCGTATATATTGTATATATACTTTCAGCGATAACTCGTACTTTTATGTATTTTCTATATCTATAAAATCCATAAAAAGTGGGTACGGGTTAATTTAAAATTCACTCTCTTATTTATAAATCCTTGTAAATAAGTAAAATATGCTTAAAACTTGTAATCAAATTTTGTACTTAAAATTTGCCCTTAAAATTTGCATAATACTTATTTAAAATTCTATTTATTAAAACATGTATAAAAGCCATTCAACCTTTGTAAAATACTTTGTAGATAAAATTTGTAAAATACATTAGATACTTAACTTGAATAAAATATATCTTGTAAAATTTGTGAATAAAACCTTGTTTATAAAAAAGTCTGTAACAATTACAAAATACTTAAAATCCATAAAAATGAGTAAAATTCAGAAAATATACTTCACAAAAACATGGTTGTAATTGCATTCGCATTTTTCAGAATAAGTTTGATTTCCAGAACTAAGGACTGAGTCTAGTCTAAAGGATGGAGCTTGATTACGGCTTTTAACTCTAGTTGTAAGGAATCTGATTAGGAACTGGAATTTAGACTCTTCAGGTCTGGTGACTTAAAATCTTTGGGTTCCGCAAGACCATATTCGGGAAATCAAGTCATCTGAGCTTAAGTAGACCATTTGGAGTCATCCGTACAACTCTACACCAGTGAACCAATCTTGAACACATGCACTCTGCACTTAGCTCGACTCGCATAGAGTTTCGAAGGGCAGTACACCTTAGTAGTGTGTTCCTATCCTTATCTTTGCGGCATTGATGTCTAAAGACGGGAGAGATTGGGGTTGCGATAGTTGCTTCGGATGAGGGAAGGATCTGCTGACACAATGTTTCTAAGACCTCAAAAAATGGACGGAATAAAAAGATTCTATATCCGTCGAGGCACAAAAGATGAATGCAGTGCAAGCAAATTACAAAGTCAAAGCAATACAGAAGCCACCAAATAAGACCAAACTGGTCAAAGCTTCCACCAAATATTCCTGCACATCTTAGTGAAGACTCAGCTACACCGGTTGGGCTTCACAAGGAGATGCGTCTACACTGGTCGCACTCCACTTCTTTTCTCATTCTTCTAACTTCTCCCTATATTTGATTGTGGACATAGCAGAATTGAACTCAGAAGGGAATACCTCCCTCCCCGAGGAAAGAGTAGCGGGATGAGGAAGCCATAGGAGTGTATAGCCGGGATTGACGGTTTCTTCGGTTCTCTAAGCAGGAAGAGCTAAATCAATTCACACACTGTACAAGTTGACTTCAATGATGATAGAGTTTGCGATATGAATAAGTGAGTCTGAACTAGCCGACTAAGTGATCTTGAGTAAGGATTATGGAACTTGAAGACCGTTGAGGATAAAATCCTAATCCTAGTTAAGGTTCCGACAAAATGCTTGTTTTAGGTCCGATCGAGCTCTGTCCTTTGTCTGTTCTCATGAATTGGTTTAGGAAAACAAATTCATTCTAACTTTCTTTCTTTTTCACTTACTTTTTCAAAATAAGTGTTTGCTAAGGGACTGGCAAAGTTTAAGTATAGGGGGTTGATGAATCCATGATTCATTAACTTTTCTGTCGCATTTTGTCTTAAAACCCTTAACAAATACATGTAAATACCCACTAATTCTCATATTTTAACAAAACACCACTCATGTGTAAATATTCACTTTTAACCACTAAAATCATGTAAATAAATAAAGAACCAGAAAAATAAAGAAAAAGGCAGATTGAATATATTATGTATATATATATATACAATATGACTTAAAATATAAATATAGCTTTAAGATATATTTATAGCCTAACCCCCGAGACCAAGTCAGCATGGATTAGTCGACAAACCAATAAGTAGGGGGAGATAAGGAAAGAAAACCAAAGAAAAATAATTTAACACACACATATACACCTTTCACTATTTATAAAATAAATACAAAACTTCAAAGAATTTTAATTATTTCATATGAACATATTTTTCACCAAATCATTCTCCTAATTATTTCTAAAAATGTATATAAAAATATAAAAATATAAAAATAAGTTAAAAATATTACTCTATATATATGCCAAGAAATCCAGCCTACAAATTATCAAAATCTCAACTTCCGAACATCATAACTTCCTCATACGAACTCCAATTTCACTCTACTCACCTTTAAAGTTCATAAAATAATATTATCTAACTAATAAAGGTGATTTCATCGAATTCGAAGTCCGTTTGCAAAAAGTCGGTTTTGGGACCAAAAGATAAAGGGGTTTCTGGGCTGTTTATTTTATGTAACAAATATTATTTATCATTTCCTTAATTTTATAATTTTTAAATTATTTCATGATCTTGTAGTTTCACCATAAATTATTTCATATTTTTTGGAGACTATTTATTATTTTAATAAAATCAAAAACCTCAAAATATAGGAATAAATGACCTATTTAGATACTAACCCTATTTATTAAAATATGAAAATTAATTTATAAAAATCTATAAAAAATCGTACAAGTCTTATTTAATACCCTAATAATTAAGAAAATATAAAATTAATTTTTACTTAATTATTTATTAAATTAAATATCTAAAACCTATTTATAAATACATATTTATTAATAAAATATTTATATTTTAAATAATATTTATTATTTATTAAAAGTATTTATACCATATATTAGAAAATTAATTTATTTAACTTTCTTGTATTTATACCTATTTAAAATAATGTAAGTTACTATTTTATACCAAATTTATAAGTAATTAAAGCTCTGGACAAACCAGGTGCTGACACGTGTCAGCACCTGGAGTCATCTTCTCCAAGAAGCCGTTCACCCAAGCTGTTCAATCGGCCGACTTCCACCAATTCTCCAGCGACCATCCAGAACCTTCTGACCCATCTAAACCCTCCATCCTCTTCGCCCAACTACCCTCTGCATCGCCACCCTCCATCTCGACTTGGAGCCCACGCCATTTCTCCTATAAATAGGCTCCAAGGTCGCCATAGCCAACTAACTATCCTAACAACCCAAGAGCCCAGCTCCAGGTGTACCGACCCCCCACCTTCCTAGCCTGATTCCGGCAAACCCACGGTGGTGACAGCACCAAGGAGAAGCCCGCGAGGAGGAGTCGACGGAGGAGGTTCCAAGGCCAAGCTCGGCCTTGCATCGCCGCTCTACGCTGCGTCGGAGCTCCGGTTGAAGTCGTTGTCGAGCACATTGTCCAGGTAATACACCTTGACATTCCATATGCTTTTTCCTTCATTTCATGATTGTGTTTCTCGATCCGTGAGCCACGATTAGTGTGGCTAATCACTACTTTCGATAGCTTAATCACTTACTTTTCACGCAATCTCAAAATCCCTTTCGATTCGTGTTCAAATTCGTTCCAAATCGATTCCAAACCATCGCCATTTTTCACGTCTCTGATTGCTTTGGCTGGAAACTCTAAGTTTTTCTCATCTTTGGAGCTTAAGATCATTAATCCATTGGCCGATTCGATACGAATCGAGCATATGCCTGCGTACCTTGCAGATCCAGGTTCTTCTCAAGGCCTTTATTCGCCATTGGGAACCTTCGAGCATCAGTGAAATCCATCTCCAAGGTTGGACTCTCAGAACTGCAACAGCTCCAGGTGGACGGAACCACAGACTTCATCGCCGATTCACGGCTGCTCGGAGCGACCTCCGCCGGAACCCTTCAGCGGGTGAGCTCGAGGGGTGGAGGAGCCACCCCTCTGGCCCCGCAGGTGCGCCAAAGTCATCGCCAGTCGGCCGAGATAATTCGGGGAAGAAGACGCGTCCGCCATCAGCTCTAACCGCCCAAGAACAAGGGGGTTACAGGCTTGCGACACGTGGCCGAACCTGAAGCGTCCGATCGAGGCGCGATCTTCTAATCTCAGCCGCAGGAATCGAACCGGTGGGAAAATTGCTTAATAAGCCCAGCCAACTTCCAGAGATTTCACCCTGCCTCCAGACTTTTGTATATTTGAATTTAGGTCCCTACGCAGGGACCTAAATGTAAAGATTTGTTTAGTTTTTTTTCAGAACAGTCCTCCAGGACCATTTTGCGAATATTTTTATTAGTTTTTCTTGCGCTTATGCCCCTGGGCTGTAGGGGTTGTTTCTTCTTCTTGTGACCTTGGATTTCGACGATTTCTTGAGGGTAGTTACACAACTACCCCAGCTACTTAGTATAAAATTTTCGCGGCTTTTTGATGAGTTTTCAACGTGTTTTGATTTTATCGAAAGCCGTCTTGTTTTGACTTGTTTTCTTGTGTAGTTCGAGCTTGCGGCTCGAACCTAGTTCACCCTACTATATAGTATCACCTATATTATCACCACCTATTATATAATTAGTATATCTTTTGAAAAATATCCCTTTTTGAAAATTAAATAAAAATTTGAAAATAATAAAATCAAATAAAAATAACAAAAATAAAAATCAATAAAAAAGAGGTGTTTTGACTCGACCACTTAGAGAAGAATTAAAAATAAAATTACGAGAAGAAAAATCTAGGGAATTTATTCTTCCTCCTTGAGTTCGACCCAGGAACACTTGCCTGGTTAAATATTAGTGAACGGTTTTCCAACAGAAAACCGTAATTTGTTTGATAGGTTAAAGAATCGATTTTCTTGTTTCGCGGCTTTCAGCTACAACCGACAACTTCCTTCTTTTAATAAAAAGAAAGCCACGAAACTCGATTCTTTTCACCTTATCACATCACGATTGCCTTCTCCCCGTGCACCTTTTCCACCCCGTCATCCAACCCAGCTCGCAGAGGAGCTGGGATTGGGGCTCCTTCGCCGTCGCATCGCCGGAGCCCCTACGCCCCGCCGCACCGTCCACCTTCACCTCCGCTTACGGGGTCGAGGCACTTTGCCCTCAACCTGTGAGTCTATTCCCGTGCTTTTCAGGTACATCTGATCCCATCTGAGGGTCTCGACCATCGGGTGCAGCAGCTCGACCTCCGCCGACCTCGCCTGAGTTCCCAGGAGATCCGTCGAGCCATCGAAGGGCACCATTCGACGCGGGAGCCCAAGGCGATTCTTCCCCGATCTTTAGCAGCCCACGAGGAGGACTCCAACGCCAGCACGAGCCCGGCGAACCTCGCCGGAGCCCAGTTCTTCGAGGACCCTCCGCAGACGTCCGATTGACCTCCAGCTCCAGTTCAGATCCTAGCCGTTCACGCCACGAGCAGCCCTGATCGTCCGATCATTGGGAGGCTTGATCGTGACCGTCGACTCGTTGAGGGTTAGCCACACCGCTCCGTAGCCATCAGATCTCCACGTGGCGTTCATCCGACGATCGACTTAATAAAGGGTAATTTCACTTTAGGCCCTTAGCTTTATAGTTGTTCGTTTTTAGTCCTGTAAATATTTTAGATATTTTATTTTAGTTAGGTAATTTGCATTGTGGACCCGGTCTTATCTTGTATTTACGTGTATGCCCTTGTGTGTAGTTGAACATGTGCTTCGACACGTGCATGTTGGGTTATTTACATGTTTGGACTCATAGTTTCAGGGTGTTATTGAATGAAAGTAACCTTTTAGTATTTGCATAAATACCCCTATGAATGATTTTATTGTGCATGTGCGTTATTTAGTGGGTATTTTACACTGAGGTCCCTGGACTTTTAATACTTGTTATTAAATAGTCCAGGAACCTTAGTTTCTTTGTAAATAGGTCCCTGAGTACCCAGGTCACGTGCCTCATGCGTGCAACCTTGGAAAAATTGCACTGGATCTCCTGGACTTTTCACTATTTGCGTACAGGTCCCTATGCACTGTACCTTGGTTTCCATTTTTAATAAAATAGCAAATTAACTCCAAATTCAATGAAAATTGGACATATGGCTCCTGCCATGGTGCAAAATTTTCTCCAATTTTTGGAGACATTTTTTATTTCATTTGATATTTTTAAAAATTCAAAAACACACTTTTTTGTTACTGTCTAACTATGAAAATCACAAAAAAATATTAAAAGACCTCTAAAAATTACAAAAAAAATTAGGTAGTGTTTATTTTACCTTGTTTGATTTTCTGATTAATTCTGGTCATTTTTGGATATACAAAACCCATAAAATTTGAAAAAAACTAAAGACCCTATAAAAATTCTAATAATTAATTGAAAAACCCAAAAATAATAATTCCAGTGTCTAAATTTTCCTTGTGTTTTGATCTTTACAGAAAAATTACCTTCAAGTGTTAATAGGGCCATTTTGCATTTTAAATTGGCCCTTGACACTTGACTGGACAGTACCTTCATTTTTCTGCCTTGTTTCATTTTTATAAAATTCAATAAAAATCAGAAAATTACCAAAAATTAACCAAAAATAGTAATAAATATAAAAAACACAAAAATATTTTTATTTGAATTTTTAAGTGATTTTTGAGTGATTAAATAATTGTTTGTAGTTGGTTGCCTTATTGGGTTCTTTATTTTCTTTATTAATTAAAAATCCAAAAAATATATAAAAAGATTAAAAATCCACCAAAAAAACCTTTATTTTATTTTATTTCTTTTTTGGACTACTTCGTAGGTCGCGAGGCCATCACGTGCTCCCTGAGTCTGACCCTGGTCACTATACCAGGCTAATCCAATAGCCAGGACCGCTATCGTGTTTATTCAATTTTTATCTGATTTTGGTGGTCTGCACTTGATTTTTCTTGATTGAGTGGAGGTCTATATTGATTCGGGTCGCAACGACCCGAGTGATATTTTTACCTGATCCATATCATTAGGATTTTCGGCCCATCAGAATGGCGCCGTTGCCGGGGAGCACGGCTTAGTAGTCATTTTCTTTATTTTTCATTTTCTTTTTGTTTTCTTTTTCATGACTTTCCGCGGCTCCTTCTGAGTCTGCGGCTTTTCGCGGCTTTTTATTTTGTTCTTATTTCTAATTTATTTTATTTTCTTTTCTTTTCTTTTATTTTTGTTTTTGTTTGATTTTGCTTGTTTATTTTATTTGCCATTTCTGCACATATACCCTTGTTTGCTTTTTCTGTGTATAATTGATTATTTGGTATTTGATACTTTGTCTGCTTTCTTGCGAGGGCCTGAGGACCGAGGCGGTGACTTTCGAGAAGCCGACGCAACCGCGGGATTCGGAGGCGGCTCCCTTCTGCACGGAGCCGCAGGAGAGCGTGAGAGAGTAGCTGAGTAGGCGAGGAGTAGATTAGATTTTATTTTTGTCATTTGGATAATTGTAATAACATAGGGACAGCTGGACTTGGACTCGGATAGTTTCTCGGGTCTGTTTCGCCGAGCACCGGTGTGCTCGGGGGACCCTTAGATTTTTCACGGCTTTTTCGCGGCTTTTGGTTTTTCGCTGCCTTTTACGATTTTTTGCGGTTTTTCTCGAGCCCCTAGACTTAAAAATTTCTGGTTGACTGTGCCGTAATTAGTAGGATCCAAACACTTAATTATCTGTCTGCACCTATAGATCGTTAATTGGACCTACTAATAAAAAGAATAATAAAAATAGCTGACCCACTCCCTTCGAGCCTACGTGCCGTAGCCTGCCCTGCCAAGCGCTGCTCCTGACCCCGATGTGTCGGGAGGAGGAGGGGTAGACCGAGACCGGACTCTTTGGATCGAAGGATTGGTGACCAGCTAGACGGTTCTTTCGAGTAGAAGTTGCCTGCTTAGGGACTCGGGTTTTCCGCTACACCATATAGGTAGTTTCCTTTCAGTCTTTCAATTCTGCGCGGATCATATTGCATGTAGAGTGCTAGAGACAGGTACGCATTTCTTACTCTGCATGCATCATTGATTTCATCGCGCATCGGCTTTTTCGTCTTCTCCCCCTGTTTTTGACTTAATAACTAGGAGAACCGAAAAATTCGTTAGGCCTTTTTGTCTTTATTGAAAAATATCTAAAAAGAAAATAATAATAAAATTGGGACTGCTTAAACTATTGACCCTAAAAGATACTTGACTTAAAAACTTGTCTTGGAGAGAGCAACCCCCTCATTGCTTGGTTTGATTGTGCGAGAGAGTGACCCGAACACTAGGTAGAGCCCTCCGGTGCTATTCTCGACTGATTACCGACTTCTTCTGTGCAGGACAGTCGGTTGAGAAAGTATCGGGTATCCCAGCAGGTCACGTAATCGCTCTGATATCTTGATTGTTCACCAAAATAAAATTGACAAGATAATTCGACCGAGCCTTTACGGTCTTCAGCTCGCGTTGCGTTGGTGAACTGAGGGGTTTGTTTGTGATCATAGTTTCTCCAAATCTCATTCGCCTTACTCACCACATCAAGATGATGGGCAGACGATCTCTTAGGCAGCCTCTGGCTGCACCGCTTTCGGGCGCGTCTACCCGTTCATCTAGGTTGGTTCGTGAAAGCCGAGACCAGCTCTCCGAACCCGAGTACGATTCCACCTTGTTCCCCCTCGACCCCCTTTCTTTCTGTTCTGAGAGACCAGTACCAGAGGAGAGACTTTCATATTTATCGGCACCTGAGTACGGATCATTTGATTTTGCAGAGACCATGGCCGACAGTTCCGACGATCGCTCTAGAGGTCCACAGCCCGAGCACTTTGTTCTAGACCAGGGTGCGATCAACTCCACCCTGATCGCCTCCCTCGAGACGATACAGCAGCAGTTGAGGGATCAGGGAGCTTTCATGTTAGATATGAGGAGAGAGATGGAGCAGATGAGAGAAGAGCGAGAGCAGCGTAGAGACGGGCCGAGAGTCCCAGATGATGCAGCAGCAGCAGCCGCCGTGGCAGGAGCAGGAAAGCCACCAAGACCGATGCGGGAGTTGCACAACCCCGGATCGACACTGATGCATCACTGGGTTGTGCTACCAGCCATCGTTGGGGTCTTCAAGTGCCCCCCGAACACCTTGCAGCTCCTTCCCCGTTTCCACGGGCTCGCCACCGAGGAGCCCTATCTCCACCTCCAGGAGTTTCTCATGATTTGCAGTACTGTCCACGATCGTCAGGTGGACCAGGACACCATCAGGATGATTGCCTTCCCCTTCTCTTTGGCAGACAGAGCAGCCACCTGGCTGAAACATCTGGGGATGTTTGTCTACACTTGGTAGCAGCTCCGCACCGAGTAATTGCACAAGTACTATCCACTCGGGCAGACCAATGCCGCGAGAGCCCTGATTAGCAACTTCTCCATGCTCCCCAACGAGCAGTTCCATGAGGCATGGGAGAGGTTCAGGGAGCTGACTGATAGATGCCCGCACCACGATATCTCCAAGCCGAGCCTCGTGCAGAGCTTTTTCAGCGGGCTGACACCAGAGCTTCAGGGCTTGGTGAACGCTTCTTGTGGCGGGTCTTACTTCGCCAAGGATCATGACCAGGTCTGGGCCATCTACGAGGAGATGGCCGAGAACTACATGGTTATGTCCCAGACCCGGTTGTACACTCAGGGCAGACCCCAGCAGCCACAACCTGTGCAGTACCAGAGGATAGCACGGGTCGACGTTGGTCCTTCCAGTTCATCCGCAGTAGCAGCAGCACAGGTCGAGTCATCAGCCGCGGACATGGGGATCATCAGCGAGAAGCTGGACCAGATGGAGCTGATAGAGAAGAAGCAATGCCAGGGCATCACTCAGATGGAGCAGATGGCACAGACTCTGAGCGACATGAAGACCCAGCTCATGTGTCTCCAGGAGGCACAGACGGCTCCCCAGCCCCGTCTTCAGTCGTGAGGCGATTCAGGCAGTAGCAGCAGCTCTTTCCAGCGCTCTAGCTCACACCAGCATCCTAGACAGGTTCACCTTGTACTGGCGGAGCCGTACCAGCAGCCGCAGCCCACCTACCGGTCACCACCGTCTCCAGACTTGCATATGGTGGTATACCAGCCGGATCAACCTCTGGCAGTGCTCCCGCCACCCCAGTATGATGCAGAGCCGTTGATGGATGTCAACGGGATTTGGTATGACCGCCCTCAGCCCGGTATCCGACGAGACCATCCCGGATTCCGGTGGGGGACCGAAGGTGCCCAGCCCCAGCAGCAGCCGTCAGGTCAGGGTGGCCAGTACAACCATCAGAGAGAGCACCAGCCGCAGTAGCAGCCCCCAGTGTACCCATCACAGCAGCAGCAGCAGTCGTCCTATGGTCCTCGTCCCTATCAGCAGGGACAGTCTTGGAGGCGAGATCAGCCTCACCAGCAGCAGCAACAGCATCACCCATACCCCTCTCAGCAGCAGCAGCACCAATTCCAGCAGCCTCACTACCAGAGAGGCTACCCGTCGGGCTCTCATGGTCCACCCTGCGAGAGCCCCGCCTTGGATGATATAGCCCGCCTCCTCATGGATCAGCAGGCTACATTTCGACGGGAGATGGACGAGTTCCGCCAGGAGATGCGGGACATTGTGAGAGGGAGGGCCGCCATCCCTGCCCAGATCGAGCCGAACCCCAACAGCCTGAAGAGGAAATCTGAGTAGGTAGCTTGTACTGAGTATACCACTCCTAGTGATGCATTTGGTGATGTGACTGGATATCTTTTTGATACTGATTTTGTCACACTTAGGAGCGGTAGGATGCAAGCAGGTGGTGCCTCGTCTGAGCGACACCACGAGGACACACCTAGAGCGCCCGACGAGGAGGAGGAGAGCGGTACTGAGGCCGCTAGAGAAGATGACGGTGTTACTGATGCCACCAAGGATGCTGATTCCACCGGCAGTGATGAGGCCGCCATTTCACCAGTTCGAGGAGGTGGTACTGAGGCCACCCCTGATGCCGAGCTAGAGCACGGTACTGTGGCCGCGAGTCTCCCAGTTGATCCAACCGATGGTGGTGCTGAGACCACCCGTGTTCATTTAGAGAGATATGTTGTTTTTCCTACTTCTGATGTATCTCGGAACTCTGTTGTGAATAAAGGAAAAGGTTTGGTTTTTTCTGGTCCCACTGTGGTGCGTGATGTATGTGCGGATCCAGCCGTCGAGCCGTCTAGACCTTTTCCTAATCCTTTATCTGAGAAGGACCCAGTGATCCCCTTCCCTAGAGCCCTTCAGATGCGGAAGGGGAAGAAAAAAGAAAATCCCAAAAAGAGAGAGCAGGAAGAGTTCAGCCAGCAGATGATAGATCGGTTTCATATACAGTTGACTCTTCAGGAGGCTTTGCAGCACATTCCCCTTCTTCAGCGTTCACTAAGAGACAGGACCACAGTCAGGAGGAAGAGGAGGAACGACCATTCAGAGATCCATGTGCTGACGAAAGCCACGTGTTTCGCGATCCAGAACCGTCTGCCGGCCAAGAGGCCAGATTCTGGAGCCCCTTATGTCAGATGTCACATTAGAGAGTAGAGGTTCGACTATACTCTATTAGATAGTGGATCGTCGATCAACCTCCTTCTGGCAGCCCTTCTCGACCGCTTCAAGTTGGGCACTCTTAGACAGAGCAGGGCAGTCCTTCAGTTTGCTGATTGATCTGTCAAGAGGCCGAAGGGGTTGTTGCGAGATGTTGTCGTCACTATTCAGGGCCTGCAATTCCCCGTGGACTTCGTAGTGTTGGAAATGTAGATCCCTGATTCAGTGACCGATACCCCCATCATTCTCGGTCGCCCGTTCTTGGCCACAGCCAAGGCGGTGACTGACCATGATAGCGGGAAGTTATACTTTCGCGTCGAGGGCGAAAGTGTACAAATAGAGACGGTCGAGGACAGCCGAGCCAGAGACAGATCATGCTCCGAGACCACTTCAGACACAGAGCAGCAGACAGATGCCGGGCTAGACATTCACCAGGATTGTGACTTTGTGATCACAGACGATGAGGCAGTATGGGCAGACCCAACAGCACAGGCCATCCTCTCATTTTCAGATACCGCTGATGCAGAGACGACAGCAGAGGAGAGCTTGGAGAGCACATTCCAGGTTCAGGATACTTCTGAGGCAGCAGAACAGGTTCTCGACCGCGACACGGATTTTTGTGATGATGGTGGTGCTGATGCCACCTTGGATGATGCAGATCCCTCAGAGTCAGAGTCTGATTAGGCAGATTGTGATGATTACATGCCAGACCTGATTACCACTGAGCCTACAGCTGAGGAGGAGGTAGATGCTGAGCAGAGCAGAGACAGTCAGTTAGAGCAGCCTTCTCCAGCTTCTGAGAGTAGCAGAGAGTTTCAGTTCTCCCATGCAGATTTGGAAGCATTCACGCAGACCTTTCAGAGGCCAGATCCACCAACACCCAGTTATCCAAAGCTGAAGACGCTCCCTACTTCGCTGAAGTATTGATTCCTTGCGGGTGAGCCTGAGATGTACCCAGTCATTATCTCCGTCGATCTGACTGGAGAGAAAGAATCTCGTCGGATGGGGGTTCTTGAAAAGAACCGCAAGGCAATCGGATGGAGCGTAGCAGATCTCAAGGGGATTAGTCCAGCCATGTGCTCCCACCATATCTATCTCGAGGATGGGGCAAAGCCGTCGCGTGAGTTCCAGCAGCGGCTGAACCCAAATTTGAGAGAGGTTGTCATGAAGGAAATTGCAAAATGGTGGAGCGCCGATTTTATCTATCCCATCTCCGACTCCAAGTGGGTCAGCCCTTTGCATGTGGTGCCCAAGAAGACGGGCATCACTACAGTGATTAGCGAGTCTGGAGTGGAGATTGCTACACGAGTACCCACTTCTTGGCGGGTCTGTGTTGACTACAGGAAACTCAACCAGGCCACCAAGAAGGATCATTTCCCCCTGCCCTTAATAGACCAGATCATTGAGAGACTGGCAGGGAAGAGCCACTATTGTTTTCTGGATGGGTACTCGAGCTACAACCAGGTGGCCATCGCTCCCGAGGACCAGAACAAGACCACCTTTACTTGTCCCTTCGGCACATACGCCTTCCGACGCATGCCATTTGGGCTATGCAATGCCCCTGCGACCTTTCAGAGATGCATGCTGTCGATATTTTCGGACATGGTAGGGGAGTGCTTGGAGGTCTTCATGGGTGATTTCTCGGTCTACGACGACGGATTCGACTCCTGTCTTGAATGCCTAGACCGAGTACTTCAGCGATGTATAGAGGTTCATTTGGTGTTGTCTTGGGAGAAGAGTCACTTCATGGTGACTCAAGGGACGGTTCTTGGCCACATCATCTCCAACAGGGGCATGGAGGTTGATCCGGACAAGGTAGATGTCATTAGAAAACTCGCACCGCCATCCAATTTGAGGCAGTTACGGTCATTCCTGGGGCACGTCGGTTTCTACCGACGATTCATTCATGATTTCATTAGGATTGCCCGGCCGTAGACTGACCTACTGACGAAAGACATCGAGTTCCTTATCGATGACAAGTGTCTTTCATCGTTTGAGACTCCCAAGCAGAGTGTTGTTGAGGCTCCTGTTCTCCAGCCGCCTAATTGGTCTCTCCCATTCGAGATCATGACGGATGCCTCTGATTTTGCCGTGGGGGCCGTGCTGGGACAGAGGAGGGATGGAGTCCCATTTGTTATCCACTACGCTAGCTGCACATTGGATTCCACGCAGCGGAATTATACAGTCACAGAGAAGGAGATGCTAGCCGTAGTATTCGCCCTAGATAAGTTCAGATCGTACATTATTGGATCTAGAGTGACCCTGTTTACTGATCACACCGCCATCCGATACCTCATGGCAAAGAAGGATACCAAGGCCAGACTGACTAGATGGATCCTTCTACTCCAGGAGTTCGACATTGAGATCAAGGATAAGCCTGGAGTCAGAAATGTTGTGGCGGATCATCTCTCCCATTTAGAGCACCTTGAGGATGGAGAGCATACTGACCCTATTTGTGAGACCTTCCCAGATGAGGCGATCCTTGCTATCGCCTCACTCCCGTGGTATGGCGATATTGTGAACTTTCTCGTTGCTGGGAAAGTCCCACAAGATTGGCCCAGGCAGAGGCTTGAGACCTTCCTTGCGAAGGCCAAGTCCTACCACTGGGAGGATCCCATCCTTTACCACGAGGGAGGGGATAGCGTCTGGCGTAGGTGCATTCCTCAGGAGGAGCACCATAGCGTCCTCACTTACTGCCACAAGCTTGAGGCAGGAGGACATCATTCTGGGAGGAGAACGGCACAGAAAGTGCTCCAATTAGGCTTATGGTGGCCTACCCTCTTCAAGGACTCTGATGAGTTCGTGAAGCGGTGTACTGACTGTCAGAGGATGGGCACTTGTGGACAGCGTGATATGATGCTGATGCAGCCCATTCACTTCTGTGAGGTTTTTGACGCATGGGGCATCGATTTCGTGGGTCCATTCCCGAAGAGTCAGGGATTTGAGTACATTCTGCTAGCCGTTGATTACGTTAGTCGTTGGGTTGAGGCCATCCCTGCCCGAGCCGCTGATGCTAGGACAGTTTGTAGATTTTTGAGGAAGCACATCATCACGCGGTTCGGGGTATCTCGAGTATTGATTTCAGATGGGGGGTCTCATTTCATCAACGACCAGGTGAAGGCCCTTGCTAGCGAGTTCGGTATAGACCATCGAGTTGCCACTCCTTACCATCCACAGACGAATGGTCTAGCCGAGGTGTCGAATAGGGAGATCAAGACTATTTTGCAGAAAGTCGTCCGCCCTGACCGAAAGGATTGGTCACAGCTTTTGGACTCGGTCTTGTGGGCATATAGGACGTCTTTCAAGACACCATTGGGCACATCTCCCTTTCGCCTCGTATATGGCAAGCCGTGCCATTTACCTGTTGAGCTGAGACACAGGTCACTTTGGGCAATCACTGATATTCTTATGGATCCATATAGTGTAGGAGACCAAAGGAGGGCAGAGTTAGCAGCCCTGGAGGAGCTTAGAGGTACCGCCTTCTCAAACAGCCTACATTACAAGGAGAGAGTGAAGGAGTGGCATGATTCTCACATCAGCCACAAGCATTTTGAGCATGGACAGAGAGTATGGTTGTTTGACGCTAGGCTTCGTCTATTTCCAGGGAAGCTACAGAGCAAATGGAAGGGACCCTACTTGGTGAGAAAGGTACACGACAACGGTAGTATTGACATATCCGAGTTGTCTTTAGAGAGTACCTTCCGAGTGAATGGCCAGCGGCTCAAGCCATTTCTAGATCATGAGTCGCGGGTCGTTGATGTTGCCCCTATTCATTTTGCGTGAGATGTAGTCTTTTGACTCACATCTATTGCATCTCACGCCTGATTTTCACTGTTCTTCCGACCTGTATAGATCCAGATGTCCATATCATTACATTCTTTAGTCCCACATTCCGTTTGTCATCTTTGATTATGCTATACTTAGGGTGTACTTTACCCTAAGTATAGGGGGGATGTGGGACCTTCGGGTATTTCTTTTGATTCTTTTTAACCCTGTTTTGCTGCCTATACTTAGGGATATTTTACCCTAAGTATAGGGGGTGTAGACCATGTACATTCTTCACTCGGTTTTCCCTTCGTGTACAGCCTGCTATACTTAGGATTATTTGAACCTAAGTATAGGGGGAAAAGTCGAGATCTTCTTTACTTTCTATTCATTCATTTGTCTTTGTATATAGCCTTCCTTTTCACTTTCCTATAATAGCACGATTTATGTCTTCTTCATCGCTTTTGACTCTGAGGACATCATTCGAGCTAAGTATAGGGGGGTGTGTATATATTCCATATATACTTTAGCCATAACTCGTACTTTGTGTGAGTGTGTTAATAAATAAAAATGGCTAAAGACCCTAATATTCACAAAAATTAAAAATTCTTTCTGTACATAATCATTCTTTTATTTGCACATAAATAGCTATTGTACAAATTATTTTTGTAAAAATGTTTTCAAAAATCTTTTGTGTAAAGCTTGTGTAAATATTTTCTTATCAAAATTATGTATGTAGTACAAAATTTTTCCAAAATGTTTTGAAAATCAAAAGTTTGCAAAAATCTTGTGTAAATGTGTGTAAATATTTTGCAAAACTTGCATTCATGCATTCATACATCCATGATTTCAAAACATTTTTCAAAAATTTTGCATATTTGTAAAAATTGTGTAAATAGCATCTTTGTACATATGTATATAGTTTTTCTGGATTATAGTTCACATTTAAACTAGCCTGGAATCAAATGGAGAAATGGAGCTTGATTAAGATCTTAATCCACCTAATTTCTAAAAGGAACCTTATAGGGCTTAGGTTTAAGGCTTTTCAGGTCCATAGTGACTTAATTCTTTGAGTCCACTAGGCTATGATCACACGTCATCTCAATGAGCCTAAGTAGAACACTTAACAACACACACATGACTCATAGAGACAATGGCTTTACTTGGACACCGCACTTAGCACCGAGCTCTCTACGGATGAGGTGGTGAGGAGGCAGTCTTCCTTGACTTGGGGTAGCATATGAGGGTAGTACTTCTAGGCGGAACCTCTCTTCTTCTTTTAGTGAAGGAAGTACGTCTCAACTTGGTCTGGTTGCCATGAGGTCTAACGACGGGAGTTGTGGGTTGCAATAATGCTTCAAAAGAGGGATAGTCTACTGGCTCAAGAGGAAAACCTCCTTGTATATATGTTGCACATGTATATGTTGTATAGATGCACTTGAAAGAAAAAAAATGCAAAAAGAAAATACCTCCAAAAAAAGTTGTGGGTCTGAGAGAAAATGATAATCCCACTAGAGTATGTATATAGTGCAATAAGCAAAGCTTGAGATTCATGTACCACCTTATGTAGCTTGCAGCAGGGAGACTTGGCTACACTGGTTGAGCTCCCAAGGATACTTGGCTACACTGGCCATGATCCATTCTCTTCTTCCCCCTCTTCTTGAGCCGGTTGAACTTGAACTTAGAAGGGAATACCCCGCTCCTTGAGGAAAGAGTGGCCGATTGAGGTCATAGAGTTACCTGGTTGGGGAGGTTGTCAAGTTGCCATTTCTGAGGTGGAGAGCTTATACTTCACATTCACAGGACAAGGAAAGATTCATGGTCTTCAGGGTTTGTGTTTGGTGACTTGTTCTGATCTGGATTATTGAGGAGTCTTGATTATAGATTAGTGGAACTTAGAGGCTGTTGAGTTCTAAGCTTAAGTCCAAATAAGGTTCCGACACATTAATAATCCAAAGATCTGATCGAGCTCCATATTTCAATTTAATAAAGGCAAGTTTAATATTCAACCTTGATCCATGTACAGTCTCCTCTTTTTCTTTTTCTTTTTCACTTCTTCTTCAAATAAGTGTTTGCTAAGGGAATAGCAAAGTTAAGTATAGGGGGTGATGAATACTCATTCATCACTCTTTATTCTTATATTTTAGCTACAAAAACCTTTGCAAATGCATGTAGATATGTGTAAATACAAATAATTACCAAAAGCATGCATGGTGTAAAAACTAATAATTAGCATGTTTTTTGTGTAAAAATAAAAGAATAAAGAATAAAAAGAAAAAGAGGAAATATTTAGAATAAATATTGAGCAACCTAATCCCAAGGGAGGGCTCAGCATGGGCCTGACCGCATAAAAGCCAAAGTAGAGAGAGATAGGGAGCTCATGTATGTAAATATACCTGTAAATATTACAAAAATATTTTCCTCCAAAAATAGAATAAAATGGGCTTGTATATATATGTATATATTTATAAATACAAAATCAAAACAAAAATTGAAAATTTAAAAAGAAAACAAAAATATCCACTTGTATATATTCACCTTGTACATAGAACACTTATCTATATTTATTTAACCTTATAAATAAATAAATATATTTCCATAAAAATTGTATATATTCTCTCTTTTATGGTATAAATAAATAAAATAAAAACCATTAAAACAAAAATAAAAAAAAGAACAAAATTAAAAATCAAAAAGAGCATTGTACATATACCATGTATATATGTATATATCTATTTAATTAACCCTTGTAAATAAATAATAAAAATAAAATAAAAATACCTTTTTATTCCTAATTTTATGCTATAAATAAATAAATTATATAATGGGGATAAAATGTACAAAAATAACTAATTAAAAATCAGAAATCAAAAATTAACATTGTGTAAATACCTATGTATAGCACTATAGTGTACATACCTTATTTTTATTTTGAAAAATTAATTAAAAATCACAAAAAAATAGAAAAAAAATAAAACAAACATTTTTCATGTTTTGAGTTTTTAATAATTCGGCCATTTTCTATTTTTAAATTAATTTCCAAATCTTTCTGAGGTGGCCAGCCCTGATTGGTCCACGGGGGACGTTGACCCCCCGATCAACTCCCCCCTTTGGACCACAGACCCGCGGATCCTCTTCACGGACCCATCTTCTCCCAATTATCCCTGCTTGACCCGATCACCATTTCGCCAAATCTCATGCCCTAATTACTCTCCAATAATCCAGGAACCTCGCCTGATACCTTGCCTAGGGGTCCGTGCTCCACCGAGCCGGACCCGACCCTTTCTTCCCGGACCTCCCATCATATAAAGTCTGAGCTCCGCCTCCATGTTCTTCATCTTTGGCTCATTCGTTTTCCACCCAAGGACCTCCATCGCCTCCGCGAGAGTGACAGCTCGACCATCGATCTGGCGACGTTGCGCCACCGTACGCCGCCTGGAGGTGACGCTTGAGCCTCGGATACAGACGGTCCTCAAGGCAAGGACGTGGAGCACCCCCTGCTCTTCCACAGTCGACAGCAGCCAGTCGGTAGTCCCTGTTCTTTCTCTTTTTCTCTAATTTTTCATTTTGCCCAATTTCCCCCATCACCTTCGAGCTTCGATTCCGTCCACCCTAGCCACCTATTCGATCATCGGAGCAGCCCATCACGATCGCCTTCTCCCTGTGCACCTTCTCCACCCCGTCATCCAACCCAGCTCGCACAGGAGCTGGGATTCGGGCTCCTTCGCCATCGCATCGCCGGAGCCCCTACGCCCCGCCGCACCAACCACCTTCACCTCCGCTTACAGGGTCGAGGCACTTTGCCCTCGACCCGCGAGTCTGTTCCCATGCTTTTCAGGTACATCCGAGCCCATCTGAGGGTCTCGACCATCGGGTGCAGCAGCTCGACCTCCGCCGACCTCGCCTGAGTTCCCAGGAGCTCCGTCGAGCCATCGGAGGGCACCATTCGACGCGGGAGCCCAAGGCGATTCTTCCCCGATCTTCAGCAGCCCGCGAGGAGGACTCCAGCGCCAGCACGAGCCCGACGAACCTCGTCGGAGCACAGTTCTTCGAGGACCCTCTGCAGCTGTCCGATTGACCTCCAGCTCCGGTTCAAATCCTAGTCGTTCACGCCAGGATCAGCCCTGACCGTCCGATCATTGGGAGGCTTGATCGTGACCGTCGACTCGTTGAGGGTTAGCCACGCCGCTCCGTAGCCGTCAGATCTCCATGTGGCGTTCATCCGACGATCGACTTAATAAAGGGTAATTTCACTTTAGGCCCTTATCTTTATAGTTGTTCGTTTTTAGTCCTGTAAATATTTTAGATATTTTATTTCAGTTAGGTAATTTGCATAGTGGACCCGGTCTTATCTTGTATTTACGTGTATGCCCTTGTGTGTAGTTGAACACGTGCTTCGACACGTGCATGTTAGGTTATTTACATGTATGGACTCATAGTTTCAGGGTGTTATTTAATGAAAGTAACCTTTTAGTATTTGCATAAATACCCCTATGAATGATTTTATTGTGCATGTGCGTTATTTAGTGGGTATTTTACACTAAGGTCCCTGGACTTTTAATACTTGTTATTAAGTAGTGCAAGAACCTTAGTTTCCTTGCAAATAGGTCCCTGAGTGCCCAGATCATGCGCCTCACGTGTGCAACCTTGGAAAAATTGTACCGGACCCCCTGGACTTTTCACTATTTGCGTACAGGTCCCTTTGCATTGTACCTTGGTTTCCATTTTTAATAAAATAGCAAATTAACCCCAAATTCGATGAAAATTGGACACATGGATCCTGCCATTGTGTAAAATTTTCTCCAATTTTTGGAGACATTTTTTATTTCATTTGATATTTTAAAAATTCAAAAACACACTTTTTTGTTACTGTCTAACTGTGAAAATCACAAAAAATATTAAAACACCTAAAAATTACAAAAAAAATTAGGTAGTGTTTATTTTACCTTGTTTGATTTTCTGACCAATTTTGGTCATTTTTGGATATACAAAACCCATAAAAATTGAAAAACACTAAAGACCCTATAAAAATTCTAATAATTAATTGAGAAACCAAAAATAATAATTCCAGTGGCCAAATTTTCCTTGTGTTTTGATCTTTACAGGAAAATTACCTTCAGGTGTTAATAGGGCCATTTTGCATTTTAAATTGGCCCTTGACACCTGACTGGACAGTACCTTCATTATTCTACCTTGTTTGATTTTTATAAAATTCAAAAAAAAATCAAAAAATTACCAAAAATTAACCAAAAACAGTAAAAAAATAAAAAACACAAAAATATTTTTATTTGAATTTTTGAGTGATTTTTTAGTGATTAAATAATTGTTTATAGTTGGTTGCCTTATTGGGTTCTTTATTTTCTTTATTAATTAAAAATCCAAAAAAAATATAAAAAGATTAAAAATCCACCAAAAATACCTTTATTTTATTTTATTTCTTTTTTGAACTACTTCGTAGGCCGCGAGGCCATCACGTGCTCCCTGAGTCCGACCATGGTCGTTATACCAGGCTAATCCAATAGCCAGAACCGCTATCGTGTTTATTCGATTTTTATCTGATTTTGGTGGTCTGCACTTGATTATTCTTGATTGAGCCAAGGTCTCTATTGATCCGGGTCGCAACGACCCGAGTGATATTTCTACCTGATCCGGATCATTAGGATTTTTGGCCCATCAACTATCCCGATCCAAAGTTAGATCTTCCCAGCTAGTACAAGTCACGGACCGTTTACCGGCTACCCGATCGACTCGCACTGTTAAGGATATTGCGGCCCGCTTTACCGGAAACCGGAGTGATCCTCACTAGAGAATGACTAACTCAAGACCAGTAGTCTGAAGAAGGGTCAGATGTGGCTCTAACCTAGGGTGTGGGTCACTCTCTCGCCCATCCAAACCATACAATGAGGGGATTGCTCACCCAAAATAAATTTTTTGGTGAAGTGAATTTTAGGTCAAGTTTGCTTAAACTGTCCCAATTTTATAGTTTTTTTAGATATTTTTTTTCAAAATCAAACAACGCCTAACGAATTTTTTTATTCTCCTGATTATTTATAAGTCCAAAAACAGGGGGAGAAGGAGAAAAAGTCGATGCGCGACTAAACACGATGATGCATGCTGAGTAAGAAATGTGTACCTTGCCTCCATCACTCTACATGCAAAGTGATCCGTGCATAAATTAAAGACAGAAATAAAACTAATCTTAATGATGCGGCAAGGAAATCGGCCTTAAGCAGAATTTTCTACACGTGAAGCACAGTAGTTAACGGGTCAACAGTAGTATAGCACATATATAAAGAATACAGACAAGAGGTGAACTATAACACGGAAGAAGGAAGGAGCAAATAAGGACGAAACACATATATACAAGTAGACATTATTGAGGTTCCTCTCAACAAGCGCTAGATTTACGCTCCTAGCCAGGTGCAAAGGCTAGGACTGAAGGATATGGGGAGATCCTTAAGCACATCATGGAAGCATGAGGATCGCGTCGTATGCGATCAGGAGCGACTAGTCGCACTAGCTGCTCGAGGCAGTGGAAATTAAAAAATTTTCATGTGACGAAACCACATGATCCAAGAACACTTCTCGGATCGTTTCATCTAAACCACAAACAAGTAATAGGATTACCTCTTGAAGTGTGGTTGCGATCGAGTCTGTAAATGAAGAGACCTCCTGTCTCAAGTCCGATCTGACGGAGGAGACACTTGCGAGCGTGTTGATGAAACACGTGATCCTTGCAATCCATCTTGATGATCCAAGAGGCGAATCACCTGATCTCGACACGCGAGATCCAACGTCTCCTTCATGAGCGAGGCACACCGAAGGAGATGGAGATTATCGAGCAATCGTACCGGCAGCATAACGACGACGCTGCAGCGATGGAGACTCTCTCTAGGGCATCCATGGTGGACGGCCATGAGAGAGGAAGAGAGAGGGTGTGTGTAGAGAATGAGAGAGAGAGAGCCTTGTGTTTCTCATTAGCATTTGAAGAGCAAGGAGTGCCCTTCTATTTATAAAATTTTGGGATCCATGGATCTCAATCATGGGTAACACAAATCCAATGGCTCACATTGATTTGTGTATCTTTTAATGTCTAAGATTTTGTTGCTAAAAACTAACAACTATTAATTTAATTTGGATTAAATGTATATTGATAAATCAATATGATTTAATCTCAAATTAAATCAATCGAGCATGAAGATTATGGAATGAAGATTGCCTCCTTCCATAATATGGGATTTGGTGGCAATCTCATGATATCTCACGAGATTACATTATTCCATGGAAATCTCCAAGATTTACAACAACACTTGTTGTAAATTATTCAACAAAAATAATTAATAATTATTTTGTGAATATTCCAATCTTGCCATTGGAAAATTGTGAATTACATTCACAATCCAAAATCAAATGTGACTTACATTTTAAATTAATTGTCCAATGTGAATCCAATTCACATCAACATTTAATTAATAAATGTAAATTACAAATTTCTCTCTCTTATATATTATAAATCACATTTATAATGTATATGATTAATATGGATAGTGCTATCCACATTATTCATATCCATGATAATTAAATCACATTTAATCATCTTGGATCTCTATTATCAGGTCCCCAAATAATATGAATCACATTCACATTATTCACATCTTTGATAATCAAATCACATATAATTATCTAAGATAACTCTCTTTATAATATGAATCAAATTCATATTATTCATGATAATTAAATCACATTTAATTATCCATTTTCTCAATGCTTGGATACATATATCAACAATGAAATTATCCCGAACTCTTTCAAAGATAATGCGCTTTCTTCGCAGATACTTGGAGATAAGGATAGGGCGATTCTATTGTTCCACGTATAGTGACTTGGATATTGAGATCACATCTCAAATCCAGATCTCAAGCCTCCCATAGATGCTTGATTAAATCAAGACCGCAAATCTAATCTTCTCATTGCATCTGAATCACATTCAGATCAATGTCCAATATTTGGACTAAGATCAGATTACTTCTCTACTGAGAGGAGTCACTTCCAGACCCATTTCATCACTCCCTAGGAATGGAAGCGTCATGGTTATACAACCGTTTATGATCACATAACCCTCAGGTATTCCTAATACCAGTACATCATGCATACTGGAAGACCCAAAATAATCCCAAAGTATAAGATCAAACACCCTCTACTTCAGGGCTTTATCATTAAGTTTCTCATTCGATCATTGGGAGTTGGTATCGATCATATACTTTCCAAAAGCATATATCATACCTAGGTGTTGATCATATACTTTCCAAAAGTACATATCAATCCATACAAATTTAGTCAAGCTTCCAAAGCGAGATGGCCGCGCACCTAATTTGATTCTTCCTAATATCTCGTAGTGAGCTCAAGTCTTCCGGTTCAGGAAATGAACCTCTATGATCCCTTTGAGGGATCGTATTACTCATATGCCCTTGTATGCACACCAGTGTGCCAGTGTATAGTCCTAGATTAGGTCATCAACCTATTGGTCTGCCAAATGACATACTCAGACATACAGTAGTACATCTATCTCCGGTCAGAGGATGCGTGCCTATATCATGACAGCATATGACATATGGCTTTGGTTATCTCGATCTCGTTAAGTCAACTCTTTGACCTAACTAATTAGACACCTCTGAATCTCTATTCCCATGTAGAGGACCTGCATCAAGAGGTCGGTCAGATATCAGCCAAGTGAGAAAGGATTGCCATCTCCTACTCAGGCTGGAGATCCTCTCTTAACAATCATTTGATGGTACTTGATGAGTCCTCAATCTAACTCTTTAGATATTCATCCAAGCACCAGCCTCTACGAGTCAATGATTGAATCATCTGTATGATCATTAAGATGGCCATGATACATAACCCTAATTGTACTAAGGGACCTATTATGCAAATTAGTTATTTCAGATTAGGGAATGATATTCACAATAACATTTATTCCGTAATGGCTCGCCGTGGGCTCGCATGTCCAACAATTTCCCACTAGCCAAAGAGCCATTAATGGGCTAATCATCTAAACCCACACTCATGTGACAATCATAGGCTATTTAGAAAATAGCTAGGTAATCTGATCAGTCACTCTGTTCCCAAGAGATTATGCCAAGTCCTTTTACGGCACTTGCATATCTCCTTGTGACAATGTTCGCATCCAATGCGAATGATGCATCTCATGAAACCAATAGTGTCCTTGACATGTCAGTCATAGTGTCCTTGACACTACACCTCAATAATTATTATAACCAGTATGTAATTTCTATTATCCTTATCATAATACCCTTATTCCTTGAGATCTCTATTTACTAAGGTATTCGTAGTTAAGACCTTTTAGATCTCCATCTATAAAGTCTTAATTTCTTGAAGATAATACTTAGAGATCACTATCTCTAAAGGCTTGTCATCTTTTGAAGATATTGTTATTACTACAATCAAGTGTTCTATCTCCATAGTAGGATTACTGACAGTTTACTACTCCAACTGCATGGCAGACATCTGGCTTTTGTACACATCTAGCATACTTTCAGCTTCTCATAATTGATGCACAAAGGAAAACCAGTTTTAGCATTCACTTGAGGTTATATCCCTTTCAATAGGTCAGTACTATATCTAGAGAAAAGAAGCCTTCTTGGAATTTTCCAGAAAATGGAAATGTCCAAGGTGTACCATTAATGTGACGGTCCTAATACCCTCTTCTCTTTGCTTCTAAACAGCTTCAGAACAAATATCCAAGAGGTATCCTTGAGATCATATCTCGAGGTATGGAACAAGAAGATTATAAAACACTTATTATTATATTCCTTATATCATTCGAAATGATTAGGATATTATCTACATTTAGTAAGATGGACACAATGGCACTCCCACTAAGCTTCACACGGTTCATCAAGATGCTATCTGAAATCATAACATTTATAATTTCATCAAATCTTATGTTCCAAATACAAGAAGCTTATTTGAGTCCAAAGATGGAATTCCTTAGCTTGCACATCTTGATTTCCTCAACCATGAAGCCCTAGGGCTACTTCATGTGAATATCCCCATAGAGGTATTTCATAGAGGAATGCAATCTTGACTCACATCTTAAAGATGTCTTAGTCAAGTTGCGTAGATATAGTTAGTAATATTTTGATGGGTTCAAGCATGGTCACTGAAGAGCATGTCTTATCGCAAGAGATGTCTTCTCTTCGGTGTGCATCTCGTGTCTATGAACCGTGCTTTGAAGGTTTCTACCTTCTCATCAGGTTCCCTCTTTCTATTGAAGATCCATTTACACCTTAATGGATCTTACCCATATAGGTGCATCCTCAAGGGTCCATATACAATATTTGTATATGAAGTCTACTTTAGACTTTATTGCTAACATCCATCCTTCCATGCTATGATCTTCAAAAGCTTCATCACATGAAGTCAGATCATTGTCAGATTCAACTGACACATGGAATCCATCTTCAAACTTATTTGAAGAGGTATTAGTGTTTCGTCTTTAATTTTCCTTTTAGTTTCCAATTTTAGGATCCTCATTATCTTTAAATCAGTTACTTCACTTCATTTTCATCTTGATTCTCAAGAGTCTCATCCTCTAAGAATCACATTCTCATGGATGAGATCTTTAAAGAATCTCAAGGTCATAAAGTAGGTATCCAATACCATCCTTTATTTTCCTAATGAAGTAGCACTCTCAGGTGTTAAATTCCAGCTTACTTGCTTGGAACCTTATTAAGGATTGTAGTCTCTACTACATATATTCCTTCGAAACTAAGAGATAATTATGCTAAGAATCATCATTGATTCAAATCATGTCACACATAATCTAGTTGTATCTCCGTACAACTCCATTGAGTTTAGGTTTATTAGGAGGAGTGAGATAGAAATGAAATTCATATCTCTATAAGCTATTCCATGAATACATCTAATAGGTATTGACTACTTATATTAGATCAAAATTCATTTAATCTTCCTTCAAACTTTGGTTCTAAACCAAAATTGTGAATTTTTTGAACATTTCAAAGGTTTCTAAGTGAAGAGAAGAAATCTCATATCATAAATAATCATCAATAGATATCACATATCCATAATGTTTATTCTGATATAGATGAATCACATACATCACTATGTATGAGATGTTGAAAAACTTGACATCTTACACCATTCCAAGGAAGGGTGTATTGAACGCTTTTACTTTTGAATACAATATTCACAAGTATGTAAGATTTGAACCTTTAGACAATCTAAAGTTTCATCTCTTACTAGTCTATTGATCACATCAATAGACAAATGTCCAAAGCTTGATGCCAGATCATTATCAAATGATCTTCATCCTCCTATTGATCTTTTAAGGTTTAATTTCAGTATTAGAAATGTTAATGAACCATTCATTAATTTTCTAATTTAGTAGAGTCTGCTAGATTTTAGATTACTATCTGAAATATCGCCATCATAACTCTTTATGATAGGTTTTTTCCAGAATTCATGTTTATTCCCAACATTTAGAAATAAACAATGAGTGTATTCTAATATCTAGGCCATAGAAATATTCTCTAAGACTAAGGGCTCTCCCACTGAAATTAGGAAGTCTATCTATCCAATAAAGATTGTTGCAACAATTGCATCAACTTCCATGTAGATGAATAGTAAATCTCGTGATAAAATTTTCTAGTCTTCTAATACATATGCAATCAATTACAAATGTCATTAGAAGAATGAGATACAATTATTAGACTTTTAATCTTACCCAATAAGAAAGTCAATTTCAATGATTAAATGTAGATGTAGATTATTCCGATACACCATCTGGATCCTTCTCTAAGGATCCTAGATAGACAAGATAGTCATACTATCAGTACATCGGCTTATTACGGTATTGGCATTCATCCAACCATTTGTATGTCATATGGAAGTCACAGAAGTAATGTCAACTCTTTGGCTTTCCTTCTTACTTGGGTCCAACCCATGCTTCCAATGTGCTCCCTTTATCTATAAACAACCATTGCTTAAGACGAAGGATCTCTTATGTTGAATTCAAAAGATTTCAATATAAGAGCATTTCAACATTTATGCATGCTTAATTTAATTCATACAATATGATTATTCTGAAGCTTCATGAATGACTAGAGTATAGATAGTAGAATGATGACACTCATTGTATCTACATCCATCAAAACTCTTAAAACATTAGTTCAGGTAGGTACTCAAATATTTTGAGTACATCATCTCTTATAGAGCCACCATTCTGCATGATGCAGAGAACCATGTCATTATGATTAAATGTCGAGAGCACATATGTATGCCAGAATATCTTCTTATATTTTTATAAGGATTATTTAATAATTACGATCATCATTGACATGTCACTTCCAAAGTACATTCAATGAGATCAAGATTATAAAGACATACAAACCCTAGGGTTGTAGTCAGATTATCTATTTAATTGCCATTGCTCATTATTATGAGGAAGACTTACGCATTGCAACCATATACATTATGTGTCCAATTGCAAATACAATATCTTGATCATGGATCCAATCCAGGACATTTTACTGGTTACTATTGAGTATAGTATTGAGTGGGTTTAATGAAGGATTATCTGAAATAAGGAATTTGCATAAATATATATAAATATATATTTTTTACTTTGATTTAGGATATTTTATATCAAAGTTGTCGTGCCTTGTATACATTGAAAGTTCATTCCCTTAATCAATTTCAATGTAAGAGATATACCTACCATCATATCTCAGTAAGATCTGGGATCTCCTTCCTTATCTTTGTCACATCCCAATAATATGAGAACTTGTAATTCAGATAAAAAGAAGCAGGAACATATTCCGCCTTGTAAGTCAAATTTGCATTCCCAATTCAGTCTTTAGCACCCGGGCCCACCACCCCTAAGGTGATGTTGACCCGTCATTAATTGAACCAACCATCAACAGGAATACAACTCGCTATGCGCAATCCAATATCACCCCAATAATATGAGGACCCGATATTAGGATCACTACGTATACGTCCTTACTCTTTTAAGAAGCGAAGAGCCCGATACAAATGGATTGTATGCAGGACCTATCACTTCAGACAAGCGTCTCCTACATACAATATCTGGTGACGGAACCCTTCTCCTTGACGGGAGACCATGGATGTCACTTATGTGATCCTCCATATAATATTCAAATTCTAATTAGTCATCATGAATCATATTCATTTTGATTAATTCTTCCAAGGGGAATAACATCTCTATTAAAATTACAGTACTTAATTTTAATTGGATTCCAATTAATCTAATCATATTAAATTAATGATCCAATTAATATCCAACAAACAATCTTTATTATTACTTGAATTATGGTATTATCTCAAATACGTATTATTTTGAATTTTAATAATTAGAAAAATACACCGTGATCTCTCATGCATTATCGAGTCCCTACTGGGACAGACCGCACACGGTGCAACTTGCTACCCCAACGCTCCTCGACTAGACACAATATCCACCTCGGGAAAAGATAATGCCAAATTGATCATTGTGTACTTGAGATGATAATCGGTTCTTAAACATAAGTTATATCATATATAAAAATAGTCAAAATGTTTTTTATTAGCATTATAAGGAGATTTGCTAAACAAATCTCCAATCCTATTCAATGAACTTTGTTTGTTGGAAAGTAGATTGTATAACCAATTATGATCTAGATCACATCTAATCAATTATTTGTTAAGACAATATCATTTAAGGAAATAATTATCATCAATTATTTCACAAATATTTATCCATATTCCAGGAAATTAAACCATTTAATTTCATTAATTGATTAAATGACAATCACAAGAATCTTGATTAGGAAAGTAATTTCCAACAGTGACCCTCACTAACTAAAATTAGCATATCTCAATCAATTTAAATCCAAATTAACCAAAGAAAGTTTACAAAGTTTTCTAATTTGATTTACAATAGAACCTACATGATTTGCACATATTTCTAGGCATTTTAAACAGTAATTAACTCCATAGTTACGTTGAGATTCGCAGTCCCCGAAACAGTGGATACATGTTCACTAATTTGATCATAACTTGAGTAAACGAATTTGAAATCATGCAAACTCAGATCCTACGGTTTCCTTATTTAATGGAGAACAAAATACAAGGTTTTTATTCGTGTTTAAACAATTTAAACAGGGTAAAAAATAATCACTAAACAGAGATGCGAAAATGAAATGAGATAAACTTTCGCATCCCTAACGAACCCAAGTCAGCTTAGATTTATGGATTGTATCCAAAACCTTCGACCTAAGGCTCTGATACCAGTTGAAGTATATGGGAATATCCTTAAGCGCATCACGAAAGCATGAGGATCGCGTCGTATGCCATCGGGAGCGACTAGTCGCACTAATTGCTCGAGGCAGCAGAAATTAAAAAAAATCATGTGACGAAATCACATGATCCAAGAACACTTTTCAGAACATTTCATCTAAACCACAAATCAAGTAATAGGATTACCTCTTGAAGCGTGGTTGCGATCGAGTCTCTAAATGAAGAGACCTCCTGTCTCAAGTCCGATCCGACAGAGGAGACGCTTGCGAGCGTGTTGATAAAACACGTGATCCTCGCAATCCATGTTGATGATCCAAGCGGCAAATCTCCTGATCTCAACACATGAGATCCAACGTCTTCTTCACGAGCGAGGTGCACCGAAGGACACGGAGATTCACGAGCAATCGAACCGACAGCATAACGATGACACTGCGACGATGGAGACTCTGTCTAGGGCATCCATGGTGGACGGACATGAGAGAGGAAGAGAGAGGGCGTGTATATAGAATGAGAGAGAGAGAGCCTTGTGTTTCTCATTAGCATTTGAAGAGCAAGGGGTGCCCTTCTATTTATAATATTTTGGGATCCATGGATCTCAATCCATGGGTAACACAAATACAATTGCTCACATTGATTTGTGTTTCTTTTAATGGCTAAGATTTTTGTTGGTAAAAACCAACAATAATTAATTTAATTTAGAATAAATTTATATTGATAAATTAATATGATTTAATCCCAAATTAAATCAATCAAGCATGGAGATTATGGAATGAAGATTGTCTCCTTCCATAATATGGGATTTGGTGGCAATCTCATATAATCTCATGATATCTCATAAGATTACATTATTTCGTGAAATCTCCAAGATTTACAACAACACTTGTTGTAAATTACTCAACAAACATAATTCATAATTACTTTCTGAATATTACAATCTTGCCATTGGAAAATTGTGAATTACATTCACAACCCAAAATAAAATGTGACTTACATTTTCAATTATTTGTTCAATATGAATCCAATTCACATCAACATTTAATTAATAAATGTAAATTACAAATTTCTCTCTCATATATATTTCAAATCATCACATTTATAATGTATATGATTAATATGGATAGTGCTATCCACATTAATCATATCCATGATAATTAAGTCATATTTAATCATCTTGGATCTATATTCTCATGTGCCCAAGTAATATGAATCACATTCACATTATTCACATCTTTGATAATCAAATCACATTTAATTATCTAAGATAACTCTCTTTATAATATGAATCAAATTCATATTATTCATGATAATTAAATCACATTTAATTATCCATTTTCTCAGTTCTCGGATACATATATCAACAATGAAATTATCCTGAACTCTTTCAAGGATAATGTGCTTTCTTCGCGGATACTTGGAGATAAGGATAGGGCGACTGTATTGTTCCACGTATAATGACTTGGATATTGAGATCGCATCTTAAATCCAGATCTCGGGCCTCCCATAGACACTTGATTAAATCAAGACCGCAAATCTAATCTTCTCATTGCATCTGAATCACATTCAGATCAATGTGCAATATTTGGACTAAGATCACATTACTTCTCTACTGAGAGGAATCACTAAAATCCAGACCCGTTTCATCACTCCCTAGGAATGGAAGCGTCATGGTTATACAATTGTTTATGATCACATCACCCTCAGGTATTCCTAATACATGTACATCCTGCATACTGGAAGACCCAGAATAATCCCAAAGTATTAGATAAATTTTACACTGTCTACTTCAGGGATTTATCATTAGGTTTCTCATTCGATCGTTGGGAGTTGGTATCGATCATATACTTTCCAAAAGCATATATCATACCTAGGTGTTGATCATATACTTTCCAAAAGTATATATCAATCCTTACAAATTCAGTCAAGCTTCCAAAGTGAGATGATCACACATGGAATTTGATTCTTCCTAATATCTCATGAGTGAGCTCATGTCTTCCAATTCAGGAAATGATGTATGATCCCTTTGAGAAATCGTATTACTCATATGCCCTTATATGCACACGAGCGTGCTGGTGTATAGACCTTGATTAGGTCATCAACCTATTGGAGTGCCAAATGTATATACTCAGATATATAGTAACACATCTGTCTCCGGTCAGAGGATACGTGCCTATATCACGACAGCATACGACATAAGACTTTGGTTATCTCGATCTCGTTAATTCAACTCTTTGACCTAACTAATCTGACACCTCTGAATCTCTATTCCCACGCAGCGGACCTGCATCAAGAGGTCGGTCAGATATCAACCAAGTGAGAAAGGATTGCCATCTCCTACTCAGGCTGGAGATCCTCTCTTAACAATCATTTGACGGTACTTGATGAGTCCTCAATCTAACTCTTTAGATATTCATCCAAGCACCTGCCTCTATGATTCAATGATTGAATCAACAGTTGTATGATTATTAGGACGAACATGGTACATAACCCTAATTGTACTAAGGGACCTATTATGCAAATTAGTTATTCTTCATTTCAGATCATGGAATGATATTCGCAATAACATTTATTGCGTAATGGCTCGCCGTGGGCTCGCATGTCCAACAGGAACAACAAAGTATCACACATCCGTAATGCAAATACCGTAATGTCGTTGTTATCTCGGTGTGACAATAATAACATGGTCAACAGTGTGAACGGTGACACCCGGATAAGCAATCAGATGGGTGCCTACTACCGGGTAAATAGAAGAGAGAGTTAAGTCAGGCACCGCTAGCATAAATAAGATCTTTGGATCAAGGTCAGAATGGTGTGAATGTGTTGAGCCAAAAAAATAGAACGTGGAGAAAGAAGGATCAGTCATGGAATCCTCCACGTCACTCATCGTCCCAAAAATTGTTAGGAATGTCAAGATTAAGAGACTCAATAAGATAGTAGATGTCTGATGCATATAATGGAGAGATATCAGGTATAGCATCGAATAACTCAAGGGTTGGCTCATCCTTGCGAGGGTCTGCAAGGAGAGAAGAAAGATCAAGCTCAGAAAAATCAGAAGACTCGGTCTCGTGATTTCGATAGATTGGATGCACAACCAGGGAGTGAAATCGAGTACAGAGAATAGATCACCCGCAGATAAGCCTCAGAGAGATGTGAGAAATCATGATGATTCAAGGAAGAAAACAAATTATCATGCTTAAATAATTGGTTTTCTCTCGAAGTAAAAGAACAGTCATCCAATGGATTAGAAATATAAGGCTCAAAGAAATCTTGGTCAAGATCAAAGAGATCATTGACTTGCTGGAACAAAGGGATCTGAGCTTGGGAAATGTTGGATAGTATTTGGCCCTCAAAGTGAAGGGTGGGAGGGTTGGAAAACATGAGTGATGATGATTTTTTTAGGTAATTGCTAATGATCTTGAGAAAATAAATGTAACAAACTCAATACCAAGCACATACAAATACAATGCAACCCAAGATTCACCTACTCAACCCAATGATGACTGTTAAAGATCGGTCGTTAATCTTGTAAATTTTAGAGTTAGGTGATCAAACAAAAAGTTATACAAACACGTAAAAGGACTGGGATTGGGGCACTAATCCTTAGTGTGCAAGTGGTAAATAAAATACGAATACAATGAGGGGCTTGCTCTCCCCAAAACATTGATATGAATCAATTACGTTTAATTTTAAGGATCCAAGTGATATTAGCAGTCCCAATTTTTAATTTTCTAATTTTTACTTTATATGATATTTTTGAATAAAAACACGTCTAACGAATTTTTTGATTTCCTTTATTCCTATATCCACAAAATAGAGGTAGGAAAATGAAAAAGCTGATGCACGAGAAAATATGAGATGCAAATGCCAGAGATAGAGGTGTGTACCTGACTCCAGCACTCTACATGGAATATGATCCATGCATAAAAATAAAACTAAACTATATGAAAATGTAAGTGAGAACCTTCCTAAGCAGTAACTTCTACTCGGGAAGAACCAAGTTTATATTTGCCTAAGTCCAAATGATATATAGGAACAAATATTTTTTTAGGGCTTGGGACCTAATAACTACCTAGATCAACCAAATAAAACCTATGGCTAGAGGCTTCACTCGTAGAAAACAAAATAAAATAAAGTCAGAAAATACAAATCTGTGAGAAATAAATAAAAATAAAAGTGATAAAAACAACGGTGAGGTCCCCTAAGTGCACAGGCACTTGGCAAAACAGACCCCGAATAATAGTGTCGAAGTGTCTCTAAGAAAACAGAAAAAGGGCAAGTGCTGGAATTATTTACAAATTAATTACAAGAATTTTTTTTAGAAGAATAAATTCTATGCTAAAAGTGTGTGCTCTTCAACAAGCTCCTGCCCTCCTCAGTGCTCTCTCATGCAAGTAGATGAAGAAATAAGTCGCCTCCGCTTCACTAGAGTGCACCAACACTCTTAAGAAAGCTGCTTCAGCTCGTTGGGCCCTCTAAAGAAAGAGGAATGAAAGAATGTGTAAGATACACAGGTAAAAAAATATGATCAAGAAAAAAAGAGTTTGAATAAACACAATGATTATGAATAATGTAGAAAAATATGAACAGAAATTTAAAACCAAGAATAGTAGGTTAAATGAGAAACCTAACTACACTCACAGTGCCTCCCCAGCAACGGCACCATTTTCTTGGAACGCTTAGCTTTTATTTAGATGTATTAAGAACAAGTGTCGCAACCAATCAAGCATCAAACAAAAAATTATTTGATTCTCAAGTCGAAATAAATACCAAAATGTAGCAAGAGAATTTTGTTATTTAATTTATTTGTATAGAAACCATGATCGAACTCAAGGAGGCTACAAATCCCGAGGGTTATTCTAATAATTGAAAAAGCAATGAAAAGAATAAGGAATCTCAATGTACACTATGCTTCATTTTCTTTTTAATTTTTTTCTTTTATAATTTTTATATTATCAGATTAATAATTTTTTTCGTGGTTTTTAGTTTTGCAGTTGTTTAATTTTCAAAAATATAATTTCCGAAGAAAGCTTATATACAAAAAATAAAGAAGGGCTATTTTTTATTTTTAAAATATAGTAAAAATGTTAAAAACAACAACAACAAAGCCTTTTTCCCACAATTAAGTATGGTCAACTACATCGATTCTTCGCCTCCATTCAGATCTATCTTGGGTCAATCTTGGGCTTATATCTAAAAACTAAGATCCCTTCACATAGTCTCTTTCCAACACTTCTTGGACCGTCCTTGCCCTCTCTTAGCCGGCTCAACATCCCAACACTGTTATCTCCTAACTGGTGCATCAGTTGATCTTCTTTGAAAATGAACAAAGCATCTTAAGCGGTTTTCGCGCATCTTGTCCTCGATCGGAGCTACATCAACTTTCTTTCTGGTTCCATCATTCCGACGTGTCCACACATCCACCTTAGCATTTTCATTTCTGCTACAACCATTCTCTGCATACATCTATGGTTCACAGATCAACATTCAAATCCATAGAGCATAATAGGTCTCACGATTACTTTGTAAAACTTTCTTTTAAATTTTAAAGGAATTTTGTTATCACTGAGAACAACAGAGGATCCTCTCCACTTTAGCAAGCCTACATTTATTCTATTAGTAACATCTCCATCAATTTCCCTATCATGTTTCAAAATGGACCCTAGATATCTAAACGGATCTCTCTTCCGAATGTTATCATTACCAATCTTCACCTTGATTTCGTCACCATTGATTCCATCAAAGGTGCACTCCATATATTCCGTCTTAGCCCTACTATATGAAAACCTTTAATCTCCAATGCATGCATCCATACCTCAAGCTTCTCATTTACTCCATCTCTAGTCTCGTCAATCAACACAATATCATCAGCAAATAACATACACCAAGGTAACTCATCTTGAGTGTGACTTGTCAACTCGTCCATAATCAAAGTAAAAAAGAAATGGACTCAAAGCTAAACCTTGATGTAAACTAATGTTGATGTCAAAATAGTCAGTCTTCCCAAACGGGGTCCTTACACAAGACAAAGCCCTATCATACATGTCCTTTATGAGGTTAATGTATAGGATAGGTACTTGTCTTTTCTCCAAAACTCTCCACAATATCTCTTGTTGGACAGAATCGTAAGCCTTCTCCGAATCAATAAAGATCATATGGAGGTTCTTCTTTTCATCTCTATAAATCTCCATTGTTCTCCTCAGCAAATGGATGGCTTCAATAGTTGAGCAACCTGGAATCAATTTGAATTGGTTTTCTTTTACGTTGGAAACTTGACTCAACCTTTTTCGATCACACATTCTGAAATTTTCATAATGTGATTCATTAGCTTCATACCTCTGTAATTTGAACAATTTAGAATGTCCCTTTATTCTTATAAAGAGGCACCAAGATACTCCTCCTCCAATCCTCAGGCATTTTCTTGCTTCACTAAATAACATTGAATAGATTTGTAATCCAAGTCAAACCGCGCTCACCTAAAACTCTCCATACGTCTACAAGGATGTCATCCAATCCTGCACCTTTCCCAGGTCTCATAACCTCCAAAGCCTGATCTACTTCATTTCTTTGTATTCGTCTATTGCTTGCATGATTCAAGTAATTTTCACTACTAGCTATATTACCCAAAGTGATCTCTCTGTTTCCGTCCCTAATGAAAACTTTATGGAAGTACTGCTCCCATCTGGTCTCTATATCCTTCTGAGTAACAAGCACATGACCTTCCTCATCCTTAATGCATCTCACTTGAGAAATGTCTTTGGTTTTCTTTTCTTTGGCCAACATGAATATATCCTTCTGGCCCTCCTTAACGTTGAGATTTTTATACAAAACTTCATAAGCTTTTGAATTAGCTTCGCTTACATCCTACTTTGCTTCCTTCTTCTCTATTTTGTAGTTTGTGATAGTTTCCTCTGTTCTATCCTTAGACATAGCTTTAAAGCGTGATATTTTAATTTTTAGCTTTTCTTGCACCCCTTCACTCCACCACCAAGCCTCCTTTTGACCTGGAGCTCCTCCCTTTTACTTGCCTAGCATCTCTTTGGCTACCTTTCGAATACAAGATGCTACTGCCTCCCGCATCTCATTTGCACTTCCACTATAATCCCAATATAAGTCTTCCAAAACCTTCTCCCTGAAGCTCGATTGCTTTAGTGGAAGATTCCACCATCTAGTTCTAGTGATCTTAGGAACCCTCCTTTTCTTTACCAGCCCTTTTATTTGCTCATCCATGACTAACAAGCGATGTTGGGTTTTCAAACTCTCTCCTGAGATTACTTTGCAGTCTTTACAGCACAAGTAATTAAATGCTCCTCTCTCATCTTGAAGAGAGTGTTTGCTATGAAAAGATCATATACTATTATAAAATCCAGAATGATTTTTCTTTCTTCATTTCTATCCCCAAAATTATGTCCTCCATGAACACTAGCATAACCTGAAGCGTCATTTCCCACATGTCCATTAAGATCTCCACCTATGCAAATCACCTCCCTTTGTGGGATTCCTTGTAAAATCTTATCCAGATCCTCCTAAAAAGCTTGTTTAGTTCTTTCATCTAAACCAATTTGCGGTGCATAAACTGAGATGATATTCAGAATTTCTTCTTCAAGCACCAATTTTAGCAAAATTGTCTGATCCCCGAATCTTTACACCTCAACCGCACAATCCTTCAAATCCTTATGAACAACCACTCTAACACCATTTCTGCCCTTATCTTTACTTGAATACTAATGTTTAAAGCATATCTTCTCGATCTCCCTTGCTTCTCTTGAAGACATAGTATATGAATCTTCCTTCTTTCCATCACATCCACTATCTCCATCAATTTTCCAGTTAAAGTGCCAATATTCCAACTACCAATCCGCAACTTCCTTTGCAATCTCTTTTGGACTAACTTATTTACTCGCATGTGTCCATTATGTGAGAACCCTTGCATATTTTGGATTGCATCCCCAACGGAACTAGCTTATTTACCGGCATGAGTTCCTCATGCGAGAACCCTTGCAAAATTTGAATTACATCCAGATTGCAATGTAGCGGCCCTTGCCAATTTTTAATTGCATTCGGGCGATGCAACGGGTCACAAGTAGGGAACGTCGCAATGAAATATGTATGTTTGCTTAAATCTATGTTGAAAAGATCCTACTGTCATGAGGCAACTTCCTAAATTATTTTTTTAAAAAAAAATTATTTACGAAGTTGTCTCTGACTATTTTACGCTAGCTACCAGCTACCTAACGTAACCCTCCTCATTTACCCAAGCTTGGGACCGACCATGGTTGAGTTTTTGTGTTTTAAAATAAAATGTTTTGTGTTGTGTACTTTTTATAATGTTTTTGGTCATTTTTCATAGATTTTTCAAGTTTTTATGGATTTTATAAAATTGGAAACTCAAAATAATGTTAAACAATGAACAAGCAGGGATATTTTGTAATTTAAAAAATGTCAAATAAACTCAAAAATGACTGGATTTATATTCATAGAAACTATAAAAATTTATCTACAAATAGGAAGTGAATCACAATTTTTGGAATTTTCTACAATTTTCTATGATTTTTTTGATATTTTTTATATTTTGCAAATTTTTAGGGTTTTAAAATATTTAATGCACAAAATTTGCACAGGAAATAAAATACACAAACAAAAAACTATTATATTTTTAATTTTGATGCAATATCTGAATTTTTATTAATTTTCTAATTTCAAATAGTGAAAATGCAATGTTTTTTATTTTTTTAATAGTGTAAATAAAAATAAAATGCAATGAAATTTTTATAATATAAAAAGACACTTAACAGGAGCATAAGATGATTTTTCCAGAATTTATTAACCATGAAAAACATTTATTTTAATGATAAAAGCACACAAATATAAGTCTGGAATACAGGGATATAAATGCATTTTTTATTATTTTGCATGAAAGAATAACAAGAAGGAATAGAGAGGGAAAATCACAAATTATCCAGGGCGTGCGTGCGCTACATGTGATTGAATGCTAGCAGGGGTCTTTTTGTGAATTCAGAAATGTCGGGGGACTGTTATAATATTTCTTCAGATATTTTCAATGGGGGGTAACGTGGCGCATTCTGGGCCCTTAGATCTAGGGCTCTGATCGAGGGCTCGGATTGAGCCCCCAAAGTTGGGTTGTATGTTGAAATCAAAGGGGGGAATGCTTCTCCTTCTTTCTTTCTTTGATAGAGGGCGGTAGCGACATTCATCCAAGTGACAGAGGAGGCGTATGGTGATGGTAGGCGGAGCACCAATCTCTTGGCAGAGGTGCTCCTCCAGGTGAAGAGCGAGCGGTGTTTCTTCTTCGACGAGGGCTCCTGGAGGATGGGTGGAGCTCTAATGGTTGGCAACGACGGTGGAGGAGGGTCGAGCTTAGTGGTGGTGCTTGTGGATGGAGGGACTGAGCTTCGAGCTCCTGGTGAAGGTCGCGATGATGAACATGAAGCTTCACCCCAGGCGATCGGTGGAGGGCTAAGGCAGACACGGTGCGGTGGTCTCGGTGAGCTCCAAAGAGGAGATGGGTTCTTCTTGCAGGTGGTTGACATCGACGGCGAAGGCTACATCAGTCGGCGAGCGGGCGATGGGGTTGTGGAGGATCCTTTGTGCGATGGTGCTTATCGAGTGCTCCAGGCAGAGATGCTTGGCGGCTAGGGCAACGTTGGTGGCTCTACGGCATTGGGTGAAGAACGGTGGCAGCACTGCTTCCAACATTTTTTTGTAAAACAACAGATGATCTCTCTTTTTTTAATTTATGTGTACCTTCAATTTGATAAAATACAAAAATCGGCTCGAGCACGATGATTCGGTCCAAGAAAAAAAATCGAACACGGATCAATAGATGAGGAGGATCTGTCAGTGGTGATGTATTGCAACCGTATCTTCGGCCACCATACGTGGTCGGAGGTGAGAAATTGTGTAAGGAAGAACGTGAACGTGTTGGTATTAAGAGGTGAATGTGGAATCGGATCGGATCAAATCGATGACGAACAATGATTAACGATGAGAAACTATGATCTAAAATTGAATATTGACAACAAAATCAAAATGAAAATTAAACCTAAAATTACCCAAATGGAAGACTGAAACGAAAATGAAGCGGATCTCACCAATGGGAATGGATGAATGCCATGATTGCCTCGACGAAAATCTCCTCGCTGTCACCGGACAACTCGGAGGTTGAGTACCTTTCTAAAGATTACTCTTGGAGATTAGGCTCCTCTCCACAAATGATTGATCAAATTATAATGAGGGAGGAGGATCCAAATAAATAAAAAAAATGAATTTCAAAAAACGAATTAATGGAGAGGGAATACAACAAAAGATGTTAATGGTGGAATTAAATTAATTAATTAAATGGATAAATTAATTATCGAAAATTTATTAATTAAAGTAATAATAAATATCAAAACTTAAATATTCACTTTAATGGTAGGTTAATTAAGGAATTAAATTATATACATATGGTATATATTATCTAAATAAAAAAATAAATAAATCATTTTCATCATTTTACTAATTTAAATAATAAACGTTAATTATTTACTTTTTTAGTGGCGGTTATTCGACGAAAAAATTACAAACATATAATACATATGGTACATTATACACATGGCTAAATAAGGAAATTATGTTATTTTATGCTATATATATGTTTTCATTAAAAAATATTTATAGTTATTTAAAAATACATTATGTATAAAAATAAACATGAATAAATAAATACAATAAATAAGTGGTAAATATGTAAAAACCACCCCAAAAACCGTCTTTCAAACAATAACTCCAAAAATTATGAAACCATTGCAATTTTAAAGATATTTAATTTAGACTACAATGGAAGTGAGTTTGATTCAATTCGACTTCATATGGAGCCGAAATAATTCTTTCAATTATCGCTTTTGCGGCTTTTTCCAAATGTGGTTACTTTTATTCTATACTTGATTTTTTTGCAAGTATTTCTATAATTAGAAAACATTTTTATTTACAACTTCCGTTAAGAAGATTATTTAATTTGAGATCAATTTACGAACAAATAAATTAATGTAAGTTTTATACAAATGTACACAGAATAAATTCAAAATAAAGAATGAAAAGTATTTACAAAATATTTTTTTAGATTTTCTAAATAAAGACCCTATCTCCCCCTACTTTATTCCTAGTCGATCAGGTCAAGTCTTGACCTTCTCTTGGGGTCTGAGTCAGTATGTATCTATTACATATATATAGTCTATTATTTCCATTATTTTTCCATCATTTATTTATTTATTTATTTTATGTTAAAATAATAATAAATGTGCAATATTTACACACATATGCAGGTTAGTAAGAATATGGATTTAGTAACATATACAGGTGTTTAATAAGGGATTTTAAGCTAAAATAAATTAATAAAGATGATGAAATGCATATTCATCACTTAGCAAACATTTATTTGAAGAATAAGTGACTAAAAGAAAAAGGGAAAAAAAGAATAAAGGAAAAAATAAATAACTTAGAATAATATTGATTATTAAACTTATCTTCATAAAAGCAAAGTATGGAGCTCAGTCTGACCTTTGGATTATTAGTTTGGGCAAACCTTAGTGGGAAACAGACTTGACACTCAACAACCTCTAGAAACCACACAACTCTTGCTCAAGTCTTCTCAATAGCTAGGTCAGAATAAGTTAAGTCATATGCAAAACCTTATGAATATGCCCTTTCTTGTACAGTTTAAGTGATAGGTATCTCTCCTCAGCTGAAGCGATAAAAGTCAACCTTCTACAGCATGTTAACCCTAATTCCCCAATCCAATAAATCTTTCCTCGATAAGCAAGGTATTCCCTTCTAAGTTCAAGTGCAACCGGCAGAAGAAGAGGAGGTGGAGAGAATAATGGACGGTAGGACTCCCCCGAGGAGTCGGGGGAGTCCCCGACTTGATCAGCGACTTTCATAAAGCCGGTCTTCTCGATTGCTTCAAAAAAGAAAGTGTCCGAGTAGACTTTTCCAAGACGCAGAGGGGAGACTTTCCGAGCGAGACTCTGGGATCTCATGTAAACCATCATGATGTGCTAAATGGAGGATATTAGGGGAAGGGGTTCGTGGGAATTCCCCTGCAGGGAGCCGGATGAGGGGAAACCCTCATGTCCGGTTCGGAGGGCGGGGATATCCTGACCCTACTATCATTATGCCTTTGCAATGTTACTTGGTTCATCTCCAATCCTAGGATGCTTGGCCATTTTAGCCAAGTCATCCAGCTGCAGGCTCACAAATATTTGTCTTTTAAGCTCATGCTTGCTTATTGACTATACATCTATATACATACTCCGGCAGGCATTTTATTTTCATTCATGCTTGCACACTTTTTTGGAGTTTTTGATTTTGTATTTTTTATACAAAGGTGCAACATGTACATAAGGAGTTTTTCTTCTTGAGCCTGTAGACTATCCCTCTTTTGAAGCTTTATTTAAACCCATAGCATTATGTCGTTAGACCTCATCGCTACTGGACTGAGTTGGGGTATAATGGCCATAAATGTATCACTTCTGATGTTTCCATTGGCTTGTGTCCCATGCTGGAAAATTTGGCCCTCTACTACTTCAACTGAGGTGAGAAAAGTGTAAGTGTAGGTGTGTAAGCTCGTTCATTAGCAACAAGAATCATTCATACGCTCCGAATTATTCTACTTATGCAGTCAAGATGATAATGAACTAATTCTTGTGGTTCCTAAAGAGTTAAGTCTATAAACCTGAAGAATCTCAATTCCATTTCACATAAGGTTCTGCTAAAAATAAGTGGATTAAGGTCCAACCAAGCTCCATTCTTCGATTTTATTCCAGGCTAGTTTAAATGTCAGTACCATTATGAAAATTGCACATGCAAAAGCAAGAAATATATACAAAACAAACACACATTAAGGAAGAGAAAATAAAAGAACAATCTTTTTTAAAAAAGTTTCAAAGAATTTTGCAAATTTTTATGGATTTTAAATATTTTTAAAATATGAAAAGGGTTAGTAAATTGAATGTTTTTACAAAAAATATATACAGGTATACACACAAGGATTTTATAAATTTTATACAAGATTTTACAAGAGGATTTTATTCACAAGTTTTAGATACGAGTTTTTATAAAAGAATTTTTTATACATCAAAGAATTTATTTACAGGAGAACACGTGATTAATGTTTTTACACACACGTCTATTTTGCAAATATATATACACACACACATCCCATAATTTATATCCCATGTGATAAAATAATTTTACAAAAATTTATAAACCTTTTCGAAATATTTTACAAACTATATTACAAATATTTTACAAAGATATTTTCAAAAAAAATTCAAATGTTTTTGCAAACTATTTTTAAAATATTTTTACAAATCATTTTACAAACAATTTTACAAATAGGCATTTGAAAATATTTTTCTATCAAAAAATTTACAAACATCTTGTATGATATACATAGTTTTGACACATAAATAATTTACAATATTCTAGGAACAAAACATTTTTACAAACACTTTGGCAAAGATTTGCAAGAAAATATTTTACAAAATTTTTACAAATGATTTACAAATAAATTTACAAAAGGTTTTACAGAATATTTTACAAAACAATGTTTGCAATTGATTTTACAAAAGATTTTTGCAAATCATTTTACAAATCATTTTTCAAAATATGTTTTATATATTAAGTAATAGCCATATCATTAATAAAAATAGGAGTTATGGCTAAAGTACATATACAATATATACAACACCCCCCTATATTTAGCTCGAACTATATCCTCATAGTGACCAAAGAGCTATAAATTAAAACATAACTCGTGCTAAGTATAGAAAAGTGAAAAGAATCCTGTACAACAACGACTCAAAGAATTGATGAAAAAAGTAGAAGTCGGTGATCCCCCAATACTTAGGATCAAATAATCTATATATAGAAGACTGTACAAATGGGAAAAACCGAGGAAAAGAATGAACAAACTTAACCACTTGACTCGTCCTCCCCTATACTTAGGGTAAAAGATTCCTAAGTATAGAAAAAGAATATCAACATGTTGAAGGATAAGCAAGGGGATAAAAGAAAGTAAAATCACGAAAGAGACTGAATGAACAATATCACTCCCCCTATACTTAGGGTAAAGGATCCCTAAGTATAAGCAACAACAGGAGTGATGAAATAGAACAAAAATGGAAAAACTCAAATAATTCACCTTCCCTGTAATTAGGATAGGGTACAACCTTATTATAGCACACACACACGGAAAAGAGATGAACGATAAAAATGAAAGAAGAAAGAACAAAATGAAAGGATATATACAAGTGAAAATTAGCTCATTTAGTAGACACAGAAGATGTCAAAAAGTCATTGTCTAATACCACGGATATGGAATCAACCACATACATGAATTTATCATGATCTAGATATGGCTTCAATAACTATCCATTCACAACAAATGGATGTGCTTTGGATGACAACCCAGATATGACAATACTACCATTGTCATGCACAACTCTCACAATGAACGGTCCTGACCATTCACTCTTTAATTTGCCGGGAAACAACTTCGATTTCGCATCAAGCAACCAAACATTCTGATTAGGAGAGAAAGTCTTCCTTCTAATGTGTCTATCATGCCAACGCTTGACATTCACCTTGTACATGAGTGAGTTATTGTATGCAAAATCTCAGAATTCCTGCAATCTGTTCAGATCCAACTTCCTACTTTGTCCAGTTGGACATGCGAGCCCACGGTGAGCCATTAAGTAATAAATGTTATTGCGAATATCATTCCCTGATCTGAAATGAAGAATAAATAATTTGCATAATAGGTCCCTTAGTACAATTAGGGTTATGTACCAAGGCCATCTTGATGATCATACAGCTGTTGATTCAAGTATTGAATCAGAGAGGCTGGTGCTTGGATGAATATCTAAAGAATTAGATTGAGGACTCATCGAGCACCGTCAAATGATTATTAAGAGATGATCTCCAGTCTGAGAAGGAGATGGCAATCCTTTCTCTAAAGGCTTGATGTAGGTCCTCTACATAGGAATAGAGATTCGGAGGTGTTAGATAAGTTAGGTCAAAGAGTTGACTTAACGAGATCAAGATAATCAAAGTCCTATGTCGTACGCTGTCATGATATGGGCACGCATCCTCTGACCGGAGACATATGTGTTACTATATGTCTGAGTATGTACATTTGGCAGACCAATAGGTTGATGACATAATCAAGGTCTATACACCGGCGCGTTGGTGTGCATATAAGGGCATATGAGTAATACTATCTCTCAAAGGTATCATACAGGTTCATTACTGAACTGAAAGACATGAGCTTACTCATGAGATATTGGGAAGATCAAATTCCATGCACGGTCGTCTCGCTTTGGAAGCTTGACAGAATTTTTAGGTTTGATATATACTTTTGGAAAGTTTATGATCAACACCTGGGTATGATATATGCTTTTGGAAAGTATATGATCGATACCGACTCCCAATGATCGAATGAGAAACTTAATGATAAAAACCCCAAAGTAGACAGTGTAAAAAATGATCTTATACTTATGGTTTATTCTGAGTCTACCAGTATGCAGGATGTACAGGTATTGGGAATACCTGAGGGTGATGTGATCATAAACGGTTGTATAACCATGACGCTTCCATTCTTAGGGAGTGATGAAACGGGTCTGGATTTTAGTGAGTCCTCTCAGTAAGGAAGTAATCTAATCTTAGTCCAAATGTTGGACATTGATCTGAATGTGATTCAGATGCAACGAGAAGATTAGATTTGCGGTCTTGATTTAATCAAGCATCTATGGGAGGACCGAGATCGGGATTTGAGATATGATCTCAATATCCAAGTCACTATACGTGGAACAATACAATCACCATGTCCTTATCTCCAAGTATTCGCGGAAAAAGTGCATTATCCTTGAAAGAGTTCATGGATAATTTTATTGTTAATATATGTATCCGAGCATTAAAAAAATGGATAATTAAATGTGATTTAATTATCATGAATAATACGAATTTGATTCATATTATAAGAAGAGTTATCTTAGATAATTAAATGTTATTTGATTATCAAAGATGTGAATAATGTGAATGTGATTCATATTATTTGGGCACGTGAGAATAGAGATCCAAGGTGATTAAATGTGATTTCATTATCATGGATATGAATAATGTGGATAACACTATCCATATTATTCATAATATATTATAAATGTGATTTATAATGTATTTGAGAGAGCTCATTATAATTTTATTTGTTAATTAATTATTGATGTGTATTGGATACATATTGTGTAATTAATTGAAAATGTAAATTATATTTTATTTTGGGTTGTGAATGGGATTCACAATTTTCCAATGGCAAGATTGCAATATTCTCAAAATTAATTGTGAATTTTTTTTGAAGAATAAAACACAACAAAAGTTGTTGGAAGTTATGGGAGAAATTCATGGAGATATGCAATCTCATGAGATTGCATGAGATTGCCTCCACCATGAGGATATAGTGGACGGCTACACATTCCCACAAGGAATGTGGTAGCCATCCCTCCCTTTCCTTGTGGGGAGTGATCTACATGCTAATCTCTCCTTAATTGTTTGATCTAATTTAGGATTGAATTATATTTGATGAGTCAAATATATTTGATTTAAATTAGATTATTAGTTGTTGGTTTTACCAACAACAATCTTGAACATTGGATTAGACATAAATCAATCTCATCCATTTATTTTATATGTCCCATGGATTGAGATCCATCGATCCCAAAACCCATAAATAGAGAGGCATACCATGATCTCTTGACACACATGCTATTGAAGCACATCTCTCTCTCTCTCTCTTTCTCTCTACACGCCAACTCTCTCTCCCTCTCATATGGTCGTCCACCAAGGCTGTCCTAGAGGGAGTCTCCATCGTCGTAGCGTCGTCGTTATGCTGCCCGATAGTTTGCTCGTGGATCTCTGTCTCCTTCGGTTTGCCTCGCTCGTGAAGAAGATGTCGGATCTCATGTGTCGAGATCAGGAGATCCGCCACTTGGATCATCAACATGGATTGCGAGAAGCACGCAATTCATCCCCGCACTCGCAAGCGTCTCCTCCGTCGGATCGGACTTGAGACAGGAGGTCTCTTTATTTAGAGACTCGATCACAACCACGCTTCAAGAGGTAATCCTATTACTTGTTTGCAGTTTAGACGAAACAATTCAAGAAGTGTTCTTGAATCATGTGGTTTCGTCGCATGAAAAATTTTTAATTTCCGCTACATCGACCAACTAGTGCGACTAGTCGCTCCTCATCGTATTCTATACGATGCTCATGCTTCCATGATGCGTTTGAGGATCTTCCCATATCCTTCAAGTGGTATCAGAGCCTTAGGTCGAAGGTTTTGGATACGATCCATAAAACCGAAGGCGACTTGGGTTCGTTAGGGTTGCAAATGTTTTATCGCATTTCATTTTCGCATCTCTATTTAGTGATTATCTTCGGCCCTGTTTAAATTGTTTAAATACAAAATAAAACTTTTATTTTGTTCCCCATTAAATAAGGAAACCGTAGGATCTGAGTTTACATAATTTGGATTCCGTTTGCTCGAGATATGGTTGTTTTAATGAACATGTATTCACTGTTGCAGGAACTGCGAATCTTAACATGATTAATGAGTTAATTACTGTTTTGATCCGCCTCTAAATGCATGAAATATAACTTCTTTTCTATCCTAAATCAAATTAGAAATCTTTGAAAATTTATTTTGTCTAATTTGGATTTAAATTGATTGAGATATGCTAATTTTAGTAAGCAGGAGTCACTGCTGAAATTACAGTCCAAATCAAGAACCACGTGATTGTCAATTAGTGAAATTAAATATTAATTTCATGAAATAATTATGGAAAATATTTGAAAAATATTGAATGATGATTATTTCCTTAATAGACTTGGCCTCAACCAATAAATTGATTAGATTTGATCTAGATCATAATTGGAAACACAATCATCAAACTCCTTGCTTGAATAGGATTGGAAATTTCTCTAGTAAATTTCCTTATAATCAAAAATGTTTTGATTATTACTATATGGTATAATTTTGGTTGAAGAACCTATGATCATTTCAAGTACAAAATGATTGACTCGGTATTATTTTTTCCCGAGGCGGATATGGTGTCTAGTCGGGGATCGCTGAGATAGCGGGTTCCACCAGACGCGGTTCGTCCCACTCCCGTCGGTACTGGCCATGACAGCGGGTAGGGAACGATTGATGCCTGAGAGATCATGATGTATTTTTCTAATTATTAAAATTTGAGTTAATACGTATCTTGATATAATACCATATATTCAAGTAAAATCAAGTTTGTTGATTGAATTGGATTGAAAATTAATTTAATATGATTAAGTTAATTATATCCAATTAGAAACACTCTATTATGAATAGATGTGTATTTCTCTTGAAATAATTAATTATGTGAATGTGATTCATGATAATTAATTAAAATTTGAATATGATATGGAGGATCACATAAGTGACATCTATAATCTCCCGTCAAGGCGAAGGGTTCCGTCGCCAGATATTGTATGTAGGAGACGACTGTGCGAAGTGACAGCTCCTGCATATGATCCATTTAGATCGGGCTCGTCGCTTCTCGAAAGAGTAAGGACGTATGCGTAGTGACCCCAATATCAGGTCCTCATATTATTGGGGTGATATTGGATTGCGCATAGCGAGTTGTATTCCTGTTGACGGTTGGTTCAATTAATGACGGGTCAACATCACCTTAGGGGTGGTGGGCCCAGGTATTAAAGACCGAATTGGGAGATGCAAGTTGGACTTGCAAGGCGGAATGTGTTCCCGCTTCTTTTTATCCGAGTTACGGGTTCTCATATTATTGGGATGTAACAAAGATAAGGAAAGAGATCCCAGATCTTGCTTGATATATAATGGTAAGTATATCTCTTACATTGAAAGTGATTAAGGGAATGAACTTTCATTGTTGACATGGTAAGAAAACTTTGATATAAAAAATCCTAAATCAAAGAAAATTATATATTTATATATGTTTATGCAAATTTCTTATTTCAGATAATCCTTCTTTAATCCCATTCAATGTTATACTCAATAATAACCAGTAGAATATCATGGATTGGACCCATGATCCAGATATTGTACTTGCAATTGGACACATAATGTATGTGATTGCAATATGCAAGTTTCCTCATAATAATGAGGAATGATAATTAAATAGACAATAGAACTAAAACCCTAGGGTTTGTATGTCTCTATAAGTCGAGATCTCATCGAATGTACTTTTGAAGTGACATGTCGATAATGATCGTAATTATCAAATAATCCTTATAAAATCTAAGAAGATATTCTGGCATACATATGTGCTCTCAACATATAATCATGAATGACATGGTTCTCTGCATTATGCAGAATGGTGGCTCTATAGTAGATGATGTATTCAAATTGTTTGAGTACCTACCTAAACCTAAGTTTTAAGAGTTTAAATGGTTGTAGATATGATGAGTTTCATCATTCTACTATCTATACTCTAGTCATTCATGAAGCTTCATAATATTCATATTGTATGAATTGAATGAAGCATGTACAAATGTTGAAATACTCTTATATTGAAATTGTTGATTTTAACATAAGAGATCCTTTGTCTTGAACAGTGGTTGCTTATAGATAAAGGGAGCGCAGTGGAAGCATGGGTTGGACCCAAGAAAGAAGGAAAGTCAAAGAGTTGACTGTACTTCAGTGACTTCCATATGACATCCAAAAGGTTGGATGAATGCCAATATGACAATGAGTTGATGTGTTGATAGTACGACTATCAAATCTATCTAGAATCCTTAGAGAAAGAATCGGATAGTACATCAGAATAATCTACATATAATCATTGAAATTGACTTACTTATTTGATAAGATAAAGTCTAATAATTGTATCTCAATCTTCTAATGACATTTGCAATTGGTTGTATCTGTATTAGAATATTAGAAATTTGATCTTAAGGTTTAATGGTCATCCATGTTGGGAGTAAGACAATTGTTGCAACAATTTCCATTGGATCAATAGACTTCATATTTTCAGTGGGAGCCCTTAGTCTTAGAGAATGTCTCTATGACCAAGATATTAGAATACACTCATTGTTAATTTCTAAATGTTGGATATAAACGTGAATTCTGTAATAAATCTATCATAAAGAGTTATGATGGAGATATTTCAGATAGTAATCTAAAATCTAGTGGACTCTACTAAATTAGAAAATTAATGAATGGTCCATTAACATTTCTAAATACTGAAAATTAAACCTTTAAAGATCAATAAGAGGATAAAGATCATTTGAAAATGATCTGACATCATGTTTTGGGCATGTGTATATTGATGAGATCAATGGACAAGTAAGAGATGAAACTTTAGAATGTCTAAAATTTCAAAACTTGCATACTTATGAATATTGTATTCAAAGTAAATTGTCCTATATACCCTTCTTTGGGAAAGGTGTATGATGTCAAGGTATTCAGGATCTCATACATATTGATGTATGTGAATCATCTATATCATAGTAAACATTATGGATATGTTATATCTATTTATGATTATTTGTGATATGAAATTTCTTCTCTTCACCTATTAAACCTTTGAAATGTTCAAAGATTTCTCAATTTTGGTTTGAAACCAAAGTTTAAAGGAAGATGAAATGAATTTGATCTAACTGAGGTAGCTCGTACCTATTAGATGAATTCAAGGAATACATTACGGAGATGTGAATATCATTCCTATCTCAATCCTCCTAATACACCTTAGCTCAATAGAGTTGTAGGGAGATACAATTGATCATGTGTAACATGATTTGATCAATGATTAATCTTAGCATAATTATCTCTTAGTTTCCAGGTATATATATGTAGTAGAGACTACATTGTATATCCTAATAAGGTTCCAAGCTAGTAAGCTGGAATCTAGCACCAGATGGTGCTACTTCATTAGGAAAATAAAGGATGGTATTGGATACCTACTTTATGACCTTGAGATTATTAAAAGATCTCATCTTTGAGAATATGATTCTTATAGGATGACTCTCTTGAGAATCAAGATGAAAATGAAGTAAAGGAACTTATTTAATATTGAGATGATAATGAGGCTCCTGGAATCAGAAACTAAAAGGACAATTAAAGATGAAATACTAATACCTCTTAAAATAAGTTTGAAGATGGGTTTCATGTCTCAGTTGAATCTGACAATGATCTAACTTCATATGATGAAGCATCTAAAGAACATGACATGGAAAGATGGATGTTAGCAATAAAGTCTAAAATAGACTTCATATATAAGTGTTGTATATAGACCCTCGAGGATCCACATATATGGGTAAGACCCATTAAGGTTTAAATGGATCTTCAAGAGAAGAGGGAATCTGATGAGAAGGTAGAGACCTTCAAAGCACGGTTCGTAGCCATGAGCTACACACCGAAGAGAAGATATCGCTTGCGATGAGACTTGCTCTCCGGTGACCTTGATTTAACCCATTAGAACATTGCTAACTATAGCTACACAACTTGACTATGACATCTTCATGATGTGAGTCAAGATTGCATTCCTCTATGAACCTCTCTGAGGATATTCATATGAAGTAGCCCCAGGGCTTCATGGTTGAGGAAAGCAAGGTGTGCAAGCTAAAGAACACTATCTTTGGACTCAAATAATCTTCTTGTAGTTGGAACATAAGATTTGATGAAATTATAAATGTTATGCTTTCAGATAAAATCTTGATGAACCATGTGAAGCTTAGTAGGAGTGCCATTGTGTTCATCGTGCTAAATGTAGATATTATTCTAATCATTTGCAATGATGTAAGGATAATAATAAGTGTTTTATAATTTGGTTGTTCCATGCCTTGAGATATGATCTAAAGAATACCTCTTAGATCTTAGTTCTGAAGATGTTCAGAAGCGAAGAGAAGAGGGTATTGGGACTGTCACATTAGTTGTACACCTTGGACATATTCCATTTTCTGGAAAATTCCAAGAAAGGCTTCTTCCCTTAAGATATGGCACTGATCTATCTAAAGCGATAGCACCTCAAAGAGTTGAGGGAGTAAATACTAGAACTTCTTGTACTTGTGCATCAGTTACGAGAAGCTGAGTGTATGCTAGATGTGTACAAGATCTAGATGTCTACCATGCATTGGGAGTAGTAAAGTGTTGCTAATCCTACTATGGAGATAAAACACTTGATTGCAGTAATAACAATATCTTCAAAGATGATGAAACCTAGATATAGTGATCTCGAAGTCTTATCTTCAAAAATTTAAGACCTTGTAGATAGTGATCTATAAGGGTCTTAATTGTAGATACCTTAGGAGATAGAGATCTCTAGGAATAAAGGTATTCTGATAAGGATTATGGGCATACTGGTTATAATAATTATCGAGCTGTAGTGTCAAGGAAATTAACAAAATTGAGTATTGGTTGCATAAGATGCAACATTCGCATTGGATGCGAGCACTGTTACTAGGGGAAATGCAAGTGACGTAAAAGGACTTGGCGTAGTCTCTTGGGAACAAAGTGACTGACCAGCTTACCTAGCTATTTTCTAAATAGCCTATGCTTGTCACATGAGTGTGGGTTTAAATGATTAACCCATTAATGGCTCTTTGGGCTAGTAGGAGATTGTTGGACACGCGAGCGCACGGCGAGCCATTAAGCAATAAATGTTATTGCAAATATCATTCCCTGATCTGAAATGAAGAATAAATAATTTGCATAATAGGTCCCTTAGTACAATTAGGGTTATGTACCTTGGCCATCTTGATGATCATACAGCGGTTGATTCAAGTATTGAATCATAGAGGTTGGTGCTTGGATGAATATCTAAAGAGTTAGATTGAGGACTCATCAAGCACCGTGAAATGATTATTAGGAGATGATCTCCAGCCTGAGAAGGAGATGGCAATCCTTTCTCTAAAGGTTGATATCTAACTGAACTCTTGATGCAGGTCCTCTGCATAGGAATAGAGATTCGGAGGTGTTAGATAAGTTAGGTCAAAGAGTTGACTTAACGAGATCGAGATAACCAAAGTCCTATGTCGTATGCTATCATGATATAGGCACGCATCCTCTGACCAGAGACAGATGTGTTACTATATGTCTGAGTATGTACATTTGGCAGACCAATAGGTTGATGACCTAATCAAGGTCTATACACCGGCGCGCTGGTGTGCATATAAGGGCATATGAGTAATACGATCTCTCAAAGGGATCATACAGGTTCATTACTGAACCAGAAGACAAGAGCTCACTCATGAGATATTGGGAAGATCAAATTCCGTGCACGGTCATCTCGCTTTGGAAGCTTCATTGAATTTGTAGGTTTGATATATACTTTTGGAATGTATATGATCAACACATGGGTATGATATATGCTTTTGGAAATTATATGATTGATACCAACTCCCAATGATCGAATGAGAAACTTAATGATAAAAACCCTGAAGTAGACAGTGTAAAAAATGATCTTATAGTACTTCTGGTTTATTCTGAGACTTCCAGTATACAGGATGTACAGGTATTGGGAATACCTGAGGAAGATGTGATCATAAATGGTAGTATAACCACGACGCTTCCATTCCTGGGGAGTGATGAAACAGGTCTGGATTTTAGTGACTCCTCTTAGTAGGAAGTAATCTAATCTTAGTCCAAATGTTGGACATTGATTTGAATGTGATTCAGATGCAACGAGAAGATTAGATTTGCGGTCTTGATTTAATCAAGCATCTATGGGAGGCCCAAGATCTGGATTTGAGATATGATCTCAATATCCAAGTCACTATATGTGGAACAATACAATCTCCATGTCCTTATCTCCAAGTATTCGCGGAGAAAGCGCATTATCCTTGAAAGAGTTCATGGATAATTCTATTGTTGATATATGTTATAAGGAGAGTTATCTTAGATAATTAAATGTGATTTGATTATCAAAGATGTGAATAATGTGAATGTGATTCATATTATTTGGGCACGTGAGAATAGAGATCCACGATGATTAAATGTGATTTAGTTATCATGGATATGAATAATGTGGATAGCACTATCCATTATTCATTATATATTATAAACGTGATTTATAATGTATTAGAGAGAGCTAATTATAATTTATATTTGTTAATTAATTATTGATATGTATTGGATACACATTGTTTAATTAATTGAAAATGAAATTTATATTTTGTTTTGGGTTATGAATGTGATTCACAATTTTCCAATGGCAAGATTGCAATATTCTCAAAATTAATTGTGAATTATTTTTGAAGAATAAAACACAACAAAAGTTGTTGGAAGTTATGGGAGAAATTCATGTTGATATGCAATCTCATGAGATTGCATGAGATTGCCTCCACCATGAGGACATAGTGGACGGCTACACATTCCCACAAGGAATGTGGTAGCCGTCCCCCCCCCCCCTTCTCTTATGGGGAGTGATCTCCATGCTAATCTCTCCTTAATTGCTTGATCTAATTTAGGATTGAATTATATTTGATGTGTCAAATTTATTCAATTTAAATTAGATTATTAGTTGTTGGTTTTTACCAACAACAATCTTGACCATTGGATTAGACATAAATCAATCTCATCCATTGATTTTATATGTCTCATGGATTGAGATCCATGGATCCCAAAACCCTATAAATAGAGAGGCATACCATGCTCTCTTGACACACATGCTATTAAAGCACATCTCTCTCTCTCTTTTTCTCTCTACACGCCTACTCTCTCTCCCTCTCACTTTTCGTCCACCATGGATGCCCTAGAGGGAGTCTCCATCGCTGCAGCGTCGTCGTTATACTGCCCGATCGTTTGCTCGTGGATCTCCGTCTCCTTCGGTGCGCCTCGCTCATGAAGAAGACGTCAGATCTCGTGTGTCGAGATCAGGAGATCCGTCACTTGGATCATCAACATGGATTGCGAGAAGCACGCGATTCATCCTCGCGCTCGCAAGCGTCTCCTCCATCTGATCGGACTTGAGACAGGAGGTCTCTTCGTTTAGAGACTCGGTCGCAACCACGCTTCAAGAGGTAATCCTATTACTTGTTTGTGGTTTAGACGAAACGGTTCGATAAGTGTTCTTGAATCATGTGGTTTCATCGCATGAAAATTTTTTAATTTCCGCTGCATCGAGCAACTAGTGCGACTAGTCTCTCCTCGTCATATTCGATGCGACGCTCACGCTTCCGTAATTTGCTTGAGGATCTTCCCATATCCTTAATGTCCTGCTTTCTCATAGTCCAAATTGCATGCACAGGGTGCCCATAATGATTTGTGAATTAATTCAACTGGAAAGTGGCAAAGCTTTCCATAAACCAATCTATAAGGAGGCATACCCGATGGACACTTGTACACTGTCCGATAAACCCATAGAATTGAGTCAAGCATCTGGGACCAGTTCTTCCAATCTGGACGTACTAGCTTCTGTAATATCATCTTTATATCCCTATTTGAAATCTCAGCCAAGCTGTTAGTCTGTGGGTGGTAAGGAGACCCAACTCTATGCTCAATGACGTACTCCTTCACAAGTTTCTTGACCTCTCGATTAATTAAATGACTTCCCCATATGAAATGAGTATCTTGGGAATCCCGAACCGCATAACAATGTTGTCCTTGAGAAAGGAACAAACCATATGACTATCAACGGCTCGGGTGGGGATAGCCTACATCCAACGACTAAACATAATCCACGGCAAGCAGGATAAACTGAAATTCTTGATTGACAGTAAATGAGCCCATGAAGTCTATGCCCCAAGCATAAAAAACATTTGAAATCTTGCTATATCTTAGGGCATGGTATATTTAGAACCAACGGTTCCTCCCATTTTCTGACAGTCAATACAACCTCGAACATAATCTATAGCATCCTCAAATAAAATTGGCCACCATAGGCCACTCTGTAAAACCTTTGCTGTCTTGTGCTTCCGTGAATGATGTCTACATGATCAATCTGTATTTCATCATCTCTCTCCAGTTATTTTAGCTTAAAATCCCTTATAAAAGAACCTGTAAATATCACATATTCCATTCTTTTACTAACTCTAATTATTGTGTAATTATTGTATATCTATCACTCTTTCAACCAAACAAATAAATAAAGAAAAATAAATAAAATTAGAGACAGTATATATGCAATAGATACAAGCAGAATCAGACCCTGAGAGAAGGTCAAGACTGGACTTCATTGACAAGTAAGAAAGTAGGGGGAGATAAGGCCTAAGTAACAGAAAATCCATACAATTTACTTGTCGCCGGTATATATTCATAACCTGTACAATATTTACACATTCTTTCATTAATTTATTCATAGCCAAGTCCTTTGTTATAAATCATCATTTCTTCTTGAAATTTGTGAATAAAATCCTCTTGTAAATAATAAAAATGATTGCAATTAAAATCTGTGTATATTGTGTAAATATAATCACTTTCCAAAAGCCACAATGTACATATTGCAAAATCAATATCTTCTCCACCTGAACTCCAAATTTATCAAACTCACTTTCATTGTATTCCAAATTAAATTATCTTTAAAATGGATGTGATTTCAAAAAAGTCAAAGTTAAGGTGTGAAATGTGGTAAATTGGGGTATTATTGTATATTGGACTTATGTATGCTTTGTATATTATTTAATTAATTGTTTCCTTGTACATATTTATAAATATTACATTTCTAACTACTTGTAATATTGTATTTAACTAATATAAAATACAAAAAATCACAAAATCATAAATTAACAAAAATAAAATCATGTATATATCGTATATGTATCACCATGTTTATATTGTACCTATATTTAATTAATTAACCTAATTAATTAATACCTCAAAATCAAATAAAAATATCATTAAACATTGTAAATAAATAAAATATTAAATTATGTATATATTTATATTAGTTAATTAAAAATCAGATTTTTGTATATATAGGAATACATACTTGTAAATAACACCTTGTATTTACTTTAACCCTTGTATATGCATTATTTTATTAATTAAAAATCACCCAAATTAACTTTATTTATTCTTAACGTTTTATTTACATTATTTAATTAAACAAAATTATTTTCTATTTGTAATTGAATTGTTTAATATTTTCCTATAATTTTGTCGTTTAACCTATTTTGGTTGTATCCTAGGCGTTATCTGATTGGCCAAACCCAGGTTTGTTGATCCGAATCAACTCCCCAGTCTTCGCCAACCTCCCGCTAATATCATCCCCATCGCTACTTCACCTTATTTTCCCACGAGCCTCAACCAGTAACAACCTTTGAATCCTTCTCCAAACTTATCACCCATTCATCCCTCTCGATCACCAGCCTAACCACTCCATCAATAACGCCTCTAATTTGCTCCCATTTTCAAATTCAAAAACCTCCAAAGCAACCACTATAAATGTCACCCCTCCACCTCCGGACGGCATTTAGATCCGACTTTACCCCATTTTCTCCCTGAGTTTGAGTGTTGGTCGGTTAATCAGTGACAGAGGTCGGCTACCTTCAAGTGGGAGTGCAAGATTTTGAGTGAAGTTCGAGATCCAACTACATCGCCAGCATCATCCTTCGCACGTCTCCGCCTCTCCACTACAGCCGCAGATATAGCCATTTTCCATATTTCTTCCATTATGTAGGTAGTTTAGATGTTTAATTTTCTATTTATTCTTTCTTTTTGCTTTGATTTCGTTGAATCCCCTAAATAAGATAAATAATTTCTTTCTCTGATCTGCAAGATTGGAGGAGTTCTGATCATTATCAACAACCCCGACCATGCCACTATGCTCCCCACATAATGCTCCATCCCTTCCACCATTTGTTCATCTCCAGGTCGTCACAGATCAGGAGTCTGGTCTCCCCTCTGACCACCTTCATCGGAGACTTTCATCCATCCACTATTTCCTATGCCTTTGACCTAACTTGTTGGCCGGAGAATTTGTCCGAGCATGAGCTTCTCATTGCAGGTCTAAGGAGCTCCAGATTTCACGCATGATGCAAGATTAAAGATTGGAGCATGTTCCTAGAGTTGAGATTGTTCATCACCTTCCATATCCTCGATCCTCTGATTTCATGTAGATCCAAGATGTACATCAGATGCGAAACACTCTTAGATTGGATTGGAGGCCGATCGGACGAGGAATAGAGCTCAGATGAGGCAGTCGTAACCGATCGAATTTCGCTAGAGCCCTCCTTCCTCCCAGTTCATCCAGGTGTCCTCAGGACTGCACGATGAAGAACAACTCTCCAGTTTAGATCTCATCTGTCGATTGTGCCGCAAAAGTTGGCCGTTGATTCAAGCGACAAGATCTGATCATGACCCTTAACTCTAGATTCATTCTTAGTTGTCCGATCAGACTACCAGTGCATCAGAGCTGCCCGAGCCTCTACGTCAATAAAGGGTATAATTGCACCCATATCCATGTCCTTATTTTATTTGCAAACAAGTCCATGCATGGACACGTGTTATCTTTTCTTTATTTGAACACTTAAACTTTCATCCTTCATATTTATTTTAATTGCATTTAAATCCCATTTGAATTGTAGTGCATGCTTGGCACGTGATTTTGTTGGGTTATTCGCAATAAAAGCATGGTAACTTTTTTAATATTAATTGGACCTTGAGATCAATTTAATGACATCCTAGTCCAATCCAATGGGGTGTGCATGCTTGTGTGCGTGATTTCTTGGGATTTTTGCACATTTCACCCGTAACTTCATAATTCTTATCATTCAATCTATAAGGTTTGAATATTTTCATTTCAGTTCATGTGAGTTTGCATTTATTTACATATAAAAATAAATAAAAAATATCAAAATATCTTTAAAAATCCCACGAAAATTCGTATAACTTCATGTTAATTTGTTCTTGCATACATAAATTGCATATTGCATTTTCAATTACTATATTATTCTTTAAAATTCAAAAACAACATAGAAATGTCCTATTTGCATTAAAAATCATAAAAATATAAAAATCCTTCCAAAAGTTCTAAAAAAATCATGTTTGTTGCTTTTGAGTTATTTTAATTTCTATTTAATTTTGGATTTTAAATTTTTATAAAAACTGTAAAAATCAGAAAACTCTTAAAAACATTACAAATTCATAAAAATTCTTTTCAAATTCAAAAAAATAACAAAATGGTTTTTTGAAAAATATAAAAACATATTTCATTCTATATATATTTTAATTATTTTTGGCCTTATTTACTATTTATAATCCCAAAAAACATTCATTTTATTTTAATGTTTATTAAGTTACTTATTTTAAATTTATTTAAATGCCTTAAAAATTGTGCAAAATTTGGAAAAATTATAAAAACATTAAAAATTTATCTAAATTCCAAAATACTTTTTGTTTAATTTTCTGGTTAATTTTTACATAATTGAGAAATACAAAAAGAGCCGAGTGTGAGCGTGTGCTTTAAATTTTCTTTAATTCTCTTATTGTTTTTTTTTAAATCTTTTGCAAAATAAAGAAAATAAAAATATAAAAATCAGAAAACTAAATAAAAATTATATAAATAAAATTCCTTAAAAATACAAAATCCAAAATAAATTACAACAATCGAGCATAGTGTGTATAGTGATTCCTTTTTTTCATCGATTATTCATTGCAAAGAATAACCCTCTGGATTTTTGTAGCCTCCCTAAGTTCGATCCTGATAGCTATACAAGTAAATTAAATAACAAATTATCTTGCTATAGTTTCTTTTATTGATTTGTACCTAAGATTTAAATAAAATTTTTGTTTGATGCTTCTTGAGGTTGCGACGACCGCAATTACACTTGTGATTAAATAATTGAAATGAAAGCCCGAAAAAAGACTGCTCAATAAAATGGCACCGTTGCCGAGGAGGCACAACGTGGGTAGTTAGTTTTTTACTTTGACCTTCTATTCTTGGTTGTATATTTTTTATCTCTATTTATTTCATTATTCATATTGACTGCATTTAGTTCATTTATTTTTGCTCATATTTTCATAACTATGTCTCTTACACATTCTTGTGTTTCTTTTTTCTTGCGAGGGCCCGATGAGCGAGGGTGGCATTCTTAGGAGTGTCGGTGCACCTAAGAGAAATGGAGCTGGCTTGATTCTTCACTGTGCCATAGGAGAGCGTAGGAGGAGGAGGAGAATATTTGGAGGAGACCATCATTTGGAGCATTTGACATAGATATATTTTACCATTTCTTTTATTCATTCAAAAACACTTGTAAAAGGACATTATATACCTTGTATGCGGGGTCTGTTTCACCAAGTGCCGATACTTGGGCGAACTCATCGGTTTTGTTTACATCACCTTCTTTTTCTTTGTTTTCACGCGGGTTTATATGCTTGCGCTCTTAGTCATTTCTTTATTAACTTGCTTGTTCAATGTAATTTGTTATGTCCAAAGCCCTAAACAAGAATTTCTGCACCTATAGAGTAGAGCATAATTTGGACTTAGTCAAATTAATTAGTTTCTACCCACTAATAGAAGTTATTTCTAGGATGGTTCCCATGCATCATTTACTTTAGTTTATGTTTCTGTATTTAAATTCTGCGTAGATTACCCTGCATGTAGAGTGCTGACGACAAGGTATGCATCTCTAAACTCATGTATGCATCATTGAATTTTATCAGGCATTAACATTTCTGATTTCCTTCCTTGTCTTCACTCACATAATTCAAAAAGGAAATTAGATGCTCGGTAGGAGATTCATTGCAAAATATTTAAAAAGAGTGACAACTTGATAAAATCGAGACCGTTAAAGAAAACTCAACCCTAAAACTAAATGTAGGCTAGGATATAGCCAAGACCGGATTATCATATAGACTACTGATTCTATAAAAAAGATTAGCTACTTCTCAGTGAGGGAATGTGGGTAACCGATAAACGGTCTGTATTTACTTAGTAGAGTGGATGGTTTAAAGGACACTGCGTAAGGCTCCATCCTTAAGTAACGGGTAGTTGATTTTACAGTCCTTACTTACATTCACACTGGCTGAAAGTGGATGCAACTAGTCATAAGATTTCGGGCCAGTCTTTAGGGAAATACAGACACGCTAACTCTTTCAAAGATTGCATTTGTCATCAAATAAAATTGAAAAGACAACAGATCGAGCTCTTACGATCTTTACTTGTGTTGTGTTGGTGAATAGGGGGTTTCTTTTGTGTTTGATTGCTAGTGTTAGAGATCCTTTCACTTCGCACCTTCTACTCATTCTCTTCTTGTTTGACTTTCGTGTTCCCACATCTTGCCTCTTCATATTGTAGATGTCGGATTGGAGCATTTCTCTTTGGACTTTGTAGAATCATTTCACACTCCAAACCTGTCATCTTCTACTCAGAAAGATTCACTTCCCGAGTATTCCTCTTTCTCCACTTCACACTTCACCTCATCCATAAATCCACTATTCAAGATTGACTATAATATTAAACTATCATTTGGGACTCCATCATTCCTGAAGACTAATCTAGTGCAGTTTACACTTGCAGAAACCGATTCAGTGCACTTGATGGCACCTAAGGGAAAGGGTTCCATGATTGAACAGGCCGAGATCAACACTACCATTTTAGCCTCCATTCAATCATTCAGGCTCAGTTGATAGAATAGGATGACTTTCAAGCATCATTGAGAGATATGATTCCCAAACTGAGGCAAGATAGGAGAAAGGAGGATAGAAATAGTGGAGGAGGTGGGAATGGGGGAGAAGAGCCTATAGAGCCAGTAGCTAAGCTCTCACTTAAAGAATCCTATAATCCAGGAGCAGTGCAGACAAATACATGGATCCGAATTCCTACGATTCATAGGCATTTTAAGCTTAAGCCTACTATTTTACCATTGCTCCCCATATTCGATTGACACATTAATGAAGAACCTTATGTACACCTCCAACAATTCGATCGCATCTACATCATGATCCATTACCCAAACATCCCATTAGAGGTAGTGAAGATGATGACTTCTCCTTTCAGCTTGATGGATAAGGACCTCTATTGGGTAAATCATTTAGGAAAAGTTACTACATGGGAAGAGTTGAGGTTCACTTTTCTAAGAAAATATTATCCACTTGGACGCCTCAACCAAATGCGATATCTGATATAAAACTTCTCCCTAATGTCCCATGAGCCTATTCACGAGGTATGGGAAACATTCAAAGATTTAACGGATAAGTGCCCCCATCGTGATATTCCGAAGATGAGCCTAGTGCAAAAATTCTTTGAGGTTTGAATCATGAGAATCAGAAGCTGGTAGATATTGCTTGTGGGGGAAGTCGCTTTAACATCTATGAGGATGTCCTATATCAGATTTTCGAGGATATAGCAGAGAGCTCCACAGCTCTTTCTTCTTCGCATGCATTCCGGAAACATCATGTGCCTTCTTCTACTACTGCAGCACCCCACAAGGCTGTCAATATGACATCATCACATCAAGTGGATAGAGTGGATAGTTCTGATCTGACCATTGTAGTAAATCACCTATCCAAAGTAGATATAATTGAGATACGATCCAAGGAGCTTGAGAAGCTCCAAATGATCGAACAGAGGAAGAAGAACATGGACAACCTAGATGAGATAACGAAGCATCTAGAGCTTCTTGTGAGTATGATCAGCGCATGCTAAAGCACGAGTGCAACAACCGACACTTTTTCTCGGGAGAAGGCTTCTTCCACTTCCACTCAGCAGAGTATCGGAGGATCATCCACAGTTCATCACGTTTATTACTTGATAACCCCTAACTAGGTCCTGCAGCATTCACAGTAAATTTTCCCATAACATCAAGAAGGTCCATACATTCCTAAGCAGGAGGCTCTACCTCCACCTATCATTCAAGAGGTGAACAATATCTGGTTCGACCGAGAGAGCAACCAACCTCGTCTGTCCGGGCAAGGCCAGTTGGGTTCTGAGTAGGGTCAGAGAGTTGCCCACCAGTTTCAGGGAGGCAGACCGTAGCATTAGCAGCACCAGCAGTTCCAGCCTCAGTATCAATCTCCACATCACTTCCAGAAATTGAGACATGGCCAACAGCAGACGCAGGATGCATATTCTCCATTACTTACCACCACTAGCAGACGGCATCATACGAACAATATTCACATCCCACTCCTCCTCATTACCAACAGTATGGATACCCGAAACATCCTCACTACCACTCTCAGCGACAACCCATCATTGAGCATCCTGATGCACTTTGGATAATCCAGCACTTGATCAGTCGGCATTCCTGATGAAGATGTGAATGATCTTACTCAAAGGCTTGATGACCTGGCCACCACAAAGACATTGATCCCAGCACAGGTCGAAGAAAATCCCAACTACTTTAGACGCAAGGAGCATGTAAACCATGATCCATCCACACCCGAGATAGTATGGCCCTTGATTTTACATGTTTATCTGACGCCATTCATCTCAAGAGCGGTAGGATATTGCAGTCGCCTTCACAACCGTTGGGATTGGGAGATCAAGCCAGTGAGAGAGCTTCACCTTCCATATCATCTTCTTTACCATCATTGCTGATACCTAGTGTAGGTGCACCTGAGAATGGGGTTTCACCATCTTCGTCGTTACCATCATCATCTTCACCTTCACCAGTTAGATGCAGATCACCGTTAGCGAGGGAGAACACACCAGTCATGATTCTTCGTCTACACTAGCAGCATCATCCCGTCTTGTTTTAGATTTTGTTTTTCCTCCACCTATTTTGGACAACACTGTACAGATTGATTCCAGTCGTCCTATTGCATATAAGGATTCTACTTTGAATAATCGAAATGAGCATTTCAATGTTTTCTCTGATTATGTGTCATTCCCTTCTACCTTAAATAAAATAAAGAAAATCCAAAAACTAAAACAACTCTATCTAATCCTGGAGTGGTTGAGATCTTATAGAACATCTTTTTAGCTATGCCACTCCTTAAGTTCAAGGAGTACATGTCTGTAGTGAAAAAGGAATGAAAGACGCATGTACACAAAAGCATCAAACAAAGTATAACAGATGAAAGAAGATAGAAAAACATATCATGACCATGACCACAGTTCATGCCATCAACAACCTCCCTTCCAAAAAGAAAGATAAGGGAGCACCTTACATCTATTGCCACATCTTTGATCAGAAATTCGATCGTACTCTTCTCCATAGCGGATCCTCCATTAATCTTATGTCATCCTCTCTACTCACTAAGTTTGGATTATGACCTCTTAAATCGACCATGATGATCCTTCAGTTTGTTGATAGATCGATTAAGAGGCCGGGGGCATTTTAGAGGATGTCATTGTTATGGTGCAGAAAAGTAAATTCCCTGTTAATTTTGTTGTCATGGATATGGACACACCTGCACCGCTACTCCATATCCAATCATACTAGGTCGACCGTTACTCCGAATGGCCTAAGCAGTAGTTAATTACGATACTTGAGAGATCATCTTTCACTCTAGTAGTGACAAGGTAAAAATTTAGACGATTCCCGATCCTAGACCATCACCGCCACCAACAGCAGCAGATGAGAGACAAACATTTACACCAGATCTTGAGGACTGCGATTTTCTTGCCGAGTTCAGAGAGACGGATTTTTTACTAATTTCATAGACACCCATGAGCTCCTTTATCAAAGGACCTTTTGGAAAGCACAGTCAACATGAGCTCCTTTATTGATCCTTCTGAGTTGTTTGTTGACGGACAGTTTGAGCTGATTACTGAGGATCAGTCTAAGAGAGTCGAGATGCCCTCTAGTATTCCTTTGATACGTCATTCTGAGATCATTGCTGATATACCTCCGGCTGAGATATCTGAGCCGATGACTTTTCTGAGATATGTACTGATGAGAGACACCTATATGAGACTATTGCTGAGAAATCTGAGCCATTTGTTGATGAAACTACAGAGATTTCTAAACATCCTGATGAACCATCCCTTTATGAGCAGAGATCATTCGTTGCAGATCTTTCTCAAATTTTACTTGATGAGCCGATAGTAGCCACGGTGGATAGTACATAGAGTACAGATTATATACCTTCTACCAGTGCACATATATAGTTCATCACAGAGTTGATTCAGACTCCACCTGAGATCAAGGCTTTACCATCAATGTTGAAGTATGCTTTCCTTACGGGTCCCACCAAATGTTCCCAGCCATCCTCAGCTCGCAGTTGACCGATGAACAAGAATCTCGTATGCTAGATGTTCTTAAGAGAAACCGCAAAGCCATTAGATGGAAAATCTTAGATCTCTGTGGGATTAGTTCAGCTTTGTGCTCGCATCATATATACTAGGAGTATGACTGTTAAACCCTCCCATGAGTGCCAACGTCGTCGAAATTTGAATCTAAGGGAAGTTGTCATGAAAGAGATCAATAAACGGTGTGATGTTGTCTTTATTTATCCCATTTCGAATTACAAGTAGGTTAGTCCTTTACATGTGGTCCCGAAGAAATCCGGGATTACTACAGTGAAGACTGACTGCGGTGAGGAGATCTCGACCTATGTACCTCCTTCATTGTGTGTCTGCGTAGATTACCGATGCCTAAACTCAGCTACCAAGAAGGATCACTTTCCACTGCCCTTTATTGATAAGATTATTGAGAGATTGGTAGGGAAAGAGTTCTTTTGTTTCTGGATGGGTATTCGAGATATAACCAGGTTTCTATCACTCCTGAGGATTAGGAGAAAATACTTTCACTTGTCCATTTGGTACCTATGTCTTTAGATGGATGCCTTTTGGATTGAGTAACGCCCCAGCTACATTCTAAATGTGTATGTTGGTCGTTTTTGCCGACATGGTGGGTAGTTTCCTTGAGGTCTTTATGTACGATTTATTAGTCTGCAGGGATGGTTTTGACACATGTCTTGCTCATTTAGACCATGTCCTTCAATGTTGTTGCGAGGTAAACCCATTGCTCTCGTGGGAGAAGAGTCAATTTCTGGTGATTAATGGGATTGTATTGGACCACATCACTTCCAGAGACGGTATGGAGGTTGATCCGGCTAAGATCGATGTGATTTCCAAGCTAGAGCCACCGCAGAATTTGAAGCAGTTGAGGTCATTTTTGGGACACATCGGATTTTATAGGTGATTTATTAAGGACTTCAGCAAGATCAGACCTTTGACTGAGCTTATGTGTAAGGAGAGTGAGTTTGTTTTTAATGAGAAATTTCTCCTTTCATTCCATCAGATGAAAGACATGGTTACTAGTGCTCATGTCCTACAACCACCCGATTCATGACAGACGCATCAGATTTTGCAGTTGGAGTCGTTTTAGGGCAGAGAAGGGATGAGATACCATTAGCCACACACTATGCTAGCAAGACTCTAGATGGGGCACAATGTAATTTTACAGTCACAAAGAAAGAGATGTTAGCAGTTTGTTTGGATTAAAGAAGTTCAGATCTTGCCTCCTTAGTCTGCATGTTATTGTGTACACGGATGACACTGTCATACGGTACTTACATGCAAAGAAGGATGCCAAACCATGCCTTATCATATGGATCCTTCTTCTCTAGGAATTTGATTTAGAGATTCGAGATAAACCTGATTACTAATGAGAGACTTCTGAGAAGAGCATGATCCCTATTTTTTAGACCTTTCCAAATGAGACCATTTTGTCTGTGAACTCACTCCTATGATATGCTGATATTGTGAACTATCTTGTCTCCAAGAAAGTTCCACAAGATTGGCCGAAGCACATGGAAGACAAATTTATGTCTGAGATACATTTTTACCAATGGCAGGATTAGTACCTATTTCGTGAGGGTACGGATTGCATTTGGAGAAGGTGCATTCCTCAGGAGGAATACACCACATACTTGAGCACTATCATAAATTAGAATCTAGTGGGCATCATTCGGGGAAGCGCATGACAATTAAGATTTTACAGAGCAGCCTATGGTGGCCAACATTATTCAAGGATGCTACATAGTATGTTCGAGGTTGTACTGATAGCCAGAAGATGGGAGGAACTATTGGTTCCAAAGATACTATGCCCCCGAAGCAAATAGTAGTATATCTGTAGTAATGGTCAGGACCGTTCATTGTGAGAGTTGTTCAGACAATGGTAGTATTGTCATATATAGGTTTTCATTGGACACACAACCATTTGTTGTGAACAGACAGTTGCTGAAGCCATATCTAGATCATGACACATTCATGTCCGTGGTTGATTCTATATCTGCAGTATCAGACGATGACTTTTTGACATCTTATGTTTCTTATACATGAGTTGATTTTCTCTTGTATATATCCTTTCGTTTATTTCTTTCTTCTCCCACTTTTCTTGTTCACCTCTTTCTTGGGTGTGTTATACTTAGGATGTTCTCTATACTAAGTATAGGGGAGGTGAATGACTTGAGTTGTTTATATTCGTCATGTTTCATCACCCTTAGGGTTCGTTTGGTTGCAGGGTTGGGCAGGGTTGAGTTGGGTTGGGTACTATTCACAGGGGTACCCCCTCCTCACATTTTACATTTCACCCAGCCCTGTGAATAGTACCCAACCATGCCCAACCCTGCAACCAAACGAACCCTTATTGTTGCTTATACTTAGGGATCCCTTACCCTAAGTATAGGGGGAGTGATGTTATTCATACTATCTTTTTGGTGTTTTTCTGTTCCTTTCTTTCTTCAGATATCTCGTTTGTCCTTCAACTTGTTGATACTCCTATTCTATACATAGGGATCTTTCACCCTAAGTCTAGATGAGGAAAAGTCAAGTCGTTGAGTTTGTTTATTCTCATCCTTGGTGTTTCCCGTTTGTACAATCTTCTATACTTAGGATTATTTGATCCTATGTATAGGGGGGATCGCTGACTTCTATTATTTTCATCTATTCTTTGAGCCATTATTGTATACGTATCTTTTCACTTTTTTATACTTCGTATGAGTTATGTCTTCCTTTGTAGCTCTTTCATCACTATGAGGACATAGTTCGAGCCAAGTATATGGGGGTGTCGTATATATTGTATATTAGCCATGTGAGTCCGAGGCGAACCAGTCCTATAATAAATGTTATTGTAATATTTGATTTATCAATAAAAGTTATTGATTTTTTTCACTCCCTATTGAGATTAAGTTAACTAATGCACTACAAGGTCCCTTTATACAATTAGGGTTATGTACCATGGCCATTTTAATGATCATACAGCTGTTGATTCAATAGTTGAATCATAGAGATTGATTCTTGGATGAATATCTAAGGAGTAAGATTGAGGACTCATCAAGCACTGTCAAATGATTGTTAAGAGATGATCTCCATCCTGAGTAGGAGATGGCAATCCTTTTTCATTAGGTTGATATCTGATCAAGCTCTTGATGCAGGTCCTCTGCATGAGAATAGAGATTCAGAGGTGTCAGATTAGGTAGGTCAAAGAGTTGACCTAACGAGATCAAAATAACCAAAGTCCTATGTTGTATATTGTAACGATACATGCACACATCATCTGATCAGAGACAGATGGGTTACTATATGTCTAAGTATGTACATTTGGCAGACCAATAGGTTGAAGAGCTAACCAAGGTCTATACTTCGACGAGCTGGTGTGCATATGAGGGCATATGAGTAATACAATCTCTGAAAGGGATAATACATGTTCACTTGTGAACCTGAAGACATGAGCTTACTCATGAGGTATTGGGAACAATCAAATTCCATGCATGGTCGTCGTGCTTTGAAAGCATGACAAGAATTTGTAGGTATGATATATGCTTTTGGAAAGCATATGATCGATACCAACTCCCAATGACCAAGAATGAGAAACTTGGTGATGAACCCTAAAGATGATAGTGTAAAATTGATCTATATCTTTGGGTTAATCATAGGTCTTCCAGTATGCAGGATGTACATGTATTAGAAATACCTTAGGGTGATGTGATAATAAACGATTGTATAACCATGATGCTTCCTTTCCGAGGGAGTGATGAAACAAGTCTGGATTTTAGTGACTCCTCTCAGTAGAGAAGTAATCTGATCTTGGTTCAAGTATTGGACATTGATTTGCATGAGATTCAGATGCAATGAGGAGATTAGATTTACAGCCTTGATTTAATCAAGCATCTATGAGAGGTCCATGAGATCTGAATTTGAGATGTGATCTCAATATCCAAGTCACTATACGTGGAACATACAATTGCCATGTCCTTATCTCCAAGTATCTGCGGAGAAAGTGCATTATTCTTGAAAGAGTTTAAGAATAATTCTATAGTTGAATTATATCTAAGCATTGAGAAATAGATAATTAAATGTAATTTAATTATCATGAATACTGTGAATTTGAGTCATATTATTTTCATGCATGAGAATGATGATCAAATATAATTAGAGGTGATTTAATTATTATGGATAAGAATAATGTGGGCATCATCCAAATTATTCATAATATATTATAAATGTAATTTATAATGTATTAGAGAGAGCCTTTATAATTTATATTTGTTGATTAATTATTGATGTGAATTGGATTCATATTGGATAATTAATTGAAAATGTCAATCACTTTTTATTTTGGGTTGTGAATGTGATTCACAATTTTCCAATGACAAGATTGCAATATTCACAATATAATTAAATTATTTTTGTAGAATAATTTACAATAAATGTTATTGTAAAACTGAGAGATTTCCACGGAATAATGTAATCTCATGAGATTACATGAGATTGCACCCTTAATGGGAGGGTGGATGACCACCCACTCCAATTAGGAAAGGGTGGCCATCCACTCTTCTTTCATGGAAGGAGGCAATCTCCATTCCATAATCTCCAATGCATGATTTATCTAATTTAGGATTAATTTATATTGATTTATCAATACATATTTAATCTAAATTAAATTAATTGTTGTTGTGCTTTTACAACAAAACCTTGGCCATTGAAAGAAGAACAAATCAATCTCATTCGTTGATTTTGTATAGTCCATGGATTATGATCCATGGACTCACAAAACCTATATAAGAAGAGGAACACCTTGCTCTTAAAAGTTGTAACAACTTTTGCAAAATCAAGCTCTCTCTCTCTCTCTCTCTCATTCTCACACCTTTTCTCTCTCTTTGAGTGGGCGTCCACTCAAACCCTAGAGAGAAGATGCCGTCGTCGTCGCATCGTCACTGTGTTGTCGCCTCGACTGCCCTTGATTCTCCATCTTCTTTGGTGTGCTTCGCTCACGAAGAAGGCGTTTGATCTCGTGTGATGAGATCAGGAGTTATTTTTCTTGGATCAACTACTTGGATTGTGAGAAGCACGCTATTCATCTCCACGCTCGCAAGCATCTCTTCTAATAGATCAGACTTGAGACAGGAGGTCTCTTCTCATAGAGACCCGGTTAAAACCACGCTAAAAGAGGTATTCCTTTATCTAGTATGTGGTTTAGATGAAAAGATCCGAGAAGTGTTCTTAGATCATGTAGTTTCATCGTTTACATTTTTTAAATTCTGCTGCACCTAGCAACTAGTTCGACTAGTCGCTCTCGATCGTATATGATACGATCCTAATGCTTCCGTGATGAGATTAAGGATTCTCCCATATCCTTATAGTGGTATCAAAGTCATGTTCTGATTCTGGGACCCATGGGTTATGAGTTTGCGTGATTTGGAATCTGATTGCTCAAGTCATGATCATTTTAATGAACATGTATCCAATGTTTCGGAGATGACGAATCCTGACGGAATTAAAGAGTTAATAACGGTTTTGAAATGCTTATAAATTAGTGCAAATCACTTAGGTTCTATTGAATCAAATTAACAAACTTTGGAAACTTATTTTACATGATTTAGATTTAAATTGATTGAGATATGCTAATTTCAGTAAGTGAGGGTCACTGCTGAAAATTACTTTCCTAATCAAGAACCTTATAACTATCATTTAATCAATTAGTGAAATTAAATGGTTTAATTTCCTGAAATAATTATGCATAAATATTTGACAACTATTTGTTGATGATTATCCCCCTAATTGACATTGCCTTAACCAAATTTAATTAGATATGATATAGATCATAATTTGGCAAGGTGTTACATTTTGGGTTCATTGTCCAATGTGCTTCAGAAGAAACATGTGGAGATGAACAATTGCCATGATATTATGGTGAATCTGAGAGAAGTGTTCGGTGATGTAAACCACATACAGAGTTATAATATCATGAAAGAATTATTCGCTGCAAGATGCAGTAGGGGGCCTCTGTCAGAGAACATGTACTCAAAATGTTTGGGTACCTTTCTGAGCTGGAAATCCTAAGAGCTGACATGGACACATATATGCAAGCTGAATTCATTCCACCATCGCTCCCTAAGTCTTTCAACAACTTTGTGGTCACATACCACATGAGTAATGTTGATTATACTAACGTTGGGCTATTGGCTGCGTTAAAATCTGCTGAAGACATGATGAGGAAGGATGTCCCCTCTAATAGTGCAATGGTTTAACAAATCAAAAGAAAGCACGGCCAGAAGCAAGGTTCTCGGAAGGGTACGAACTAGAATAGAAAGAAGAGTCAAGGCATATGCTTATCTTTCAATGCATCTACTTTGATAGCATCAAAGAAAAGCAATGTAGGTTACCACTGCAAAAAGCTGGGGCACTGGAGGCGTAATTTCCAGGAATACTTGAAGTTTTCCTACAAAGGTAAAGCTCCTGCAGGTATGAAATATACTTCATCATGAAACTAATTTTCTCGTTGGACAAGAAGGAAGATGGGTTGTAGATTCTGGTGCTTCTGTTCATGTATGTAATTTGTTGCATCTATTTCAGGAAACTAAGAGTCTTGATCATGGGGAGATAGTCATCCAGATGGGATTTGATGCAACTGTTCTAGCAGTGGCTGTCGAGACCTGCTTACTATCATTATCTAGTGGGAGAGTCATTTTACTTAAAGAGTGTCTTTATGTACCGGAAGTTAGAAGGAATCTTATATCTGTATCTAAGCTTGTTAGAAGCAGATATTCATTCCTTTTCTATAATAAACTAGTCATAAATCATTATGATAAGCATATTGCAGATGGTGTTTTGACTTATGGTGGACTCTATGAATTTTGCATTGATGAAAATGTCATGAATGTTACTACCACTAATAAAAACCATAAAAGATCTAGGAAGGATGAAAATCATTCAAACGTGATTTGGCATCAAAGGCTTGGTCATTTATCTATTTATAGGATCAATAGATTGATAAAGGATGGACCCTTAGAGTTTGTACAGGTTCAATCTTTGCCTACCTTCGAACATTGTATTTGAGGTAAAATAACTAGGATGCCTTTTCGTAATAAGGTTACAAGATGCGAGGGTATTCTTGACCTAATACATACCGATGTATGTGGTCACTTCAATACCACAACTCAAAATGGATATCGATATTATTTGACATTTATTGATGACCATTCATAATATGGGTTTATATTCCTGCTACATCATAAATCTGAAAGCTTTGAAAAGTTCAAAGAGTTCAAGGCTTTGGTTGAGAACCAAACCAATAAGAAGATTAAATGGACTCAATCTGACTAAGGTGACAAGTACCTCTCAGATGAATTCAAGGAATACCTTAAAGAGAATGGAATTGTCTCCAATCCTACTCCTCCTGAAACCCCCCCCAACTTAATGTTGTTACTGAAAGACGTAACATGACCATCATGGATATGGTCTGTTCAATGATGAGTAAAGCACATTTACCTCTTAGTTTCTAGGGATATGCAGTAGAGACTGCAATATATATCGTAAACAAGATTCTTAGCAAGTCTATACCTAAGACTCGACATGAGCTCTGGTATGGAACCAAACCCAATGTTAAACACTTGAGAGTTTGGGGTTGTTTGGTCCATGTGAAGAACATGGACGCAAGTAAGCTAGAATCTCGCACTCGAGAGTGCTACTTCGTTGTATGTTACGGATGGTATTGGATACTGGCTTTATGACCCTGAGACCCAAAGGGTTTTCGTCTCAAGAGATGTGAAATTTCTAGAGGATGACTTCCTTAAAAGTCAAGACAAAAATGAAGTAGAGGAACTCATTGAGTCCCCTGAGGATTTTGAGCTTGCTAAACCAAAAATGAAGAGATAAATAAAGATGAAACACCCGTACCACTTCGAAGGAGTTTGAGAGTGGTTGCAACCACCTAAAAGGTATGGATTCCATGTATCAGGTGAAATAGCTGTTTCATTTGATGAAGCACTCGCAGATCATGACATGGATAGATGGATGCTAGCAATGAAGTAAGAAATTGACTCCGTGCACAAGAATGGTGTATGGACCCCAGAGGATCACTTGAAGGGGTAAACCCATTGGGTGTAAATGGATTTTCAAGAGAAAGAGAACCTGGTGGGAAAGTGGAAACTTTCAAGGCACGGCTCATAGCCAAGGGCTACACACAGAGAGAAGGTATCGACTACGATGAGACGTTATGTGTCTATGCTTATGTCCATCAGGACACTGCTAGCTATAGCTACATCTCTTGACTAGCTCCGCTGGGCTAAGGGGCCCCGGATGCAACGCGGCAGGGAGATGGGACGCTTGCTACTCCGCCGATGGTTGTGTTTGATCTTCATCTTCCGGCTCCACATTCGTCCGACATCTGATAGATGGACGTCAATACGGCTTTCCTCAATGGATACCTGAAGCAGGATATCTATATGGTTAGGATGATATATCCTAAGTATAAAAAACCTTTTTTCAAAAAAGTAAAGATGAAAAAATCTTTTTTATATAAAAATTATTTTAAAAAAAACAACTGATGAGTTGGAGATATCCCTGATACTTACACATTCACACAAGACTTATGAAGTTAAATAACAATTGGTTTTTGAGGTCCTATAATTCAGAGTTAACCAGTCATAATCATTAAGGTATATGACTTAATTATTCACATTTCTCTAGTTTGAAAGATATTTATGCTATATTGCATACTTAGTCTCTACCTTAAAGAATATGATCAGCAACTCACTTGCACGACCGCAGTTATGATGAGATGAGATGATGATTCACTTGAGGAACTGGGATGAGGGATTTGAGTCTGGGTCTGATTTTATGATACTCGAGGATGGGATAAAATCGATGAAGGATTCATGAAACCTGAGAGTCAGCAACATTAAGGCGGTATGTGAACAAGTTCTTGTACTAATCTCTTGATATTAACCTATGTGCTAGGGTGTGAGGAATTAATAAATTTATTGATCAGTGTGTGCTAACTTGGTAAAAGTAGTGGAGCTATAAAAAAAGAATGATAAAAGAAAAGCTCTCATTACAAAATCAAATACAAAAGAGCTTACACCAATGGTGAGCGCTCCCAACCAGTTCGAAGTGTCCACTTGGTCCAAAGTTAATTAGGCCAAATGAGTCTGTCAAGTAAGCAAAAAGAGATATGTATCATAAGCGATACAAGTATGGGTGTAAGTATATTAGATACTTAAAGAAGACACACCCCAGTGTACTCCTAGGAAAACAAGTACAGGCAACTCAAAAACTCTTGACGAACACATTGATCAACGCCAAAAATTGTTTTTGTTGAGTTAATAAGGCACTCAAGAGGATCCTTATTCCAATGAGAGGTAGAGAAGAAAAGACATCATCATATGCCCTCCATCAACTAGCCTTCCATATTCACTTTTAAGACTGACAACTAAAGAGATGGTGAATTGGATGCAAGAAATGATTTATTCCCTAGTGTTGAGGATTGGGTTCTTAGGAGAGTCTCTTGGACTGGAACTTTGGTGACGCTTTGACTCTACTCTTGTGCAGTCCACACTTAATGTAATATCCTATATGTATACAGAGAGATTCTCATGATTAGGGAAGTTGGATACCTTTTGATTAGAGCTTAGTTCAACTTAGAATTTTAGAATCACTAAAATCGAGAGTTCTTAACGGATCAAGTCTTGTACATTCACAAGCACAGTCAAGGATTAATCCAACTTATTCATTCTTTATTTGCTTGAAGACTAGAAAAATATAAGTATAGGAGGTGATGAATCCATGATTTATCATCTTAATATATTAATCTTAACTCCTTGAATAAAACTTTAAATAAAAATCTCTATTTTCAATAAATTAACAAAATATAACTCTCAATAAATATGGATTAATAATGTATATTTATCTTGTAAATAAGTCCACAAACTAATTCAAAATAATAAAAATCATAAAAAATAAAGTGTTGAAAATTGGTTGTAAATAATCTCCTATAAATATCCAAACATCCTTGATGTTTGATAAATTCATACTAACTCCTTTTTGACTTAGTTATTTTTCTAACTTGTATATAAAATGAATATAAAAATATAAAAATATAAAACAATTCCCACCTTAAATAAATACTTTTAGATCTTGAACCGAAAAAGTTGTAAAGTCCAACTTATCGGCTAAATTTCTACTTCGTATGAACTCCAAATTCACCAAACTCACTTTTATAGTTCACTATAAAATTATCTATCTAATGAAAGTGATTTCATTAAAATCGGAGCTCGTTTGTAAAATATCGGTTTGGAACTTAATTATATAATGTATATATGTAAAATGATAGTTCAAATTTAACCTTTTTTTATTTATTTCTTCTTCAATTAGTTTCTTTATTATATATTTTAATAAAGTACATAATTACAAAAATCAAAATAAATTATTTTACCATTGAAAATAATGCAAAGTGAATTTGTATATAGTGTAAATATTGATCTTTCATCCCTTTTCTTTTGCATTTTCTTATTCACTAAAAAATCTCAAAAAATTATATTTGCATTTTATTTTATTTCAAGTATATTATTTTATTTTTATTATGTAAATATATTTAAATTAAAGATGCAAAATAATGAGAAAAGTCGTAAAATTGTGTTTTAATTATTTAAAATGCAATCAAAAAATCATTTCTTATTTATTTTATTTTGTTTTGATTTCAAGGTCTACATGAAAAATGTAGATCTCATCTAGATCTATATTTTCTATTTGATGCATTTGTAAATTTTCCATTTATTTTTTCTTTCTCTTTATTTTATTTAAGTAGGCTACGTTTATTCTCTTTTAGTTTTATTTATTGTTTTCCTTTTAACTCCAATGTCTTTCCATATTCTCCACCTCCTTTGTAACCCCCCACTTCTTCTTCCTTCTTCATCCCCTTCTCTTCTCCATTTTCCATCAACCATCATTTTCGTGAGAAGAATTCTAGCTCCAGCAAGGTCGTGGTGACAACAGCAACCTTATTCTGTCGAGTGACGATGAGTTCCATCCATCATCAGTAGTTGGCGAGATCCGTGAGCCCTGTTCACATAGCAGCACTCCACAATGTGACTATCCAGCTTCTCAACGACCCTACGCCTAGCTGATCGAGGCTTAGATCACAGACGAGCTTTGTCGAGCATGCTCGACCACTGGTGAAGACCACCTCCGGGTAACATCATTCTTCTTTTCCCCTTCTTACTCTTCTATTTTGCTTTCTTTGTTTCCGATTCTATGCTACTTCTTCCCCAAACTTTCTTCAATCCCCCATATCATAGCAACCCAATCGACCCTCCGACAACCACAAACACCTCCCTTACTCCCCCGTCTTCTTTCTTCTCCTATGTGACCTTCCCCTTCACCAGCTCTGTTCTCCCATCTCGCACGGAGCCCTGCTCGCTCTCCTTTTGACTAATCCACCGCTGAGTTTTTACTCGAGCAACCAGGTCCACAACTCCTTTTACTTGCAAGTCCAACACTTTTAACCTACATGCGACCTCCGTTTCCATCACAACAGCAATGGCGACAACATCTCCAGCGTTGTCTCCAGCCACTACTCTTTCCCGCGCCTGCATCGGCTCCAAAACCTCACGCATTTCAGCGGGCTGACCATCGCTCCTCAGCACAACCCCCTTGTGTAGCCATGGCGGATCCGAAAAACCTTTTTTTAATTCGCAAAAATTACGAGTTAATTTACACACGAGTAATAATGTGTTGTTTGTGTTGTAGGCGGGAATCAATCAAGAAATAACCACTTAATTAATTAATTCAATTCTAATTCGAGTGATTTTATGTTTATTTACCATGGGCAAGTCCTAAGGTCAAACTCGAGGAGGCAAAGGAATAACTTAAGTTAATGTCTATTAATTTAATATGTGGTTTTCAATACAAACTTTTTTGGGTATTTTTAATGTTTTTGAATGCAATGTGGTCAATTTTAAGGACTAAAATGCAATTTCTAGTTAAACAGAGTCCAAAAAATTCAAAACTTGACCGAGATGTGAATAATGATGAGTTGAATGCACTGTAATTTTTTTAGAATTTTCTAGCGTAATATAAACATTTAATGAATTAAATTGTATAAAAATTCCAATCACAATAATTAATTATAATAAATATTAAATCTATGGATTTTCAAGGAATAAAATTAATGAACTATCCTAGAAATTTTCTAAACATTAAAAATGTTGAGTTCAATATCTATTAAAAATTAATCTCTAAAAGTCACAAAATGAATTTTATATGGCAAAAGATGCATGAAAATGTAATTTTCTTTGGTCATAATGTAAAAATAATTAATTCTATTATCTATGAATTTTTTATAATTTTCTGAGCAGTGGTTAATTTAATATGATTTTCATGGCATAAAATGGGTAAAATATTTAATTTTTCATAGAAATAATAATTAATAATTAACCATAAAGCATAAAAATATAACAAGCATCCCATAATGTAGAGAATTAATTGAGAAACAAATTACAAATTTTTTTAATGAGAAAATGATGCGAAAATGATGTTCAAAGTTATAGAAGAAGCTAGGGGTATGTTTGCAATTATAATAAAAAAGCTAAAATGCATTGCGGGAACCAAAAGGGAGTTATCGAGACCCCTGGGTGGTTTTTTGCAAAATTTCCAGGGGTTACGTGTGCTCATGTGACCTTGGAGCGGTTGGGCCTATTTGGCAAAGGGCAGAACATTAGGGGTGTCGATGCAAAATCTTCACCCCCACGTGTGTATCATGCATGCGGATGATATTCCTGGAATAAGGTGGAACCTTCGAGGTGTTCTTGCATATGTCTCCTCCACACACGTGTCGTGCATGCGGGGAGGGTGTCGAGCAGCAAACCCAGTGGAGCAAAGGGCTGCTGCAGGTGGGGCTCGCCGGTCGTCAGAACAACTCGAAGGGGGTGGCAAAGGAGGAGCTCGGACAGTGAGGAAGAATTCCTAGGATGTGAAGTATTGTTGCGAAGGTGATGAGGCTCTCGATGGTGAAGATGACTCCTGGCTCCAGCCAGGAGGTGTCGATAAAGCGGATGTTGATGGAGGTACAACAGAGGATGGATGGTCCCACCTCTAGGTAACGATGAAGAGGTGGCGGAGGCATTGCTCATATATGAACTAGAAGGGGTGAAGATGATGCAGAGGTGGTTGTTGAATGGAGGTGAGGCGATAGTGGAGTTGAGTACGCTCGAAGGAAGAAGGGCCTTGGCGTCGGAGCGGCTCTACACCTGGAAGGCGGTGATCGGTGGTGTGGGGCTCAACCGCTGTGGAGAAGTTGGAGGTAGCGGAGAAGCAGCTCGATGGCGTAGAGATGGATGCGGTGGAGGTAATTGGGGTGGTATTGTATAGGAATCAGATAGGAGGAGAATGAGGAGGACGAGGTAGCTAGAGGTCGAAGCTCAACAGCGAGATCAGCGGAGGAGGCGGATCGGGAAGTGGCAATGAAATTGAGGGAGAAGAAGGAGATGCAGTGGTCGTCCGATCGGCTGAGATCGGAAGGCTAGATGGGTGCCACGTGGCAACTTTTTATTTGAATTAAATCATTTTTATAAAATGAAATATAAATAAGCCCAAAAATGGGTGACATGTGGCGGCTCCAAGGGCTGCCATGTGCCACTCCCAGAAAAATCGAAAATAAAAGTCAAATAAAAATAGAAAAGAAATAGAAAAAGGCCTTGAATTGAAAAAATCTTCCACTAAAGTTGCTCGTCTCGATGAGATCTACAACTTTCATGATGAGACCAAAACCAAAAATAGTCATTTGCATGAAATGGTATTTTTGGTGATACTCTATGTACAAATAATACCGATTTTTTTTATCTTTTGTATTTTTTGTTATTTTTAAATAGGATAAAAAATCGGGAAAAACACGGTACAATCATAGATACACATTACTCTATTTTTTTATTTTTATTAATTATGAAAATGGAGAAATAAAATAAAGTACGATAAAGATGACTTTTGCACGTATTGTTAGTGCACATTCATACTCTGCCAAATTCTTTGATTTTGATTTTATTTTTTGTTTGAAGTTTGGTGCATTTTAAAAAACCTATTTGTCAAAGAGAATAAATGGAAAAGAAATAAAATGAAAAGAGTCAAATATGTAAATAAAATAATAGGTCAAAATCGGGTAAAATACACTTTGTACGAAAGAGTGCCAAAACCCAACTTTCACATATAAGTTCCTGTTCACTTGAAATTGGTCTTGTTTTGAAGGTAACTGAATGTACATTAATTTAAAAGTGAGTAGGATTAAATCGGACACTGTATGAGGAAGTTGTCGGCATTTTAGTTTGACATGTCTGAAATTAGGGTTTGAGTTTCTGGTCCACTTATTTATGTTAGTGATTTTTTGTATTTTTTCAATTATTCTTGTTAGTAATATGCACACAATGGAGGTAGTTTTGGGTGATTTGGATTTAGCATGAATTAGTTAAAAATCAGGGAAGTTAACTTATTTTACAGGTCAATTGGGCTGGAATTTTTGGCTTCCTATTTTATGCAATTGTGCATGATAAAATGCAACTATTATTTACATATGCATGAATGCTAATTATACGAGATAATTGATAAAATGCAAATGAATTTTGAGGAACTGAGCTTAATTAATCTCTTTTAGAGTGATGAATCATGTACTCATCAGGCCTACGCGCGTGTGAATAGCCAAGCGCCCCACCTTCACAATAGAGCAACACCCTCGCACGGCTGCTACGCCACAACCATGTTGTTCACGTACGTTGCCCACACTCCACCGCATGCCCCACAACTGATGTGTTCCCACGTCCAACTGTGTAGGAGCACGACTGTCGCCGCCCCTTGCCCAATTTGGAACCCATGTTTCCAAGAAGAAGAAGAGGTCTAAATTTGTTTTAGGCAAATTGTATCAATTTCCCCAAAGTTATATATAACTAAAGAAATGCCCTTATGCATAACATTTTTGTGTTGAACTTGTATTCAGTTATTGCAGTTAGAACCTTGTCTTTAAGCTTAATTTCATAACACTACTTCTAATTATTTTTAAATTCTAAAAATTGCTTGTTGTTCCTTGATTAATACTACATCTCCTGATTATTTATTCAAATTGTTTCGAGCTTTGGATGATTTATTAAAATTCAAAGATTAAAATTCATTGATATTTTACCTATTTGTGCTTTGAAAATTAATATTGAGTCACTTCTTGCTCCAAAAAATATCAAAAATTCAGGGATTGTGTGTTTATTTGTGCTTTAATTTATGCCTAAATTGCATTGAAATTCGAGATGTCTTGTTCTTTTAATAAATTATTGAGTGAAATTGTAATTGATTTTGAAATTGATCCACACATAATATTTTCTTACAAACTCAATTTTCCTTGATTGCATATTCATAGATCTATTTGACATAAATTTGGTTTGATGTGAATTTGTATTTTAGAGTTATTAGGAGCTAATTAGTCAGGTTCACTTTATTTCAGTAAAAAAATCATCAAAAATCAAATATCATAAGAAAAATTTAAAAAATAAAGTAGGTGCATTTCATCATATTTGAGTTTCTATCCAAGTTTCTTACTTTTTGGGCACTTTTTGTTCTGAAAATGCATAAAACCCATCAAAATCATTCATTTTCATTGTTGCATTTTAACACCAAACATTCCAAAAAAATACATTTTGCATGCACCATTAAATTAGCTTTACAAGAAAAATGACACTTGCCTAATTTGATATGACTTTGAATTAAAAATTAATCGGGCTAAATTGCTTGTTTCTATTAAGAACTTAATTCATTCGCTTCTGCAATTTTCATTCATATTGCATAAAAATACCAAAAAATCGCTTTGAAAATCATGCATTAAGTGATCCGATATGAATGTTAAGTTGTTCCTTTGCCTCCTTGAGTCGATCATGGGACTTTCCCAGGTTAAATAAACACTATATTGCACAATGATTTGTTTGTGTAGTTAATTTTTGATTGATTCCTAAGTACCCGACTATAATAATTTGACATAATTAATTAGGGTAATTTTTGGTTAATCAGTGCTCTAAAAATGAAAGGTCTCAAGGTCTATGTACAGGACAAATGAAGAGGAAGAGTAGTCACAAGTCTCGTATAAAGTAGATCACCTCAACTCATGTCAAATGATTTGTAGGCTCCATGAAATGCTTCAATATCTACCTCTTTACCAAGAATGGCTACACCAGTGACACATCTGATATGGCTATGCTTCCATTGTCATACACCATTCTAACTGTGTATGGATCCTCCTATTTGCTCTTTAATTTGTCAGGAAAGACTTTCAACCGTGCATTGAATAGACAAACCTTCTATCCATGAACAAAGGTCTTGTGGAGAATGTGTCTATCATGACACCTCTTCACCTTGTTCTTATAAATGATAGTGTTCTCATATGTCTGGTTTCTAATCTCAACTAGCTCATTCAAATCTATCTTCTTATTGGTTCTAGCTTTCTACAAATCAAGTGGCATCTCTTTGATCGCCCATTCTGATTTGTGCATGATCTTTATGGGAAAATTACACAGCTTTCCATAAGCATGCCTGAATGGAGAAGTACCTAGGGTTCTTATATGTGGTATTGTATGCCCAAAGAACTTAGTCTAGAAGCTATGACCAATTCTTCCTATCAGGTCGTACCAACTTCTAAAGTATGGATTTCACCTCCCTATTTGGAACTTCAGCCATGTCGTTCGTCTGTGGGTGGTATGAAGAAGCTATTGTGTTATCTATAGCATAATCCTCTACTCGATTCTTTACGTCTTTGTTGATAAAATAGCTACCCCCATCAGAAAATATTCATGGAATTCCAAACCATAAAATGATGTGTTCCAACAAGAACTTGCAAAAGTCTTGCCATCAGTGGTTCATACGAATATAGCCTCTACCCATCTGCTAATATAAGCCAGAAGTATATACTGAAAAGCCACTGCTAGAAGGAAACGTGCCCATGAAATTGTTGCCCCCCATGTATCAAAATATCTCAAATGATCACTTGTCACATCATCATTACATCTCTTGCACTGATTTTCCCTCCTGTCTTCTGACAAACTAGACAACTCTTCACAAAGGTGCAAGCATCTCTCGTTAGAGTTGGCCGCCAAAAATCTCTCTGAAGTACCTTCTGTGTTATCCTCTTCCCGGAAAGATGTCATCCTACCTCTAGAAAATGTCAAAAGATGAAGACACTATTATATTCCTCTTTAGAAATACATCGCTTATAAACACAATCCGGTCCCTCACGAAAAAGGATTGGATCCTCATAGTGGTAGTATCATGCCTCGGAAACTAACCTGTCAAGTCGATCCTTTGGTCAACCCAGTGGACTCTTCTGCATGACCAGAAAGTTCACTATATCAGCATACCACAGAAGCTTTATCACTACAAAGATGCTTTCATATGGGAATCTCTCTGCAATGTTTGACGAGTACTTGTTGGGAGACTGCTCTAACTATAAACGGAATAGGTGTTCGGCTACCACATTCTTTACTCCAAGTTTATCCTTAATATCCAAATCGAATTCCTGAAGCAAGGCAATTCATCTAAGAAGGCATGCTTTGACATCCTTCTCTTCCATCAAGTATCTGATAGTTGAAGGATCTGTGAAAATAGTGATCATGGAACCAAGAAGATATGATCTGAACTTGTCTAATGTAAAAACCACAATCATCATCTCTTTCTCTGTCATTGTGTTGTTCCTCTATGCAGTGTCTAAAGTCCGACTGGCATAGTGAATGGCAACTGGAAGTCCATTCCTCATATGCCCTAATACATCCCCAACCACAAAATCTGAAGCATCCATCATGACCTTGAAGGGAAGAGGTCAATCAGACGATTGTAGGACATGAGCACTAATAATCATGTTTTTTTATGTGAGGAAGGCATTAAGACACTTGTCATCTATCAAAAACTCGATGTCTTTGCCTAACAACTCAGTCAACAGTTGGGCAATCTTGGAGAAATCATGTAGGAGCCGTCGGTAAAAATCAACATGCCCTAGAAAAGATCGCAGCTTGTTAGCATTGGTCGGTGGATCGAGACGTTTGATGACATACACCATGGCAGGGTCAACCTCCATGACTCGCTTGGAGATGACATGCCCCAATACAATCCCGTTTGTAACCATAAAAAGTCACTTTTTTCCTAAGACAAAACAAGATTCACATTACAACAATTCCGAAGTGTCTGATCTAGGTGTGATAAAGAATCATCAAAGGACTCACCATAGATTGAAAAATCATCCATAAAGGCCTCGAGAAAATTACCTACAATGTCTACAAAAATGGGAAGTACGTACCTTTGGAATGTAGCATGGACATTGCATAAAACAAAGGGAATTCGTCTAAAGGCATACACACCAAAAGGACATGTAAAGGTGGTCTTCTCCTGGTCCTCAGGAGCAATTATGATCTGGTTGTATCTGGAGTAACCGTCTAAGAGCAGAAGTACTCTTTCCTTACTAACCTCTCTATGACTCGGTCTATAAAAGTCAGAGGAAAGTGATCCTTCTTTGCAGCAACATTCAATCGTCTATAATCAACAAAAACGCGCTACGATGTGGTCGCTCTCTTTGGAATCTCCTCTCCACTCTCATTCCTAACCATTTGAATTCCAGACTTCTTCGGGACAACATGAATTGGTCAGACCCATTCAAAGTAGGACATGGGATAAATAAACTTTGTGTCACACCTTTTTGTTATCTATTTCTTGACAACATCTCGTAAAATAAGGTCCAGTCTGCGCTGAAACTTTCTAGATGGTTTGTTGTCATGATCTAAATAGATGTGATGAAACACAAAGCAAGATTTATCCTGTGGAGAAAGGATACAATCCAACAAATGTCCTTGCGATTTCTTTCGAGAATCCCCATCAAGAGAGATTCTTTCTCTTTGGTCAAAGATGAGCTAATAATGATCGGAAACTTTCGTTGTGGACCCGCAAGGAAAACATACTTCATATTTGAAGGTAATGTCTTTAGCTCAGGTAAAGTAGAATCTGGCTCTGATGGCTCATCTGGCACTGAAGTAGGAACTATGTTGGTGATATATGTATCTGCAATATGGTTATCGGCCATATCAATGTACTCCAAAGTGGGACTACATAAGATATCAATGCAGTCTGAAATGACTTCATCCAACTTTGTGCTATGCTCATCCTTAGAATGGGTAGAACTAAAGAACACAGATAAGTGGTAGTGTAGCTCTAGATCATATGAAATGGAGGAATCAAGTAACTTCTTTGAAACATCTGCAATAACTTCATCAATATTTTGTTCCATCTGATCATCATCCATGCTACTGTACAAACTGCCCTCAGAAGAACTGCCAACTATAGTGTCTAACCCATCCTCTGGTAGGATATCATAGGTCTCAATCTAATACCTCTCAAGGTCGTCGCAATGAACCTCATCAAGGTAATAGTAGCTGGCTAAATAACTCGTGACATATGGACTCCTCACATCATTCTTTTGGAGTATTCTTTCCTTTACCAAACAAAACATTAGGAAAAGGAACAATCTCAGGAACAATAAGGTTCTCATCTTTATTCTGTTCATTGGAACCAACATGTACATTGAGAGTATCAAATTATCTACAAAACTCTCAAACATGGGAGAAGGAAGATCTTCAATTGTGCCCGCATGGGATGGTGTAGAATCAACATCGAAATCGCCTATGTCCGTGTCTAGTGTCTCAGCATCGCTTATGTCTTTGGCATCATCACGATGATCCTCCTCAACATCATAATGTAACTCCGCATGAATGGATTGTCGTTCTTCATCATGTGTAGCTCCCTCCTCAACTAGATCAGGTACTGGTGCTTGTTTACAACTCTTGAGACAAATTTAGTTAGCTAAAAATTTAGGAAAAGTGACCTTACCCTTAGTATTGTTTACCTGATCTGTGTTGTAACGCTTGAATTGATTGTTTGGATTCATCTGTGGCTGTGCTGGAAGTGTAGTCTTGGGCATAGCTAACTCATCAGGGTGATGGTTACCTAGAGCGTACTCAACATATGCATAATTTGGTTCAAGGCCAATGACTGCGCTAACAACTCAAGCTCAGTAGCATGCCCATGGATCTCTGATCTTTCCTTCCTAGAAGAAGTGTGTGGAGGTTGAGATGTATATGTTGTAAAGATTGTTCAGGAATATAATATGACTAATGCTACCGGTGCTAGTAATATGGAGATAGAGACTGATTAGAATATACCAGTCTCTGATGAAAAGAATGATGAGACGGATGTTGCACAAACTGTACTCGAGACTGGTAGTGTCGACGACCATGCTGCTAGTGGATCTGTTGCAATGTTTGGTAGATGCTATGTGGTGTGATGTGTGGTTGATGAATCCCTCCATTCATCATGCTAACAGTCAATTATTAAACTCCTTGCTTAAATAAACCAATAAAAATCACTAATAATTCCTCTTTATTAACTTGTGTTATATTGTGTATAATTGACCTGTAGTTTATGTATTTAATTACTATTATTTAATTTGTAATTATTTTATTATTAAAAATCCACAAAAATTAGTTTGATAATTGTCTATAATTTCCTAACCCTTAAAAAGACTGAAAACTACAAAAAAAACTCAAGAGCCCAAAAATCGGTGTTTTCAACCCCTTAAAATACCCCCAAAAATACTTTTTGTACAAATGACCTCTTTGGGCTTTTTGTCCAACATGAAACTTGTAGATCTCATCGAGATCTACAACTTTCATGTTTTGACTTTTCTAATTTTACCTCTAATTAATTCTTTTTTATTTTTCTTTGATTTTCTATTTCTGAATTTTCTGGTGCAACCATGTGGTGCTCTTTGGAGCTGCCACGTGGATGCACCCTCCTCTACCACCCGTCAGCCCTCCTAGCCTTTGATCTCTACCTCCATTACAGCTATTGAATCCCTCTTCATCCTCAATCGCTCGATCAACCACTGGATGTGATCACAGCCACTCCATCACGCCTCATTTGCAGCCACCCCATCCCCTTTCATTTTACGGCTAGCATCGCTCCATGTCCTCCACTCATTCTCCGCCATCGGATTAAATCCTAAACTCCGTATTAACCACTCATTAGAGCCTGACCATCAACTGCCCGATCAGATCCTCGATCTAATCCCACCCTTCCATCCGCTCCATCATCCTAGCTGTTGGATCGCTAGATCCAACGGCTAGGACTTCATCCCCTACCTCCTAACGCCCCCCTCCCCAGTCGTTACACCGTGCGAGACCTGCCACCCCTTTCCATTTTCGTGCCGCTCTCCGGTGACCCTCTCGCTCGCTCCATAATGGTTCCCCCGCGCAGCCCTTCGCTCTGTCTCCCTCGCGTAACCTATAGAACCCCCCTCCTTTACTCCACCAACCATTACCACCATCGTCATTACACCCTTCGACCACATGAAATGCCTCCACCTCCTCCTATAAAATTAACCTCTCCGCCCACCGTCACGGTCATCCACCACTCCACGAGGCTCCGCTCTAATCTCCTCTGCCCTCCGATGATAACGGAGGGTGTTCTTGTCGAGGCAACATTGGTTGCATGCCTCAGGTGAGATCAATGGTCACCTGACCATGTTACGGGTGCCACCATGCACCGTCGCCGAGGCCCAGCCGTCCTCTCTAGGTGACGACCAGAGCACCTCTCAGGTGCTCAGCCCAAGCCATAGCCTCCATCAATCATCTGGCTCCGGCCAGGTACCTTTTACTTATTTTTCTTCATGTTTATCCGAATTATTTCAACCTACAAAGCATCGTTCACTATCCTTCAACCATCCAAATAGCTCCACCATCAATCATACATCTACGTCGACCCACCTTCCCTTCTCCATAACCACTCCGCTCAGACCCCCCTTCTTCTTCGTCTCGTTGGAAAAGAAGCTCCCGGCCACCACTCCCGTCTCCCCACGGCCCTCATTTACCTCACAAAATTCTACACACTGCACGTGCATGCCTCGGCTACCCTTCTAACATCTGCATGTACACACATCGTCAATGGCTGGACGTCGCACCTGAGCTCTGACTTCAGGCTTCACCATCATTGGAGCTCCATCGATTAGCCACTCGAGACATCCTCGGAGCATCGCCACACCTCCAGCACCTTCGCGGACCCTTCAACCTTCTTCTCCGACCTTCAGGAGAGCGATTGGCACGTGGAGGAGCCACTAGCAGGTCGCTGGATCCTCGCCTCCTCTGGCGGCCTACGATGGATGATGAAGCAGCAGTTAACATCTGATCATCACGATCGGACGGTCAAGATGAGGGCATGTGGCGGGTCCAAGCCTCATGTATAACCTTCAGGCTCAGGAAGACCGAGCCAAGACCCGAGCCTTCAGCGCTAGCCACGTGGCTCCAAGCCTGCGAGCACACTAAGCCTAGCCCACTCACGTGCCCAGCACATGAGGGGCTGGGTAATTTACATAGAAGGCCCTAGATCTTTTGGTATATGCATTTTGGTCCCTAGGGACGTGTGTCACATGCCCGTTTGGGTATTTTACAGAAAGGCCCTCGACGTTTTACAGAATTACAATTTGATCCTTGCACGTAGTGGATATTTTATAATGGACCCCTATCAGTTTTTGCAAATTGCAAATAGGTCCCTCTAGAGACCTATTTGTGATATTTATCCTTTTATTTCCCGCATTTTTATTGCATTTATGCCCTTGCACTGTTTTATTCATAACTTGAGCATCGTAAGTCCAAATTGCATGATTTTAGTGTCGTTGTGATCCTTGTTTCATCATCTAGTTCATTGCATGTTTAATTTTCTCATCTAACACCATTTTAAATATGATGGATTTTTAATGTTAGATGATGTTTTTTCTCTACATGTCTTTTCCCTGAATTGATGACTTCTCATGTTTTTGTGTTCAATTCAACTCTGATTTCGTACCCTAATATGTTGCTCATTTTAAGTGATTTTTTTAGAGCATATTTGTAATTAACAATTTGCATGTTTATTTCTTTCATTCATTTTGCATTACTCTCATGCATCATCTTATAATTGCATTAAAAATGGAATAAAAATTACATGCATCATATAATTGCATTGTATTCTGCATCTGCATGAAGACCTTGGAATTGAGAATTATTCACGCATACCCTTAATTAACCAAAATTCGATAGATAAAATAAAGTAGCTCGTGTCCCTGTGTTCGACCATGGTAGACTTGCTAAGTATAATTTTCCACAACATTCAAATGATTGTGGTTTCTGATGAATCATTTTTAGCCTCCTATACTACAATTATCGATTATTAAAGAGGTGATTTTCGAGCTCATCAGTGATGGAGACTAGTAAGGAACTGGAGCATACCAAATCCCATAATCTCAAAAATAAGAGAAGCATCAACATCCTCTACTATAGGAATAATGACTTGGCTCTGATTGACTATAGATGAATCCTCAAGCTAAGTGATCTATGGAATCTCAGGAAAAGACCCTGCCTCACTCTGTACAAAAGTGTACCTGATGGGTGGGAGGAGCGGGTAAAAATCTAGGTGTCAGCTGAGGTGTATATGGATGTTGTCTTTGCATCTGAATCTCAGCCACCTTATTCGTTAAATCACTCATCTGCTCAGGTAATGAGGTAAGCTTCTCCAGCTCTTGTAACTTCTACAACTCTTGAATCTACTTCTGAATCACGTCAACTACGGTAAGTTTTTCACAAATAAAGCCTCATGAATTAGATTCGGCTATATTGGCTACCTTCTGATGATCTCGCTAGTGTGGTGGAAGTAAAGTAGGCTTTTGATATGCTTGAGTGGAATCGACAACTCTAAAATTCTCGATCATCCCATCATAGATGGTCCAAATCGACTCAGCATCCTTATTCAATAACTACCGCCACACACGGCACTAACCAATCCCTGGATATCAGCAAGTAGTCCCCAAAAATTCTTAATCATCACCTTATTTGGATTCTCATGATGATGGCACTTTTCTATCATGTCTTTGAAGCGCTTCCATGCTTCATGGAAAGACTCATGTGAGTGTTCAGTGAAATTTGAGATTTGTCTCCTTATCGCATTGGTTCATTTAAGAAGAAAATATTTACGTAGGAATGAGGACTTATGATTGGCCCAAGCAGAGATCTCCCTTCCAATATGGTCCAGCCAGTAAAATGTCTTATCTCCTCAGGAAAAGGGGAAGGACTCAAGGCGTATATCCTTTTGTGTAACGTTCGGGTAGCTAGCCATCCCATAAATCATCTCAAACTGCTATAAAAAGGTGAATACCTACTCAGTAGTGTTTTCATAAAACTTGGGAAGAAGTGATATTAATGATGGTTTGAGAACATACAGACCTTGATGAGGTGGCAAACAAATCCAATGTTGTATGATACTCGCTCCAGGGTCATACTCATCACGTAATGTAACTATGGGAACATCTACAGCTGGTGAGTTTCCTCCCCCGGTTCTCAATGCCACAATCTTAGCTCGAAGTTCTTCCTTTACTCTAAACTACTCCAAAAGTTGTGTACTCGTCTGCTAGAGAGTATCTAGAATCCCTACGATCACATCTGGTCCTATATCTTGTCTCTCATAAGTTTATCTATCCTCAACCAGTCATTTCCCTCTTGCTACAATGGTATCTCTTGACTGCTCTATAAAGGAAAAACCTCGTAAGCATTGAGTGGAAAATGTGTAAGATAAAGAGAAATGTTGAGATGAGTGTCTTCATCCACTAAAGTGTTGGGAGGAGAGAGAGTCTAGGTCTGACCCACCTCATGGCTAAGTGAAACCGGCTTAGGAAGAGGGTCATCCTAAGTCTGTAAAGACATACGTATCACGGTGGAGGAACGATGGCTCGTAAAGTCAGAGCATAAAGACCATCGATGTGTCATCTTTAATGCCAAAAGATACAAGATATGAGCACGGTATCAATCCAAAAGATAGAACGAAGGTGTGTTAGACGCAGAGTCACACACACCACAAATAAACACAATAGCAACCCCCAATTCACCAACTTCATACAATGATAACCATGAGAGTTCATTCGATAATATTTTCAGTTTTAAATTTAGGTGATCAAGCAATTATGTTACACAAGCACACATAGTGAGTTGCCCTGTCACCCAAAGTATGTCTTTACACCCCCAATTAATAGGCCAACTGCCCGGGCTGCCGGGTTATATCAAGCCCAAAGGGAAATGTAAAGAGGAGCATATTAAAATGACTACTATGGTCGACAGCAAGCGTTTACAGCTCCCAAGTACCGAGGGTTCATACCTGGAGACTTAGGGCACAAGTCCGAGGTTTTGGTCTCTAATACTTAGAGTGTACGTCCTCACCCTCTCAAGTCTGGAGTATACATGAGACAATGAGGAGATTGCTCTCCCAAAGCAATTAAGTCTAATTATATATGTTTAGTTTTTATTAAAGTTTCAAAAGAAACATCTTTTTATATTTTTTTAGTTTTCACTTTTTTGGTATTTTCAACAAAACTAATGTGAGTTTGATTTCCCTTTTCAGTGAAAAATGTGTCACATATGGGGAGATTCACAAAATGCAATGCAAAAACATGATGCATACAAAGATAGAGATCATACCTGGCTCCAGCACTCTACATGCAAGTGATCCATGCATAATTTTAAACCTAATTCTAATGCATGCAAAAAACGATGAAAATCGTAATCTGGTGCAAATAGTTCTAGTGTATGAATTTATTGATTTTTCAAATCATAAGACTTTACGCCTAAGTTTTGATTAGGGTAATAGGTTCGAAATTAACCTTCTAATCAAACAAGCATGCACCCCTAGGCTCCATGAAATAATGAGAAACAAAGGGAAAACTATCGAGAAAACCGAAAACCGCAATGAGGGTCTCCCAGCATCGGCTGAAGAAACAAACCCCGGAAGAAAAGAGTCTAAAGATTGGGTACAAGATGATATGTCCTTAAGAGATCCCCTTCCACTACAAATCGAAAAAATGGGAAAGTGCCATAAACCCTCTCTTGCAAAGAAAACAACGAAATGTAACTAAAGAAAAGCTAGTTGACTCGTGCTGCTCCACTGTAATAAACTCGTAAAGAAAGAACCGATCTCTATACTGTCAACTAAATTGACTTCTTAGGAAGTCGCTAATCCTGCAGGCCCTACACCACTTGTCAGCACACAAAAACCGTAAAGAAAACCGAGATTGAACTCAGAAATCAAAGACAAATTGAAAAATGAAAATTAAAATGACAACTTGAGAAAACAAGAAGAAGATAAAATAATAAAGATCTCAAATTTTAATAAACCGTAAAGAAAATCGAGAGAGAACTCAGAAATCAAAGACAAATCGAAAAATGAAAATTGAAATGACAACGTGAGAAAACAAGAAGAAGATAAAATAACAAAAATCTCAAATTTTAATAACAGCTAGCACCTCCCTGGCAACAATGTCATTTTGATAACACATTCCATCATGATCTTAAGAGGGTTATCAGGTGTAATACCCATGAAGAGAGCATGATAAAAAAGAAATAAGAAAGGGAGAGAGAGAGAGAATGAGTAGGTAAGTGTGATAATAGATGAATGTAAGAAAATTCTCTCTCTCTCTCCACTCGATATTAATCAGGTAAGTGCCCCTGGGTTGAACTCAAGGAGGCAAAGTTATACTTGGGATTAAAGATCGGTTTCTTGATTAATTTTATTCTTCACAGATTCTTTTTATGTTTTAATTTTTACAATTTTTTATTTGATTTTAATTTTGCAAATGTTTATTTTGTTTTTATTTTGAAATTTTTATTTTATTTTTGAAAGTGATTAATTTGGAAAATAATGATACGATATTGTAAGTGGAGTATAGTTTAATATACTATTCTACTTAATGATTACAGTTGGGAAAAAATATTTCAATATTTTTTATTTTCAAAATAGGAAGTATAATTATCAAAATAATTTTCTATATAGTACATAGGTGATACTATATAGGTATGTGGTACAATATAGTATAAACAAGAAAGAAAACTGAGCAACATGTTTGGTGAAACACATAAAGAAAACACAAAGCGAGTGAGATATTCGAAAAATCAAAATAAATCAATTGAGCGATGGAAAACTTGAAAACTATGACAAAACCTTTCTAAGGTACTTGTGTGACTACCCTAATAAAATTAGTAAAAAATAATATCTCTAGAGTGTCCAAATAGTCCTTATAGTACATGGGTATAATGAAAATAAAAGAGATACAAGTTGTAGAAAGAAATAAATTCTTAGATTTAGGTCCCTATGGAAGGACCTAAATGCTAAGAAAATATCTTCCAGAGGTGTGTAAGTAATCAGGATCTTGATAGGATTTATGATGCAAAATGTCCACCCCTTCATTTGTTGGACAGCGAAGATTATATGATGGAGATTCAATCATGACCGCTGATCCAGGCCATGTGATGCCCATATGGAGGCACCTACGGCTGGACCCGTCATCTTGGCAGGAATTCTTTAAAAATTGGGAGCCTATGGTTTTTTAAGATTTTCAATACCCATGTTTCCTGAAGCGACACTTCGTTTCACTCCTTTCATTTATACTTTAAGTGCGATTGCAATAATATATACTTCCTTGACCACTTTAAGACAGGTCGATCTTAAGAAGATCATTGCCTACTCTTCAGTAGCCCATATGAATCTGGTGACTATTGGTATGTTTAGTCAGGCGGCGGCTGTTAGGTCACCTATTTTGAATGTTATAAGAAATTATGCCTCTTGGAATTGGGGTTGTTCTTCCGATTTCTTCCCCAAAGGACTGCTTCTCCCTAGACGGCGCACCCAATGCAGGATCGAGGCGGCTAATGAAGGCCTCGATCCGATGCACCTCTAGATGGTCTGACGCTGCACTATATTGAGTTTTGATCAGGAGTGGGTTGTGTTTCTCCAAATGGTTGCAACAGAAGCTGGAGATGCTCCTTGAGATCGATGTTGATGGTCTTGTGTAGCTCTAGATGAAGAAGGTTCCTGATGATGATTTAACTCCAAGCTTTGATTCCCAATCTTTGTGCGAGTTCTTCCAAAGCAATTAGGTGCTCGATTTCTAGGAAATCAACCTCGAATTAAGAACAAGGAATCTTCACAGAATGGGTTCTTCTTTATATGCACCGACTTCAAATCAAGATTCACAACAGATCAATCAAGTTGGAAGGTATTCTTGTGTTCAATCTATGGAGGAAGGAGTTGGGTATATCTAACTATACCTAATCGAATTGAAACAAACTAAAAATGATGGAATTTTATAGATGAAAGTCACCTGGGAAAATGAAGGGGTAAGATGTTCAGGTCGTTGGTCAACAGGACGGTGATATTCCTCGAACTCCACGCAGCAATTGGCTGCAATTCAAGGAACAAGAATGCCTTGGAACTCTTGTCCGATCATCCCTTTTCCTTGTTGGACATCAATCTTTCTTGTATGTCGAGAAGAGAGATCAGGGCCTTGGAAGTTGGGAGTATGGTCATGTTAGAACTAGAGCTGGAAAAGTTATTGTTTAACGAGATATTGGGCTTCTTAAATGGGAGAAATGGAAGGTAGTTAGGGACATTTGAAGGTGGGGCATGGATTAGGGTAGATAGGTCTTGAAAAAGAACGGATTATATTTTTGGTTTGTTGCTAATCCAAGGCTAGAAAATTCGATGAATGTGGGATGCTTACAAAGTATGCAGTAGAAAGAATGAACAACTTCTTGAGGAAGAAGGTTTGATGTTGACATGTGTCAGCACCACAAAATTTCAAGAGCTGAAAAAATGTTGTAAAATCTATAATAAACACTAAATAAAGTTATTTTGAAAAAAAGTGTAAAAATAAAAAATATAGATAAATAAATTATCCATGTTATGGCATATTATACATATATATATAATGTTATAAAATACTAGTAAATACACCTATAATGTACTTTATAAATGGAACGTTTATTTTTATTTGAATATTTTAATAAATGAAGTATTATTTTTAAGAATTTATATAATATTAAATAAGGTTTGTGTATTTTTTTTATTTTAATAAAATAATTTACACAAGTTAATAAATGCATGTATGTTCAATGCAGTTGATTTTTAATCATTTTTATGAGTTTTGAATTATTAGAAAATATTAAATAAGAATTTTAATTTTGGATTTTATTCTATAAATAAACTACAATATCAAGAAGACAATTAAAAAATTTTAATGGGTCTTACTCTAAATAGTATTATAGAATAAATTAAGTACGAAGAAACCCTTGTCTTTAGTTCCAAAAATCGATTTCTTACAACCGGATTCCATTTTGGATGAAACACCTTCATTATCTAGAGATTTTTTTATCTTGAATTTTAAAGGTGAGTAGAGTGAATTCGGATTTCGTATGGCAAAGTTACGAGGTTTGGAAGTTAGGAAATTGAAAATTTGGAGTTCTGATTAGTTGACGTATATACAAGTTAGAATTTTTAGTTTAATTTTGTATTTTTTATTTTATCTACACATAGGTGAAGAGTTTGGTGAGAAATATGTACGTAAGTGTCCTGTATAATTATGTGAAGATTGTATATACAATAAATAAATGTAATTTAATGTGTTATGTTATGATTAGTCATTTCTGGGTTTTCTTCCTTTTTGTCCCCTACTTTGTTATTTGTCGTCCAATTCATGCTGACTTGATCTCAGAAGTTAGGTTATATAAATATAGATATATGTTACAACTATATTTCTATTTGAGTTAATATTATACAATATATATTTATAGTCTGCCTTATTTTCTTTATTTTATTTTTTCTTTTAATATCTTTTTATTGCATACAAGTGAATATTAATGCATATTTACACATATTTGTTAAGTATTTTAAGATAAAATACTACATGAATGTTAATGAATCACAGATTCATCAGTAGGTTGACGGAAGTTGGTCAGAGATGGAGGATAGAGATCAGGCATGGGAGAGGGAAGTTAAGCTAAGAGGTTGATATTGGAAGTTGAAGAAGAGACGTCGAGAGAAGGTTTGAGAAAATGGGAGAAGTTGGGAGGTTGGAAAGCTTCGCACCCCTTCGAGGGCGTGGTTGGAGGTTGGGGCGATTCAGCTACTGTTGGATCTTGTGATCCGATGATAGAGGAGGGGGCGCATATCGATGGTCCAGATGGCTCTGATCTTAAGATCAGAGGGATGTGGTGCGGAGCTGTGATGGAATAATGAGAATTGTCTGATCATAAGGATCATCTGATTAGGAAGAACGGCGGGAGGCTCTTAACAGCCAGCGACGTGGCTCACCAAAATTGAGCCACGTGGCCTAATAAGATTAATTCAAAATGCAAAAAACTTATAAAATGAGAAATAGATAACTAGAGGTAAATAAGAAAAAATGTTCACCATGAAAGCTCTACAACTTTCATGTAGAACTTAATATCAAAAAATACCATATATTAAACTATAATATTTTTGCAAGCATTTTTAAATAATTGAAAACTTATTTTATTTTTCTTTTTATTTTTTTGTATTTTTTTGAATAATATTAAATATAATATGTACATTATTAATCTAATTTTTAATTTGATTTTAAAATTTAAAGAAACATATAAAATAATAGATACAATAATATAATTGTTCATGTACAATAATTGAAGTTAATTAATTACAAAGGGTTAGTGTTAATTTGAGTTAGTTAATTATTAGTTGGATTTATTTATTTATGCTAAAGGGATAATAAATGAAAAAAAATGAAGATAAATAATAGATTTACCAGTAGTGGGATATCATCTCTAATTAATCTTCTCCATTTAAATAACAATAAATTAGGGATAAGAAAAGAAAGGATATAAGATATTTGATGTTTACCCATCATTCCTTTTAAGTTAGCTTAAAGAATATGAAAAGAATAAATATTCTAGATAGAGACTTAATGTATGATTAAATAATTATAAAATATTATATCTTAAATATTCAAAATGATATCATTTATTTTGAAAAAAAAGGTCCTATTTTCATAATAAGGGGACTCCATCCCACTTCTAAATGCATCAAAAATTTATTACATTGATTTCCTAGAACACTAACACGCTAGAACTTATATCCATGTTCAAATAGAAAAATAACAAATTTTAAAGTATATATGTTTTTCATTGATCAATTTTCACGTTTAGTGCACAACAAAGAAGTGATGAAAATTGGAATTCATGTGTTTGCTTAGGATAGAAAGCGAAAAAAATTAGGATAAGATTTGTCTACAACAACTAAATATACCTAAAAAGAGATGACTTAGGAAAATCAAAAGAAAAAACTCATTAACCAATGGCTATTGATTTTTCTGGGGTTTTTACCATGACCTTTAAAAAATTATCCAACGACATCATAACCTTGATATTTATGTAGTTAAAACATGATCTCTACAACCTTACTCTATCTCATATATGTGACCTTGTCCGAGCATCATGGTGTATGAGTTTGTAAGATTACAATGATCATCAAGGGATACTTTACAATAATCATGGTGTAAGTACAAAGATTGTAGAGGTTATGGTATTATTGGACAAGGTAAGAATTAGTAAGACTCCTCAGCCTTAGAACAGATAGAGAGAGTCAGGGGTTGTCTCTTTCCAGGTCAAATAAAAAATAAACTATATAATGTGAAAAGTTATATCAAACTCGAGGGTCAGTATCTTTCTAGTCTTCAGTCGTTTGTCATACATCTAATCGAGGCCTTTCACATATTGATTTTGATTTAAAGGAAGAACCCACCTCAACCTCCCCTAGACATAGATATGAATTTATGTTGACTCTTTTCTAAGATAACCTTTCCACTTCATGACCTCCTAATGGAGAGATGAAAGAGGACCTTTGGCATAAAACTTCTTATTATTTTTATTAACATGACAAAAAGTGAGAGAAAGGAATGGATGCACAAACCACTTAGCATCCGATAATGATTAATTAAATGGAAACCACAAGTTTGTCTCCTTTAAGAAACTCTTCGAGGGCATTGCAGAGCAATGGATGGAAAGACCAATGTCTAGGGTGTTATCACATTAGGGGGAGTGTAGGAAAAATGAACAAGTAGACCGCGTCATCTTTTAAAGCTTGTTTGGTTACAATTTATCTCGAGATAACCTTGTTTACCTCCCTACATCCACGGGTTAGAATTTCATCACAAACCAATACGACACTACATCATATGCCTCATTCCAACTCTCTCTAGTCCTCTTAACTGTCCAAATATTCATAACTCAACCCAATTCAGTTATCAAATAATCCCCCGAGGAATCTACCGAAGCATCTTTCTGCTACACCGGTTCTCCGCATCTTCCCATCAGATACTCATCCGACGGATCGTATCCCTCGCCCCTGGCTTATAATAATAACCTGCCCGCCTCCCCAAATCCACAACTAGAACCATGGAGCTCCTCGACGCCACGCCACTCGACGCCCTCGCCTACACCGCCTCCCTCTGGGCTTGCCTCGCCGCCGCCACCGCAACCGCCGTCCTCGGCTTCTGGCGCCTCCTCGCCATCTCCAGGCCTTCTCTCTCCTTCCCCCTCCCGCAGATCGAGGAGAAGCCCGTCGCCAATGAACCACAGGGAGACCGGGAATCCCATATCAAGGAGCCCGAGGGGAAACGCGAGGTGAGCACCCCTCGCCCTCAGAAGGTCCCCTTCTTCGAGTTCTACGACTTCTCATCCCCTCAGGATTGTGAGGACGAGACGCCTAGCGGCAGAGAAAGAGAGGACGTTGTGGAGATGTCAGATGAGGAGGAGGAGGAGGTCGTCCGGCGGTGGGGAGAGGCGGCATCGCGTCTTCCGCCTGTGTGTAGCGGAGAGGTGAGGTGGTTTTGGTGTCAGGATTGGAGGGTCATCAATGGGAACGTCGTGCGGCTGTGGAGCGCCGGGGAGGGGTAGGATGGGAATTGTCCTGTGGGATCGGTGGTAGAATCGGCGCTGTAGAGTAGACGGTTAAAAGTGTAGATATTGGTAAAGGGTAATTCAGGGATACGATAACTTTGTGTTCTGTTGGTTCTTTTTGGTCCTGGTATCTTTACGCGACTTGTAACGCCTGCACACCATTTGGAATTTACAGGATGGAGGGGTTATATTGCATGCAAACAAACCATTACAGCGTCTTCTTTTTATCATCAATGTCTTCCACGAAATTGATTAATTAACTTAAATAACATTTAGCCTTTAGGCGTGAACGATAAATTAAAGTTCATAGTTATGAGAGAAATACAATTATTCTTCTTACCAAATACCACCTGCCCAATTATGTGCCAACTGGATAATTCGTACGGACAGTCTTCAATATTCTATTCGTCTGAATACAAAGATAGCTGCTCAAATCTCTTGATACTATATATTCTGGAATGCTTAAATTTTTTTCAATCATTTTGAGGAAAAATATGCTTTTGTTATTTATAGGACGAGTAAGAAAACTTAAGCTGTGGTACATAGACAAGTAGGTGTGTAAGTGGAACGATGGTGATTATATTTTAGCCTAATTCGTATACAATCGAATATTAGCAATTGTTTCCCATTTAATTCTTGAAATGTTAAAATTCAAACCAGTCCAATTCAAAAAATTTGGATAAGGTTTTATTATATATTCCCTCCCCTCTCTGTATATGTGATTTATAATCTTCTATTTACTCGTTGGTATCTGTCCTTGCTCGAACTTCATCAATGATCTTTTCGTCCAGTACTAAGTATATAACGTGGCACAAAATGCACTATCTTAAGTATCATCTGATTGTTAAGGAAATCCACGACTATCTTTTGATTGTTGAGGACAATCAACACGATAATATTGTAGGAATCTAGCATTCGAATTAACTGTTTTGGGATAGTTTGATGCAATTTGATAGTTAATATCAAGTTGTATTAATATATCTCAATTACTGGAATTCAATGTTTCAACCATGTGGGGTACTGTTTAGTCTCACATCGTGGAGAGTTAAAACTGGCACTTGGTTTTTATGTGGGAAGTCCTGAGACTAGTCTGAAAACAAATTAGAGAGGACTTTAGACCACAACGCACGCACGCGCGCGCACAAGTGGCGCGTCGGGCTCGGGCTTGGGCGCGGCTGCGGCTGCGGTGCGGCTTGCGTGCATGGCAAAGACCGGATCAGTTTTGTAACCGCACGTTTGAATTCCAAAGGATACATCCCTTTATCCTCTCACGAAGCGTAACCGTTCGGACGTCTTTAAGTATCTCTTAAAGATGTGGGCGTAGGTTACGAACATTCCAATCCTCATTCTCAAAGCCTCTTCTCTCTCTCGAGGACGCTCGTCTCCTCTCCTCTCTCGATCTCGGGCTTCGTCTACAGAGCTTACTTTCGAGGACGCTCAAGCACGGTGCGCACCGTCGACGAGCGTGGACCGTCGGACCCTGGGAGTGGCACGTCAAGGCCCTGTGCACCGGTAAAGTGGGGGGCGCTGTCTCTCTAAGGGGAGTCCTACGACAGGATGCTTCAGTTGTGATTTCTAACTCTCTCGATTTTTCTTTGTCACATTGTTTGTCGTGATGTTTATTTCCATATTTTTCCCTTTCTTTAATATGCATATGTGGTTAAAACAAATATTTTTCTTATCAACGTTGATATGGATGCATACATATATGAATCTGTTCTGGAAACCTGTTAATAATCAGATTTATATATGTATGTTCATGTCGGTTTTATATACAATATTAGAGAGACAGCGTCATAACGTGATAAGAAAAATGTCAGATTTGAGGTTTCAGTCTCAGATGGATTTCACTGATATGCCAGAGAAATTCGGGAGTCAGAATTTCAAGCGTCGGCAACAACGCATGAAAATCTGACTGACCACGATTGGCCTGACTTCCGTTCTGGAAACCGAGTGTCCTAAATTATCTGAACAGAATCCGGATCCAGAGGCGGTTAAGATGGCGGATGCGTAGAAAGAACATGACCGTCTGTGTCATGGGTGCATTCTTACTGCACTATCGAACGTTCTATTCGATGTCTATGATGCATCCACCAAGACTGTTAAGGATATGTGGGAGGAACTGGATAAGAAATACAACACGGAGGATCTGGGTATTGAAAAATACTCAGTATCCAAGTTCCTGAAATTTCAGATGATTGAGGGCAAATCGATTTCGGAACAGGCTCATGAGTTTTTGTTGTTGCTCCATGGGTTAGCCGAGGCGGAAATGAAACTTCTCGAAAAGTTTCAGGTCATGTCGATCATTGAGAAATTTCCCAAGTTCTGGGAAGATTTTGGGATGTCCCTAAAGCACAGGAAGGCAAAAATTTCTCTGAATGATTTGATGATCTCGATAACTATTGAAGAGGAGCATAGGAAACAAAAACCTATGATGCATGTAGACGTGAACCTTAATGTTAATATGATAACCTCAAAGGCAAACATTGCTAAAGGGAAAAAAAGAAACTAAAAGCCAAGGGAAAAATCCAGAAAAAAATCAAAGAACAAACCCTGGCAGTGTGGACAGGTTAGACACTGGAAGAAGGATTGCCCTTCTCTAAAGACCCAACAGAAGTCTACAGATGTCATTCTTCAGACTCTTGTGCTAACTGAGGGAGGCGGGTCCGGTGAGAGGTATGTCTCAGTGAACCCTGAACTCTATATAGTAAACGAGCCTAATGAGTGGCTTGTTGATACTGGTGCAAATGTACAATTTTGTACTGACAGGACCTTCTTTGTGTCTTATCAGGCTTCAGCCGGTGGAACAGTAATGATGGGGAACAAATCTACAGCCAAGGTACTTGGGTCTAGAAGAGTCGAGCTGAGATTCTCAACTGGACGAGTTTGGACTTTGCGCAGGGTGCTGCATGTTCCTGATATTATGAAGAATGTCTTGTCTGGTTCTTTATTAGTTAGAGAGGGTTTTCAATTAGACTTTAAATGTAATAAAGTAGTTTTTCTGAGACATGGTGTTTTCTTTGGCAAAGGATATTTGGCCGATCATGATCTTTTATTTAGAATAAGATGTGACATTGATAGTTCAGTTAATAATATTTCTGATTTTGATTCTTCTACTTATGTTGTTTCAAATATTGAATCTATTAATTTATGGCATGCTAGGTTAGGACATGTGAATTTCAATTCTATGAAAAGAATGATGAAACTTGACATGATTCCTAATCATACTACAGACGAACTCACCACATGTGAAATATGTGCTCAAGCTAAGTTGCCTAGAAAGCCTTTTCATTCTTTGAATAGGGAAACTGAAATCCCAGACTTAGTGCATTCTGATATTTGTGAGTTTGGTGGCGTGATGACTAGAGATAACAAAAGATATTTTATCACCTTCATAGATGATAACAGTAGATACTGTTATGTTTATCTGCTTGAAACTAAGGATGAAGCCTTAGAAAAATTTCTTATTTTTAAGAATGAAGCAGAAACACAAGCCGAAAAAGTAATTAAACATCTAAGGTCAGATAGGGTGGTGAATACACATCTAAGATATTTGATGAACAATGCAAATTATTTGGCATAGTTCATGATGTCACTGCACCATATTCAGCACATTCCAATAGAATAGCAGAACGAAAGAATATGACCCTAACTGATATGGTCAATGTACTTTTACAAAGTTCTGTGCTACCATCTTACATGTGGAGGGAAGCTTTGAATACGGCCTGCCATTTTCTGAATAGAGTTCCTCTAACGCATAAAGATAAGAGTCCATTTGAACTTTGGAGATATAGGAAGTCAAGCCTAAAATATCTCAAGGTGTGGGGATGCTTGCCTAAGGTCTTAGTCCCAGAACACAAGAGAAAGAAGCTTGTACCTAAAACAGTTGACGCGGTCTTCTTGGGTATCTGGAAAATAGTTATGCCTATCGATTCTTAGTAATTTGGTCTGAGATTACAGGCATAGATACTAATACTATTATTGAACTTCGTGATGCTACTTTTTTCGAGGATATTTTTCCAATGAAAAAAGGGATTCATGAAAATCTGACTAGTGACGTAGCCTCAACATTTGGTTCTATTCCACAACAAGTAGAAAAGATGTCAAATGTGGGGGCTACCTCTTCTGAACCAATGAATTTTTGGAGGATGTTGAACCTAGATGAAGTAAGAGACCTAGGATTGCCAAGGATTTAGGTGCAACTATGTCTCCTACCAAATCGAGGGTGATCCTCCCACATACAAGGATGCCATGGCTTCTACTTAAGCAAGGCATTGGAAGGATGCCATTAAATCTGAAATGGATTCGATCATTTCAAATGGCATGTGGGAATTGGTCGATCTAACTCCTGGATTTTCCACCATAGGAAGCAAATAGGTATTCAGAAGAAAACTTAGACCGGACGGATCCATAGAAAAATATAAGGCAAGACTTGTAGCCAAAGGTTTCAAACAGAAAGAGGCTATTGATTATTTTGATACCTATTTTCCTGTTACTAGAATGACTACGATTCAGATGCTCATTGCATTGGCCTCCATATATGATTTCACAATTCATCAAATGGATGTGAAGACTGCCTTTTTATATGGTGATCTTGAGGAGGAGATCTATATGGACCAACCTGAGGGATTCGTAGTATCTGGTAATGAAAGAAAGGTCTGTAAGCTTGTAAAATCTCTTTATGGATTAAAACAAGCTCTAAAACAGTGGCATGACAAGTTTGATAAGACTATCCACTCTTATGGCTTTATTGTTCATGAATCTGATAAATGTGTGTACTCTATGATTAAAGGTGATATGTTGTCTTATGCCTATATGTAGATGATATTTTGATATTTGAATCAAACATAAGGATAGTGGAAGAAACCAAGAGGTTCTTGAGCAGTAGGTTTGAGATGAAGGACTTAGGAGTTGCAAATGTGATTTTGGGGCTCAAACTGCTTAGATATACTAGTGGGATAGTTGTGTCTCAGTCACATTATACTGAGAAAGTTCTGGAAAAATTTAGCTATCAGAGCTGTAAATCTGTATGCACTCCTTATGATTCATCTAAACCCCTCTGCAAGAACAAGAGTAGAGTACCTGTAGCACAGCTACGATATTCCCAGATTATAGGAAGCTTGATGTATCTTACGAACTGTACTCGATCTGATATTTCATTCACGGTCATAAAGTTGAGTAGATATACGAGTTGTCCTGACCGTACTCATTGGGAGGCCTTGGATCGAGTGTTGAAGTACCTTAAGGGTACTGCACTTCTTGGACTGCATTATGGTAAATATCCTCCTATCTTAGAAGGATATAGTGATGCAAGTTGGATAGGTCAAATGGAGGATTCTGGGAGTAACGGTGTGACTGGGTATGTATTTACTCTTGGTGGCGGTGCAGTCTCTTGGAGGTCTGTGAAACAGACCATCTTAGCTCGGTCTACCTTCGAGGCAGAGCTGTGTTCTTTGGACACAACAGGTATAGAGGCTGAATGACTTAGGGAGCTTCTCTCTGAGATGCCCATGGTGGGTAAGCCGATACCGGCAATTTCTTTACATTGTGATAGCATGACTACTATTGCAAAGGTAAAGAGTTCAAAGTACAACCAGAAAACTAGAAGACATATCCAAGTTAGACTTAAGTCTATTAGGGATTTGGTGTGTTCTGGAGTGATTGCCATGGAATTTGTTGGTACCAAAGATAACACGGCAGATCCACTTACAAAGGGGCTTGATAGATCTTTAGTCCAAAAATCCAGACTTGGGATGTGGCTGAAACCCACTGAGAGTTTATCCGCAGTAGCAACCCAACCTAAATGAGTGGAGATCCCACAAAATAGGTTCAATGGGAAAAATAAGCTGTAAGGAAAATTGGTTGGCACTCATTATGCAATACTTTGCATGTGAGTCCTATCCCTGAAAAGTCGAGTACTTGAAAACTGCAGGAAAAGGTTGAGCATTATGCTCTTAATGGATTCAAGCTTTTATAAGCAGGATGTTAGCAGTGCATCCTTGGAGAATGCCACCTATATGAGTATGTATGTGGGCCACAAATAAAGGATGTGGGTTTCTTAATGTACTCATGAAACATGGTAGGGTACATGGCCATTAATAGCACCAAAATCAGAAGATTTTCACCATAGACTTCACCCTGTCGTTACCACTCGATACCATTACATCAAAGGATTAAAGTTCAAGACTTAGTTCACTTTATTCATGTGATGGTGAAAGCGGATAACTCAGGTAAAGGTTCAAATCGGAAGGTTCCTTTGCAGAAAGCAGAGTGTGGAAACCCGAGATTCTTGGCTCTTTGTGTTTCAACAGTGAATTCGTGTGGGATTGTTGGAATTAACTGTTTTGGGATAGTTTGATGCAATTTGATGGTTAATATCAAGTTGTATTAATGTATCTCAATTCCTGGAATTCAATGTTTCAACCCTGTGGGGTGCTGTTTAGTCCCACATCGTGGAGAGTTAAAACTGGCACTTGGTTTTTATGTGGGAAGTCCTGAGACTAGTCTGGAAACATACTAGAGAGGACTTTAGACCACAATACACGCACACACGCGCACGCACGTCCGCACCACACCGGGCTCGGGCTCGGCACGGCTGCGGCTGCGGTTGCGGCGTGGCGTGGTGTGGCCTGCATGCGTGGCAAAGACCGGGTCAGTTTTGTAACCGCGCGTTTGAATTCCAAGGGATACGTCCCTTTATCCTCTCACAAAGCGTAATCGCCCGGACGTCTTTAAGTATCTCTTAAAGACGTGGGCGTAAGTTACTAACATTCCAATCCTCATTCTCAATGCCTCTTCTCTCTCTCGAGGGCGCTCGTCTCCTCTCCTCTCTCGATCTCGGGCTTCGTCTACGGAGGTGACTTTCGAGGACGCTCAAGCATGGTGCGCACCATCGACGAGCGTGGACCGTCAGACCTTGGGAGTGGCACGTCAAGGTCCTGTACATCGGTAATGTGAGGGGCGCTGTCTCTCTAAGGGGAGTCCTACGATAGGACGCTTCGGTTGTGATTTCTAACTCTCTCGATTTTTCTTTTGTCACTTATTTGTCGTGATGTTTGTTTCCGGATTTTTCTCTTACTTTAATATGCATATGTGGTTAAAATGAATATTTTTCTTATCAACGTTGATATGGATGCATACATATATGAATCTGTTCTGGAAACCTATTAATAATCGGATTTATATATGTATGTTCATGTCGGTTTTATCTACATCTAGTTCTTCATCACGGTGCATCATAACAAAATACTTTTTAACCTAAGTAACCTTAATATGGAGCTTATATGTCAATATTTAATGTGGACAATGCATAAAGAAAATAATAATAACATTAGTTACATATTGTAACGGTCAATATTTTTTTCCATCCTTCCTAATTCTCGATCATAATTAATCACATTTAAAATGATAGATTTATTATCATTTAGTACCCATTGATCACCCTTTATTAGGTAATTCAAAAAAAATCCCAATGGCTTTAAAAGCCATCCTTCCCATTGCCTCGTGAAGAGAGAGAGAGAGAGAGAGAGAGAGAGAGAGAGTGCGCTAATGAGGACAACATGCTCCTTTGTAGGAGTCGTCGAGAGTGATTCCGAGGAGGGGTGGGTCGATCAACTATCTTGAAGGAGTCACACACAAGAGAGCATGTTCGAGGGTTACACACCGAATCCGAGGCATGTATGGGTTTAGGATTGCGCTTAACGATGATCACATCCGAACTACGATCTTTATGTGTGTATCGGTATAGGATTTCATATAAATAATGATCACTTCTGAAATGGATCTATAAATGTATATATTGGCTATAGGCTATTACGTATATACATTGATTCAATCTGAAATGGAAGATTGATTATATGTTTCGGTTTAAGATTACTATTTTATAGTTGTACGTATCAACTCTAAGTTATTACATATATGCATCGATTCAATTTAGAATGGACCTTTGAATGTATACGTTGGCTTAGGGTTACCTACGAACAAAGACCATACTCAATACACAACATATAAATGTATGTGTTGATTTCATGGGATGTTATGTTTATATAATGATTTGATTTGGTCATGACACCTTAACATATACGTGGGATCCGTAAATTTATATTATCTCTAAATGATAAATACACATATTCAGTTTCAGATCCATAAGTATTTCCCTTATTGAATCTATTCAAGATATATTAAACATTGCCATATCACGTATTCAAGTGATGTAAATAACATCAACTGTAGTCATGAAAATCATGATCATACATCGGAATCCCAACAAATGTTGAAGGCAATAGTGATCTTCTTACTGTTTTTATCACAACGGAGGCAAGATTCCAGATTTGTCTAAGTTATGATGATATTTCTTTTTTAACACAACAAGCTTTGCTGTTAGTTAATGTTATCCTTTTTTTCACCGAAAAATCAACGGAGAGTAAAAAAGGAGCCAACTTAGACATGCGATTTCAAATACGTGGATTCTTTAGATGATAATACTACCATGCATTATCAAGATTATCATATATTAGATCAAGTTCTATATATATACTATTAATTAGATATAGATCTCAAACTAAGATAAACGAAAGATTCATAGTGAAATAATCTATGTTACTCGTCCAATACAATACCAGTTACGGGCTAATAAATAAAACAAAATAATACAATATAATATCGTTCAAGTCTGCGTTTGGAATTTTACAATGAAATATATTCATATGTGGATAAATTTTGAGTATTGCATTTAAGGAGGATTATATGACTATTGCCTTTGTGGAAAAAATACAAGTAATAGCAGATTAGTAGTAGCCATTATGAAATAGCTATTGAATCAAAGCAAGCTACATCAACCAAATTGCCTATAGAGTTAATCAAGATTTATGGCACAAACTCATAAAGAGTCACATGGATGACCGCAAGGGGTCATGTTAGCCCAAGGGGCAACGCTGCAAGGGGCGTATGGTTGCAAGGAACCACAGAGGCGAAAGATAAGTGCTCTACAGTTGTACCTACACTGCCATGTTAATGCTGCAAGGGGCAACGCCGCAAGGGGCATATGGTTGCAAGGAACCACAGAGGCAAAAGCTAAGTCCTCTACAGTTGTAGCTATACTGTCATGTATGGACTGTTAGTGCCAGCGGTAAAGTCAGCAAAGCCGCCTATAAACTAAAAATCAAGACAATCTTAAACACTCAATAATTTAGGGTACATGTGCAATTATAACAATGTTAAGGCATGTACAAATATTATGAGTTTAAGTTCTTATATGAAATTATGTTATTGTCATGGGTATATGTGCAATTATATTAATGTCATGGATATATGTACAGTTATGTTAATGTTAAAGTGTATGTACACATGTGCTGAAATGTCATGCAAGGAAATGGTTTAAACAAAGAACAAACCATTACAAGTAATGAAAGAAATGGTTTGGAGAGGTAAGCCATTACATGTTATGAAAGAAACGGGTTATAAAGGTGAACCATTACAAGTGATGAAAGAAATGGTTTAGCAAGGTAAGCCATTACTTGTTATGAAAGAATTTGTCTATAATGTTAAACCATTATATGTTATGCAAGAAATAATTTAATCAAGGATAAATCATTATATGTTATCTGAGATCTGGTTTAAGAAATGTAAACCATCAAAGTCATGGGGGTCTAAAATGCAAAGTGTTTAATATGATAAAAGAATTATGTACCTTCTAGGAATCGTATGAAATATGCCCACACGATGAAAGAAATGTATGCCTTATTCCCGTATGAAATTTACATATGTATACCCATGGTTATAGAAGAATCCAAATTACACAAGTTAAGGATCAGTTTTAGACATGTATGAGAACAATTAGGCACGGAATGATGCTTATCCATGAAAACTCAAGTGCATGCTTTATCACATATTGAAAGACCGTTAGCATTCCCATGCATGGACCCCGATACATACTGGGCATTAGGCTCGTGTAAATTATGTTTATTTATTTCAGGTAAAGAACAAGTTTGATCAAGCATTCAAGATCATGCGACAAACTCAATAAGACATTCAGTGCGGTATGGATTTTGCATGGTTTATGGTGGATATCTGTATGCCCACTGGAACAGGGATCCATGTTGTGAAATTATTTAATTTCTTTTGCAATTATACCCTTTATTGATGTTGTAATAATGGAACTCTCGGTTGAATTGGATTTTATGGATCTTTTTGAGAAAGTTTTTTGTTTGCTCAATGATTACCATGTATGAATCGGTAACGGTTCGATCGTGCGAATTTAAGTCGCACGCTTCCGCCGGACAGCGCGATCCATTCCGTTACACATATTCAATGCTTAATAGTTGCAATATTTACATGATGACCCGTCCAAGAGTGGTATGACTTGAAACAATGGTGACTAAAGTCCAGTACAAATTCCAATGAGAGTGTATCAATAGTAAGAAAAGTGAAATCTTTGATAAATCAGTCAACTTGCGATATTTTCCAAGCTTACTTCTCCCAATGTTGCATTAATAAAGGTATAATGAACTTAAGCAAAAGAAAATAACTATTAGTATGGCTTGCATAATAATAATAATAATAATAACTGATGTAATTAATTAACTAACTTATGAAACTATTGGAAGTATTTAGCCTATGTGTGATGTAGCTCGCGATGTCCTTTTATAAATTATCAACGTCCAAATCGGTTCCATAGTTAAGCAATTGCATTCTAGAGGGCTTGGTTCACCACTAGACAAACTCTGTTGGATTAGTGGATGACACAACATGAGTTCTAGAGGTATAAGTTGGCTTGGCGATCTCTAGATGTATCGGGAGAGCCTTGAGAATGGACTCCAATGGGGGCATCGATCAATCAATTTAAAGAATCAATCATCTTCATTTGGTTCCTGCATACTTACAAGTGAAATTGCATCTCAATAGCTCTCCACTCCTTCCGGAATTAAATAAAAATGTTAAAGAATGAGTCATCTAGAAGGGTCTAATCAGAAATTGGTTCAGGTCATGTGGATTCTCCGTTCCCTTGCTCTAGACTCTTACCGTAAGGTCTCAATTCAAAGCCAAAGCACCAGTAGATGGTCAGCCATGGCATGGATCGACCATGAAATGGAAGGCTACTGGAGGAGAGTGTCCTATGGCAGATAAATCTCTATGGTTGAACAGTGAAATGATGACTCCTCGGATGGGAGTTGAAGGTGGAGGAGGAGCTCCTCAATCTGGTATGACGGTCGAGGAGGTGAGATGGAATGTAACCTTAGATCAGAGTTAATGAACAGTTTCATTTCATCCAACTTTGGTGAAAAAAATGGCGAAGGGGGTGATATATCGGGGAAGGTCAATACTAAAATAGGAAGAGAATGAGATGGCCTACTTATTTGATGAGGACATGCATGATGATGATTGTGGTGCATGTGGCGGAAGCTTGAAGAGCTCTAGGCGGTAGCTTGAAGTCATGGAGACACTGAGATACATAGGCATGTGAGCACAAGATTCAAGGTGGAAAAACATTAATGTACACCAAAGATGTAGGGAGGTGGTTTCTCGAAGTCGTGGCATGGTATGGTGGGGTGATTGTGAAGGATGCAACCTTTCCTCTGATTCTTTGAAGATAGTGAGGGATTGATGTGAAGCCACTCAAAGAAGAGGATTTGACCCTTGTGGGATGTAACTCGATCAGTGCTCACGAAATGTCAATGTCATGATCTTGTGCCCATCTGACCTCTTGATGCAAATTCTCTATATAGAAATAGAGATTCATAGGTGCCGTATAATTTAGGTCAAGGTGTTGTACTAAGATTCAAAATGTTATCTAAACATCAAAATATTGACCAAAGATCAAATGTTGATCAAAATTCAAAATGTAGACTTTAAGTCAAAGTGTTGACCTGATGAAATCGGGAGACTAAAGACTTGTATCATATATTGTCACTAACACCTTTGATCGCAGACATGTAAGCATCAATATGTCCAAGTATGCATGTTTAGCAGACCAATAACTTGATGACCTGATAAGGTTTACATACCGGTGAGTTAGTGTACATATGAAAAAAATATGAGATGTATGATCTCTCGAAAGAATCATATAAGTTCATACTTTTTGAATTGGGAAAAGGATCTTACTCATGAGATATTGAGGTCATTACGAACTCAGTTTATGGTTATCTTATTTGTGAAACAAGATAAGAATTCGAGAAAATTAATATATGCTTTTGCAAACCATATGATTGAAATGCTCACCAAATGATTGACTGAGAAATCTACCGACAAACCCTTGAAGGAGACATATAAACATATGTTTGAACTTTGCGTTTAATCATAGTTTCCCAATATGTAAGATGCTTGAGTATTAGGAATATTACTCTAGGTTGATGTGATCATAATAGATTATATACCATGACACTTCCACTCTAATTGAATGATGAATTTGGGTGGATTATAGTTATTTTACTTTGTAACTAAATGAATGAGAATTAATTGGATTAAATCTCAATTATAAAACTCATTTATAAATCATCGGAGTTTGATCCAAAATGATCCTGAGTCAATCGAAGAAATGGTTCGAAAAACATCCTTCTGGATTTGCTCAAAGCAATTTAGACGTTAATATTATATGTAAATCTAATTTTCAAGTCATTGTAAATAGTTTATATAATCTTCCTAACATTATCTCCACCTGTAAATACTACTCAGGGATCCTAATTAAATCAGGAGTCATACATAGAAATATCAAATATATATTAAGATAATATTTGCTATTATCATTAATAAAATTAATATGGAAATATGTGAATATGATTCATATTATTGATAATTAATTAATATAAATATAGATCTATAATAACTGATAATTATGAATATGATTCATGTGTAATTAAGATATATGTGAATGCGATTCATGTAAATGAATTAAGAGATTTTTACCCAGGAATCCTATAAACTTGTTAAGTGACCTCTATGAACTTCAAAACATCGATATTCCTCCCTCGACCCCTTAAAATTGTTAACTTTTACCTCATAAATTCACAGTTAACTCCCATCCATTTACCCGTTAAATTTAGCTGAATTTCGTTAAAATGAGGTGTGTATTACCTCTTTGATGGAAAAAATACAAACAATGCCATATTCATCCTTCCATCCCATTCCCCTACCCCTCAACCTCCTCCCCCTCTCATTGCTCCTCCACCCGCGTGTGACTGCTCCTCCAGCCCCTTCTCGCCGCAGCTGCTCTGCTCCCCACCATAACCGTAGCTGCTCCTCTCTCCCACCGTAGCTACAGATGTTCCTCCTTCCCCATCGCAGCCGCAAATGCTACTCCTTCCCCGTCCTCTCTTTTGCCGCCTCCCCGACCCCGACCTCCTCCTCACTCCCACCGCCTCTCTGGCCCTGATCTCCTCCTTTCCCCATCGTTGCCTCCCCGATCCTGGCCTCCTCCTCTCCCCCACCAACTCCCTAACCCCGACCTCCTCCTCTCCCCGTCATGGCGTCCTCGATCTCCTCCTCTCCCCCGCCACCTCCCTGATCCCGACCTCTTCCTCTCCCCCACCGTTGCCTCCCTGATCTTGACCTCTTCCTCTTTCCTATCGCCTCCCTGACCCCGACCTCCTCCTCTTCCCCGTCGTGGCCTCCCCGATACCGACCTCTTCCTTTCCCCCGCCTCCTCTCCATCTCCCCCATCCCGACCTCCTCCTCACCTGTCGCAACTGCTCTGCTCCCCGCCTCACACGCAGTTGCTCCTCTCCCGTCGCAACCGCCTCAGAGTTCAGCCGGAGGATGCAACAGAGTCCAATATCCTCTCATCAATTTATTTAGTAGCCTAAAATATTTGATTAATCACTTCTAGAAATTGTCCCGAAAAATTTGAAAAAAAATCAATTTTGTGCTCAAAAGATATGATTTATCCATGAAAATGTTTTTTTTGTGGATGGATAGAGATGTATTGAAGAAAGATAAAATAAGAGAGGAGGGAGAAGAAGAGGAATGGAGGAGGAATAAGATGAAAGAGGAAGAAGGAGATGATGAAGTAGAAGATCTACCATCCAATGCTCCCAAGTTAGATTAAACAAGGTATTGACTCCAATAAAAAATTAATTTTAACCATGGGGTTGAAAGGGTAAGACAAAGCAAGTTTATGGGGGTCGAAGGAGGAATGTCTTTCGAATGTCGCAGAGGTCATTTAACAAGTTTATAAGGTTCGTGGGATAAAAATCCCATGAATTAAGAAAAATTGGATCAAATTGTATTATGAACGAAATCAATTCAATTATTTTCGATACTTTTTTTATAATTATCGTATAATGGCTGATGGAAATTAATTATTGAATAAAATAATTAATTTCATAAATTATTAATCATGAGAAATTGAAATAGTTGATAAAAGAAATAGAGAGGATGAATTTTTCTTCAATATCTCATAATGGGCGTCCATCGTGAGAGAAAATTTTAAGGAGAAAAATTCTAGTCCTATTCGGACGTTATAAATAAATAAAGAGCGAGTAAACTAACTTGCTCTCTTCTCAACTTATCATGAGCATCTATTATGGAGTAGGACTCCATCTTGGCCGTCCATATCACTATAAAAAGAAGGGCATGGGTTTTCTTCTAATTAAGTAAACTAAGTTGAATTTCATCTTCAAGTGATCTATAGTCATAGCGAGAAAGAAAAAACAATAACAGAGAATTGTTCTCATTATTTTTCTTTTGGTCGTCCCCCAAAATATTCCACCAAATCTCGATGACCGTCTACCCTTATAGCCTCTCGACTCCTCTTCGTTGGCTCGACTAATAGCAAGAGGATCAACTTTATTCTCTATGTTTCACGTACAAGTACACAGACTCGATTTCGTGCGATGAAATCATGATGAAGACATCATCCAAGATCTCTATTTGCGTGCATAATTTAGCAGAGATCTCTCAAATTTGTTGGAAGCATCACAACTCATAATCATGCTCGTAAGCGCGTGTTCCGTAGGATCGGGTTTGAGTCAAGAGGTCTCTTCTTTCAGAGGCTCACACATACAAAGGTATTCTTTTGAACTCTTTCGATCTTACAAGATGGTGCAACAATTATTTTCGTTACCATATAGTTTCACATTTGCAATTATTTTTGATACGGTTGCATAGGAGTTCATACGATGAACACATTATTGTACGAATTTGATTTCACATTTCAATGATGTGAAAGATTTAACCTCCTTTCAACTTATACCCGTAAATGTTATACATGTACAGGGCCATTAATGTAAGGAACTTTTTGGGGCTAATAACAAGTATGCCCTTGTTTAAAAGTTAGAACTCAACCCTCATTCTCTTCCCAACAAGGGCATATTCATCATTAACTCCAAAATTTTCATTTCTTAAATGGTCCTGGGACCCGAATCATTACAATTTAAAGTTCAGGACCCATTCTGAGATCTGACCCATAGATGGATCCAAATTGTAATTTACCCTTTTTCTTTTAAAAAAGCCTTTATTACCCCGTACAAAATCTTGCACGTACATCCAGATTGCTGGCTACTAAAATAGTCCACATATATTTACATTGAACAACGATAATTTATTGGCTAACGGCATTGTACAAACGAGAATTTATTAGTAAGCAAAGCAATGGTCCAATTGTGGCTTCGCAAAGATGTGCACAGGAAGTAACCACGATGGTGATCATATTCACGTCCTCGTTGTCAGATCGAAGATCGTGGTCATGTGAGGGGGCGTGGTGGGGTCCAGAATCCTGATATTTCTCAAAGACGAAATTGCCGTTTGCATTTGAGTAAGTCCAAAGATTGGGAACAACGTCGTGCTCACCGTAATTGTAGAATTGCATTTGCATATTTGACTGGACCACTTCGGAGAGAGAGGTCTTGGGGCTCAGGATTTTCATCTCATTAAAATTTCATCAGAAACAGAGACTTCTACGACCTCCATTCAAAAAGGGTCGATTTAAAAAATCCTACGACCGTTAAAAAAATGACGTCTGGATGGAGGGTCTAGGAGTCTCTGTTTCTGACGAAATTTTATTAGAATGTTAAAGGGATATAGTGATAAATATACAAATTTTTATTTTCCAAAAAAATAAAAAAATGAGGGAAAAATAGGGGTGGGGGGCAGCCCCATTTAACCCATATATGGGTAAAATGGGGCTGCCCCCAGGGAGTAGCCAACTCGGCTACTCTCACCCCTATTTTCCTCTCATTTTTTATTTTTTTGGAAAATAAAAATTTGTATATTCATAATTATATCCCTCTAACATTATATTAAAATTTCATCAGAAACAGAGACTCCTACGGCCTCCATCCAAACAAGGTCGATTTAAAAAATCCTGCGACCGTTAAAATAATGACGTTTGGATGGAGGGCCTAGGAGTCTCTGTTTCTGACGAAATTTTAATAGAATGTTAGAGAGATATAGTGATGAATATACAAATTTTTATTTTCCAAAAAAGTAGAAAAATTAGGGAAAAATAGGGGTGGGAGTAGCCAAGTTGGCTACTCCTGGGGGCAGCCCCATTTAACCCTATATATACATATATATAGGGTTAAATGGGGCTGCCCCCTGTATATATATATATATATGTATATATATAGGGTTAAATATATATATGTATATATATATATATATATATATATATGGGAAAAGGGAAGCTACATCGGGGGGTGCAGCTAACTAGCTACACCCGGGTATTTTTCTCATTGATTTTTGATTTTTTTGAAGAAAACTTATGGGGGATTTACTTAATTTATTGTGTGGATTATGTATTTCAAATTTCATGCAAAACAAACACTCCTAGCATGCCCATCTAGATATGGTCAATTTCAATAATTCTGAAACCGTTAAAATGTCATAGCCTTGATGGAGATGATAGAAATGTCGAATTTAGTTGAAATTGATATGATATCATGGTGATATATAGTGATTTAAATCCCCCTAGGTTTTATTTCAAAAACACAAAAAATCAATGAAAAAAATGGCCGGGTGCAGCTAGTTAGCTACACCCCTGGGTGCAGCTTCCCCAGCCCCTATATATATATATATATATATATATATATATATATATATAGGGAAATTATCCAAAGCGCACAGGGCCCATTTGAGTTTTGGTGCGCACCATTTCTTGGCCACACACGTGTATTACCAATTTAGTGGTTACCTATTTTGAAGGATGTTGTTTTTGGAAGGAGATTAATATGCAAAGCGATTTAACAATAAGTAGTATTCTAATTATATCGCGTCCTAAAAAATAGGAAGATCGTTTTAGAAAGAAAACATTCGAATCGATTATTTCTTGCTGAAAATCGAGATCCAAATGCTCATGTCAGTAATATATATATAATAGTCAAGTAAATAGTTGTGCGAGATCAGTAATATCCAAAACAACGGTCAGTAATTTACATTCATTGTATTACATGGTGCAGAATTCAGTAATATATACACAATGGACAAGTAAGTGCGTGTTGTGATGTCAGTATTATCCAAACAACGGTCAGTAATACATTCATTTTATTACATAGTGCATATTTCAGTAATATATACACAATGGACAAGTAAGTGCTTGTTGTGATGTCAGTAAAACCATAACAAAAGGTCAGTAATATTCATACGTTTTGTTACTTTGAACAAAATTCAGTAATTTAGAGATGATACTCAAGTAATATATATACAGTTATCAAGTAAATTATTGTTTGTGTTCAGTAATGTATATATCAATGTCTTATATCACATGTTCAGTAATGTGTACGATTCTCAAGTAATAGCTACTATGATATCAGTAATAACAAAGTAATGGTCAGTAAGTCATGGGCATTGCTCAAGTAAGAAAGTAACTATTTGTTAATGCAATGCACATTACATCAACAATGGTATTACTAACCATTTGTTATGTTATTACTGATCTCACAACACACATTTACTTGACCATTTTATACATATTACTAAATTCTGTACAATGTAACTATTTGGATGTAAATTACTGATCATTGTCTTGATATTACTGATCTCACAATAAGCATTTACTTGACCGAATAATATTTATTACTATCATAGCTTTTGGATCCGCGTGAAATCATTTATTTGAATTGCTTCTTTCCAAAACCGTCTTCCAATTTTTAAGGACGTTGTATAATAGGAAATATAGGATTTTTTTAAACACGTCGTAGCCTATAATTAGAAACATAATTATTGTTAATACACGTGTAAGGCCTAAAATGAGTGCTCATTGAAACGCTAATGCGCCCTGTGCGCAGTGGATAAGCCCTCTATATATATATATATATATATATATATATATATATATATATATATATGGGCTGGGGAGGCTGCACCCGGGGGTATAGCTAACTAGCTGCACCCGGCCCTTTTTTCCATTGGTTTTTTGTGTTTTTGAAATGAAACATAGGGGGATTTAAATCACCATATATCACCATCATATCATACCAATTTCAACTAAATTCGATATTTCTATCATCTTCATCAAGGTTATGACATTTTAACGGTTTCAGAATTATTGAAATTGACCATATTTAGATGGGCATGTTAGGAGTGTTTGTTTTGCATTAAATTTGAAACACATATTCTTGTCAATAAACTAAGTAAATCTCCATAAGTTTTTTTCAAAAAAAATAAAAAACCAATAAGAAAAATGGTCGGGTGAAGCTAGTTAGCTGCACCCGCCATTGCATACTCCCTTTTCCCATATATGTGTGTGTGTGTGTGTGTGTGTGGATGAGGAGCTTGCACCAAGGTGCATGCAACTTTACATGCACCGACGCTTATATCTTTCATATTTTTTTACTTTTTTGAGAAATACCACAATCTATATTCATTTATATATCCCTCCAATATGTTATTCGAATTTCGTCAGAAACAGAGACTCATATGACCTCCATTTAGAACAGGCCAATTACAGCAATTCTAAGACCGTTAAAATTACATGTTCTAGATGGAGGTTAGAAGAGTCTCTGTTTCTAACGAAATTCGAATGACGTATTGGAGGGATATATAGATGAATATACATGGTGATATTTTTCAAAAAAGTAAAAAAATATGGAAGATATAAGCGCCGGTGCATGTAAAGTTACATGCACCTTGGTGCAAGCTCCCCATCCTCTATATATATATTTGAGAAAAGTGATCCTACTCCATGGAGTAGGTAACTTACCTACTCCATTTTCTTCTTTTCAATTTTTTTATTTTTTTGAAAAATGCCTCCATGGATTTTCATAAATATATCCTTCTAATATGTCATTCAAATTTCGTTAGAAATCGAGACTCCTAAGGCCTTAATCCAGACAACCATTTTTAACGGTAACAGATTTGTTATATTTTTCCTGTTCTGGATGGAGGCCGTATGAGTCTCTGTTTCTGACGAAATTTGAATAACATATTAGAGGGATATAATTATGAAAATCCATGGAAGTATTTTTCAAGAAAAATAAAAAATTTGAAAAAAAAGAAAGTGGAGTAGGTAAGTTACCTACTCCATGGAGTAGTATCCCTCCCCCCCCTCTCTTTCTCTCTCTCTCTCTCTCTCTCTCTCTCTCTATATATATATATATATATATATATATATATATATATATATATATATATGGGTTAAATGGGGCTGCCCCATGGGGGAGCTAACTTGGCTCCTCTCATGCTATTTAGTCCGGTTTTTTTTTTATGTTTTTTTGAAAATTTCTTCCATGAATATTCATCACTATATTCTTATATTATGTTATTAAAATTTCATGCAAAACAGAGACTCGTACGACCTCCATCCAGACAGTCATTTTTTAACGGTAAAAGAATTGCTAAAAACGACCCTTCTGGATGGAAGCCGTATGAGTCTCTGTTTCGCGTGAAATTTGAATGACATAATATAGGGATATATTGATGAATAATCAACGAAAGAAATTTCAAAAAAAAATAAAAAAGAGTGCAAAATGGTGCGGGGGGGCCAAGTTAGCTCCCCCCATGGGGCAGCCCCATTTTATCATATATATATATATATATATATATATATATATATATATATGGTCCCTGGTTGTAGCCAACTTACATGCTCCTACCCATTTTCCCCTATATTTTTCTTATTTTTCTAAAATGAAACCTATTGGAATTTAGATCACAATATGTCACCATGGTGTCATTCAAAATTCAACTTAATTCGAGACTTCTATCTCCTCCATCAAGACTGTCAAATTTTAACGGTCTCAGAATTGTTGAAATTGACCCCCTTCAGATGGAGGGCATAGTAGTCTCTGTTTCTGACGAAATTGGAATGACATGTTCGGAGGATATAGTTATGAATTTACATATTTTTATTTTTCAAAAAAATAAAATAATTAGGGAAAAATAGAGGTGGGAGTAGCCAATTGGCTACACCCAGGGAGTAGCCTCCTTTAACCCATATATATATATATATATATATATATATATATTGGGCTTATCCAGTGAGCCCCGTGCCCATTTGAGTTGCGGTGAGCACCAAACGTGGGCTCATCACGCGTATTTCCGTTTGAATGGTTGTTTATTTCAGAGCACGATTTTGAAAAGGATTTAATACGTTTGAGCCTTTTATATTTCCAATTATATAGAGTCCTTAAAAAAGGAAGACGGTTTTGAAAATATACATTCAAATCATTAATTTCATACCGAAGAAATAATCATTGTACATTTGATCAGTAATGTACATAATGTACTCAAGTAATTATATGTTGCGAGATCAGTAGTACTGAAACAATTGTCAGTAATTTACACCGGTAATATTACATTGTACAGAGATCAGTATTCCATTCATGTTATTCAAGTAATACATATTCAGTTCTCAAGTAATTATTGTTGTGAGATCAGTAATTAAGTATGTAAATTATTAGTGTCCATACAATAAGTACTGATTACAAATGTCCATTTTACTGAAGTCATTTTGATTGTTACTAATGTTATAGTTACTTAATACTTTGAGTCTTACTGAAGCACCTCTTGTTTACTTATATAACCTTTTTAATTATTATAATGCATAATTAAGAAATGTAAACTGTGTGTTTATTCCAATGAGTCTAGGGGTCCTTATATAAGAAAACTCTAGAAACCCTAGAGAGTACAATACAATGGTAAAATACTGAAATACCCCTGTGGGGTTACAATAGAAAAATAAAATGTATTTTCTAACACTCCCCCTCAAGTTGGAGCATATCCATAAATCATGCCCAACTTGAAAGTTATCCATAAAAGACGCTTCTTTGGTAGTGCTTTAGTAAACATGTCTGCAAGTTGAAGATCTGTAGAGATATGTGGTGTGACGATCTTCCCTCCTTGTATTGCATCTCGAATGAAGTGACAGTCAACTTCAATGTGCTTCGTCCCTTCATGAAATACTGGATTGGTAACAATGTATGTAGCAGACTTGTTATCACAGTATAGCGGTGTAGGAGTAGTAGCTGGAAACCCAAGGTCTCGTAGAAAAGATACAAGCCACATAATCTCACAAACAACATGGGCCATTGCCCTATATCCCGCCTCTGCACTTGATCTGGAGACCACGGTTTGCTTCTTGCTTCGCCATGTAACAAGGTTACCACCAACAAACATAGCATAGTCTGTAATGGATCGTCTGTCCTCAGGAGAACTGGCGTAATCAGCATCTGCATAAGCAGTGATATCAGTATGACTGTTGACCCTAAAGATGAGTCCTCACCCTGGTGATTCCTTCAAGTATCGAAGGATCAGAAGGACATCCTTCCAATTACTGTAAAGAGGTCTTTCCATGTGGCGGCTGGCTCTGCTTACAACATAAGATATCAGGCCTAGTAACGATGAGGTAGATTAGTTTACCCACGAGGCTTTTGTATCGTGTGGTGTCTTCAAACTCAGAATCGTCTGATGTAGCGTGTTTTCTACCTCTACAGGGATGCCAGATGGTTTGCATCCAAGTAAACTGACTTCCGTAAGAATATCCAAGCAGTATTTCCGTTGTGATAGATTAACCCTTCAGCAGTGCGTATCAGCTCAATACCAAGAAAGTACCGGAGTTGTCCAAGGTCCTTGGTGAGAAACACCTTCTAAAGGAAGGCCTTGGTCTCTAGAATTCCATTGTCATCATCACCAATGACCACCATATCATCAACATAGATAGCAAGTATCACAGTGCCAGTGGATCTTCGTCTAATAAACACAAAGTAATCAGATGTTGTCTTATGAAAGCCAAGAGAGCTGATTTCAGTGGTAAGTCTGTCGAACCAGGCTTGAGGGCTCTGCTTTAGGCCATAGATGGCCTTACGAAGTCGGCACACGTACTCCCCCTCGACGGAGTAACCCGACGGTTGCATCGTATAGACCTCCTCTTCAAGATCACCATATAAGAAGGCATTCTTTACATCCAGCTGAAAAATTGGCCAATTCTTGTTAGCTGCAACAGAGAGTATTGTGCGAATGGAACCCATCCTAGCAACAGGGGAGAATGTCTAAAAGTAATCAACCCCATATGTCTGAGTGAATCCTTTTGCCACAAGTCTGGCCTTAAGTCTGTCAATATAACCATCTGGAGATTGTTTGGTCGTAAAGAACCATCTGCAAGCAACGGGCTTGATGCCTGTAGGACATGGCACAAGATCCCACGTGCCCCTGGATGTGAGTGCATCCATTTCTTCATTCATGGCCTGTCGCCAACCTGAATCTTGGGAGGCACTGTGATGATCTTTCGGAATAGAGATAATCATTAGGGCATCTGCATATTGTTTGTCAGTGCAAGAAAGTCCAGCAGTAGTAGTAAAGTTAGACATAGGATAAGAGGTACACTTTCTCTTTTGCTTCCTTAATGCAGTCGGCAGGTCTTCTGGATCATCCGGGACAGTAGTGGAGGGGATTGTCGAAGATGGCATATCATCTTGAGGTAGAGGTATGGGTAGAGGGACATCTGGTGGTGAGGTCCGAGATCGATGGGTGTAGTTGATTGGTGGTGGAGGAAGATCTAGAGGGACATCAGTGACAGGTTGAGTGAAGAAGCTGGTTTGCTCAAAGAAATTTACATCTGCAGAGATGTAGTATCGACTGTTAATAGGATCATAACATCTGTAATCTTTTTGAGTGTAGGAGTAACCAAGGAAAACACATTTGATGACACGAGGGGATATTTTGTCCTTGGTGTGAAAATTGTGGACGAAGGAGACACGCCCAAATATCCGTAGAGACAGAGGAAAGGGAAGATCATTAGGGCAAAGTAAAGAGAATAGTGTGGAGCCTTTGAGAGTAAGAGAGGGAATCCTGTTAAGATGGACTGAAGTGAGAACAGCATCACCCCAATATGTTTTGGGAACTTTCATCTGGGTGAGAAGGGAACATGCAATGTTTAAGAGATGGCGAAGCTTGCGTTCAGTAACCCCATTCTACTGCGAGGTATAAGGACAAGAGGTTTGATGTATTGTTCCATTGGAAGCAAAGAAATCAGAAAGATCTCGTTGAGTAAACTCCAAGGCATTGTCTGAGCGGAAGATCTAAATATTCAATGAAAAATGATTTTTGACATAAACGAAGAAACCTTTGAAAATTTTATTGATTTCTGAGCGTTCCTTAAGAAGATAGACCCAGAATTACCTGCTATAATCAATCACAAAGACAACAAAATAGCGGTGTCCACCAATGGTTCGGACAGGGGAAGGTCCCCAAACATCACAATGAATTAATAAGAAAGGCATAGTACGACGGGGTTCAGTCCTAGCAGGAAAAGATGTACGGTGATGTTTTCCGAACTGACATGCCTCACACTCGAAGGGATTAAGCATGGACAGTTCAGGGAACATTAAGGAAAGAGCTTTAGCAGAGGGGTGTCCCAGACGAAGATGCCAGAGAAGAGGATCAGCAGAGATGGAAGTTGCGCCAGCGAAAACAGAGTTGGAAGGGATATCAAGATAATATAAGCCGTTCTTCTCATGTCCCCCACCAAATATCTGTCTCGTCCGGATGTCCTGAAAATAACAGCATAAATCATCAAATATCACGCGGCAATTGAGTTCTGTGCATAATTTGTGAACAGACAGCAGACTGAGGGGAAAAGCAGGAGCACAGTAAACATCCATTAGCCTAAGTCTGGGGCTTAATTCCATGTTCCCCACACTAGTGATAGGTGAGTAGGCGCCATTGGCCACACAAACATGCTTCACCGTAGAGGGGTCCCTGGGAGAGGTGAGGAGACTATATTCTCCTGTGAGGTGGGTTGAGGCACCCGAGTCGATGATCCAGGTAGAAGTAGATGTAGAGGCAGAACTGGCAATCGTACCTGTGGTGGCTGCTAGAGTCGCAGTAGGCCCTGAAGTTGTACTGTCGACAACTGGGTTCTGAAGGAGTTGGCGAAGACGAGCATATTTTGCAGCAGTAAAAGACATTGGAGCATCTGTGGGAGACTGAGCCTGGGAGGTCTCCATAGTATCATAAGTTGTGTCATAAGGTGTTGCCTCATATGCATTATTGGCTTTGGGCATGCCAAAGGTAACCCAGCATTTGTCAGACGGATGGTTCCAATAGCCACAATGAGTACATGCTGGATAACGAGCATTGGAAAATCACGACCATGGCCGCGTCCTGAGTCACGTCCCCATCTCTGCTTTCGTCCTCGACCACGACCAAACGTACGGTCGCATCCTCCTTAGAAAGGTGGGCGTCCTCCTGCAAAGTGAGCAGTAGTGTCTACAGTGGGAGGTGGGTTGGGTGACTCCAACTCCTGTAGTCTGCCAAAAATAGTTTCAAGGTACGATAGAGCAGCCGCCGTCAGGAATTGGTCTTTGACAGATTTATATCGAGGGTGTAAGCCTGAAAGAAAACGGTACACCTTCCATTCTGCTATTTCACCTATTTGCTTGTCACAACAGGCAGGTTGAAATATAAGAAGTTCTTCAAATAACCTTGTGAGGAGCCAATAATATTCTATCAAAGATGTTTCTCCTTGATTTGCAGACCAAATTCTTGTGTAAATGTCAGAAAGCCTAGATTTGGTTGTTTTCTGGGAGTATGTTTTCTCAAGACTCTCCCACATTTCTTTTGCAGTTGTTTTGTAGAGCAAATTTGACGCAATATTAGGATCAACACTATTCGTCATCCAAGTGATTACTTGGCAATTATCGATGTACCTGGTGTCATAGTTGGCGTATGTCTCGGCAGGCGGATTAGTATTGAGAATGTAGATCATGTGCTGGCCACCAATGAATATTTTGAAAGATCGAGACTATAGTACGTAGTTCTCTAATCCCTTCAGTTTGATTGAGGTGTCCTGTACAAGAATAGATGATGTAGGGTACAGGGGCTTGGAGTCCGAAGACGTAGGAGCAGATGCCATGGTGGCTGCAGTGGTCCAAAAAACAATGACCTAATATGCAGAGGTAATAGAGATCATGCGCAATTAGCAGACCATACTGATTTAGACCGTGCAGAAGACCATCAATCTATGGTTGGTAGCCTAGGGAGCAGGGAGCCAGGGGCCTTGCGAAGGGGCCTGGGCCTTGCGGATGGCCTTGGGGCGCAGGGAGCCTAGGCCTTGCGAAGAGGGCGCTGGAGGCAGGGGCCGCGGGGCAGGGGCGCCTGGAGGCAGGGGCGCTTGGAAGCCGTGGGGCAGGGGCACCTGAGGGGGCAGAGGAGTCTGGCGGAGGGCGAGGAGGGCGGCGCGGCAGGGGGCGCGGGAGGGCGCGCGTCAGGGGGCGCGACCGGGAGCGCCTGGCGGAGGGGTCGCGACAGGGGGCGCGGCCGGGGGTGCAGGAGGGCGCGCGTCAGGAGGTGCGGTAGGGAGCGCCTGGCGGAGAGGGCACGGAGGCCTGCTTGAGGCGTGGAGCGAGGAGGCCTTGCAGGGGCGCATGGGGGTGGGAGGTGTGGGAGGGCGGCGTAGGGAGGGGCACCGGGGGGGGGCTAGGGATCGAGCATGATGAGGGGCGGCGGGTGGGGTAGGAAAAGAATTTAGGTTTTAGAGCCCCGATCTAGGACCTAGGCTCTAATACCAAGTTAAGAAATGTAAACTGTGTGTTTATTCTTATGAGTCTAGGGGTCCTTATATAGGAAAACCCTAGAAACCCTAGAGAGTACAGTACAGTGGTAAAATACTGAAATACCCTTGTGGGGTTACAATAGAAAAAACAAAATGTATTTTCTAACATGCATCGAGTGTTACTGATAGCAATACATAAGTTGCTGGTCACGTGGTTTTTTTATACTTATTCCAACTTACTTATTCCATTATCTTCTTTTATTTACAATTTATTACATGTTACTGATGCTTCTATATATCTTACTTGTTTTATTCTTTATTTTGAATTACTATCAAATCACACCTTCTTTACTTATGTAGCCTATTTAATTACTTGTAATACGTCAAGTGTTACTGAAAGCCACACATAAATTACTTAATTATTGTTATATGATGAACATCCAAATTTCAATTATTGTCATATAGTCCATATAGATGATGTTGTTTTGCTATCGCTCGTTAGCATAATAGTAGCTTCTTCAAGACACCAAATTGTTGCATTGTTATGCAAGAAACAATAAGTTAATTGACCATTTAAAAATATTAAAATATCGTGGAATTAGAAAAGAATACACATTACTTACAAATTTTCAGTAATGTTTCAGGAAGATACTTGCTTCAGTACTATTTTATATTCGTGAACAGTAAGAATTGTAAAAAGAAAGTAACTCAACAATATACTCGCTTTCAATAAGAATCATTCAATGATAAGTAACTTATAATGAATTGTTAGTAACGTTTGTTATATGACAAGTAACTTGTAATGAATTATATTTATAATAGTAATTCAATGTGAAACATATGTAATTTGATGATCTACTTAAGTAACTTACTGAATTGAGATCAGTAAGATAAACTTTGGAATTCATATAAGTAAGAATTCACTATTTTAAAAGTAAGTGGATTCATTTTTGCTCAAAAAATCAGTAACTTTTATTCTATATCAGTAAGTAATTGCAAAGTACAAGTAAATATTTAAGTTACTTATGTAACTTGTAGAATTTTTATCAGTGATAATAAATGTAATAGCAGTGACTCGGTATATCTTCAAAGTAACACATTAAAAGTAACGATTCTGTTAGTAATAGTAACATAAAGTATCTTATAAGTAAATTAAGTAAATATCAGTAAGTCAGTATATCTTTAAAGTAACATATAAAAGTAACAATTGTGTTAGCATTAGTAATATAAAATATCTAATAAGTAAATTACTTAAATACATAAGTAACTCAATATATTTTCAAAGTAACGCATGAAAAATAACAACTGTATTTACTGTAACTTTTTATTATATGAAATCAAAATACCTTCGATAAAAAATCAATTAGGACTACAAATCATGTATGATAATGAATAAAAATGATATTATGAATACCACTTTCTCATATTTCAATCATACTTCTCAAATAAATATTGCTTACGATAAAAAATATGCAGTATTCGTAACTGCTTCTGAAATATGCCGATCACCATCCATTCGCGAATTATCCATGAACGAAACCTAATGAAAAATATTAGCAAAGAAAAAACAACAATTAAAACGTAGGATCAATGAAAATATAAAATCAACAATTGAAATACAATACCTTTGGCGAGCGAAAATTTTCTGCAACTACAAGATGCTTGGATTGTCTCATGAGATCGATAGTCACACGTTGCAAATGTCCATATCAATCACCCATCCAAACAATCAAAATGTTATCATAAACGCATACTATTTTTGGAAAGCTTTAAAATTCTTTTTTAATTTTTCAACCATTATTGTTACGGGTTCCTAAAATCGGGGCATTAAAACTGCAAATCCAATGGCTGAGATGATGAGCTCATATCATCTCTAATGGCACATGGCTCTCTGGATAAAAATCATATATATATTGGAAAAATAGGGCCCCACCCCATTTTTCGCATTTTTTTTGGAAAAATATCACCATGTATATCATCCGTATATCCCTCTTATATGATATTCGAATTTCGTCACCATGTATATTCATCCGTATATCCCTCTTATATGCTATTCGAATTTTGTCAGAAATAGAGACTCCTACGGCCTCCATCCAGACGTCATTTTTTAACGGTCGCAGGATTTTTTAAATCGACACTGTCTGGATGGAGGCCGTAGGAGTCTCTGTTTCGGACGAAATTCGAATGACATATAGGAGGGATATAAGGATGAATATACATGGTGATATTTTTCAAAAAAAATAAAAAATTGCCAAAAAATAGGGCGGGGCACCCCCATCGACCCCTATATATATGAGATTAATGGGGCTGCCCCCTTTGGTTGCCCCAGTGATATTTTCAGTTTTTTTTAGTTTTTTGGAAAAATATTACCATGTATATTCATCCCTATATCCCTCCTATATACCATTCGAATTTCGTCAAAAAAAGAGACTCCTACAGCCTCTATCCAGACAGTCATTTTTTAACGGTCACATGATTTTTTAAATCAACACTATCTTGATGGAGGCCGTAGGAGTCTCTATTTCTGACGAATTTCGAATGGCATATAGGAGGGATATAGGGGTGGATATACATGGTGATATTTTTCAAAAAAAATATAAAAACGTCGAAATAGGGGACGAGGCAGTTGTGAATGTGAAATTTGCCTCTTTAATAATCTAAAATTGTTGTAGTATAGGAGGTAAATTCGGTTCAGCAAAAACACAATTGTTTGAATGTTGTGGAATATTTTTACTTGGCAAGTATACCAAGGTCGAACGCAAGGACACATCTACCTAATTTATTTATCAAATTTTGATTCATGAAGCACATGTGTGAATTATTTTCAATCTCAGGTCTGCAAGATGCACTGTGCTAATTACAATGAAACACTATGATGTATGCTATTTTTAGTTGATTTTTATGCAATTATAAAGTGATGCATGAAAATAATGCAAGGGAATTTATACACAGATAAAAGATTACAAATATACCCTCAAAATATGTGTAACAAAATAAAAATCAGGGCCATTTTAATCACATCATGAAGAACATTCATCAGAGCAAGGACAAGGAGAGCAAGGTCACCATCTATCAAAAAAATCACTTCATTTAAAATAGTGGCAGATGAGAAAATTAAACATGCTATGATGTAGAGGAAGAAACAAGGATCAAAACAACACTCAAATCATGCAATTTGGACCTACGATTCTCAAGTTATGCTAAAATAATGCAGGGGCACAATTGTAATAAAAATGCAAGAAATAAAAAGGATAAATATTACATTTAGGTCCCTAGAGGGACCTAAATGTAATTACCAAAAACTGCTTGGGCCCCATTATAAATTTTCCAAGCGCGAGAGCATTTTTGTAATTTCCAGAATGTTTGAGGTCCTTCTTGTAAAATACCCAGGCACGCACGTGAGGCACGTGCCTAGGGACCATTCTGCAATTATCAATAGTTCTGGGGTCTGTCCTGCAATTTTCCCAGCACCTCACGTGCAGAGCACGTGAGGAACTAGGCTCGGAAGGGTGCCTCTAGTTCAGGGCAACGTGGCATCATCTGGTGGCTCGGGTCGAGGGTGGGTAGGACCTGAGCCTGTAGGGTCGTCTGGAGGTCTGGACTACCACGTGCTATCATCATAGCTGTCCGATCAAATCGATCGGACGGTATCTGTATCCTCTGCCTCCTCCATGGCCCACCAGAGAAGGCAGGGCTCTAGCGTGCCCAATGGAGGTCCTCCACCTGCCGCTGGCTTTCCTGGTGGTTGGAAAAGATAGCTGGGCGCCTGGCGGAGGTCCTTGAGGAGCGGCGAGGCTCCGAGGCTGATTGGAGGTGATGCTCGGTGAAGCCTTGCCGGAGGAGAGGAGCTCAAAAGTGCTCCGATGCAAACTCCGGCAAATCAAGGTTCCTGCAAGGGTTAAATATAGCCGAAGCTCGTGCGAGTGTGTTGTGAGTGGGCTGGGGGCCGTGAGGTGTCAGAATTGGGGGCCCGGGGTCTTCTTCTCCGGTGAGGCGGTGAAGAAGGGGATCGGAGTGTGAGGGGTTCTGGAGAAAGGGGAGGGGGTTGGCGAGGATGCTGGTGAGGTGGCGAGTGTCGTGAGGTGATCAAGTGAGGGTGGCAGCGATGGTAGATGACTAGAAAAATTCGAGAATTAAATAGAAGAGTTACCTCTCCGGAGCAAGGTCTGATGGAGGCGGTGATCTGGGCTTGAGGTCCTCATCGGGCCTCTGGGGTCATCGCACGATGAGGCCGATCCTACCTCGGTGCTCAGATGCGCTACTGAAGCAGCCGCGACATGGCCGGGGGCCATGGATCACACCGAAGGCAAACAACCATCGTCGCCTCGAGATATGGCTCCTCCGCTGTCACCGGAGGGCCAGAGGCTAGGTCGAGGACCCCTAAATGGTTGATGGTGGTGAAGGGTGGTGGACGGAGTCATTTTATAGGAGGGGATGGACGGAGGTTAGAGAGGCGTTTTGAAGTGGTGTTTTAATGGCGTGGGAGTGATGGCGGAGGAATGATGGTGGTCGCGTGAAGATGGCGGGGGATGGGGCTTCATGGTGTGGCCGTTAGTAGAGGGAGAGGTGACCTGAGGTTCTTCCCAAAATAGGAAGGGGACGGTGGGTTGGCGAGGTAAAACGGCTGGGGGAAGGGGTTACAAAGGAGGAATATGGCCGTCGAGCCATTGGATCACATGATCCAATGGCTAGGATGTGAGCTCAGGTGGAGGGATAAGATCAGATTCGAAGATTTGATCGAACGGTTGGTGAAAGGTGCGAAGGAGCGGCTGAGATTGGGAGATAGGGAGATCCAACAGTGAGAGAGAGCGGGGTGACGTGGCACATGGAAAGGCATTGCATGGTTTTATGATCTAATGGCTGGTTTGAAGAGGCAGCGTGGCAGTGGGAGGGGCATAGGATAGTGGAGGGATCGGACGACTGTAGATGAACCGGGAGTGTGCGGTTAAGATTAGATCTGGCATTTAGATCTGATGGCTGGGAGTGGGCGATAGATGGACGACGGAGATTGAGACAGGACGAAGGAAATCCAACGGCACAGGACAGTGTCGGGTGGCAGAAGGGGAGGCGGCCACGTGGACGGCACAGGGGGCGCCACGTGGCCCAATCAGAAAAATAAAAAAATATAAAAACAAAGAAAAATACAAAAGAAATAGTTAGAGGCAAAATTAGAAAAAGTCAAAACATGAAAATTGCTCGTCTCGACGAGATCTACAAGTTTTATGTTGGACAAAAAGCCAAAAGAGTCATTTGTACAAAAAGTAATTTTGGGGGTATTTTTAAAGGGCTAAAAATACCAGCTTTTTGATTTTGAGATGTTCTTGTATTTTTTTAGTCTTTTTAATGGTCAGTAAATTATAGACAATTAATCTACATAATTTTTAGAGGTTTTTGATGATAAAATAAATACAAGAAAAATAAGGGAAATAAATACAAATAATTAAGGGTTAATTGTACACAATATAAGATAAGATAAAAATAGAGAATTAATGGTGATTTTTATTGGTTTGATTAAGCCAAGATTTTAATATGTAGAATTTAGCATGATGAATACGAGATTCATCATACCCCTATTACTTAAACAATGCTCGTCCTCGAGCATCTAAAGAATGAAGGAGTCGGATTAATTCCTGATAGTGCAAGTGAAGATTGCAAGGCTCAATCTTTTCGAAGACCTTTAATTTAAGAGATCCTAAAATTCTGGGTTTATCCAAGCCTTAGTCAGAAGGAATCCAACTTCTAATTATCAAACTCTCTTTTTATACATATAATATAAGGATATGACATTAGGTGTACTGCATTTCATGAGAGTCGAGTCAATGTATCACTCAAAGTTCCAGTCCCAAAGACTCTCTTCTAGACCTCATCCTCAATACTAGGGAATAAGTTTATTCTTGCTTCAGTCAACCGTCTTATTAGTTTGTAAGACTTGAAAGTGTAGATGGACGACCAGATGATGGAGGGCATGGGATTGTGTCTATTTTTCTCTCCCTCACATTGGAACAAGGGGCCTCTCGAGTGTTGTTTTACTCAACACATGTACATTTTTATATTGTTGATCAATGTGTTCGACAAGATAGTTTGAGTCGTCTGCACTTGTTTTTGTGGGAGTACACCGGGGTGTGTCTTTTCTGAGTATCTAAGATACCTTCGACACCCAGACTTGTATCGCTTACGATGCAGAGCCCTTTTTGTGGTGTCAGCCCGACTCCTTGGTCCTAATTAGCGCTTGGTCCAAGTGGACACTTTGAAAATATTTGGGAGCGCTCGCCATTGGTGGAAGCTCATTTGTAATTTGACTTTGGTATTTAGAGCTTTTTCTTTGACATTTCTTTTCTTTTGTTGGCTAGCTCCACTGCTTTTACCAAATGTTGGCACACACCGATCAACAATATCTATTAAGTTTCATTACACCCTGGCACATAGGTAAATATCAAAGCGATAGCATATGAATCTTGTTCACATACTGGCTAGGGTTTTGCTGACATTCAGGTTTTCTGAAGCCTTCATTAACTTTATACCATCCTCGAATATCATTAGATCGGGTCTAAACTCAACTCTCTAGTCCCAGTTCCTCAAATGATATCTCAACTCATCTCATCAATCATGCAGTTATGGAAGTGATTGTGCTGATCATATTCTTTTGAAGGTAGAGATGAAGAGTGCAATATAGTGCTCAAATCTTTCAAACTAGGGAAGTGTGGATTTTTAAGTTTTAAAAACCCTAATGATTAAGGGATGTTAACTCAGACTCTCAAGATCACAGAAATCAAGTGTCCTAAAAATCCTCAAGCCTCGAGTGAATGTGAATGTGTCAGGAATACACCAACTCCTTAGTTAGTGATTTTTGTGTGATTTTTGGTTTTTGTAGATTTTTATGGATTTTATTTTTTCAAAATTTTTAATTCTTTGGAGAGACAATGACTGTCCCAGGCTCAAATGAATAAAAGTATCTACTCTCAGCCAGTATGGGTGTAAGTACGAGACGATAGACGGACCCATGTTACTTGAGGACGGAGCCATATGTAGTTTCCTCTAAACCACCCACTTTGCTAAGGGAGACCGAAGTTCCCTCACCGAAAGAGTCTACTAAGCCTAGTAGTCAGAGTCTAATTCACAGAAGGGTTTTTATTTTTTTTTAATTTTTAATTTTTTTCTTGAAAAAGAGTATTTACAAAAAGTAAACGCTTAATTTTTAAGAAAACAATATACATGGTTTTTACAAAAACTCAGTTCACAAGTTTACCAAAACCAAGCTCGAAAACAAAATTTTCAAAAAGTTTTCAAAACATGAGCTATGGCTAATGTAGAAATATAGTAATATATGGTATACCCCCTATACTTAACTTTTGCTATGTCCTCATAGCACAAGTGTCATGAAGCTATGGCTCGATCAAATATAGGGTGATATAGCGGAACTGAGGAGGAGGATCCCCCTATACTTAGGTCAATAATTGACCTAAGTACAAGAGGATAATGTGAGGGATAGATGGGTAGACGGGAACCCCCGATACTTAGGCTACAAATAGCCTAAGTAAAGTCCCGAGTTAGGGGAGTCTGTATCTGGAGAAGTCTTCTCACTATGATACAAGGGGTGGAGGGGGGGTGTTGTATTTCTACAGATTGCTAGGAGCAGATGGGGGGGGGGGGGTTCATGAAATATACAGAGAGAGAGAGAGAGAGAGAGAGAGAGAGAAATATACATAGGGAAGAAGATCAGCGAGTGAGTGTGTATGTGCAAGTGTGTGTGTGTGTGGGGGGGGTAGATCATCACGTGATCTTTTTTTTACAACATGCAAAAACTGGAATTAAATATGCACATGCAAGTTTTTTTTACAGTATGCAATGCAAGCTGACTAATAAAGGCTCCTAAAATTTTCTTCACATTTCTTTTACTGCCTCCTCAGCAGAAGCTCCCGAATTCACGCCTCTATGAAGATCAAGCGTCCTCGATTTTCATGGGCCCTGCCACAAAAGAGAAAAGTTAAAAAAAATATAGAGGAATTTAATCAGCAGACATGATGCATGAAATGATGCATGAAATGAGGACCTGTAAACCTTGAAAATATTCGACAAAGAAAATCAAAATTCAACAATTAAGTTAAGTCGTGTCCCCGGCAATGGCGTCATTTGATGAACGTGAAATTTGCCTCTAAAAGGAGGCACCTTTCCTCGAGGACCCGCAAGAAAGAAGCGGCTCTTCCCATGACTCTGTCACCATTGACTCTATTTATTATTATGGTAAATCAGTGTATCAAGATTGCCTTCTGAGATCTTCTTTCGGTTTGATATGCCCACCTACGATCTCAACCTTTGGCTTTCGTCTGGGTAGGTGTCTCCTTCTACATTTTTCCAAAGGGACATTCATTTATTTCTTTCTTCCCCATGAACCACTATGACTGAAACGAGGCAACGAATCAAGACCCGGAAAATAGAAGGGCCAGTGGTGGGCATTTGGGAAACTCAGGCCGATCGGGTGTCTTCATTCAAGCAAGGGTACAAAGGAAGAACAAACCGACGTGAGAGGGTGGAAGACTGCCTACTAACGCATGAGATTAGACTTCGCGGTCGGTAAAGATAGAGTTCACCAAGATCCTGAGAGTGAGTGCTAGGCTTCCTAGGAAAGAAGACTGACCCGATCCGCCATTAGACTTCTGCAGGAACAGAAAAGAAAATCCTGGTGAGGTGAAAAGAAAAGGGGTCAAGCCTGGTGAGGTGAAAAGAAAAGTGGTCCTATCGACAGCGCCATAATTCATCTTCTCTAAGCCTTAAAGAAATGGTATTTTCTTTCTTTTTTTCATTTGAGCGTCCTCGTCCACCCACTCCTTGCAGTCATTCAAAGCTCGATGAATCACTTGAGCCCTGAGACATTTTCGATGCAATGGATCCCGACCAGTGAGCTATTACGCTTTCTTCAAAGGATGGCTGCTTCCAAGCCCACCTCCTGGTTGTCATCGCTCGATCACTTCCTTGTCCACTAAGTGATTGCTTAGGGACCTTAGAACCACTTAAATGGAGAATCAATTGTATTTCGTCCTTTGTTCCCCTGCCATTCTTGGTCGGACCAACCCAACCGGTGATTTCCGACAAGTCTTTCGGAACAAAACAAGTCCAAAAAAAGTAGAAGAAGAAAAAAGGATCTTTTAGAAAGGATCATGAAAGGTTTCAACATCATCTGAGGAAGCAGATGAAAAGGACACAATCGCCCTCTAAACGATCAAAATAAGGTAAAGCCAAATCTAAGGGAACCTGATTTAGTGATTTGAGTTGCATTTCATAGAACTAAAGAAGTAAGCCCGAGTCAAGCACGGATTTTCGAAGGGTCGCCTATTACATAGAAATGCATGCTGGTTTCTTTAATAATCGAAAATTATCGTAGTATAGGAGGAAAATTTAGTTCAGCAAAAATCACAATTGTTTGAATGTTGTGGAAAATTTTTACTTGGCAAGTCTACCAAGGTCAAACGCAAGGACACAACTACCTAATTTATTTATCGAATTTTGATTCATGAAGCACATATGTGAATTATTTTCAATCTCAGGTCTGCAAGATGCACTATGCTAATTACAATGAAACACTATGATGTATGCTATTTTTAGTTGATTGAGACAAAAGATTACAAATATACCCTTAAAATATGCGCAACAAAATAAAAATGGAAATCAGGGTCGTTTTAACCACAACATGAAGAACAGTAATTAGAGCAAGGACAAGGAGAGCAGGGTCACCGTCTATCAAAAAAAATCACTTCATTTAAAATAGAGGCAGATGAGAAAATTAAACATGTTATGATGTAGAGGAAGAAACAAGGATCAAAACGACACTAAAATCATGCAATTTGGACCTACGATACTCAAGTTATGCTAAAAACAATGCAGGGGCATAATTTTAATAAAAATGCAAGAAATAAAAAGGATAAATATTACATTTAGGTCCCTGAAGGACCTAAATGTAATTACCAAAAGCTGTATGGGCCCCATTGTAAATTTTCCATGCGTGGGGGCATTTTTTAATTTTCTGAAAGTTTGAGGTCCTTTCTGTAAAATACCCAGGCACGCACGTGAGGCACGTGCCTGGGGACCATTATACAGTTATCAATAGTTCCGAGATCTGTCCTGCAATTTTCCTAGCACCTCACGTGCATAGCACGTGAGGAACTAGGCTCGGAAGGGTGCCTCTGGCTCGGGGCAACGTAGCATCATCTGGTGGCTTGGGTCGAGGGTCGGTAGGACCCGATCCTGTAGGTCGTCTGGAGGTCTGGGCTACCACGTGTCGTTATCATAGCCATCCGATCAAATTTATCGAATGGTATCTGTATCCTCTACCTACTCCGCGGCCCACTGGAGAAGGCGGGGCTCCGGCGTGCCCGATGGAGCTCCTCCGCCTGCCGTTGGCTTGCCTGGTGGTTGGAAAAGATAGCTGGGCACCTGGCGGGGGTCCTGGAGGAGCGACGAGGCTTCGCGGCTGATCAGAGGTGACGCTTGGTGAAGCGTCGCCGGAGGAGAGGAGCTCGAAAGTGCTCTGATGCGAACTCCGACGAATCAAGGTTCCTGCAAGGGTTAAATATAGCCGAAGCTTGTGTGAGTGTGTTGTGAGTGGGATGGGGCCGTGAGGTGTCGGAAATGGGGGCCCGGGGTCTTCTTCTTCGGCGAGGCGGTGAAGAAGGGCATTGGAGCGTGAGGGGTTTTGGAGAAAGGGGAGGGGGTCGGCGAGGATGCTGGTGAGGTGGCAAGTGTCGTGAGGTGATCAGGTGAGGGTGGCAGCGATGGTAGACGACCGGAAAATTTTGAGAATTAAATAAAAGAGTTACTGATGAATCTACGTTTCATCATCTTTATTCTATCATTTTGGCCTTAAAAACCTTAGTAAATGCGTGTAAATACTGTTAATTCGAGCATTTTAGCATTCATGCATTATTGTGTAAATAGTTTATAAAATACAGTTTTTAAAGACAAAATTATAGAATAAAGAAAACAAAAGAAAAAGAACAAAATATTGTAAATATTTTATGACCCGAAACCCAAGACCTAGGCATCTCGATGACTAGGTCGACAAGGAATAAAGTACGGGGAGATAAGGGCCAGAATACAATAAAAATACCTTTGTTTTTTTATTTCATTACTAATAATTTTGGGACCTATTTTTTATTCCACTTTTTATACCTCAAATAAAGAAACTTTGTACATGAAAGTTGTAGATAATTAAAAAATAAAAATACAAAATTGATTTCACTGAAAAATAATGTATAGATAAAAAGTTATGATCTGAATAAGATTCTAGAATCCCAACTTCCCAGACCCGTATCTCTCAAATAAAAGCTCGAAACACGTCAAAATCACTTTAATTGTATATAATTTTAAATAAGCTATTTAATGGCCTGGTTTCACATTTTGTGGAGCTACGGTTTGAAAGTTGAGTTTTGGACCCCTATTGTATACTTGTACAGATTAAAATATTCATTTTATTATTTATTCATTATTTTCATAACTTTATATTTTTATAATTTTGTAAATATTATTTATAATATATATGTACATTAAAATCAGAATAAAAACCTAAAGAAATACAAAAATAAAATACCTGTATAATACATAGCTATAATACCAATACACATACCTATATAATTAATACTTATATTTTATTAAATGTACAAAACACTTCAGAAAAATAAAATAAAAATAAATTTAAGTGTATAAAAATACTTTGTACATATATATATAATAATAATCAAAATAAATAAAAGTAAATACACAAAATAAAATAAAATGTTAAAATATATAGATGTTTATACCTATATAAGCCTAAAATGGTAACTTTTATTTTTACACCTCCTAAAAATAATAAAAATCATATTAAAATACCTTATAAAATAACAAATATTTTTATTTAATAATCAAAAAAATAATAAATTAATTTGCTATTTTTAATTGAATTTACAAAGTTTTTTCTAGGATTTTTCCTAGTTGGTCCACGTGGACCAACTAGGGGGTCTGGAGAGTTGACCGGCGGGTCAACTCTCTGTCCCACTCCTGTAGCCCGTCAGAGTTGCGTTTTAAGCTATTTCCTCCTATTTTCGAGGCCACATCTTTTATTATTTGGCCTTATGTTCTTCTCGACTTTTTATCCCCTTACATCTCTTGTACACGCCCAGGCATCATATTGGGGATTGGATTACGTATGTGCCCTATTTTCTTCGTCCTTTGGGTCGTGATGACCAGCTCTCTAACCAAGGTCTGATCTGTGTCAGACATTGGTTTTCGTCTGTTTTTGACGATTTTTGGAGGCCAGATCTTTCATCTATTGATGTCGTAGCCTTCTGCATTTTTTCTCCCCATAGATCAAGGATACACGTCTATAGTTCTTATTGGGGATTGCGTCGCTGCATCATCCAGCACGCCTCGTTCTTTGGAGCCACTTTGCCACTTCTTCAAAAACCCCTCCCTTTTCCTCCTTCCACTTTGAACCCTCTTCAACCTTTGTTTGGGCCCGAGTTGGCGAGCTCCGGATCGATCTTGGTGACAGCAAGTTCTCCAGCACGTGCGCAAGCTCAAGCGAGGCGTTGAAGGGTGGATTCCACCCCATCTCCGGCCAGGTGGCCGTGAGGTCTTTCTCTAGCTTTTAAAGCCATCGAGGTTCTGTTTCTCAACCATTCTTCTTGCTGATTAATTAGTTTAGCCCTAGATTTTATTTCATGATTTTATTTTATCATTTAATCAAGTCATTCGTCTAGATCCACGATCAAACACCTTGTCGGAGATCTTGAGCTCCGGCCACCACCGCCACCTATTTATCCATTGCCCACCACCGCCAATAAGGCCCCAGGTTCTTTCTTTTTGTGCGTGCTAACGATTTTTGTAGGACCTGGTGGCCGAGATCCCTGAAGGGGGTCGATTTTTGAAGGTCTTGAAGCTCCTGGAGCGCCCCACCTTCTACGGCTCCGCCCGACATCACCGGCGCTCCAGGCGCCCTTTGGAGGCCATCCCCTGAAGAGGAGGAGCTCAGGCTCCATTTTGCCCCCGTTCTCACGTGTCCAAGTGGTCGGCGTGGCGATGGAGGAGCGTTTGAAACTCGACCCAGCCGAGTTCTTGAGCTGTTTTTCCAGCCCCTCTCTGCGCCGTCTGATTTCCACGCCTCTCTAGGATGCACAGTGGCCGTTAGATGAACCACAACATCGCCCGTCAGATCTGCCTGGGCCATCTGATCTTCACTGTTGAAATCGAAGGGGTATCGTCGTGCCTATTGCTGACACGTGTATACGTGGGGCGTGCAGCACCGTGCGATTGCGCCTAAGGCGGGGTATTTTGCATAATTTTGCCAGACAATTTTGTATTTAGTATTTACTGTTAGAACTTTCCTTTGCAGTTTTAACTTTTGTAGAATTTACATATAGCTCCCCAGAAGTTTGTAATATCGTATTTTGGTCCCTGCCAGGTCACGTGCGCTACGCACGTGACTTGGCAATTTTACAGGCGAACCTCAGGGATTTTACATATTTAGTTTTAGTACCAAAACATTTATTTGCAGTTATAATTTTCTGGCGTTTTTACATCTTAGCCCCTAGGATTTCTGTATTTGCGTAAAGGTCCTCATCAGGTAACGTGCTTCGTGCACGTGACCCTGGCGATCTTGCAGTCATAACCTTGTACTTTTTGGTATTTAGTTTTGGTCCAAAGTATTTTCGTTCAGTTATATTTTTTATGGGAAATTTGCATGTTGGTCCTCTTACTCTTCTATATTTACAAAAAAAACGCACCTGCTAGAATGCATTTTCTCTTTGCTTTTTGTATTTATTTCATGCACTTCTAAATTGCTAAAAAATCCACAAAAATTACCTATATTTCTATTGCATAATAGGTTCACGCCATATTTTTGTTTTCATTTTTATTGCATTTTAATATTTATAAAAATTCAAAAACACACATTTTCAGCACTGTTTGCATTATAAAATCCATCAAAATATAAAAACTCCTTAAAAAATCCCAAAAAATATATTCTACTTATTTTAGTGTGTTTTAACTTCAATCCAAAAATCATTTAAAAATATAAAAGAAAAACCATAAAAATATAAAAACTCTAAAAATCTTCATAAAAATCTTAAGAATTCTAGAAAAATCCTAAAAATACATTTTTTGTCTCTGAATTTTCGCTGTTCTATTAGCTTTATTTTAAAATTAATTTGAGGAATTTTGGACACTATTCGATATTTTTCATCCTCATTTTAATCTCAACCAACAATTTATTTTACTGTTTACTAGTATTTTTGACTTTAAAAATACCAAAAAATTAGGAAAAATCTAGAAAAATCACAAAAAATTAGAAAAATATAAAACACCTAAAAATATTTTATTTTCTGAATTTTTCTTATTTTTACCTATTTTTATAAATACTTTATCTTTCTCTCCTCACTTCATATGTATATTCTATTTAAAGAAAAAGAAAATATAAAAATATAAAATATAGAAAAAATATAAAATCAGAAAATTATAAATCAAAATATAAAAATTAAAAATTAAATAAAAATATAAAAATTAAAAACCCACAAAAAATAACATAGATAGACATTTGATCACAATCACAGTTTTGAGCATTTTGCCCCGTTCTACCTGTCTGCTTCTTGTGTTCGACCTCTACACATACTTGCACCTATACACATCTTGTTGTAGAGTTATAATAAATTTTAACTCCACATTTACTCTCATTACCTTATTTGATTGTCGTGGGTTAATTGTTGTTTGAATTGCGAATTTCGCGCGAGGTCAACTCAGTGACTTTGGATTTGCCTTGTGAATCGACACGACCTTCCGATTTTTCCGTTCAATAAATGGCGCCGTTGCCGGGGAGCAACAACGCGTAGTTCGGTTCTTGTTTGTGATTGTTTGTCTATTTTCACGGTTTTTATTTTTGCTTATTTTATTTTATTTTCATATCTGTTGAGCTATCTAACCCCCTCTCTTGTTGACTTCGTGTGAGGTACCGCGTATCGAGGGAGGCGCTCCACCCTATGTGCATGGGCACCCACGTGAAGTCGGCTCTGCTCTCCTAGCACCGAAGGAGACGTAGAGAGAATTTTGAAGATCGAGCTCCTTTTTATTTTCTTGTATTTCTTTATTTTTGTAATATCAAGTGAGAGAAAGACTCTTTATTTTAATAATACAGGTACTCAGATATTAGACATTTGGGGCTAATTTCCAAGTGATTGTTCACTTGGGGGCTTATCATTGTTTTCTCATGTTTTTCTTCGCATTCTTTTTCATTTGTTTTCCGATTTTATTTTATTTCTTTTTGTGTGATTGATCCTTAACTGTAGGAGTTGCTTGATGTAGCATTAGGTCCAAACACCTAATATAATTGCATGTGCCTATAGTCTCGATTGGACTAAGTCAAATTTTGAAACCGCGCTTCACGCTAATAGAAGCTTCTCACCATAGGGCGATTTTCATCGGCTTTGCATTTGCATATAGATAGGTTTTAATTATGCTGAGCATCCTTGCATGTAGAGTGCTGGAGGCAAGGTGAGCAATTACACTTTAGCATACATCATTGTTTTGCCGCTTGCATCGCTTTTCCGCTCCTCTACCTCTGATTTTGATCACCTGGGTGCTAAGAAGAATTGACTCCCCGATAGGCTCGTGCATTTCTCACTAAAAATATCCAAAAAAGTAATAACTAATAAAATTGGGACTGCTAATATTATTCGACCCTAAAATCAACAAAAAAGAAAAATTCTCTTGGGGCGAGTAATCCCCTCATTGTCTTCGCTTTTACTTGCTCATGCACACACTAAGGTTAGTGCCCAGGTTAGTGCCCAAATCCCATTTCAGCCCCTAGGTGTTTGTGCAATTCTTTGACTTCTCACCTAACTCTAAAAATAGACAAGATAAAAGACCGATTTTTCGGTCTCTACCGAGTTGAGTAGGTGAATTAAGGGTTTGTATTGTGTGACTTTTGCTTGTGATTGTTTGTGTATATACGAGATCGCTTCTGCGTACTTGCACCTTTCTTCTCACTTCTCTTGACTTGACCTTCATGTTCTCCCGATCATTCCCTTTTATTTCGAGATGGCCGACTAGAGCGTTTTCTATCCGGACTTTGCAGATCCCTCATTCACTCCAGCCGGTGCACCTCACTTTTATCAGGGGGACTCTCCTCCTATTTTTTTCTGTTTTTTGTACATATCCACCTCAGCCGCAGTATCAGACCTCAGATTTTTACCCACATCCACCTCCACCCCCGCATTTTCCACCTTCACATCCACCCGAGTCTGATCTGTTAGAGTCACCTCTCACGATGTCCACACTTGAGACCTTGACCCAGTTCATGGAGCAAATGAATTCGAGGATTGACAACCTCACCTGCATGAATAAGAGCCACATTGATGCTTCACGATCTGATGATTTGGAATCATTTGAGGATTTCCATGAGAGCTTGCAATCGCCCAAAATACAAAAAAATGAGAAAAATTTAAAAAACCAAAAAGAGTTCGGGAGACACGTGATCGATTCAGACTGTGAGGAGAGGTACCATGTGCCAGACCATTGGACCACACATTCATTCACACACTGTCCCACCTTTGACCCTGAGGATGCTGCTATACAGACTGCTCTTGGCATTCCTCGTGTATATGCTGATTCCAACTTCCTCCCTTGTATGGAGGAGGTCCAAAAATTCAAAAAAATGTTGACTGAATCCAAAGTGGTGGCTACTATTCATGAGATTATCCGTGCCCCACTACAGTAGGCCATGACCAATGTATCTGCTCCTCTTCCCAAGAAGAGAAAGCGGAGGAGAAGATCTGCGTGTCATATCTTGACCATGGCCACTGCCCATGCCATCACACACCATCCCATTCCTAAGAAGAGGAACATTGCCACACCATTCATTAGCTGCACCATCTCTGACCACACATGTGATCACACTCTCCTAGACGGTGGTACTTCGATTAGAATCATACCCTTCTCGCTGGTACAGTCTCTTCACTTAGGGCCTCTCAAGAAAACCAGGATGATCGTTCAGTTTGCTGATGGATCAATAAAGAGGCCGAAGTGTATCCTTGAAAATGCCGTCATTTCAATTCAGGGCACTAGCTACCATGTTGATTTTGTCATATTTCCCATGGAGACCTCCACAAGGGAATATTCTCCAATCATCCTGGGACGACCATTCCTCGCCTCTGCGAGGGTCGTTATTGACTTTGGATCAGGAGAGATTCGCTCCCGTCCTGCTAACGAGAGCGAAGTGTCGATCACTGCACCCACAGTTGACCAGAGACCTGCACCTGATGCGACTACACCTATCTTGGTTGACCTCGAGGACCATGACCTTGATGATACTATCAGAGAATTTTGCTGTTCATTGGATTCCATTGAGATCCGAGAATTCCTCCCTGTGGAGGAAGACTCGGAAAGCATGGACCTCGGAGTTCCTTCTTCTGGGACTTGGCGTCGTGTTGATGACATCTGCAGGATTTACACGATTGACACCTTAAAGGGAAGGGCAGATTTAGAGACTAGACAAGACGGACACGTTTCGACTACTTTCACTAATGAGTCCGCTCCTGCTCATAGAGATTTAGAAGAGACCAAGGCCGAATTTGATTTGATTGCTTTTATTCGGGAATTCGGGCCTTTTGATTAAAAACATGATCCGGTTGAGATTATAGAGGACAAACAGAGTTCAACTACTTCCACTGATGAGTTCGTTCCTTTTGGTTTTGACCTGGGTGAGACCTCACAGGACGACATTGAGTACACTACTTCCGATGATTATGAGTTCGTCCCATTTCACTTTGATATCAGTGAGACACCTTAGGCCAGACCTGACCACACTTCTTCCACTCACCCGTCTATGCCTTCACACCCTAGGGCCCCTAAGGATATTCAATCTATCAACCTTGATCGGCTTCTGTCCACTGTGAACCCCGATGTCAACCTGCACCACACTAGATCCATTCCTCAATAGTCCCGCAAGAAGGTTTGCTTTCTACCTTCTTGATCCCGTGTACATCCCACCTCTGTTGTATATCCGCTTTTTTTCATCTTCATCCCTCTTCCGTATTGCTCGTCCACCCATTCTCATGTTTGTCTTGCTTAGGATGTACTTTGTCCTAAGTATAGTGGGGTGGACGAGCCGAGTGTTCATTCTTTGTTCCATTTCATCACTCCTGTTGTTGCCTATACTTAGGGCTTCTTTTACCCTAAGTATAGGGGGAATGATGCGTACATCCGTTTCCTTCTTCTTCCATCTTCAAATCTCTTTCCTTCTTTTCTTCTTTTCTTCTTTTCCTTTTCTATCTTCTGGTGTCGCCCCTTGTAGACAATCTTCTCTACTTAGGACGTACTTTGTCCTTAGTATAGGGAGTGTGCACCCTGAGTTTCTCTATTTTTCGATCCACTCCATTGTCTCCTCTTCTTGTCTATATTTAGAGATATCTTACCCTAAGTATAGGGGGAGACAATCTGAGTACGATCTGTTTATTCCCACCCTTGACCCTCCCTGCTTTATATACAATCTGTTATACTTAGGATTATTTGATCCTACGTATAGGGGGGACAATCAACTTCCCATTCATTCGTTCAATTCATTCCTTCATTCGTTCTTTATTCTTTAGACTTTTCTATACTCAGTACGAGTTATGTCATCTCTTTTTCTCTCTGATCTATGAGGACATAGCTCAAGCTAAGTATAGGGGGGTCGTATATACTACGTATATACTTTATCTATAACTCGTATTTTCATATTTTACTAATAATTATGGCTAATTATACTTATAAAACTCATTCAAAAAACCTTAATAAAAAGATGTGATTATTTTTTAAATTCTTTTTGTACTTAGTGATTAATAAATCAGGTGAAAATATTTTTTGCAAAATGTTTGAAAAATAGTTTGAAAATCTTTGTGAAAAATCTTTTGAAAACGTTTTGTTACATGTTTTCAACCTTTGTAAAAACATTTTGGTTTGTAAATTTTCATTGTGTGAAACAGAATGTTTGAAATAAAATGCTTTGCAAATGGTTTGAAAAATGGTTGCAAAAATATTTTGAAAATTATATCTATACTATTTGAAAACCTTTGCAAAATGATTTTCAATTGTGTGTATATTTTTGTAAAATTGTTTGTAAAAATTATTTTGGACTATAGTTTTCGAAAACTGTTTGTAAAATGATTTTCAAATTGGTTTGAGGAATACATAGATCATACCAAAATCCATTATATATATGTACTTATAAAATTGACCACTTACCCTTGTAAATTCTTAAAATCCACTTCTTGTAAATATAAGAAGCACTCCCGTGTAAATATTTTTACCCTAGTTTTTATACAAAAACTTTTTGTTTTCAAAAATCCCAAAAACATTTGCAAAATTAAAATACCAAAAACCTCTTAAAAATCTTTTTGAAAAATACAAAAAATGCATATGCATCATCTTTTCAAAAAATCCATAAAAAGTTCAAAATCTTTGAAAATTGCATCACAAAAATATTTTCTGCATTCTGCATATCATTTGCATAATATGAGCATTTTTCGAATTGAGTTTGATAGTTGAACAAGTATAAATAAAATCCGGAGATTGGAGCTTGATTGGACCTTAAAATCTACCTAATAACAAGAACCTTATAGAAACTGGAATTGAGGTACTTTAGGTCTAGTTGACTTTATTCTTTGAGGATCACGGGGCTTAGTTCAATGGATTCTTGACTGCCTAAGTAGAGTATTTCAGAACACACGCACGACTCTTGTTGATAATGACCTAACTTGGACATCTGCACCTTTAACATGGCTCATCTTAGTTGGAGTGGTGAGGGGATTGGATTTGCCGGTATGAGATGCACACAAGTGGAAACACTTGTCCCCCTCTAGGGAGGGAAGTGCACCCCAACCCGTCCAATGATGAGGAATTCTAAAGATAGGAGAGTGTGGGTTTGCGATAAAGCTTCAAAAGAGGGATAGTCTACTAACTCAAGAGGAAAAACTCCCTTTGTAAATGCTGTTGTGAATAGTATTTCAAAAAAAACTCCAAAAAAAATGGACAGACCTGTAAATAAAAATAAAATGCATGTCGGAGTGTACATATGTTGTAAAGTCAATAAGCAAGCTTGAGCATCAAAGTCATAGATGTGAGCCTGCAGCTGGATGACTTGACTACACTGGTCTTGCATCCTAGGATAGGTAGCTACACTGGTTACCACCCATTCTTCTCTTCACCCCCTCGTCTGGAGCTGGTTGCCACTTGAACTTAGAAGGGAATACCCCACTCCTCGAGGAAGGAGTTATTGGATTGGGGAATCATTGGGTTGTCATGCTGGAGAAGTCAATCTCTTTGTCATTCTAGTTGGGGAGAGCCACTATCACCTACACTATACGAGTCAGATTCATAGTCATAAGGGTTTGCGTATGAGTTGAGATATTTCTGACCTGGCTAGTGGGGAGACTTGAACAAAGTTTTGGGATTCTCAGGGACTGTTGGATTTCAAATCTGGTTCTCATTAAGGTTCCGACCGCACTAGAATTCCAAAGGTCAGACTTAAGCTCCAAACTTTGATTTTGTGAAGACAAATTTGATAATTAAACTTCATCCATCTTTCTTCTTTTTCTTTTCTTTGTTTTTCTTTTCTGCACTTCTTGCATAAGTGTTTGCTAGGGACTAGCAAAGGCAAGTATAGGGGGATGATGAATCTACGTTTCACCATCTTTATTCTATCATTTTAGCCTTAAAAACCATAGTAAATGCATGTAAATACTGTTAATTCGGACATTTTAGCATTTATGCATTATTGTGTAAATAGTGTATAAAATACAGTTTTTTAAGCCAAAATTACAGAATAAAGAAAAGAAAAGAAAACGAATAAAATATTGTAAATATTTTATGACCTGAAACCCCGAGACCTAGGCATCTCGATGACTAGGTCGACAAGGAATAAAGTAGGGGGAGATAAGGGCCAGAATACAATAAAAATACCTTTGTTTTTTTATTTCATTCCTTATCATTTTGAGACCTATTTTTTGTTCTACTTTTTATACCTCAAATAAAGAAACTTTGTACATGAAAGTTGTATATAATCAAATAAATAAAAATACAAAATTGATTTCACTGAAAAATTATGTATAGATAAAAAGTTATGATTTGAATAAGATTCCAAAATCCCAACTTCCCAGACCCGTATCTCTCAAATAAAAGTACGAAACGCATCAAAATCACTTTAATTGTATATAATTTTAAATAAGATATTTAATGGTGGTGGTTTCGCATTTTGCGGAGCTACGGTTTGAAAGTTGAGTTTTGGACCCCTATTGTATACTTGTATAGATTAAAATATTCATTTTATTATTTATTCATTATTTTCATAATTTTATATTTTTATAATTTTGTAAATATTATTTATAATATATATGTACATTAAAATCCGAAAAAACTAAAGAAAATACAAAAATAAAATACTTGTATAATACATAGGTATAATATCAATACACATACCTATAAGATTAATACTTATATTTTATTAAATGTACAAAACACTTCAGAAAAATAAAATAAAAATTTATTTAAGTGTATAAAAATACTTTATAAATATATAAAATAATAATCAAAATAAATAAAATTAAATACTCAAAATAAATAAAATGTTAAAATATATAGATGTATATACCTATATAAGCCTAAAATGGTAACTTTTATTTTTACACCTTCTAAAAATAATTAAAAATCATATTAAAATACCTTATAAAATAACAAATATTTTTTATTTAATAACCAAAAAGTAATAAATTAATTTGCTATTTTTATTTGAATTTACAATGTTTTTTCTAGGATTTTTCCTGGTTGGTCCACGTGGACCAACCAGGGGGTATGGAGAGTTGACCAGCGGGTCGGCTCTTTGATCGACTCCTATAGCCCGTCAGAGATGCATTTTTAGCCATTTTTCCTATTTTTCGAGGCGGCTTCTTTCATTATTTGGCCTTGTGTCCTTCTCGACTTGTTATCCCCTTACATCGCTTGTACACGCCCAAGCATCATATTGAGGATTGGATTACGGATGTGCCCTATTTTCTTCGTCCTTTGGGCCGTGTTGACCACCTCTCTGACCAAGGTCTGATCTGTGTCAGACATTGGTTTTCGTCCATTTTTGATGATTTTTGGAGGTCAGATCTTTCATATATTGATGTTGAAGCCTTCTGCATTTTTTCTCCCCATAGACCAAGGATACACGCCTATAGTTCTTATTGGGGATTGCATCGCTGCATCATCCAGCACGCCTCGTTCTTTGGAGCCTCTTCGTCACTTCTTCAAAAACCCCTCCTTTTTCCTCCTTCCACTTTGAACCCTCTTCAACCTTTGTTTGGGTCCGAGTTGGCGAGCTCCAGATCGATCTTGGTGACATCAAGTTCTCCAGCACGTGCACGAGCTCAGGCGAGGCGTTGAAGGGTGGATTCCACCCCATTTCTGGCCAAATGGCCGTGAGGTCTTTCTCTGGCTTTTAAAGCCATCGAGGTTCTGCTTCTCAACCATTCAACTTGCTGATTAATTAGTTTAGCCCTAGCTTTTATTTTGTGTGTTTATTTTGTCCTTTAATCAAGTCATTCGTCTAGATCCACGATCAAACACCTTGTCGGAGCTCTCGAGCTCCAGCCACCACCACCACCTATTTATCCATCGCCTACCATCGCCAATAAGGCCCCAGGTTCTTTCTTTTTGTTCATGCTAATGATTTTTGTAGGACCTGGTGGCTGAGATCCCTGAAGGGGGTCGATTTTTGAAGGTCTTGAAGCACTTGGAGCGCTCCACCTTCTACGGCTCCGCCCGACATCACCGGCGCTCCAGGCGCCCTTTGGAGGCCATCCCCTGAAGAAGAGGAGCTCATGCTCCATTTTGCCCCCATTCTCACGTGTCCAGGTGGTCGGAGTGGCGACGGAGGAGCGTTTGAAACTCGGCCCAGCCGAGTTCTTGAGCTGTTCTTCCAGCCCCTCTCTGCGCCGTCTGATTTCCACGCCTCTCTAGGATGCATAGTGGTCGTTAGATCAACCACATCATCGCCTGTCGGATCTGCTTGGGCCATATGATCTTCATCGTTGAAATCGAAGTGGTATCGTCGTGCCTATTGCTGACACGTCTGGATGGAGGGCTTAGGAGTCTCTGTTTCTGACGAAATTTTAATAGAATGTGGGAGGGATATAATGATGAATATACAAATTTTTATTTTCCAAAAAAATAAATAAATGAGGGAAAAATAGGGGTGGGAGTAGCCAAGTTGGCTACTCCTGGGGGCAGCCCCATTTTACCCTACATATATATATACATATACATATATATAGATATACATATATATACGTATATATATATATATATACATATATATATATATATATACAGATATACATACACACACAGATATATATATATATATATATATATATATATATATATATAGAGAGAGAGAGAGAGAGAGAGAGAGAGAGAGAGATTAATGGGGCTGCCCCTTGCGAGCAACCAACATGGCTGCCCCCGCGCCGTTTCGACGCTTTTTTTTATTTTTTTTTGAAAAATATCACCATGTATATTCATCCCTATATCCCTCCTATATGCCATTCGAATTTCGTCTGAAACAGAGGCTCCTACGGCCTCCATCGAGACAGTCATTTTTTAACGGTAACAGGATTTTTTAAATCGACACCATCTCGATGGAGGCCGTAGGAGTCTCTGTTTCTGACGAAATTCGAATGGCATATAGGAGGGATATAGGGATGAATATACACGGTGATATTTTTCAAAAAAAAAAATAAAAAAAGCGTCGAAATGGCGCGGGGGCAGCCATTGTTGGCTGCCCGCAAGGGGCAGCCCCATTAATCTCATATATATATAGGGCGGGGAGGCTGTTCTGTGTAACAGCCAAGTTGGCTGTTACACGGAGCAGTTCCCCTCATTTTTTTATTTTTTTCAAATTTTTTTATGTATATTCATCTAAATATCCCTCCTACATGTCATTCAAATTTCGTGAGAAATGGAGACTCCTAAGCCCTCAATCTAGAACATGTCGATTACAGCAAAATTCAGACTGTTGAAATTTACCCGGTCTAGATGGAGGGCTTAGGAGTCTCCATTTCTCATGAAATTCGAAAGACATGTAGGAGGGACATATAGATGAATATACATGAAAAAAATTTTGAAAAAAAAAATAAAAAATGGGGGAAACTGTTCCGTGTAACAGTCAACTTGGTTGTTACACAGAACAGCTTCCCTTTTCTCATATATATATATATATATATATATATATATATATATAGGATTTCTTTCAAATAGGACTTGGTCCTTCCATCCATAAGGAAGGCCAGCCCTTTTTTGTAGAAAACATGACGAGTTTAGTAGAAAACGTATATAGATTGTATTACAATGTGCAGTTTTAATGTTTGTATTATAATATGTAGTTTTGTATGCGGTTTTGTATTTATAATGTGCAGTTATAATACAAACTGTATACACATTCTACTAAAGTGCTCGTGTTTTATACAATAAAATGGTGGCCTTCCTTAAGTCAGGAAGGATGCATCCTATTTGAAAGGCCCATATATATATATATATATATATATATATATATATATATATATATATATATATATATAGGAGAAACTTTAAATGAGGTGGGGCCTCACCATATATATGGTGAGCCACCCTCAATTTAGGCATCTTTTCAATATATTTTATAATTTCTTGTTTCATATATATAACAATAAATATTAACACAACATGTGTAGTGAAATAAAATTATGAAAATATTATTATATTGGATGGAAATATTAATTTAAATTTGAATGCTATATTTTACAAAATTTATTTTTTTACAATGTAGTTTATACTTTTACAAAAACTATAACAAAGTTTTTACTAAATTCACAGTGGCCTTTACAATTTCAGAAAAGCTCCCACCTCATTTGAAATGTACTCTCTATATATATCCTTCTTAACTTTTACAATATCATATACATCTATTTCTTTTCGTGATATCAGTTGTGCTGTTATATGCTTACAAAATTCATAGTTCTGACTTTTTGTAATATCAGTTATGTTCTATCTTACTTTAATAGACGGATAAAATTGTAAATTTTGTAAAAAAGATAGAAGCACAACTCCAGATATTGTAAAAAAGAGAGATATAACTGATAACGCAGAAGTTAAAGAATGATACAAATAATAAAAAAACTTTATTTTATATCGAAGATTTATCAACAAATCACTTATTATTTAATTTTATAATATATTCACTACCACACTTATAAAATGATTATTCCCTTCGTTATCTACGAGTTTCTCTATTACGTTGACCGTTGAGTCATGTCCTTCCGTAATGCGGGTTAAAATGCTTGTTTGATATTTATTGTAAATATAATTATTTGTCTCCATAATAGAAGTCTTATGGGGAGGGGGGCTATATATACACGTAAATCAGAGTATGTGGATGGCGTATTTTTAGCACCGTGGAGGAATACGTACGATTTTCCTGATGTATAAATCCGGATGTTAGAATCCCTTTCCGTGAATTGTTTTACATTACTTCTGACTTGTTATAGTAATTTTCTATTTTTTTTTAAATTTACCTGCCTTCATGATGATCTACCTCCAATTTCATTTTCCACGGCACCAGCGAATTTCTGAAGCAAGTTGACGAAGTTGGCATCCCCACACGTATCTTTAGCTGACATGAGATTGTAGGCGCGAGGATGCCCAAGATGGAAGGAACCCACGTGGACCAATCACGTCCCGTGTCAGCCTTGCTTTGAAGATTTTCCAATAAGATGAGCTCACGACATCCATTTGGTGATATAACTGTAAATAATATAAATATGGGAGGGTTAGTCGTGAGAAGTAAACGACTGATCAATAGTAGGAACGGCGGATCGAGTCCGGAGTTGAAATCTTTAATTCAGTTGGGAGGGTTACTGCCATTGTCATTGCCTATACCTTTTATCTCATATAAATCCTGCATCATTGTCCTCACAAAGGAGGAAGGATGCATGCGACACAAGATGGAGGATGTGCTAGGCGATGTCACCACCTTAGTTGGCCGGCACGAGGCTAGGAAGGTAGGAGGTCGGCAACTGGAATTGGGGGTTCAGGATCAGTTGGAGAGTTCATTTGATCGCACCAACTTTAGGGCTTTTTATCAGTGAAATGGAAGGATGTTTGGGTAGATCTAATGGTAGGCGTGTAGGATGGTTGTTAGGAGGAGAAGATGGAGGGGTAGGATCGAATGAAGAGGTTAGAAATGGCACGGGAAAATTCGGTGAAGATCGGGCGTTGGAACAAAACTCCAACTGCTAAGTTCTTGAGGAAGAAGAACCAGGTGCTGACACGTGTCAACACCTGGTTGGCCAGATGTAATAAATACAATATAAATTAAGTAATAAATAATAAATAACGTTATTTCAAATAGGTATAAAATGAAAAGTAAAGATAATTAAATTATCTAAATTATGGAGTAATTATTTTTATAAATAATAAATATTATACGAAATATACATATTATATTAATAAATAGTTATAAATAATACTTAAGAAATATGTTTTGGGTTTTTAATTCAATAAATAAATAATTACATATTAATTTTATACTTTCTTAAATATTAGAATAATAAATGAAATCTTTGTAAATTTTTGTGGATTTTAATAAATTAGTTTAGATATATTAATAAATATGGGTATAAGTTATGTAGTTCAATTTCATCTATAAGTTAGGGTTTTGGATTTAATTAAAATAATAAATAAGCTCCAAAAATTCTGAAATAAATCAAGGTTAAATTTCAAGATCATGAAAATAATTAAAAATTATAAAATAAATAAAACTGTATGTAGTATGTTCTAAATAAAATAAATAGCCCAGAAACCCCGTTGTCATTAGGTTCCAAATTCTACTTTTTGCAAACGGACTCCAATTTTAGTGAAATCACCTCCATTAATTAAAGAATATTATTTTATAAACTTTAAAGGTGATAGAGAGAAATTAGATTTCATATGAGGAAGTTATGATGTTCGGAAGTTGAGAATTTGACAATTTAAAAGTTGGATTTCTTAGCATATATACAAGATAATATTTTTACCTTATTTATATATTTTTATATATATTTTTAGAAATAATTAGGAAAAGAGTTTGGTGAAAAATATGCACATATGAATTAATTAGAAATCAATGAAGATATGATATTTATTTGATAAATAAAGAAGAATGTGCGGATTGTATCTTTAATTATTTTTATGATTTTCTTTCCTTATCTCCCCTACTTATTTCTTTGTCGACTAATCCATGCTGACTTGGTATCGGTGATTAGCTTGTATAAATATATATTGCAGCTATATTTTTTTTATAAGTTATATTGTACATATATACACATTTACAATCTGCCTTCTTTTCTTTTCTTTATTTTTATTCTTTTATTTAATTACATCTTTTTGATTCATAAAAGTGCATTTTTATTCATGGATGGAGTTTTGATAAAAGTGAAAATTAATGGATATTTACATCTATTTGTTAAGGTTATAAGACAAAATGCGACAGAATTGTTAATGAATCATGGATTCATCAGAATCACATTCACAACCCAAAATAAAATATGAAATACATTTTCAATTAATTATCCAATAGGAATCCAATTCACATCAACATTTATTTAACAAATGTAAGTTACAAATAGCTCTCTCAAATATATTATAAATCACATTTATAATATATATGTCATTAATATGGATAGTGCTATCCACATTATTCAATATCCATGATAATTAAATCAAATTAAATTATCTTGGATCTCTATTCACATGTGCCCAAATAATATGAATCACACTCACATCATTTACATCTTTGATAATTAAATCAGATTTAATTATAGTAGATAACAATCCTTATAATATGAATCATATTCATATTATTCATGATAATTAAATCACATTTAATTATCCATTTTCTCAATGCTCGGATACATATATCAACAATGAAATTATCCATGAACTCTTTCAAGGATAATGCGCTTTCTCTGCGGATACTTGGAGATAAGGACATGACGATTGTATTGTTCCACTTATAGAGAATTGGATATTGAGATCACATCTCAAATCCAGATCTTGCAGACCTCCCATGGATGCTTGATTAAATCAAGGCCGTAGATCCAATCTTCTCATTGCATCTGTATCACATTCAGATCACTATCCAATACTTGAACAATGATTATATCACTTCTCTACTAAGAGGAGTCACCAAAATCCAGACCCGTTTCATTACTCCCTAAGAATGGGAGCGTCATGGTTATACAATCATTTATGATCACATCACCCTCAGGTATTCCCTATTCCTGTACCTACTGCATACTGGAAAACTCAGAATAATCCCGAAGTATAAGATCAATTTTACACTGTTTACTTCAATGATTTATCATTAAGTTTCTCATTCGTTCATTGGGAGTCGGTATCGATCATATACTTTCAAAAATCATATATCATACCTAGATGTTTATCATGTACTTTCCAAAAGCATATATAAATCCCAATAAATTCAGTCAAGCTTCCAAAGCGAGATGACCTTGCACGGAATTTGATTCTTCCCAATATGTCTTGAGTGATCTCATGTCATCCAGTTCAGGAAATGAACCTGTATGATCCCTTTGACTCATATGCCCTTATATGCACACCATCGTGCCTGTGTATAGACCTTGATTAGGTCATCAACCTATTGGTCTGCCAAATGTACATACTCAGCCATATAGTAACACATCTGTCTTCGGTCAGAGGATGCGTGCCTATATCATCACAGCATAAAACATAGGACTTTGGTTATCTCGATCTCGTTAAGTCAACTCTTTGGCCTAACTTATCTAACACCTTTGAATCTCTATTGCTTTGCATAGGATAATCATCAAGAGGTTGGCTAGATAACAACCTTTAGAGGAAGGATTGCCATCTCCTTCAGGCTAGAGATCCTCTCTTAATAATCATTAGACGGTGCTTGATGAGTCCTCAATCTAACGCTTTACATATTCATCCAAGCCCCAGCCTCTATGATTCAATAATTGAATCAACAGCTGTATGATCATTAATATAGCTATGGTACATAACCCTAATTGTACTAAGGGACCTATTATGCAAATTGGTTATTCTTCATTTCAAATCAGGGAATGATATTTGCCATAACATTTATTGCATAATGGCTCGTCGTGTGCTTGCATGTCCAACAATCTCCCACTAGCCCAAAGAGCCATTAATGGGCTAATTTTTAAACCAACACCCATGTGTCAATCATATGCTATTTAGAAAATAGCTACGTAAGCTGATCAGTCACAATGTTCCCAAGAGACTATGCCAAGTGCTTTTACGGCACTTGCATATCCCAAGTAACAGTGCTCGCATGCAATACGAATGTTGCATCTTATGCAACCAATACTCAATTTTGTTAAAGAACTTATAATGTCCTTGACACTACCGTTCAATAATTATTATATCCAGTATATCTGTAATCCTTTTTAAAATACCCTTATTCATGGAGATCTCTATCTCCTATGGTATCCGCAGTTAAGACCTTTTTAGATCACTATCTATAAAGTCTTAAGCTCTTGAAGAAAAGACTTTGAGATCACTACCTCTAAAGTCTTGTCATATTTAAAGTTATTGTTATTACTGCGATCAAGTGTTTTATTTCCAGAGTAGGATTAGTAATAGTTATTACTCCCACTGCATGGCAGACATCTGTCCTTTTACACATCCAATATACACTGAGCTTCCCAAAGTTGATGCACTAGGGCATATTCACATCCTCAAGTCTTTGAGGTGCTATCTCTTTAGATAAGTCAGTACCATATCTTAAGGAAAATATGCCTTTCTTGGAATTTTTCAAGAATGGATTATGTCCAAGGTGTACTACTAATGTGACGGTCCCAATACCCTCTTCTCTTAGTCTTCTGAACATCTTCAGAATTAAGATCCAAGAGGTATCCTTGAGATCACATCTCAAGGTATGGAATAAATAGATTATAAAACACTTATTATTATCCTTATATCATTCCAAATGATCAGGATATCATCTACATTTAGCACGATGAACACCGTGGCACTCCCACTAAGCTCCACATTGTACATCTAGATTCTATATGAAATCATAACATTTATAATTTCATCAAACCTTATGTTCCAACTACAAAAAGCTTATTCGAGTCCATAGATGGAGTTCTTTAGCTTGCACACATTGCTTTCCTCATTCATGAAGCCATGGGGCTACTTTATATGAATATTCTCAGAGAAGTATTCATAGAGGAAAGCAATCTTAACTTCCATCTTGAAGATGTCAAAGTCAAGTTGTACCTATAGTTAGCAATAATCTGATGATTTTAAGCATGGTCACTAGAAAGCAAGTCTCATCGCAAGCGATGTCTTCTTTCTTCGCACGTATCTTGTGGATACGAGCCGTGCTGTGAAAGTCTCTATCTTCTTATCAGGTTCCCTCTTTCTCTTGAAGATTCATTTACACCTAATGGATCTTATCCGTATAGGTGGATCTCCGAGGGTTTATATACAACACTTGCATATAAAGTCCACTTTAGACTTTATTGCTAACATCCACCTTTCCATGTCATGATCCTCAGGAGCTTCATCACATGAAGTCCAATCATTGTCAGATTTCTCTAAAACATGGAAACTATCCTCAAAATAATTTGAATAGGTTTTAGTGTTTCATCTTAATTATCCTTTTAGTTTATGATTTCAGGAGCCTCATTATCGATTGAATGAGTTCCTTTACTTCATTTCCATCTTGATTCTTAAGAGAGTCATCCTATAAGAATCATACTCTCAAAGATGAGACCTTTTAAGAATCTCATGGTCATAAAGTATGTATCCAATACCATTCTTTATTTTCCTAATGAAGTAGCACTCTCTAGTGCTAGATTCCAGCATACTAGCATGGAACCTTATTAAGGATATATATTGTACTCTCTATTACATATACATACACCTTGGAAACTAAGAGATAATTATGCTAAGATTCATCATTGATCTTATCATGTCACACATGATCCAATTGTATCTCCCTACAACTCTTTTGAGTTTAGGTTTATTAGGAGGAGTGAGATAGGAATGAATTTCATATCTTTATAAGGTATTCTTTGAATTCATCTAATAGGTACTTGCTACCTAGGTTAGATTAAATTAATTTCATCTTCCTTAAAACTTCAGTTATAAACCAAAATTGTGAAATCATTGAACATCTCAAAGGTTTCTAAGGTGAAGGGATGAAGTCTCATATCACAAATAATCATCTAATGATAGTACATATCATCAATGTTTATCATGATATAGATGATCTACATACATCAATATGTATGAGATGTTGAATACCTCGGCATCTAACACCATTCTCAAAGAAGGGTACATTGGATATTTTTTACTTTTTAAATACAATATCCACAAGTATGTAAGATTTGAAATTTTAGACACTCTAAAGTTTCATTTCTACTTATCTATTGGTTTCATCAATAGACTTAATTCCAAGACTCGATGCCAGATCATTATCAAATGATCTTCATCCTGCTATTGATCTTTTAAGATTTAATTTCAGTATTAGAAATGTTAATGAACCATTCATTAATTTTCTAATTTAGTAGAGTCCACTGGATGTTAGATTATTATCTGAAATATATCTATCATAACTCTTTATTATAGATATATTCCAGAATTCATGTTTATTCCAAACATCTAGAAATTAACAATGAGTGTATTCTAATATCTTGGTCATAGAGACATTCTCTAAGACTAAGGGCTCTCCCACTGAAAATATGAAGTCTGTCAATCCAATAGATATTGTTGCAACAATTGCATCAATATCCATGTGGATGACTAATAAACCTTAAGATCAAATTTACCAGTCTTCCAAAACATATGCAACCAATCGCATTAGAAGATTGAGATACAACTATTAGACTTTGATCTTATCAAATAAGAAAGTCTATTTCAATGATTAAACATAGATATAGATTATTCTGATGCACTATCCGAGTCCTTCTCTAAGGATTCTAGATAGACATGATAGTCATACTATCAGTACATCGTCATATTACAGTATTGGTATTCATTAAACTATTTGGATGTCATATGGAAGTTACAGAAGTACAATCAACTCGTTGACTTTCCATCTCACATGGGTCAGTCCCATGTTTCCATTGCGCTCCCTTTATCTATAAGCAACCATTTCTTAAGAAGAAGGATCTCTTATGTTGAACTCAAAAGATTTCAATATAAGAGTATTTCAACATCTATAGATGCTTCATTCAATTCATACAATATGAATATTATGAAACTTCATAAATGACTAGAGTACATATAGTATAATGATGACACTCATCTTATCTATATCCATCTAAACTCTTAAAGACTTAGGTTCCGGTAGGTACTCAAACATTTCAAGTACATCATCTCTTATAGAGCCACCATTATGCAAAATGCAGTGAACCATGTCATTCATGATTAAATGCTAAGAGCACATATGTATGCCATAACATCTTCTTTGATTTTTTAAGGATTAATTGATAATTACGATCATAACGACATGTCACTTCCAAAGTACATTCAATGAGAGATCAAGACTATATAAACATACAAACACTAGGGTTGTAGTCCTATTGTCTATTTCATTGTCATTTCTCACTATTGCGAGGAAACTTGCACATTGCAACCACATACATTACGTGTCCAACTGCAAGTACAATATCTTGATCGTGGATCTAATCCTTGATATTTTACTGGTTATTATTGAATATAATATTGAGTGGATTTAATGAAGGACTATCTGAAATAAGAAATTTGGATAAATGTATATATAAATATATATTTTACTTTGATTTAGGAGTTTTTATTTTTGGACATGCGAGTCATTATGCAGTAAATGTTATTGCAAATATCATTCCCTAATCTGAAATGAAGAATACATAATTTGCATAATAGGTCCCTTAGTACAATTAGGGTTATGTACCATGGCCATCTTAATGATCATACAACTGTTGATTCAATTATTGAATCATAGAGGCTGGTGCTCAGATGAATATCTAATGAGTAGATTGAGGACTCATTAAGCACCGTCAAATGATTATTAAGAGATGATCTCCAACCTGAGTAGAAGATGGCAATCCTTTCTCAGTTAGGCTGATATCTGACCGACCTCTTGATGTAGGTCCTCTGCATAGGAATAGAGATTCAGAGGTGTCAGATTGGTTAAGTCAAAGAGTTGATTTAACAAGATCGAGATAACCAAAGTCCTATATCATATGCTGTCATGATATAGGCATGCATCCTCTGATCGAAGACAGATGTGTTACTATATGTATGAGTATGTACATTTGGCAGACCAATAGGTTGATAACCTAACCAAGGTCTATACACCGGCGCGCTGGTGTGCATATAAGGGCATATGAGTAATACGATCTCTCAAAGAGTTCATACCGGTTCACTACTAAACCGAAAGACATGAGCCCACTCATGAGATATTGGGAAGAAACAAATTCCATGCGCACGGTCATCTCGCTTTGGAAGCTTGACTAAATTTGTAGATTTGATATATACTTTTGGAAAGTATATGATCAAGACCTAGGTATGATATATGCTTTTGGAAAGTGTATGATCGATACCAACTCCCACAGATCAAAATGAGAAACTTACTGATAAAACCCTGAAGTAGATAGTATAAAGTTGATCTAATACTTCGTGTTTATTCTGAGTCTTCCAGTATGCAGGATGTACAGGAATTGGGAATATCTGAGGGTGATGTGATCATAAACGATTGTATAACCATGACACTTCCATTCCTAGGGAGTGATGAAACAGGTATAGATTTTAGTGACTCCTCTCAGTAGAGAAATAATCTGATCTTGATCCAAATGTTGGACATTGATCTGAATGTTATTCAGATACAATGAGAAGATTATATTTGCGGTTTTTTAAATCAAGCATCTATGGGAGGCCCGAGATCTGGATTTGAATATCCAAGTCACTATACGTGGAACAATACAATTTCCCTGTCCTTATCTCTAAGTATTCGCGGAGAAAGCGCATTATCCTTGAAAGAGTTTGGGATAATTTCATTGTTGATAAAATGTATCCGAGCATTGAGAAAAGGGATAATTAAATGTGATTTAATTATCATGACTAATATGAATTTGATTCATATTATAAGGAGAGTTATCTTAGATAATTAAATGTGATTTGATTATCAAAGATTTGAATAATGTGAATGTGATTCATATTATTTGGGCAAATGAGAATAAGTTATCCAATATAACTGAATGTGATTTAATTATCGTGGATAAGAATAATGTGGATACTAATATCCAATTATTCATAATATATTATAAATGTGATTTATAATGTATTAGAGAGAGCTAATTATAAATTATATTTATTGATTAATTATTAATGTGTATTGGATACACATTGTCTGATTATTTGAAAATGTAAATTATATTTTGTTTTGGGTTGTGAATGTGATTCACAATTTTCCAATGTCAAGATTGCAATATTTCTAAAATTAATTGTGAACGTGAATAAATCCCAACAAAAGTTATTGGAAATAAATAATGGAGAAATTCAAGGAGGCATGCAATCTCATGGAAATCCATGAGATTGCCCCACATGGAATGTGGTGGGCGGCACCCATGTCCTATTTGGAATGGGTGGCCGTCCACCTTGATTATACATGGGAGATTTGATCTCCATGTATATTCTCTCCTTATTTTGTTGATGTAATTTAGGATTGATTTATATTTGATTTTTTCAAATATATTTTAATCTAAATTAGATCATAATTTATTGGCTTTACCAACAACTATCTTGACCATTGGATTGACATTAATCAATCTCGTCCATTGATTTTATATGTCCCATGGATTGAGATCCATGGATCCCAAAATCCTATAAATAGAGAGGCATACCATGCTCTCTAAGGACATGCAATATTGGAGCAAACTCTCTCTCTTTCTCTCTACACGCCATCTCTCTTCCTCTCATGGCCGTTCACCATGGATGACCTAGAGAGAAGTCTCCATCGCCGCAACATCGTCGTTATGCTGCTCGATCGTCTGCTCATGGATCTTCGTCTACTTCGGTGCACCTTGCTCGTGAAGAAGATGTCGGATCTCGTGTGTCGAGATCAGGAGATCCTCCACTTGGATCATCGACATGGATTGCGAGAAGCACGCGGTTCATCCCCGCGCTCGCAAGCGTCTCCTCCGTCGGATCGGACTTGAGACAGGAGGTCTCTTCGTTTACAGACTCAATCGCAACCAGGCTTCAAGAGGTAATCCTTTTACTTGTTTGTGGTTTAGACGAAACGATCTGAGAAGTGTTCTTGGATCATGTGATTTCGTTGCATGATTTTTTTTTAAATTCCGCTGCATCGAGCAACTAGTGCGACTAGTCGCTCCTCGTCATATTCGATACGACGCTCACGCGTCTGTGATGTGCTTGAGGATCTTACCATATCACTCAAGTGGTATCAGAGTCTTAGGTCGAAGGTTTTGTATACGATCCATAAAACCGAAGGCGACTTGGGTTCGTTAGGGTTGCGAAAGTTTTATCGCATTTCATTTTCGCATCTCTGTTTAGTGTAATTTTTCGGCCCTGTTTAAATCGTTTAAACACAAAAATAGCACTTGTATTTTGTTCCCCATTAAATAAGGAAACCATAGGATCTGAGTTTACATATTTTGGATTCCGTTTGCTTGAGATATGGTCATTTTAATGAACATGTATTCACTGTTACGGGAACTGCGGATCTTAACGTAATTAAGGAGTTAATTACTATTTGAAAACATCCTGAAATGCGTGAAAACCACATAGGTTCTGTTGAAAATCAAATTAGCAAACTTTGGAAACTTTACTTTTCTTAATTTAGATTAAAATTGATTGAGATATGCTAATTTTAGTAAGTAGGGGTCACTGCTGAAATTACTTTCCTAATCAAGAACCATGTGATTGTCAATTAGTGAAATTAATTGTTAATTTCATGAAATAATTATGGAAAATATTTGAGAAATATTGGATGATGATTATTTCCTTAATTGTCTTGGCCTCAACCAATAATTGATTAGATTTGATCTAGATCAAAATTGGAAACACAATCATCAAACTCCTTGCTTGAATAGGATTGGGAATTTATCTAGCAAATTTCCTTATAATCAAAAATGTTTTGATTATTACTATATGGTATAATTTCGGTTGAAGAACTGATGATCATCTTATGTACAAAGTGATTGACTCGACATTAATTTTTCCCGAGGCGGATATGGTGTCTAGTCGGGGATCGCTGGGGTAGCGGGTTGCAACGTATGCGGTCCGACCCACTCCCGCCGGTATTGGCCATGACAACGGGTAGGGAACGAATGATGCCTGAGAGATCATGATGTATTTTTATAATTATTAAAATTCGAATTAATACGTATTTTGAGATAATACCATATATTCAAGTAAAATCAAGTTTGTTGATTAAATTGGATTGAAAATTAATTTAATATGATTACGTTAATTATATCCAATTAAAAATACTCTATTATAATAGATGTGTTATTTCCCTTGGAAGAATTAATTATGTGAATATGATTCATGATAATTAATTAGAATTTGAAATTGATATGGATGATCACATAAGTGACATCCATGGTCTCCCGTCAAGGCGAAGGGTTCCGTCGCCAGGGATTGTATATAGGAGACGCCTGTCCGAAGTGACAACTCCTATATGAAAGCGCATCTGGATCGGGCTCTTTGCTTCTCAAAAGAGTAAGACCGTATGCGTAGTGAACCCAATATCGGATCCTCATATTATTGGGACGATATTGGATTGCGCATAGTGAGTTCTATTCCTATTGACGGTTGGTTCAATTAATGACGGATCAACATCACCTTAGGAGTGGTGGACCTAGGTATTAAAGACCGAATTGGGAGATGCAAGTTGGACTTGCAAGGCGGAATGTGTTCCCGCTTCTTTTTATCCGAGTTGTAGATTCTCATATTATTGGGATGTAACAAAGATAAGGAAGGAGATCCCAGATCTTGCTGAGATATAATGGTAAGTATATCTCTTACATTGAAAGTGATTAAGGGAATGAACTTTCAGTGTTGACAATGCAAGATAACTTTGATATAAAAATTCCCAAATCAAAGTAAATTACATATTTATGCAAATTTCTTATTTCAGATAATCCTTCTTTAATCCCACTCAATGTTATACTCAATAATAACCAGTAGAATATCATGGATTGGACCTATGATCCAGATGTTGTACTTGCAATTGAATACATAATGTATGTGGTTGCAATGTAAAAGTTTCCTCATAATAATGAGGAATGATAATTAAATAGATAATAGGACTAAAACCCTATGGTTTGTATGTCTCTATAAGTCTTGATCTCATCGAATGTACTTTTGAAGTGACATGTTGATAATGATCGTAATTATCAAATAATCCTTATAAAATCTAAGAAGATGTTCTGGCATACATATGTGCTCTCGACATATAATCATGAATGACATGGTTCTTTGCATTATGCAGAATGGTGGATTTGTAAGAGATGATGTATTCAAAATTGTTTGAATACCTACATGAACCAATGTTTTTAAGAGTTTAGATGGATTTAGATACAATGAGTGTCATCATTCTACTATCTGTACTCTTATCATTCATGAAGCTTCAGAATATTCATATTGTATGAATTGAATGAAGCTTGTATAAATGTTGAAATACTCTTATATTGAAACTTTTTGATTTTGACGTAAGAGATCCTTTGTCTTGAGCAATGGTTGCTTATAGATAAAGGGAGCACAGTGGAAGCATGGGTTGGACCCATGTAGGAAGTATAGTCAAAGAGTTGACTGTACTTCTATGACTTCCATATGACATCCAAAGAGTTGGATGAATGCCAATACTGCAATAAGTTGATGTGTTGATAGTATGACTATCAAATCTATCTAGAATCCTTAGAGAAGGAATCGAATAGTACATCAGATTAATCTACATATAATCATTGATATTGACTTACTTATTTGATAAGATAAAGTCTAATAATTGTATCTCAATCTTCTAATGACACTTGTAAATGGTTGCATTTGTATTAGAATATTAGAAATTTGATCTTAAGGTTTAATGGTCATCTATGTTGGAAGTGATGCAATTATTGCAACAATTTCCATTGGATCAATAGACTTCATATTTTAAGTGGGAGCCCTTAGTCTTAGAGAATGTCTCTATGACCTAGATATTAGAATAGACTCATTGTTTATATTTGAATGTTGGATATATACATGAATTCTGTAATAAATCTATCATAAAGAGTTATGATGGAGATATTACGGATAGTAATCTAAAATCTAGTGGATTACACTAAATTAGAAAATTAATGAATGGTTCATTAAGATTTCTAATACTGAAAATAAACCTTTAAAGATCAATAGGAGGATAAAGATCATTTGACAATGATTTGGCATCATGTTTTGGACATATGTCTATTGATGAGATCAATGGACAAGTAAGAGATGAAACTTTAGAATTTCTAAAATTTCAGTACTTGCATACTTATGAATATTGTATTCAAAGAAAAAATGTCCAATACACCATTCTATTGGAATGGTGTAAGATGTTAAGGTATTCAAGATCTCATACATATTGATGTATGTGAATCATCTATATCAGAATAAACATTATAGATATGTGATATCTATTAATGATTATTTATGATATGAGATTTCTTCTCTTCACTTAGAAAACTTTGAAATGCTCAAAGATTTCACAATTTTGGTTTAGAACCAAAGTTTGAAGAAAGATGAAATGAATTTGATCTAACTAAGGTAGTTTGTACCTATTAGATAAATTCAAGGAATACCTTATGGAGATGTGAATATCATTCCTATCTCAATCCTCCTGATGAACCTTAACTCAATAGAGTTGTAGGGAGATACAATTGATCATGTGTGACATGATTTGATCAATGATTAATTTTAGCATAATTATCTCATAGTTTTCAAGTATATGTATATATGTGGTAGATACTACATTATATATATATCCTTAATAAGGTTCCACGTGATTAAGCTGGAATCTGGCACTGGAAAGTGCTACTTCATTAGGAAAATAAAGGATGGTAATGTATACCTACTTTCATGACCTTAAGATTCTTAAAGGATCTCATCTCTAAGAATGTGATTCTTAGAGGATGACTCTCTTAAGAATCAAGATAAGAATGAAGTAAAGGAACTCTTTAATCTTGAGAAGATAATGAGGCTCCTGAAATCGGAAACTAAAAGAATAATTGAAGATGAAACACTAATACTTCTTCAAATAAGTTTGAGGATGTATTCCATGTGAAAATGATCAGGACTTCATGTGATGAAGCTCTTGACGATCATGACATGGAAAGATGGATGTTAGCAATAAAAGTCTAAAGTAGACTTCATATACAAGTGTTGTATATCGACCCTCGAGGATCCACCTATATGGGTGAGACCTATTAAGGTGTAAATGGATCTTCAAGAGAAAGAAGGAACCTGATGAGAAGGTAGAGACCTTCAAAGCACGATTCTTAGCCATGAGCTACACACCGAAGAGAAGGCATCGCTTGCGATGGGACTTGCTCTCCAGTGACCTTGCTTTAACCCATCAGAATATTGCTAGCTATAGCTTCACAACTTGACTATGACATCTTCATGATGTGAGTCAATATTGCATTCCTCTATGAATACCTCTCTAAGGATATTCATATGAAGTAGCCCTAGGGCTTCATGGTTGAGGAAAGCAAGGTGTGCAAGCTAAATAACTCCATCTTTGTACTCAGATAAGCTTCTTGTAGTTGGAACACAAGATTTGATGAAATTATAAATGTTATGATTTCAGATAAAATCTTGATAAACCATGTGAAGCTTAGTGGGAGTGCCATTGTGTTCATCGTGCTAAATGTAGATAATATCCTAATTATTTGGAATGATCTAAGGATGATAATAATAAGTGTTTTGTAATCTGGTTGTTCCATACCTCGAGATATGATCTCAAGGTTACCTCTTAGATCTTATTTCTGAAGTTGTTCAGAAACAAAGAAAGGAGGGTATTGGGACCGTCACATTAATGATATACCTTGGACATTTCCATTTTCTGGAAAATTCCAAGAAAGGATTCTTTCCCTCAAGATATGGTACTGACCTATCTAAAGGAATAACACCTCAAAGAGTTGAGGATGTGAATGCTAAAACTGCTTGCCCTTGTGCATCAGTTTCAAGAATCAGGGTGTATGCTGGATGTGTACGAAAGCCAGATGTCTGCCATGCAGTGGGAGTAGTAAATGGTTACTAATCCTACTATGGAATAAAACACTTGATTGCAGTAATAACAATATCTTCAAAGATGATGAAACTTAGAGATAGTGATCTCAAAGTCTTATATTCAAAAGTTTAAGACCTTGTAGATAATGATCTATAAGGGTCTTAACTGTAGATACCTTAGGAGATAGAGATCTCCAGAAATGAAGGTATTCTAATAAGGATTATGGACATGCTGGTTATAAAAATTATCGAGCTATAGTGTCAAGGACACTATAACAAAATTGAGTATTGGTTGCATAAGATGCAACATTCGCATTGGATGCAAGTACTGTTACTAGAGAATATGCAAGTGCCGTAAAAGGACATGGCATAATCTCTTGAGAACAGAGTGACTGATCAGCTTACCTAGATATTTTTTAAAATAGCCTATGATTGTCACATGAGTGTGGGTTTAAATGATTAGCCCATTAATGGCTCTTTGGGATAGTGGGAGATTGTTGGACATGCGAGCCCACGACGAGCCATTATGCAATAAATGTTATTGCAAATATCATTCCCTAATCTGAAATGAAGAATACATAATTTGCATAATAGGTCCCTTAGTACAATTGTTATGTACCTTGGCCATCTTAATGATCATACCACTGTTGATTCAATTATTGAATCATAGAGACTGGTGCTCAGATGAATATCTATTGAGTTAGATTGAGGAATCATCAAGCACCGTCAAATGATTATTTAGAGATGATCTCCAGCCTGAGTAGGAGATGACAATCCTTTCTTAGTTAGGCTGATATCTGACCGACCTCTTGATGCAGATCCTCTGCATAGGAATAAAGATTCGGAGGTGTCAGATTGGTTAAGTCAAAGAGTTGATTTAAAGAGATTGAGATAACCAAAGTCATATATCGTATGCTGTCATGATATAGGCAAGCATCCTCTGACCGAAGACAGATGTGTTACTATATGTCTGAGTATGTACATTTCGCAAACCAATAGTTTGAGGACCTAACCAAGGTCTATACACCTGGGCGCTGGTGTGCATATAAGGGCATATGAGTAATACTATCTCTCAAAGGGATCATATTGGCTCTCTACTGAACTAGAAGACATGAGCTCACTCATGAGATATTGGGAAGAAACAAATTCCATGCGTACGGTCGTCTCGCTTTGGAAGCTTGACTGAATTTGTAGGTTTGATATATACTTTTGGAAAGTATATGATCAAGACCTAGGTATGATATATGCTTTTGGAAAGTGTATGATCGATACCAACTCCCAATGATCAAAAAGAGAAACTTACTTATAAAACCCTGAAGTAGACAGTATAAAGTTGATCTAATCCTTTGGGTTTATTCTGAGTCTTCCAGTATGCAGGATGTACATGTATTGGGAATATCTGAGGGTGATGTGATCATAAACGATTGTATAACCAAGACGCTTCCATTCCTAGGGAGTGATGAAACGGGTCTGGATTTTACTGACTCCTCTCAGTAGAGAAATAATCTGATCTTGATCCAAATGTTGGACATTGATCTGAATGTGATTCAGATACGATGAGAAGATTAGATTAGCGGTCTTGATTTAATCAAGCATCTACGGGAGGCCCGAGATCTGGATTTGAGATGTTATCTCAATATCCAAGTCACTATACGTGGAACAATACCATCGCACTATCCTTATCTCCAAGTATTCGCGGAGAAAGCGCATTATCCTTGAAAGAGTTCGGGATAATTTCATTGTTGATAAAATGTATCCGAGCATTGAGAAAATGGATAATTAAATGTGATTCATATTATAAGGAGAGGACTAATATGAATTTGATCCATATTATAAGGAGAGTTATCTTAGATAATTAAATGTGATTTGATTATCAAAGATGTTAATAATGTGAATGTGATTCATATTATTTGGGCAAATGAGAATAAGTTATCCAATATAATTGAATGTGATTTAATTATTGTGGATAAGAATAATGTGGATAGTAATATCCAATTATTCATAATATATTATAAATACGATTTATAATGTATTAGACAGAGCTAATTATAATTTATATTTATTGATTAATTATTAATGTGTATTGGATACACATTATCTAATTAATTGAAAATGTAAATTATATTTTGTTTTGGGTTGTAAATGTGATTCACAATTTTCCAATATCAAGATTGCAATATTCCCAAAATTAATTGTGAATTATTTTTGGTGAATAAATCCCAACAAAAGCTGTTGGAAATAAGTAATGGAGAAATTCAAGGAGGCATGCAATCTCATGGAAATCCATGAGATTGCCCCACATGGAATGTGGTGGGCGGCACCCATGTCCTATTTGGAATGGGTGGCCGTCCACCTTGATTATACACAGGAGATTTGATCTCCATGTATATTCTCTCCTTATTTTGTTGATGTAATTTAGGAGTGATTTATATTTTATTTTTTCAAATATATTTTAATCTAAATTAGATCATAATTTATTGGCTTTACCAACAACAATCTTGACCATTGGATTGACATAAATCAATCTCATCCATTGATTTTATATGTCCCATGGATTGAGATCCATGTATCCCAAATCCCTATAAATAGAGAGGCATACCATGCTCTCTAAGGACATGCAATATTGGAGCAAACTCTCTCTCTATCCCTCTTTCTCTCTACACGCCATCTCTCTTCCCTCATGGCCATCCACCATGGATGACCTAGAGAGAAGTCTCCATCGCCGCAGCATCGTCGTTATGCTGCCCAATCGTCTGCTCGTGGATCTCCGTCTACTTCGGTACGCCTCGCTCGTGAAGAAGATGTCGGATCTCGTGTGTCGAGATCAGGAGATCCGCCGCTTGGATCATAAACATGGATTGCGAGAAGCACATGGTTCATCCCCGCGCTCGCAAGCGTCTCCTCCATCGGATCGGACTTGAGACAGGAGGTCTCTTCGTTTAAAGACTCGATCGCAACCACGCTTCAAGAGGTAATCCTATTACTTATTTGTGGTTTAGAAGAAATGATCTGATAAGTGTTCTTGGATCATGTGGTTTCGTCGCATGATTTTTTTTAAATTCCGCTTCATCGAGCAACTAGTGCGACTAGTCGCTCCTCGTCGTATTCGATATGACGCTCACGCTTCCGTGATGCGCTTGAGGATCTTACCATATCCTTCATTTATATCAATGTTGTCTTGGCTTGTCAATATTGAAAGTTCATTCCCTTAATCACTTTCAATGCAGGAGATATACTTACCATTATATTTCAAGTAAAATCTGGGATCTCCTTCCTTATATTTGTTACATCCTAATAATACGAGAACTTGTAACTCAGTAAAAAGAAGCAGGAACACACTCCGCCTTGCAAGTCCAACTTGCATTCCAAATTTGGTCTCTAACACCCGGGCCCACCACCCCTAAGGTGCTGTTGACCCATCATTAATTGAACCAACCGTAAACAGGAATAGAAATTGCTATGCGCAATCCAATATCGCCGCAATAATATGAGGACTCGATATTGAGGTTACAATGCATACGACCTTACTCTTTCGAGAAGCAAAGAGCCCGATCCAGATGCGCTTGCATATAGGAGCTGTCACTTCGGACAAATGTCTCCTACATACAATCCCTGACGATTGAACTCTTCACCTTGACGGGATACCATGGATGTCACTAATGTGATCCTCCATATCATATTCAAATTCTAATTAATCATTATGAATCATATTCATCATGATTAAATCTACCAACTCATAATAGAGTGTTTTAATTTTATAATTGGATTCCAATTCATATTAAATCAATGATCCAATTAATATCCAACAAACATTCTTTATTGTTACTTGAATTATGGTATTATCTCAAATACATATTATTTCGAATTTAAATAATTAGAAAATACATCATGATCTCACAAGCATTATACCAACCCTACTCGCTGTCATTTCCAGTACCGATGGGAGTTGGACAGATTGCACACGGTGCAACTAGCTACCCCAATGCTCCTTGACTAGACACCATATCTGCCTCAGTAAAGGATAATGCAAAATAGATTACTTTGTACTTGAGAGGATAATTGGTTTTTCAACCGAAGTTATACCATATATAATAATAATCAAAACAATTTTGATTAACATTTTAAGGAGATTTGCTAAACAAATCCCCAATCATATTCAAGCAACTTTGTTTGTTGGAAAGTTCATGTAACCAATTGTAATCTAGATGATATCTAATCTATTATTAGTTAAGGCAATGTCATTTAAAGAAATAATTGTCATCAAATATTTCACAAATATTTATCCATAATTATTCCAAGAAATTAACCCATTTAATTTCACTAATTGATTAAATGACAATCACAAGATTCTTCATTAGGGAAGTAATTTTCAGCAGTGACCCTCACTTACTAAAATTGACATATCTCAATCAATTTAAATAGAAATCAAGCAAAATAAGTTTCCAAAGTTTGATAATTTGATTTATAACATAATAAAAGTGATTTGCATGCATTTCTAGGCGTTTCAAAATAGTAATTAACTCTTTAATTACATCTTGATTCGCAGTCCCAGAAACAGTTGCCACATGTTCACAAAAATGATAATAAGTTGAGCATTCAAAATCCAAATTACGCAAAACTCAAATCCCATGGTTTCCTTATTTAGTAAGGAACAAAATCCTATTTATTATTTCATGTTTAATCATTTTAAACATGGCTGAAATTACTTACTAAACAGAGATGCGAAGTTGAAATGCGATCAAACTTTCGCAAACCCTAATGAACCCAAGTCTTCCTAGGTTTATGGATCGCATCCAAAACATCCGACCTAAGGCTCTGATACAACTTAAAGGATATGGTGAGATCCTTAAGCGCATCACGAAAAGCGTGAGGATCACATCTTATGCGATCAGGAGCAACTAGTCACACTAGTTGCTCGATGCAACGAAACTAAAAACAATTTCATGCGATTAAACCACATGATCCAAGAACACTTCTCAGACCGTTTCATCTAAACCATAAACGAGTATAGGTTTACCTCTTGAAGCATGGTTGCGATCGAATCTCTAAACGAAGAGACCTCCTGTCTCAAGTCCAATCCGATGGAGGAGACGCTTGCGAGCGTGTAGATGAGACACATGTTTCTCGCAATCCATGTTGATGATCCAAGTGGTGAATCTACTGATCTCGTCACACTAGATCAGATATCGTCTTCACAAGCGAGGTGCTCCGAAGGAGATAGTGATCCACATGCAAACTATCTGGCAACATAACGGCGATGCTGCGGTGACAACGACTCTCTCCAGGGCTCCATGTTGGACAGCCACAAGAGAGAGGGAGAGAGATGCGTGTAGAGAATGAGAGAGAGAGATGTTGTTCACAACTTGTGTAACTTTTGAAGAGCAAGGGGTACCTCTTCTTATATAGGGTTTGGCTGTCCATGGATCTCAATTCATGGACTACACACAATCAATGGTTGAGATTGATTTGTGTTTCTTTCAATGGACAAGATTTTGTTGGTAAAAATCAACAACAATTATATATTGATAAATCATTATGATTTAATCCCAAAATTAAATCAATTAAACTTGGAGATAATAGAAAGGAGGTTCCCCTTCCATATAGGAAGAGTGGACGACCACCCTTTCCTTGTAGGAATTGGTGGCCGTCCCCCTCTCCTATTAGGAAAGGGGGAATCTCAATGCAATCTCCAAGATTGCATGATTCCATGTATCTCCAATATTTACAACAACAATTGTTGTAAATTATTCTACAAAAATAACTCATAATTATTTTGTGAATATTATAATCTTTCCATTGAAAAATGTGAATCACATTCACAACCCAAAATTAAATATGAATTACATATTCAATTAATTGTCCAATGTGAATCCAATTTACATCAACATTTAATTAACAAATGTAAGTTACAAATAGTTCTCTCTTATGTATTATAAATCACATTTATAATATATATGTTATTAATATGGATAGTGATATCCACATTATTCAATATCCATGATAGATAAATCACAATTAATTATCTTGGATCTCTATTCTCATGTGACCAAATAATATGAATCACATTTACATTATTTACATCTTTGATAATTAAAACACATTTAATTATATTAGATAACTCTCATTATATTCTGAATCAAATTCATATTATTAGTGATAATTAAATCACATTTAATAATCCATTTTCTCAATGCTCGGATACATATATCAAGAATGAAATTATCCATGAACTCTTTCAAGGATAATGCGCTTTCTCCGCGGATACTTGGAGAAAAGGACATGGCGATTGTATTGTTCCACATATAGAGACTTGGATATTGATATCACATCTCAAATCCAAATCTTGCGGACCTCCCATAGATGCTTGATTAAATCAAGGCCGTAGATCCAATCTTCACATTGCATCTGAATCACATTCAGATCACTGTCCAACACTTGGACCAAGATTAGATCACTTCTCTACTGAGAGAAGTCACTAAAATCCAGACCTGTTTCATCACTCCCTAGGAATGGAAGCATCATGGTTATACAATCGTTTATGATCACATCACCCTCAGGTATTCCCAATAACTGTACATCCTGCATATTGGAAAAATCAAAATAATCCCGAAGTATATGATCAATTTTACATTGTCTACTTCAAAGATTTATCATTAAGTTTGTCATTCGATCATTGGGAGTCTATATCGATCATATACTTTCAAAAAGCATATATCATACCTATGTGTTGATCATATACTTTCCAGAAGCATATATCAATCCCTACAAATTAAGTCAAGCTTCCAAAGTGAGATGACCGCGCGTAGAATTTGATTCTTCCCAATATCGCATGAGTGAGCGCATGTCTTCCATTTCCTTATATGAACCTGTATGATCCCTTTGAGAGATCGTATTACTCATATGCCCTTTTATGCACACCAGCATGTCGGTGTATAGACCTTGATTAGGTCATTAATCTATTGGTCTGTCAAATATACATACTCAGACATATAGTAACCCATCTATCTTTGGTCAGAGGATGCGTGCCTATATCGTGACAACATACGACTTAGGACTTTGGTTATCTCGATCTCGTTAGGTCAACTCTTTGACCTAACTTATCTAACACCTCCGAATCTATATTCTTATGTAGAGGACCTGCATTAAGAGGTCGGTTAGATATCAACCTTTAGAGAAAGGATTGCCATCTCCTTCTCAGGTTAGAGATCCTCTCTTAATAATCATTAGAAGATGCTTGATGAGTCCTCAATCTAACGCTTTAGATATTCATCCAAGCACCAGCCTCTATTATTCAATAATTGAATCAACAACTGTATGATCATTAAGATGGCCATGGTACATAACCCTAATTGTACTAAGGAAACTATTATACAAATTAGTTATTATTCATTTCATATCAGGGAATGATATTTGCAATGACTTTTATAGAATAATGGCTCGCTGTGGGCTTGCATGTCCAACACATCTTCCTCTGAATCGATTGACATGGGTATACTCTCATCAAGGGTGGTTTTCTTATTGGCAGTGGGTGTGGTGACCGTCTCAATCAGAACACTCTCATTATGGGAACGAAAGTGTGTCTCTTTAGATCCATAATCAATAACGACCTTTGTCGTAGCGAGAAAATGCCGACCTAAGATGATCAGAGTACGCTTCATAGAGGTGGAGGTCTCCATGGGCAATACAACAAAATCAACATTGTAGCTCATGCCCTAGATCTGAATGACAACGTTTTCAAGAATACCCTTGGGACTTTTTATTAATCTATCTACAAATTGACAAATCATACTGGTTTTCTTAAGACGCTACAGATTGAATGTCTCAACAAGTGAGATGGATATTATATTAATAGACGAGCTGCTGTTAAGTACAATATGATCAAAGTGATGGTTAGAAATGACACATCTAATGAAGGGTGTACTAGTGACCCTTTTCTTGTTAGGAAGATGGTAAGTGATGGCAAGGGTAGTGGCCATGGTCGGAATGTGATGCTCAATACTACGACGTATCTTCCTTTTCATTTTCTTGTATTTTTGTAACCATGACCTCCCATGGGTGGCCTCTTGTGACTCCATAACATCAGAAGGTGAAGAAACAATGTGGAACTTATTCTGATCAGTGAGGTCCTCTATCCTCTTATGCATTTGCTTTACTAATTGGGTCACATAATGAAGAGTGGGTTCCAAAGGAGGCCAATCTAGAAGTGCATCATCGAGTTTGGATGATGGTGGAAAATGTGGTGATGACGATGGGTAGTCAAAAAGTGATGGTTGAGATTGTAGGTGTATAGGATGCCCTAATCGATGTGGAAGGTGATGAATCTATGATTATTACTCCAAAAGAGATTAATTAAGCTAAGTTACCCAAAATTCATTTACATTTTATCAATTATCTTGCACAATTATCTTTCATACATTTGTAATTAATAATTGCATTTTATTATGCATAATTGCATAAAATATGAAGCCAAAAATTCCAGCCCAATTGACCTATAAAATAAGCTAACTTTATTGATTTTTATTTAATTCATGATAACTCCAAATCACCTGAAACCATCTCCATTGTGTATATATTACTAGTACAAATAAAAGAAAAATATAAAATAGTCACTAGCAAAAATAAGTGGATCAAAAACCCAAACTCTAATTTCTGAACAATCAGACTAAAATGCTGATGTCTTCCTCATTCAGTGTTCGATTTGATCATACTCACTTTTGAACTAATGTACATTAAATTACCTTCAAAACAAGACTAGGTTCAAGCGAATCGGAGCTCATATGTGAAAGTTGGGTCTTGGGTCTCTTTTGTACATTGTGTATTTTACATGTTTTTGACCTATTATTTTATGTACATATTCAACTCTTCTAATTTTATCCTTTTCATTTATTTTCTTTGACAAAAGTTTTATTAAAATGTGTAAAAATAAATATCTAAAATAAAATTAAAATCAAAGAAACTGACTGATTTTGAATGTTTACTAAGAATATGTACAAAAGTCGTCTTTATCGTACTTTATTTTATTTATCTATTTCTTAATTAATAAAAATCTAAAAAATGGAGTAAGTGTAAATATTTGTCTTTTATTTTATCGTATTTTTTTCTGATTTTTTTATCTTATTTAAAAATGATAAAAAAATAGTAAAACCCAAAAATCAAGGTATTTTATACACATAGAGTACTCCCAAAATATCACTTTGTGCAAATGACCTATTTTGGTTTTGGCCTCTTCATAAAAGTTGTATATATCATCGACACGAGAAACTTCTATGAAGAAAAAATTTCAAGCCGAGGTTGTTTGCTATTTCTTTTCGATTTTTATTTTCTTTTTATTTTTTGGGAGTGACACGTGGCGGCTCCTGGAGCCGCCAGGTGTCGCCCATTTTTGGCATTTAAATTTTTATTTTTTATAAAATAAATTAAAATAAATAAATAATAATAATTTCCACGTGGCAATATCTTGGTCATCCGATCCCTGCTAATAAGACGACCACTGTGCTTCTCCCTCATCAGGCCGACCAGCACCCTTTCTCCTTTTGGACCGCTGCCTCCACCCTTTCCTTTTGTGGCCACCACCTCCCCGTTTGCCCAAGCACTTCCCCATGATTTTCACCGCTGCCTCCCTCATGATCTTGATCTCCAATCACCTTCCATATTCACCGCACCGCCATCGCCATCACCCGATCTCCTCTTTCATCTTTGATCAGATCGCTAATCTGATTTTCTTCCAATCACACCCTTTGTCAAATCGCCTTCACCCGACAAATCCCCTGATTCCCTTCCATCTCCGGCTGCCCTCCAACGCTATAAAGCTTCCCATCGCCCTTCTATGTTCTTCATATGCCGATTGCATAGAGAAGAGGGCACCAATGGTGATAGCCCGGCCCCTCTCTTCCTCGACAAGATCCGAGGCCAAGTGCCTCATCGCAACCTCCCAACCTTGGAGCTACTCCTTTCTCCGGATCTCCTCCGTTGAGCTGCTATTTCCCTCTCATATTCTTTGTCATTGTGCCACTTTCTCCACATAACATCCACCGCCTCGACTTCGCCGTCGCATCCTCCCCGACACCTTTGTACCTCATAGAAGCACGAGCTTTGCACCTCATTTGCCAGCGACTCCAGGATGCTCCACCACATCAACCGCCTGAGTCCTGCCATCAGAACGCCTACTCCGCTCCTGTCACCACTCGTGCCTTCACCACCAACAGGAGGAGGTGCTAAGCACCTTCGACTACCAGTCTCACCCAAAAGCTGCTACTCCAGATGCTTCACCGATTTAGTGCCAGGAGCACCTCCACACCATCGACGTCGTAGCCCATGAGCCACCATGCTTAAGCCACAAGGCCCTCCCCGCATGCATGGAAAGAACTTTACGAGGTTCACCTCTACCTTCAACCTTATTCCAGAAGACACCCCCGTGCATGTGATACACAAATAGGGCAGGCAATTTTGCAGATCACCACTGGAGATTCACCATATTCAGCCCCCCGCCAACCAATACCACGTGCTTCACACGCGTTCTTGGCATTTTTGCTGAACTCGCCTAGAAGTTTTATGTAAGTTCATTTAGGCCCTTGCACTGCATTTTTTGCTTTATTTTAATTATTTAAGAATAGAACCCTGACTTCATATGTAATTTGAACTTCAACATTGCATCATGTTATTATTAAAAAGCAATACTTTATTTCTACATTTAATTATTTACATTGTGGCATACTTATTATATTTTTATGCTATAAGGTTAATTAATGATTATTGTTTTCGTAGAAATTTGCATATTTTACCCTATTGACATTCGGAAAATCATATTAAATTAAGCATTGCTCGAAAAATACCAAAAATTCAGTGATCATAGATTTAGTTGTATTTTACATTGTGTCCAAAAATCAATTGCATTTGCATCTATCATTTGCTCAGTAAAATCATTTTGTGCAATTCAATATTTCTTTTTTAGTAGGTATAAACTCATCGTTTTTAGAGTTTAGGATTTTTCTAGGATAGTTCATTTATTGATCTATCTTGAATAATTTTATTACTTGAAAATACTTAGGTATAATATTTATTATAATTAATTATTGTGATTCATATTACCTGCATTCATTAATTCATAAAATATTCATCTGGCATACAAAAATTCCAAAAAATTAACAGTGCATTCATTTCATCATTATTCACATTACAGCCAAGTTTCATAATATTTGGACTTTTTTAGTTGAAATTACATTTTAGTCTTTAAATTTGGTCACATTTGCATTTACTGTAAAAAATTGCATTAAAAATACCAGAAAGATCAACCTCAAAAATTGTGCATAAAATTTGGTAGACATTAACCTAGGTTGTTCCTTTTCCTGCTCGAGTTTGACCCTAGGACTTTCCCAAGTTAAATAAACATAAGACCACTTCGATTATATTTGACTGATTAATTAAGTGGTTATTTCTTGATTGATCCCATTTAACCAACTTTAGTGAACAACATTTTTAAAAGCATAAAAATGATATTTTAACGAGGGTAATTTCAGATTCATCAGATGGCGCCGTTGCCGGGGAGGCAAACGGCTTAGGTTTTCTTTTTTAGAAATTTCAGTGCTGGGTTTTCCATATGCATGGGTAGTCTGAACCCCAAGCCTTCACTATAATTTTCCCATTATTTTATTTTATTTTCCAGCATTTATTTCTATCATTTATTTTTTATTTATTTTTGTGTCAACTCTCTTACATTTTCTCTCTTATTTTAAGATGAGGTACAAGGAGTATTAGGAGTGATATTCAAGGAAATCGACGCATCTCTACTACATGCTAAAATCCGTATAAATTAAGATTGAGTCGAGTTATGAGAGGGCCTAGAGTAAGATTTTAATTTCTGCAATTTCAATTTTTGTAATTAATTGCATATTTGTAGCGGTTTCCATTTGGAATCTCGCATGTGTAAACAAGACTTGTACTTTTTCTGTGGTATGTCGTGGCCTGTTTCACTCTCCGTTGAGGGTGGGGCCTGACCTGAGTGGCTTGTAGGTTAAACCTACATTGCGGATATTAGAGATACTATGCTTTATATTGCATGTGCTCATAGAACCTAGGGCCACACTACACTTTAATTGAGACACACATTAGTTCGTTCAACATACTCAAAAAAATTAACTCATTTCTTCCCGACTGATAGAACTTTCTGATAGGTACGAATTTGTCGGCTTGCATGTCATATAGGAAATTTTAAATTCTTGTATTGCATCCCACATTGAGATTACGAGGAACATCTGTAGGTCTTCTAATTTATCATACATCATTGTTTCTCGTGTGCACTAGCTTTTCTCGATTTCTCCCTCTTGTTTTGTCACTTAAGATCTAAAAGGAAATTGGTACTGGATGGTAGACGCGCATTTTGTGCTCATCTAATTTCTTAGTGATCGCCTAAGTTAAAAATGGGACTATTAAACAAGATCGACTTTAATTAAACCATAAAATCAAGAGTTGTTTCAAGAGAATAACCCCATCCTTGGATTCATTTATCTTTCTTAGTGAGTGAGACACACATACTAGAATAGAGCCTAGCTCTGGAATCTTCATTCAGACTACTGATTCTAAAAATGACTAGCTACTTCTCAATAAGGGAATTAATGGTCTCCCTTAGCAGAGTGGGTGCTCAATGGACAACGTGATTGGAACTGTCTTTAACTAACACGGGTAATTTTACGATTCGTACTTACACCCATACTCGCTTAAAGAGGATGCAACTAGTCATATGAATTCAAGCCAGTCTTTAGGAAAATTTCTGGCCCCTAACAACTCACTAATTCTTCTCCAAGATTGAAATTATCACCAATTAAAATTGAAAAGATAATTTGCCACTCTTGCAGCCTTCACTGTGTGTGTTGGAGAACTTGGGGTTTGTAATGCGTTTGCATTGGCGTGTGTGAATCGAGTTCAAATAATCAAAATTCGCATACATATGCCATCACTCTCCCTTTTTTATTTATAAAAATTAAGGTTTCTTTTTGTGAGTATCCTGTGCACTTGCATGCTTTTAACTAAGATCAATTATGTTAGCTTATCCGTCTACATTGAAAATGATGGGACATTAGTCCGAGTACCCACCGGATTATTTCTTTTCGATCAAACCCTGGTCATATAATCCCTCTTCCTCAAGACATCCTCCAACAATCACAAGGGAATCTAACCCTCAGATGAATCCAACCCACTCTATGAATTCCAATCCATTTTACTCAGATCATCTCATCAAATTCAACGCTTCTTCGTATTTTCCACCCCACCCTTCTCTACATATGATCAACTTCCTGTTGGACATGCGAGCCCACGACCAGCCATTATGCAATAAATGTTATTGCAAATATCATTCCCTGATCTGAACTGAAGAATAAATAATTTGCATAATAGGTCCCTTAGTACAATTAGGGTTATGCACCATGGCCATCTTGATGATCATACAACTGTTGATTCAATTATTGAATCATAGAGGCTGGTGCTTGGATGAACATTTAAAGAGTTAGATTGAGGACTCATCAAGCACCATCAAATGATTGTTAAGAGATGATCTCCAGCCTGAGAAGGAGATGGCAATCCTTTCTCAGTTAGGCTGATATCTGACCGACTTCTTGATGCAGGTCCTCTACATAGGAATAGAGATTCAGAGGTGTCAGATTAGTTAGGTCAAAGAGTTGACTTAACGAGATCGAGATAACCAAAGTCCTATATCGTATGCTTTCATGATATAGGCACACATCCTCTGACTAGAGACAGATGTGTTACTATATGTCTAAGTATGTACATTTGGCAGACCAATAGGTTGATGACCTAACCAAGGTCTATACACCGGCACGCTGGTGTGCATATAAGGGCATATGAGTAATACGATCTCTCAAAGGGATCATACAAGTTCATTACTTAACCGAAGACATAAGCTCACTCATGAGATGTTGGGAAGATCAATTTCCGTGCACGCTCATCTCGCTTTGGAAGCTTGACTGAATTTGTAGGTTTGATATATACTTTTGGAAAGTTTGTGATCAAGACCTAGGTATGATATATGCTTTTGGAAAGTATATGATCTATACCGACTCCCAATGATCGAATGCGAAACTGAATAATAAAACTCTAAAGTAGACAGTGTAAAATTAATCTTATACTTCAGGTTTATTCTGAGTCTTCTAGTATGCAGGATGTACTGGTATTGGGAATACCTGAGGGTGAAGTGATCATAAACGATTGTATAACCATGACGCTTCCATTCCTAGGGAGTGATGAAACGGGTCTGGATTTTAGTGACTCCTCTCAGTAGAGAAGTAATACGATCTTAGTCCAAATGTTTGACATTGATCTGAATGTGATTCAGATTCAGTGAGAAGATTAGATTTGCGGTCTTGATTTAATCAAGCATCTATGGGAGGCCCGAGATCTGGATTTGAGATGTGATCTCAATATCCAAGTCACTATACGTAGAACAATACAATCGCCCTGTCCTTATCTCCAAGTATTCGCAGAGAAAGCGCATTATCCTTGAAAGAGTTCATGGATAATTCTATTGTTGATATTTGTATCCGAGCATTGAGAAATGGATAATTAAATGTGATTTAATTATCATGAGTAATATGAATTTGATTCATATTATAAAGAGAGTTATCATAGATAATTAAATGTGATTTGATTGTCAAAGATGTGAATAATGTGAATGTGATTCATATTATTTGGGCACGTGAGAATAGAGATCCAAGATGATTAAATGTGATTTAATTATCATGGATATGAATAATGTGGATAGCACTATCCATATTATTCAGAATATATTATAAATGTGATTTATAACGTATTAGAGAGAGCTAATTATAATTTATATTTGTTAATTAATTAATGATGTGTAGTGGATACACATTGTGTAATTAATTGAAAATGTAAATTATATTTTGTTTTGGGTTGTGAATGTGATTCACAATTTTCCGATGGCAAGATTGCAATGTTCTCAAAATTAATTATGAATTAATTTTGAAGAAAAAATCACAACAAAAGTTGTTGGAAATTCATGGAGATATGCAATCTCATGAAATTGCATGAGATTGCCTCCACCATGAGGACATGGTGGACGGCTACACATTCCCACAAGGAATGTGCCAGCCGTCCCCCCTTTCTTTATGGGGAGTGATCTCCATGTTAATTTCTCCTTAATTGCTTGATCTAATTTAGGATTGAATTATATTTGATGTATCAAATTTATTTGATGTAAATTATATCATAATTTGTTGGCTTTTACCAATAATAATCTTGACCATTGGATTGATCAGAAATCAATCTCTACCATTGATTTTATGAGTCCCATGGATTGAGATCCATGGATCCCAAAACCCTATAAATAGAGAGGCATACCATGCTTTCTTGGGACACATGCTTTGAAGCACATCTCTCTCTCTCTCTCTCTCTCTCTCTCTCTCTTTCTCTCTACACGCCTATTCCCTCTCCCTCTCATGGCCGTCCACCATGGATGCCCTAGAGAGGTTCCCCATCGCCGCAGCGTCGTCGTTATGCTGCACGATCGTCTGCTCGTGGATCTCCGTCTCCTTCGGTGTACCTCACTCGTGAAGAAGACGTCGGATCTTGTGTGTCGAGATCAGGAGATCTGCCGCTTGGATCATCAACATGGATTGCGAGAAGCACACGATTCATCCCCATGCTCGCAAGCGTCTCCTCCGTCGGATCGGACTTGAGACAGGAGGTCTCTTCGTATAGAGACTCGATCACAATCACACTTCAAGAGGTAGTCCTATTACTTGCTTGTTGTTTAGACGAAACGATCCGAGAAGTGTTCTTGGATCATGTGGTTTCGTCGCATAATTTTTATTTTAATTTCCGCTGCATCCAACAACTAGTACGACTAGTCATTCCTCGTCGTATTCCATACGATGCTCACGCTTCCGTGATGCGCTTGAGGATTATCCCATATCCTTCAATTGGTATCATAGCCTTAGGTCGAAGGTTTTGGATACGATCCATAAAACCGAAGGCGACTTGGGTTCGTTAGGGTTGCAAAGGTTTTATCGCATTTCATTTTTGCATCTCTGTTTAGTGTAAATTTTCGGCCCTATTTAAATTGTTTAAACACTAAAATAACACTTGGATTTTTTTCCATTAAATAAGAAAACCATAGGATCTGAGTTTACATAATTTGGATTCTGTTTGCTCGAGATATGGTTGTTTTAATGAACATGTATTCACTGTTGCGGGAACTGCGAATCTTAACATCATTAATGAGTTAATTACTGTTTTGATCCGCCTCGAAATGCGTGAAATATCGCTTAGGTTCTGCCCTAATCAAATTAGCAATATTTAAAAATTTATTTTGTCTAATTTGGATTTAAATTGATTGAGATACGTTAATTTTTAGTAAGTAGGGGTCACTACTGAAATTACTTTCCTAATCAAGAACCATGTGATTGTCAATTAGTGAAATTAATTGTTAATTTCATGAAATAATTATGGAAAATATTTGAGAAATATTGAATGATGATTATTTCCTTAATTGACTTGGCCTCAACCAATAAATTGATTAGATTGATCTAGATCATAATTGGAAACACAATCTTCAAACTCCTTGCTTGAATAGGATTGGGAATTTGTCTAACAAATTTTCTTATTATAAAAAATGTTTTGATTATTACTATATGGTATAATTTCGGTTGAAGAACCGATGATCATCTCAAGTACAAAGTGATTGACTCAACGTTATATTTTCCCGAGGCAGATATGGTGTCTAGTCGGGGATCGCTGGGGTAGCGGGTTGCACCAGATGTGGTCCGTCCCACACCCGCCGGTACTAGCCATGACAGCGGGTAGGGAACGAATGATGCCTGAGAGATCATGATGTATTTTTCTAATTATTAAAATTTGAATTAATACATATTTTGAGATAATACCTTATATTCAAGTAAAATCAAGTTTGTTGTTGAATTGGATTGAAAATTAATTTAATATGATTAAGTTAATTATATCCAATTAAAAACACTCTATTATGAATAGAGTTATTATTTTCCTTGGAAGAATTAATCATAATGAATATGATTAATGATAATTAATTAAAATTTGAATATGATATGGAGGATCACATAAGTGACATCCATGGTCTCCCGTCAAGGCGAAGGGTTTCGTCGCCAGATATTGTGTGTAGGAGACGCCTATCCGAAGTGGCAGCTCCTGCATACGATCCATTTGGATCGGGCTCGTTGCTTCTCAAAAGAGTAAGGACGTATGCGTAGTGACCCCAATTTCGGGTCCTCATATTATTGGGGCGATATTGGATTGCGCATAGCGAGTTGTATTCCTGTTGATGGTTGGTTCAATTAATGACGGGTCAACATCACCTTAGGGGTGGTGGGCCCGAGAGTTAAAGATCTAATTGGGAGATGCAAGTTGGACTTGCAAGGCGGAATGTGTTCCCGCTTCTTTTTATCCGAGTTACAAGTTCTCATATTATTGGGATGTAACAAAGATAAGGAAGGAGATCCCATATCTTGCTAAGATATAATGGTAAGTATATCTCTTACATTGAAAAGTGATTAAGGGAATGAACTTTCAATGTTGAAAAGGCAAGACAACCTTGATATAAAATTCATAAATCAAAATAAAATGTGTATATATATTTATATATATTTATGCAAATTTCTTATTTCAGATAATCCTTCTTTAATCCCAATCAATATTATACTCAATAATAACCAGTAGAATATCATGGATTGGACCTATGATCCAGATATTGTACTTGCAATTGGACACATAATGTATGTGGTTGCAATGTGCAAGTTTCCTCATAATAATGAGGAACTATAATTAAATAGACAATAGGACTAAAACCCTGGGGTTTGTATGTCTCTATAAGTCTTGATCTCATCGAATGTACTTTTGAAGTTACATGTCGATAATGATCTTAATTATCAAATAATCCTTATAAAATCTAAGAAGTTGTTCTGGCATACATATGTGCTCTCGACATATAATCATGAATGACATGGTTCTCTGCATTATGCAGAATGGTGGCTCTATAGGAGATGATGTATTCAAATTGTTTGAGTACCTACCTGAACCTAAGTTTTAAGAGTTTCAATGGATGTAGATATGATGAGTGTCATCATTCTACTATCTATACTCTAGTCATTCATGAAGCTTCATAATATTCATATTGTATGAATTGAAAAAGCATGTACAAATGTTGAATACTCTTATATTGAAATTGTTGATTTTAACGTAAGAGATCCTCTGTCTTGAACAATGATTGCTTATAGATAAAGGGAGCGCAGTGGAAGCATGGGTTGGACCCAAGTAAGAAGTATAGTCAAAGAGTTGACTGTACTTCTGTGACTTCCATATGACATCCAAAGAGTTGGATGAATGCCAATACTGCAATAAGTTGATGTGTTGATAGTATGACTATCAAATCTATCTAGAATCCTTAGAGAGGGAATCAGATAGTCCATCAGATTAATCTACATATAATCATTGATAATGACTAACTTATTTGATAAAATAAAGTCTAATAATTGTATCTCAATCTTCTAATGACACTTGCAATTGGTTGCATCTGTATTAGAATATTAGAAATTTGATCTTAAGGTTTAATGATCATCCATGTTGGAAGTGATGCAATTGTTGCAATAATTTCCATTTGATCAATAGACTTCATTTTTTCAGTGGGAACCCTTAGTCTTAGAGAATGTCTCTATGACCTGGATATTAGAATACACTCATGGTTTATTTCTAAATGTTGGGAATAAGCATGAATTCTTAAATAGACCCATCATAAAGAGTTATGATGGGGATATTTCAGATATTAATCTAACATATAGTGGACTCCACTACATTAGAATATTAATGAATGGTTCATTAAGATTTCTAATACTGAAAATTAAACCATTAAAGATCAATAGGGGGATGAAGATCATTTGATAATAATATAGCATCATGTTTTGGACATTTGTCTATTGATGTGGTCAATAAACTTATAAGAGATGAAACTTTAGATTGTCTAAATGTTCAAATCTTACATACTTGTGAATATTGTATTCAAAAGTCGAAATGTCCATTACACCCTTCCTTAGAAAGGTGTAAGATGTCAAGGTATTCGGGATCTCATACATATTGATGTATGTGAATCATATATATCATAGTAAACATTATGGATATGTGATATCCATTGATGATTATGTATGGTATGAAATTTTTTCTCTTCACCTAAGAAACCTTTGAAATGTTCAAAGATTTCTCAATTTTGGTTTAGAACCAAAGTTTGAAGGAAGATGAAATGAATTTGATCTAACCAAGGTAGCTTGTACCTATTAGATGAATTCAAGGAATACCTTATGGAGATGTGAATATCATTCCGATCTCAATCCTCCTAATAAACCTTAACTCAATAGAGTTGTAGGGGGATACAATTGATCATGTGTGACATGATTTGATCAATGATTAATCTTAGCATAATTATCTCTTAGTTTTCAGGTATATATATGTGGTGGAGACTACATTATATATCCTTAATAAGGTTCCATATGATTAAGCTGGAATCTGGTACTAGAGAGTACTACTTAATTAGGAAAATAAAGGATGGTATTGGATACCTACTTTATTACCTTGAGATTCTTAAAGGATCTCATCTCTGAGAATGTGATTCTTAGAGGATGACTCTCTTAAGAATCAAGATGAAAATGAAGTAAAGGAACTCATTTAACCTTGAGAAGATAACGAGGCTCCTGAAATCGGAAACTAAATAGATAATTAAAGGTGAAACATTAATACCTCTTCAAATAAGTTTGAGGATGGATTCCATGTGTAAGTTGAATCTGATAATGATCTGACTTCATGTGATGATGCTTCTGAAGATCATATCATGGAAAGATGGATGTTAGCAAAAAAGTCTAAAGTAGACTTCATATACAAATGTTGTATGTAGACCCTCGAGGATCCAAGTATATGGGTAAGACCCATTATGGTGTAAATAGATCTTCAAGAGGAAGAGGGAACCTGATGAGAAGGTAGAGTCCTTCAAAGCACGGTTCATAGCCATGAGCTACACACCAAAGAGAAGATATCGCTTGCGATGAGACTTGCTCTCCAGTGATCTTGCTTTAACCCATCAGAATATTGCTAACTATAGCTACACAACTTGACTATGACATCTTCATGATGTGAGTCATGATTGCATTCCTCTATGAATACCTCTCTGAGGATATTCATATGAAGAAGCCCCAGGGCTTCATGTTTGAGGAATGCAAGGTGTGCAAGCTAAAGAACTCCATCTTTGGACTCAGATAAGCTTCTTGTAGTTGGAACATAGGATTTGATGAAATTATAAATGTTATGATTTCAGTTAAAATCTTAATGAACCATGTGAAGCTTAGTGGGAGTGCCATTGTGTTCATCGTGCTAAATGTAGATATTATCCTAATCATTTGTAATGATCTAAGGATGATAATAATAAGTGTTTTATAATCTGGTTATCCCATACCTCAAGATATGATCTCAAGGATACCTCTTAGATCTTAGTTCTAAAGTTGTTCAGAAGTAAAGAGAAAAGGATATTGGGATCGTCACATTAGTAGTACACCTTGGACTTATTCCATTTTCTGGAAATATCCAAGAAAGGCTTCCTTCCCTTAAGATATGGTGGTGACCTATCTAAAGGGATAGCACCTCAGAGAGTTGAGGAAGTGAATGCTAGAACTGCTTGCACTTGTGCATCAGTTACGAGAAGCCAAGTGTATGCTAGATGTGCAAAAGAGCCAGATGTCTGCCATGCAGTGGGAGTCGTAATCTGTTACTAATCCTACTATGGAATAAAACACTTGATTGCAGTAATAATAATATCTTCAAAGATGGTGAAACTTAGAGATAGTGATCTCAAAGTCTTATCTTCAAAGGTTTAAGACCTTGTAGATACTGATCTATATGGGTCTTAACTGTAGATACCTTAGGAGATAGAGATCTATAGAAATAAAGGTATTCTGATAAGGATTATGGGCATACTAGTTATAATAATTATTGAGCTATAGTGTCAAGGGCACTATAACAAAATTGAGTATTGGTTGCATAAGATGCAACATTCGCATTGGATGCGAGCACTGTTACTAGGGGATATACAAGTGCCGTAAAAGGACTTGGCGTAGTCTCTTGGGAACAGAGTGATTGATCAGCTTACCTAGCTATTTCCTAAATAGCCTATGATTATCACATGAGTGTGGGTTTAAATGATTAGCCCATTATTGGCTCTTTGGTCTAGTCGGAGATTGTTGGACATGCGAGCCCACGGCGAGCCATTATGCAATAAATGTTATTGCGAATATCATTCCCTAATCTAAAATGAAGAATAAATAAATTGCATAAGAGGTCCCTTAGTACAATTAGGGTTATGTACCATGGCCATCTTGATGATCATACAACTGTTGATTCAATTATTGAATCATAGAGGCTGGTGCTTAGATGAACTTCTAAAGGGCTAGATTGAGGACTCATCAAGCACCATCAAATGATTGTTAAGAGATGATCTACATCCCAAGAAGGGGATGGCAATCCTTTTTCAGTTAGGCTGATATCTGACCGACCTCTTGACGCAGGTCCTCTGCATAGGAATAGAGATTCGGAGGTGTCAGATTAGTTAGCTCAAAGACTTGACTTAACGAGATCGAGATAACCAAAGTCCTATATCGTATGCTATCATGATATAGGCACACATCCTCTAACCAGAGACAGATGTGTTACTATATGTCTGAGTATGTACATTTGGCAGACCAATAGGTTGATGACCTAACCAAGGTCTATACACCGGCGCACTGGTGTGCATATAAGGGCATATAAGTAATACGATCTCTCAAAGGGATCATACATGTTCATTACTGAACTGGAAGACATGAGCTCACTCATGAGATGTTGGGAAGATCAAATTCCTTGCACGGTCGTCTCGCTTTGGAAGCTTGATTGAATTTGTAGGTTTGATATATACTTTTGGAAAGTTTTGATTGAGACCTAGGTATGATATTTACTTTTGGAAAGTATATGACCTATACCGACTCCCAATGATCGAGTGAGAAACATAATGATAAAACTCTGAAGTAGACAGTGTAAAATTGATCTTATACTTCAGGTTTATTCTGAGTCTTCCAGTATGCAGGATGTACATGTATTGGGAATACCTGAGGGTGATGTGATCATAAACGATTGTATAACCATGACGCTTCCATTCTTAGGGAGTGATGAAACAGGTCTGGATTTTAGTGACTCCTCTCAGTAGAGAAGTAATCTGATCTTAGTCCAAATATTGGACATTGATCTGAATGTGATTCAGATTCAATGAGAAGATTAGATTTGCAGTCTTGATTTAATCAAGCATCTATGGGTGGCCCGAGATCTGGATTTGAGATGTGATCTCAATATCCAAGTCACTATACGTGGAACAATACAATCGCCCTGTCCTTATATCCAAGTATTCGCGGAGAAAGCACATTATCCTTGAAAGAGTTCATGGATAATTCTATTGTTGATATTTGTATCCGAGCATTAAGAAAATGGATAATTAAATGTGATTTAATTATCATGAATAATATGAATTTGATTCATATTATAAGGAGAGTTATCTTAGATAAATAAATGTGATTTGATTATCAAAGATGTGAATAATTTGAATGTGATTCATATTATTTGGGCACGTGAGAATAGAGACCCGAGATGATTAAATGTGATTTAGTTATCATGGATATGAATAATGTGGATAGCACTATCCATATTATTCATAATATATTATAAATGTGATTTATAATGTATTAGAGAGAGCTAATTATAATTTATATTTGTTAATTAATTAAGGATGTGTATTGGATACACATTGTGTAATTAATTGAAAATGTAAATTATATTTTGTCTTGGGTTGTGAATGTGATTCACAATTTTCCGATGGCAAGATTGCAATGTTCACAAAATTAATTATGAATTAATTTTGAAGAATAAATAACAACAAAAGTTGTTGAAAATTATGGGAGAAATTAATGGAGATATGCAATCTCATGATATTGCATGAGATTGCCTCCACCATGAGGACATGGTGGACGGCTACACATTCCCACAAGGAATGTGGTAGCCGTCCCTCCCTTTCCTTATGGGGAGTGATCTCCATGCTAATTTCTCCTTAATTGCTTGATCTAATTTAGGATTGAATTATATTTGATGTATCAAAAATATTTGATGTAAATTAGATCATAAGTTGTTGGCTTTTACCAACAACAATCTTGACCATTGGATTGATCAGAAATCAATCTCAACCATTGATTTTATGAGTCCCATGGATTGAGATCCATGGATCCCAAAACCCTATAAATAGAGAGGCATACCATGCTCTCTTGGGACACATGCTTTGAAGCACATCTCTCTCACTCTCTCTCTCTCTACACTCCTATTCTCTCTCCCTCTCATGGCCGTCCACCATGGATGCCCTAGAGATGTTCTCCATCGCCGCAGCGTCGTCGTTATGCTGCATGATCGTCTGCTCGTGGATCTCCGTCTCCTTCGATGCGCCTCGCTCGTGAAGAAGACGTCGGATATCGTGTGTCGAGATTAGGAGACCCGCCGCTTGGATCATTAACATGGATTGCAAGAAGCACACGATTCATCCCCGCGCTCGCAAGCGTCTCCTCTGTCGGATCAGACTTGAGACAGGAGGTCTCTTCATTTAGAGACTCGATCACAATCACGATTCAAGAGGTAATCCTATTACTTGTTTGTGGTTTAGATGAAACGATCCGAGAAGTGTTCTTGGATCATGTGGTTTCGTCGCATGAGAAAATTTTTAATTTCCGCTGCATCGAGCAACTAGTACGACTAACGTTCCTTGTCGTATTCGATACGATGCTCACGCTTCCATGATGCGCTTGAGGATTATCCCATATCTTTCAGTTCCATCCTGGGCTGACCCATGTTATTCCTGATTTCTTGCGAGAACTCATGAACCATTTGAAGATGAAGATACTATTGAGCAAACAACTAGCAGAGACACCAACCCTAATCGACTTCATTTTCTCATCACAAATTTGTTGGGATTGGTTAATACTTCACAAATACACATCAAAGTGTGTAGGCTACCCGTGAGGCCACTAAAGAGGAGGGTTCATCTTGAGAGTCGAGTTTATTGGTGGATATGCATAAAAAGAAAAATCCGGATAAAACTCGTCCTAATAAAATGGAGGTGCACCGACTGGAGTAGAATGAAAAGAATCCATGAAGATCAGATTAAAGATGCTTGATAATCTCAGACAATCAATGTGGTTGTATTGACTCACAAGGCGAGTCAACAGTCGGTGTTTGACCACACAAATTCTGAAATTAATCAACAATTAACCCACACTAAAGATCAATAATTTAGAACTAATGTGGAGTTAAAATTTATTTTTAACTCTGCACAAATGGTGTATAGTGTCAAGTATGCAGAGAGTTCGAACACAGGGAGCAAGCAGGGTAGTTCAAGCAAATGTGCTCAAGTGAATGTGTGTGATGTGTCTACACTAAGCAAGCAAAGAAAATAAATTTTTGTGGGTTTTTAATTTTAATTTTTTTTATTTTATTTTAATTTTTTAATTTTGTATTTTGATTTTTAATTTTCTGAATTTTATAATTTTATATTTTATATTTTTCTTTTTTTTCAATATTGGAAAGCAAAGACAATGTAATGAAAGACAAGGTAAAATATTTATAAAAATGTGCAAAAATAACCAAAAAATTCAGAAATAAAGTATTTTTGGTATTTTTAGGATTTCTTACTGTTTTTGTGATTTTTGGGGATTTTTCAAGGTGTTTTTGGTATTTTTAAATACTTAAATAAGTCAAAACAGTGAAACAAGAGCTGGCTGTGAATAAAATGGGAATTAAAAATAGCAACCAGTACTCAAAAATTTTCACAATAATTTTCAAATAAAGATACTGAAATAGAGAACAAACAGGAGTTGAGTTTATATTTTTTAGAGTTTTCTACTATTTTATATATTTTTTTGAAGTTTTTGAGTCTTTTTAAATTTTTAGTGTTTTTCTTTTGAGATTTTTATTGGTTTTTGGACTGACACTAGAATAGGATAAAATAGACACTAGGTGAAATTTTTAGAATTTTTGGAGGGGTTTTCATATTTTTTTGGCATTTTCTAAGCTAGACAGTGCATAAAAAGCAAGTTTTTGATTTTTAATAAATGTGAAAGTAAAATAAAATCAAAAACTAAAATGATAGCGTAGAAGTACACGCGTCCAGGAACTAAACCCTATTTTGTGGAATTTTTGGACTTAAAATGATAGGTTAAATAAATAAAACAAGCATCCAATCAATGCACAGGCCTTTCAGGGGTATAAATGCAATTTAACATACATCCAGGGGCATACACGCAAATTTCCACAAAATATTGAACTGAATATTTAATTTGTAGCACCAAAATACAATTACAAAACCCGCCTGGGTAAGCTAGCAATTTTCCCACCAGGACGCGTGACTCGCACGCGCCTGGTGAGGACTGAAGTGTAATATCTCAAAACTCTGGGGGCTTATATGCAAAAAGTCCAAAAATATAACACTTGAAAGTGAAATTTTGGTACTAAAACAAAATACAATAATGGCCAAGGGTCCTTCTGCAAAATGCCCACACCTCACGTGTACAGGTCACGTGAGGTGACGTGGCGAAGGACCTGGATGCAAATATAGAAAGTACGGGTTGTTTGTGCAAATAAACCAAAGTTTTTACGCTACAGACAAAAGTTTAAATACTAAATAATAAATACAAAAGGTGCGAGGGTTGGAATGCAAAATACCCTCGACGCGTGGATCCAACGGCTACCGGTCTTCACTTATACACGTGGCGTGAATCCAACGGGTCGACGACGCTTCGTTCGGACGGCTGAGATTAGATCATCTGGGGATGATCGGACGGTGGCGACGGGGCGCGATCCAACGGCGGCTGCTCGACCTGGAAGAGCTCCTCAATCCGACGGTTGGGAGTCGATGAGGAAGAACAACGAAGGACGCCGGTGAGGCGAACTTCGCCGCTCCAGATCGTCGTCCTCCGGCGTAGTCAGGGCTTCAAAATGGACGTGGAGCGTCCCCTGGTCCTCCTCTAGCGACTGGTGGCGGCAAAAAGCCCCGGCGATGGCCGAGGGGCTCGCTGAAGGGCGGCGGAGCTAAAGAGCTCCGCTAGCTCCGACGAAGCTCCAGATTCGCCTCCAGGCTTCAATGATGGTGCTTGGACCTGCAAAAAGCATTAGAAGGTCCAGGGCAAAGTGCCTGGACCTTGAGTGGACCTAATCGATGCGAGAGGCGAAGTGGCGATGGGTGGCCGGAGGTGCGCTCCGGCGAGGATGGGCGATTAGGCGAATCACACGATGGATTTTAAAATTTCTTGAGGGCTTTCGTTCCTAAGACTCAGACTAAGCTAATGCACGAAAAATAAAGCGATGAAATGGCTTCCTCGACGGTGTAGACCAGAGGGAAGGTTACCTCAACCGTCGGAGTTGCGGGAGGTGGTGGAGACGCCTCCGACCTCGGCTGCCTTGGCTGAAGGCTTCGCGGTGGAGTTGTCACCTCCAGGAAGCGCTGAAGCTCGGAGTAGGCGCGGGGGGTGGACCGAAGGTGTTCAAATTCGAAAGGAAAGAAGGGGGGCTCATTATATTTGGTTTGACCCTGAGCTGCAGGGTCCAAAGATCAATGAGTATCTTGCAAATCTTGGGTCCAAAGACGAAGATTATTCATGGGCGAGCTAGAGGGAAGTTCGAGGAATAATGTTGCAGAAGGTTGCAACACAAAAAGGTGAAAGTTTTGGCCTCGAGAAATCCTTGAAGTTGGGTCAAAAACGAGGTTGTCAGGAGCTACAGGGGGTAGGGCGTCCAGTTGACCGCGGTCAACTGTTGACCCCTCCTGGTTGGTCCACGTGGACCAACCAGGAAAAACCCTGGAAAAACATTTTATTAATTAATTTAAAAATAGTAAATGACCTTATTAATTTATGATTATAAAATAAAAAATATTTGTTATTTTATGTAGTATTTTATTATGAATTTTAATTATTTTTATGAGTTATATTTTTACAAGTTACCTTTTTAACCCTATATAGGTATAATACATATGTATTTAAGTATTTGATTTTTATTTTGAGTATCTTAAATTTATTATTTTTATTTAGTCTTTTATAAAATTATAGCATACTTTTATATACACAAATATAATTTTATTTTATTTTTCTGATTTATTATATATGTTAAATAAAATATAAGTATAAAGAGTATAGGTATACATATAGGTAAAATACCTATGTATTGGGTATATGCAAGTATTTTTGTTTGGATTTCTTTTGTATTTTTATTCTGATTTTATTACACATATATATTATAAGTAATATTTACATAATTAAAAAAATATAAAAATGAATAAATAATGAATAAAGAATAAATTGAATATTTTATTCAGTACAAGTATACAATAGGGGTCCAAAACTCAACTTTCAAACCGTAGCTCCGCCAAATGCGAAACCACCACCATTAAATAGATTATTTTATTCTATATACAATTAAAGGTGAGCTTGCTACATTTGGAGTTTTTATTTGTGAGATACGGGTCTAGGAAGTTGAGATTCTGGAACTTTATTCAGACCATAACTTTTTATCTGTACATTATTTTTCTGTGAAATCAATTTTGTATTTTTCTTTATTTAATTATCTATAACTTTCATGTACAAAGTTTCTTTATTTGATGTATAAAAAGTGGAACAAAAAATAGGTCCCAAAATGAATAGGGAATGAATAGAAAATATAGGTCTTTCATCTGTATTTTACCCTTATCTCCCCCTACTTTATTCCTTGTCGACCTATTCATCAAGATGCCTAGGTCTCGGGGGTTTTGGGTCATAAAATATTTACAATATTTTATTCTTATTCTTTTCTTTTTTTATTCTATAATTTTGGCCTTAATTACAGCATTTTATACACTAATTGAATGCACATGCATGGATGCTAATATGCTTGATTTAAGGGTATTTACATGCATTTGCTAGGGTTTTTGGTGCCAAAATGATAGAATAAAGATGATGAAATGTGGATTCATCATCCCCCTATACTTTACCTTTGCTAGTCCCTAGCAAACACTTATGCAATAAGTGCAAAAAGAAACAGAAAGAAAAGAAAAAGAAGAAACTTGGATTTTATCTGATTATCAAACTTGTATTCGCAAAATCAAAGTTTGGAGCTTAAGTCGGACCTTTGGAATTTTAGTGCGGGCGGAACCTTATTGAGAACCGTGTCTGAAATCCAACAGCCCTTGAGAATCCCAAAACTCTATCCAAGTCTCCTTAATAGCCAGGTCAGAAATACTTCAACTCATACGCAAACTCTTACGACTATGAATCTGACTTGTACAGTGTAAGTGATGGTGGCTCTCCCCAACTGGAATGACAAAGAAACTGACTTCTCCAGTACGACAACCCAATGATTCCCTAATCCAATGACTCCATCCTCGAGGAGCGGGGTATTCCCTTCTAAGTTCAAGTGGCAACCAGCTCAAGAGGTGGGGGTGAAGAGAAGAATGGATGGTAACCAGTGTAGCTACCGATCCTTGGACGCAAGACCAGTGTAGTCAAGTCATCCTGCTGCAGGCTGACATATTTGACTTTGGAACTCAAGCTTGCTTATTGACTTTGTACATACTTGCAGGCTTTTTATTTTTATACATGCCTGAACATTTTTTTTTGAATACTATATACAACAGCATTTACATAAGGAGTTTTTCCTCTTGAGCCAGTAGACTATCCCTCTTTTGAAGCTTTATCGCAACCCACAGCCTCCTGTCTTTAGACTTCCTAATCACTGGACGGGTTGGGGTGCACTTCCCTCCCTAGAGGAGGACAAATGTTTCCACTTGTGTGCGTCTCATACCGGCAAATCCAATCCCCTCACCACTCCAACTGAGTTGAGCCATGTGAAAGGTGCATGTGTCCAAGTTAGGTCATTATCAACAAGAATTGTGCGTGTGCTCCGAAATATTCTACTTGGGCAGTCAAGAATCCATTGAACCAAGTCCCGTGATCCTCAAAGAATTAAGTCAACTAGACCTGAAGTACCTCAAACCCAGTTCTTATAAGGTTCCTGTTATTAGGTAGATTTTAAGGTCCAATCAAGCTCCAATCTCCAGATTTTACTTAGACTTGTTCAACTATCAAACTCAATCCGAAAAATGCGAATGCCATGCAATGCAATGCAGAAAATATTTTTGTGATGCAATTTTCAAAGATTTTGAACTTTTTATGGATTTTTGAAAATATGATGATGATGATGCATATGCAATTTTTTGTCTTTTTCAAAAAGATTTTTCAAATGTTTTTGGATTTTAATTTTGCAAATGTTTTTGGGAATTTTTGAAAACAAAAAGATTTTGGCTGAAAACTAGGTTAAAATATGTACACGGGAGTGCTTCTTATATACAAGAAGTGGATTTTAAGAATTTACAAGGGTAAGTGATCAATTTTATACATATATAAATATAGTGGATTTTGGTGTGATGTTATTATTCCTCAAACTTATTTGAAAACAATTTACACACACTTTTTTGAAAACTATAGTCCAAAATAGTTTTTACAAACATTTTACACACATTTGAAAACATTTTTGCAAAGGCTTTCAAAACAGTATATATAGGTTTTTCAAATCATTTTTGCAACCATTTTCAAACCATTTGCAAATCATTTTTCAAACATTTTATTTCACACAAAGAAAAGAAATTTTTACAAACCACACAATTTCACACAGGTTGAAAACATGTAACAAAATACTTTCAAAATAGTTTTCAATAGATGTTCACAAAGATTTTCAAACTATTTTTCAAACATTTTGCAAAAACATTTTCACCTGATTTATTAATCAGTAAATACAAAAAGAATCTGAGGAATAACCACATCTTTTTATTAAGGATTTTAAATGAATTTTAAAGAATTTTTAGCCATATTATTAAGAAAATATGAAAGTACGAGTTATGGCTAAAGTATATACGCAGTATATACGACCCCCCTATACTTAGCTTGAGCTATGTCCTCATAGATCAGAGAGAAAAGAGAAGACATAACTCGTACTAAGTATAGGAAAATCTAAATAATAAAGGAACAAATGAAGCAAACGAATGAGAAGTTGACCGTCCCCCCTATACTTAGGATGAAATAATCCTAAGTATAGCAGACTGTACACAAAGCAGGGAGGGTCAAGGGTGGGAATGAACAGATCGTACTCAGATTGTATCCCCCTATACTTAGGGTAAGATATCCCTAAGTATAGACAAGAAAAGGAGACAATAGAGAGGATTGAAAGAATAGAGAAACTTGGGGTGCCAGCCCCCCTATACTTAGGACAAAGTACGTCCTAAGTATGGAAAACTGTCTACAAGGGCGGCACCTTTTTGATAGAAAAAGAAGATAGAAAAGGAAAAGAAGAAAAGAAGAAAAGAGATATGAAGATGGATGGAGAGATCCTGAGTATATACACACCACTCCCCCTATACTTAGGGTGAAAGAAGCCCTAAGTATAGGCAACAACAAGAGTGATGACACGGAACGAGGAAAGAACACTCAACTCGTCTACCCCTCCTATACGTTGGACAAAGTACGTCCTAAGCAAGGCAAACACGAGAAATGGGTAGACGAGAAAAAACGGGAGATAGAGAGAGAGTCACAAGAGAGAATCTACAACATAAAAGGGTGATCATCAGAAGGTGGAAAGCAAACCTTCTTGCGGGACCGCTGAGGGATAGATCTGATATGATGTATGTCGACATCGGGGTCCACAGTGGACGGAGGCCGATCAGGGTCGACACGGTGAAGGCCCTCAGTGGAATCAAAACGGAAAGGGACGAACTGATCGATGGAAGCGGTATGGCTGGGTTCTCCCTTGGTGGTCCTATGGTGTGAAGGCACAGACGGGTGAGTGGAAGAAGTACGACTAGGTCCGGCCTTAGAAGTCTCGCTGATATCAAAGTGAAATGGGACAAACTCATCATCCTCGGAAGAAGTGTAATCGGAGTCGTCCTGCGAGTCCTCGTCCAGGTCAAAATCAAAAGGAACGAAATCATCTGTGGAAGTATACGAACTCTGTTCGTCCTCTATAATCTCAACCGGATCATCTTTCTCATCAAAAGGACCAAATTTCTGAAGAAAAGCGATCAAATCAACTTCGGCCTCTGGCCCATCAGAATCAACATGGACAGGAGCGGACTCATCAGTGGAAGTAGTCAAAGCAGGTCCGTCCTGTCTAGTCTTACATGGGTCATTTGTTTCCTTATGAGGTTTCTCAAAGTAATGGGCAACATCATAAACATCCTCAATTATTTTGGTATCTGCCCCCTGCTCAAATGGTTCAATCACATAAATACTCTGGATCTCATCAACACATCGCCACACACCAGGAGGAGGATTAGTGAGGTCCATGCTTTCCGATTTCCTCCCCTTTTGGGGGATCCGTCGGGTCTCATCAGGGATCGCTAAAGAAGTATCTCTAGTAGCATCAGGTAGGTCACATGCCTCAGAGTCAGCTATAATCGGTGAAGGTGCATCAGGTGCAGGTCTCTGGTCAATTCTGGGTGCGGTGATCGACACTTCGCTCCCGTAAACAGGACGGAAGCGAACCTCTCCTAATCCATAGTCAATAATGACCCTCGCAGAGGCGAGGAATGGTCGTCCCAGGATGATTGGAGATGGCTCCCCTGTGGAGTTCTCCATGGGCAACACGACAAAATCAACATGGTGGCTCGTGCCCTGAATAGAAATGACGGCGTTTTCAAGGACACCCTTCGGCCTCTTGATAGATCCATCAACAAACTAAACGATCATCCTGGTCTTCTTGAGAGGCCCTAAGTGAAGAGACTGTACCAGCGAGAAGGGTAATATGCTAATCGAAGCACCGCCGTCCAGGAGAGTGCGATCACAAGTATGGTCAGAGATGGTGCAAGTGATGAAAGGTGTAGCTGTGTTCTTCTTCTTGGGAATGGGACGGTGTGTGATGGCGAGGGCAGTGGCCATGGTCAGAATGTGACGCTCAGATCTGCTCCTCCGCTTTCTCTTCTTGGGAAGAGGAGCAGACATGTGGGTCATGGCTTGCTGAAGTGGGGTACGGATAATCTCATGAATAGCAGCCACCACTTCGGGTTCAGATAACATTTTTTTGAATTTTTGGACTTCCTCCATACAAGGGAGGAAGTCGGAATCAGCATATACACGAGGCATGCCAAGAGCAGTCTGTACAGCGGCATCCTCGAGGTCAAAGGTGGGACTGGGTGTGAATGCATGTGTGGTCCAAGGTTCTGGCAAGTGGACTCTCTTCTCAAAATCTTGATCATCCAAGTGTCTCCCGAAATCTTTTTGGATTTTTAAATTTTTCTCATTTTTTTGTATTTTTGGCGATTGCAAGCTCCCATGATCACCTACAAGTAAATCCGAATCCCTGACGGAAGGAGCATTAATCTGATTATTCCTCAGGATAGCAAGATTATCATTCAACAAATCAATGCGCTTTGTCATCCGATTCAGGATATCGCTCATAGAGATCGAGGGAGGTGACTCCATCAGGTCAGACTCGGGTGGATGTGAAGGTGGACATGGATAATACACAGGTGGGGGTGGAGGTGGATAGAAGTCCGAGTCGTGATACTGTGGCTGAGGCAGGTATGTACAAAAATCAGAAAAGATAGGAGGCGGGTCCTCTTGATAAAAGGGAGGTGGATCGGCTGGAGTGAACGAATGATCCGCAAAGTCCGGATAAAATACGCTCCAGTCGGCCATCTCGAAACAAAGGAAAAATGATCGGAAGAGCACGATGGTCAAGTCAAAAGAGTAGAAAAGAAGGCGCAAATGCGCAGGGATGATCTAGGACACACACAAAACAATCACAAGCAAAAATGAAAACAAGTCAAACCCTCAATTCACCTACTCAACTCGGTGAAGACCACAAATGCGGTCTTTTTATCTTGTCTGCTTTAGAGTTAGGCGAGAAGTCCAAAATTGCACAAACACTTAGGGGGCTGAATATGGGATTTGGGCACTAATCCTTAAGGTGTGCGCGAGCAAATAAAAGCGAAGATAATGAGGGGATTACTCGCCCCAAGACAATGTTTTTCTTTCTGATTGATTTTAGGGTCGAGTAATGTTAGCAGTCCCAATTTTATTGGTTATCACTTTTTTTTGGATTTTTTTAGTGAGAAATGCACGCGTCTAACGAGGATTCAATTCCTTTAAGCACCTAGGTTGGCAAAATTAGAGGTAGAGAGGCGGAAAAGCAATGCAAGCGATCAAAACGATGATGGATGCTAAAGCGTAAATGCTCACCTTGCCTCCAGCACTCTACATGCAAGGATGCTCAGCAGAATTGAAACATATCTATATGCAAATGCAAAAGCCGATGAAATCGCCCTAAGTTCAGAATTTGCTATTAGCGGGAAGAACCACAAGTTGACCGCCAATCCTCAACCCTAGAGTCCGGTCTAGGCTCACCCCTCCTCTGCTCAACACACTTGAGTTTAGGAGAAAGCGCTTTGCGGGGAGAGCTCGCGGCACGACGGATTGAAGGTGATGATCAACTGTTTAAAATTTTGACTAAGTCCAAACGAGACTATAGGTGCATGCAAAGGTATTAGGTGTTTGGCCTTAATCTATCGCAAGCAATCCTAAAAACTAAGGGCTCAATCACACAAAAGAAATGAAAAATAAAACCGGAAAACAAAATAAAAAATGCGAAGAAAACGCGAGAAAGCCGCGGCGAGCCCCCAGGTGTACAAACACCTGGAAATTAGGCTCAAGAGTCTAAGTCCGGGGGTACCTGTATTATTACAATAAATGGGTCTCTCTCTCACTACGAATTACAAAAATAAATGCAAGGAAATAAATGCTAAGGAGTTGTCTTAAAAAATTCCTCCAAGTCCTTCTTCATGCTAAGCTAAAGCCGCTTCACGTGGGTGCCAAGGTGCTCCAAGAGGGGCTCCTCCCTCGATCCACGTACCTCGCACGGAATCCAAATAAGGAGAGTGGTTAGACAATTCAAAAGATAAATCAAAAATAAGGATAATAAAACAAGCAGAAATAAAAGCCGCAAAGGTAGGCAAATAATCACAACACACGCAAAAACTCGAACTACGCGCTGTTGCTCCCCGGCAACGGCGCCATTTGATAATCTCAGACAATCAATGTGGTTGTATTGACTCACAAGGCGAGTCAACAGTCGGTGTTTGACCACACAAATTCTGAAATTAATCAACAATTAACCCACACTAAAGATCAATAATTTAGAACTAATGTGGAGTTAAAATTTATTTTTAACTCTGCACAAATGGTGTATAGTGTCAAGTATGCAGAGAGTTCGAACACAGGGAGCAAGCAGGGTAGTTCAAGCAAATGTGCTCAAGTGAATGTGTGTGATGTGTCTACACTAAGCAAGCAAAGAAAAGAAATTTTTGTGGGTTTTTAATTTTAATTTTTTTATTTTATTTTAATTTTTTAATTTTGTATTTTGATTTTTAATTTTCTGATTTTTATAATTTTATATTTTATATTTTTCTTTTTTTTTTTCAATATTGGAAAGCAAAGACAATGTAATGAAAGACAAGGTAAAATATTTATAAAAATGTGCAAAAATAACCAAAAAATTCAGAAATAAATTATTTTTGGTATTTTTAGGATTTTTTACTGTTTTTGTGATTTTTGGGGATTTTTCAAGGTGTTTTTGGTATTTTTAAATACTTAAATAAGTCAAAACAGTGAAACAAGAGCTGGCTGTGAATAAAATGCGAATTAATAATAGCAACCAGTACTAAAAAATTTTCACAATAATTTTCAAATAAAGATACTGAAATAGAGAACAAACAGGAGTTGAGTTTGTATTTTTTAGAGTTTTCTACTATTTTATATATTTTTTTGAAGTTTTTGAGTCTTTTTAAATTTTTAGTGTTTTTCTTTTGAGATTTTTAGTGGTTTTTGGATTGACACTAGAATAGGATAAAATAGACACTAGGTGAATTTTTTAGAATTTTTGGTGGGGTTTTCATATTTTTTTGGCATTTTCTAAGCTAGACAGTACATAAAAAGTAAGTTTTTGATTTTTAATAAATGTGAAAGTAAAATAAAATCAAAAACTAAAATGATAGCGTAGAAGTACACGCGTCCAGGAACTAAACCCTATTTTTGTGGAATTTTTGGACTTAAAATGATAGGTTAAATAAATAAAACAAGCATCCAATCAATGCACAGGCCTGGCAGGGGTATAAATGCAATTTAACATATATCCAGGGGCATACACGCAAATTTCCACAAATATTGAACTGAATATTTAATTTGTAGCACCAAAATACAATTACATAACCCGCCTGGGTACGCTAGCAATTTTCCCACCAGGACGCGTGACTCGTACGCGCCTGGTGAGGACTGAAGTGTAATATCTCAAAACTCTGGGGGCTTATATGCAAAAAGTCCAAAAATATAACACTTGAAAGTGAGATTTTGGTACTAAAACAAAATACAATAAAGGCCAAGGGTCCTTCTGCAAAATACCCACACCTCACGTGTACAGGTCACGTGAGGTGACGTGGCGAAGGACCTGGATGCAAATATAGAAAGTACGGGTTGTTTGTGCAAATAAACCAAAGTTTTTACGCTACAGACAAAAGTTTAAATACTAAATAATAAATACAAAAGGCGCGAGGGTTGGAATGCAAAATACCCTCGGCGCTTGGATCCAACTGCTACCGGTCTTCACTTATACACGTGGCGTGAATCCAACGGGTCGACGACGCTTCGTTCGGACGGCTGAGATTAGATCATCTGGGGATGATCGGACGGTGGCGATGGGGCGCGATCCAACGGCGGCTGCTCGACCTGGAAGAGCTCCTCAATCCGACGGTTGGGAGTCGATGAGGAAGAACAACGAAGGACGCCGGTGAGGCGAACTTCGCCGCTCCAGATCATCGTCCTCCGGCGTAGTTAGGGCTTCAAAATGGACGTGGAGCATCCCCTGGTCCTCCTCTAGCGACTGGTGGCGGCAAAAAGCCCCGGCGATGGCCGAGGGGCTCGCTGAAGGGCGGCGGAGCTACAGAGCTCCGCTAGCTCCGGCGAAGCTCCAGATTCGCCTCCAGGCTTCAATGATGGTGCTTGGACCTGCAAAAAGCATTAGAAGGTCCAGGGCAAAGTGCCTGGACCTTGAGTGGACCTAATCGATGCGAGAGGCGAAGTGGCGATGGGTGGCCGGAGGTGCGCTCCGGCGAGGATGGGCGATTAGGCGAATCACACGATGGATTTTAAAATTTCTTGAGGGCTTTCGTTCCTAAGACTCAGACTAAGCTAATGCACGAAAAATAAAGGGATGAAATGGCTTCCTCGACGGTGTAGACCGGAGGAAAGGTTACCTCAACCGCCGGAGTTGCGGGAGGTGGTGGAGACGCCTCCGACCTCGGCTGCCTTGGCTGAAGGCTTCGTGGTGGAGCTGTCACCTCCAGGAAGCGCTGAAGCTCGGAGTAGGCGCGAGGGGTGGACCGAAGGTGTTCAAATTCGAAAGGAAAGAAGGGGGGCTCGTTATATTTGGTTTGACCCTGAGCTGCAGGGGTCCAAAGATCAATGAGTATCTTGCAAATCTTGGGTCCAAAGACCAAGATTATTCATGGGCGAGCTAGAGGGAAGATCGAGGAATAATGTTGCAGAAGGTTGCAACACAAAAAGGTGAAAGTTTTGGCCTCGAGAAATCCGTGAAGTTGGGTCAAAAACGAGGTTGTCAGGAGCTACAGGGGGTAGGGCGTCCAGTTGACCGCGGTCAACTGTTGACCCCTCCTGGTTGGTCCACGTGGACCAACCAGGAAAAACCCTGGAAAAACGTTTTATTAATTAATTTAAAAATAGTAAATGACCTTATTAATTTATGATTATAAAATAAAAAATATTTGTTATTTTATGTAGTATTTTATTATGAATTTTAATTATTTTTATGAGTTATATTTTTACAAGTTACCTTTTTAACCCTATATAGGTATAATACCTATGTATTTAAGTATTTGATTTTTATTTTGAGTATCTTAAATTTATTATTTTTATTTAGTCTTTTATAAAATTATAGCATACTTTTATATACACAAATATAATTTTATTTTATTTTTCTGATTTATTATATATGTTAAATAAAATATAAGTATAAAGAGTATAGGTATATATATAGGTAAAATACCTATGTATTGGGTATATGCAAGTATTTTTGTTTGGATTTCTTTTGTATTTTTATTCTGATTTTAGTACACATATATATTATAATTAATATTTACATAATTATAAAAATATAAAAATGAATAAATAATGAATAAAGAATAAATTGAATATTTTATTCAGTACAGGTATACAATAGGGGTCCAAAACTCAACTTTCAAACCGTAGCTCCGCCAAATGCGAAACCACCACAATTAAATAGATTATTTTATTCTATATACAATTAAAGGTGAGTTTGCTACATTTGGAGTTTTTATTTGTGAGATACGGGTCTGGGAAGTTGAGATTCTGGAATTTTATTCAGACCATAACTTTTTATCTGTACATTATTTTTCTGTGAAATCAATTTTGTATTTTTCTTTATTTAATTATCTATAACTTTCATGTACAAAGTTTCTTTATTTGATGTATAAAAAGTGGAACCAAAAATAGGTCCCAAAATGAATAGGGAATGAATAGAAAATATAGGTCTTTCATCTGTATTTTACCCTTATCTCCCCCTACTTTATTCCTTGTCGACCTATTCATCAAGATGCCTAGGTCTCGGGAGTTTTGGGTCATAAAATATTTACAATATTTTATTCTTTTTCTTTTCTTTATTTATTCTATAATTTTGGCCTTAATTACAGCATTTTATACACTAATTGAATGCACATGCATGGATGCTAATATGCTTGATTTAAGGGTATTTACAGGCATTTGCTAGGGTTTTTGGTGCCAAAATGATAGAATAAGGATGATGAAATGTGGATTCATCAATGCTCCAGTCAGCTATCTTCATTTTCAAGAAGTAGGGATCAGGGAGAGCACACATGTCAAGTCAAAATATGAACAGAAAAAGGCACGAATGCGTAGAATGATCAAACACACACAAAATAAAATAAAAAACCCGTGAATTCACCAACTCAACATCGTGAAGACTGCGAAGTTTGGTCTTTAATCTTTTTTATTTAGAGTTCGACGAACAAGCAATTATATACAAGCTCACAGGTGCACTCGTCTAGAGTGGTTGCATCTGCATCAGTGTAGAACACCTACTATTACACCGAACCACTTCATCTAAAGTCGGAGGCAAGTGCTTGTAGCAATAATAGGGCTCAAGAGCCGACCCAAGCGCTTAAGGCACAAATTCATGGATGGGGGCTTTAGTTCTTATGTGTATGTGCCTTACTCAGTCTGGAATGTACCTTTGAAAATGAGAGGGTTACTATACCCAAAGTAGTGATTTATATCATTACATTTAGACTTAGGGTCAAGTTCAGTTAGTAGTCCCAATTTTATTGGTTATAACTTTTTTTGGTCTTTTTGAAAAAGAAAATGCCTAACATATTTGTTGATTTCTTTTATTGCTTAAGTGAAAGAAATAGAGGCAGGAGTTCTGAAAAGCTGATGCATGAAAATCAATGAATGTGAATGCTAGAGATAGGGATGCATTCAAGACTCTAGCAGTCTATATGCAAAATGATCAACACATAAAATTAAAAATACCCTATATATGTGCAAGCGAAAACCATCCTAGTAGGAACTTCTACTCGGGAGCAAAGATTTATTAATTTGATTAAGTCCAACGATCTATATGAACATAATTCTTTTTGGTTTGTGGGCATAAGTCTACCTATCTCATCGAAGTAAAAACCTATAACTAGGGGCCTTAAGCACACAATACAAAGGAAAAGAAAGTAAAAACTCAAAATACGTGAAATACAATTTAATAAGAAGAAAAATAGAGAGGATAAAAGGAGGAAGGTGAAAAAACCGTAAAATCGAGCAGACCCCCAGGTGAATAGACACCTGATGAAATGGGTATGTAAAAAGTATTTGAATGTATGTCCTTGTATTATTACAATTTATAATATAAAAATAAAAGCATTTCTCTTACAAAATAAACAAAACTACACTAAAGTCAATGTGATGATAGGATCCTTGGTATTCTATACTGCTCTCTCCTACCAACATGCAAACAAGGGGCTGGTCTCTGCTCTACTCGGCTGCCTTGGTCTCCTAGAAGACCTTTCTCATAGAGCGGGCCCTTGTAGAATAGTCAACAAAGAAAGATAATTAGCACATATATATAATTATTTGAAAAAGAAATAAAGCATGAAATAAGATAACTAATATGCACAAATAACCTATCCTACATGTTGCTCCCCAACGATGGTTCCATTTGATAATTCATATGTGTGAGCGACCTAATGTCTGATCTTGGAGAAGCATGCGGTGTCCGACAAGTCGGATCTTGCAATCGTTGTATCGAGCCTTTCTCGGTTCTCAACACTCAAACAGTATGAATAGATCAACATTCAACCCACAACATAGATTAAACAATAAAAAAAGATGGGGTGAAATTTATTATACCCTACCAAAAATGTTTATAGCAAGCTAGCGTAGGGGTCAAACCATTAAGAGCATAGAGGATAGGTATAGTTATTATCAATTAGGAAAAACAATAATTATTATTTTTTAATCTTTTCCTATTTTTTTATTTTTGTGGGTCTTTAATTATATTTAAAATTTATGTATTTTTAACTATTTTATATTTCCCATATTTTTATATTTTATTTTCTTCTAATTTTGTAATTTTTATTTTCTTTTTATTTTTAAAGATATAATACATAAGGATATGTAATTATAATAATATTATGTATATTATAAATAATATAAAGGGAAATAAATTTTCATATATATATATATATAAGAACAATCCTTTTTATTTTTTTAAGGTTTTAAATATATAATAGTTATTTATAAGTATTAATAATTATAGTTAGTATAAAAGTATTATAAGGTATATATAATACATATAGGGTTTTGTAATTTTGAATATATGTAAATATAGTCAAAATTTAGAAAATAAAATGTTTTTTTGTGTTTTTAATATTTTTCTATGTTTTTGTAAATTTATATATAATTCCTTATATTTTTATGTATTTTAATGTATTTAATATATCAAAATAATGAATATAATATATAGGCCAAATTGTTTTATGTATTAAAAATAGATAATCATGTCAATATTTTCCAAAACTATTTTTAATATATAATAGAAAATGATATTTTTTGATTTTTAATGAAGGTTTGCTGATTTTTATAGAGTTTTTAGGATTTTACATTTTTTAAAGTTTTCTTTTTAATTTTAGTGATCTGTGGTCTGGAGGTATAATATATAGTAATATATGACTCTATTTTTTGGTGTTTTAAAAAGTGGTTTTCTATTTTTTTTAGATTTTTATATTAAAACTGGGAAACTAATTATACTTTTTAAGAAAAATGGGAAAAATGCAATAAATGTTTAAATAAAATATCAGAGTGTATCAACATCATGTCAAGCATATACCATAATTTTCCAATTCATTTTAGAACATATGAGCTATTTAATAAAAATAGAATACATAGATAAAAATATAAGCCATATAGGGGTATATTTGCAACAAAAAAAGTATAAGGGTCACTGTGTAAAATATCTACTAAATTTAGCACTTAATTTATAATTTATCGAACTAATTATAAATACCGAAAGCTAGCATGGATTTTGTACAAAACTCACAATGCCTCATGCGGTACAACACATGAGGTGCGAGGAGTAATATGAAATAATCAGGAAGTACAAGGGGTCCTTTACAAAAAAATTACAAAAGTTTTAAAGCGTACACAAATATTTACATGATATATATGTAAATACAAAAAGGCGGTGGGGTTAATTTAATATTTAACTAGACGTGCTTCAACAGACGGTGCTCTATGCACCACGTGTATCGATCATGCGCCCCTCGTTACGCACCATTTCACCTAAAATGAGCGGCCCAGATTAGATATGGGTCGTATCTTCAATCAGACAGCTTTGTGGTGCTTTGAATACACTCAGATGAACAATCTTTAGGTGAGCATTGGTCGACTATATCTCCTTCCTTTGTGCTTCTCCATTGTTTCAAATCAGCCCAGATCGATCTTAGGAGCTAGCCGCACCTAAAGATACCTTCAAAGGGGTCCAGGTCCAAGTGTTAGGGACCTGGAAGCTCTCTAAGTTCTCGGGCACCAGGAACTTAAAGATGGGCATCACTCCATCTCCAGATGCCTCTTCAAGGCTTCAGACTTGCACAAAAATGAAGGGAGGCAGAAAAATAAAGTTGGGCACCAGGAACTTAAAGATGGACCACCTCGACTATTGGTTAAAGTTGAACAATAGAGGAATGGATGGGGCGGATGAGCTCCAGGAGGAGATGGAAAATGAAGCTCGATTCACCTTTATTCGTGCGGAATCATGGGTGGATTGGTGGGGGGTTTGCGAAGAATGTGATGAGGAAAGAAGGGGGAGTGAAAATACGGGTCGAGCACAAGTGGATGACTATGATTTTAAGTTGGAGCTTAAGGATCCAACAAACACAAATATGTGAAATTAAACTAATTTAACTACAAATTCCATGAATTAAAATCTACACTAAGATGCTGAATTAAATTGCGAAAATAAAACCTAACAAACAACTAGTACCTGGCACTATCAGCCAAGGAGTAGAGAGGCCCTTTAGTGTGGGCTTGGGTCGGTGTCTCCTTTCTCTTCCTCTCCTCCAAAGAATACATCTACAGAGTGGTAATCCTCATCATCAGGACTATAACCATCACGCCCTCTGAGTTTTCCTCATCTCTCTTCCGATCTTCTCCTCAGATCGTTCAACATCTCTTGGAAGGCAACCTAGGAAAGTGCTTGGTCGGTCAACTATTGTTGAATTGCCTGAATGGAGGCTAGCAACTAGTTGTTGACCTCATTCTAACTTGTGCCATGCTCTTGATTCTGCTCACTAATCCGCAACTGTGGACTCTATGGTCCCTTTCCTTTACCTTGGGGAGCCATTTTAGAATTGGAATCATGCTCGGGCTCCCAATCGGGTTGTGAATCTACATTGGGAAATAATACTTGATCAATCATAAAAAATGATGGAGAATGTTTGAGATGTTAGTCTGTCTCGAACAAGGAATTTCTTGTCAAAAGAAAGGTGGTAGAAGGAAGGGGATCGAGACAAGAATCTTCTCGATTCCTTAAGTAAGTGAAAAATAAGGGAGTCCAAGGAGAAGTTCATAGGGTCCGTCCTGTCTTCTTTCAGATCACCCCTTATTCTGGCAGATGTTGAACCTAAGGAATCTATGTAGTTGTCGACGGAGTCCCGATTAAACAATCCAAGGGTCGACATCTTAAATGCAAAAAGGAATATTGATGAAGGATGAAGGATGCAATGCTGAACATGAAATAAAATGAGTGTAAAACAATAAAAGGCTCATGATGAGCAAGGTCAAAGGGGGAGTGCGAAAAGAAGAATGACAAAAATACGCAAGTACACGGGACTTCGATCTTTGAACCTTATGCTAAGCAAACAATGATTAAACAAAATTGAGTTCACCAACGCAACGCATGTGAAGCTGTAAAGGTTCAACTATTTTTATCTTTTCAATTTTAAGAGTTGTGATTCAAGCAAAAATTGTCATGGGTCCTTAATAGCTAGTCTAGAGGAGAGCATGTACCTCTAGGAAAGTATCCCTGCAATTGTTCCACCTCCTTTATATCATGCGATATGTACTTTTTAAGGTCCTCAATACTGGTCCCGGGTGGCTACTTAGCCAAATAAAAGAGAGAGGAAGCTGATAGATGAAACCACTACTTCCCCCAAAAGTGGGGTACTCGGATGCAAAACGATGAGACAGACACACTCGTGAGGGCATGGCCTAGGCTCAATACTTAAAACCAAGTCGAGTGCTCCATATAAGGTGGGAACACTGTCGTTGACAAGTCCCTACTCAGTCACGTACGATAGAAGCGTCAATAATTTGTCGGTCCTAGGTGGTAGTTGAGGCAACCATAGATCGGGTTTTTAGATCTATTCCTTAAGGGTCGTGCCTCACTCAGTCTGGAGTGTACCTGAATGCAGTGCAGGCTTTATGAACCCCAAACATTGATGATTTTTATTGAGGTCAAAGTTCAATTAGCAGTCCCCTTTGTTTTAATTTTTGATTTTCATTTTTTTAGTATTTTCAATACAAAAGTTACCAACGATTTTTTATTTTCTTTTTACCCTAAGTGATCAAAATCAGAGGGAGAGTACACAATGCAAGGATACATTAAGATGGAAATCTCACCTTTGTGTCTGAATGATGACTGCTCAGGTATAAGACTTATAATGCTTCTCAGTGCTCTTCATGCGGGATGCAAGGAAAAAATTTGTAAACCTGATCTAAATGAACGAAATGCAAATAAAGAAAATCATCCTAAACAGGAGTTGCTATTAGCATGAAGCACCAAATGCTAAATACTAGAAGAGAAACCTAAGAGTATGGACTTGGAGGTTCCTCGGTGCCCACTGCATGGGTCCGGCAAGCGTTGTATGGAGTCCTCTCACGGTACATGGTTTCAAGTCCAAGTAATCAAAAATTAAGTTTGATCCATGTCTAAACATAGAAACTATAGGTACATGCAATATATTAGGTGTTTGGCCATAGATTACCGAGTAAGCAATCCTAAAAATGCTAAGGGCTCATTCTACAAAATAATGAAAATGAGACAGAAAATAAAAGAATGTGGAAAATAAAGAAAATAAAGGTGTTAAAAACTCGAGAAAATCCGGTGAGCTCCCAAGTGAACAAACCCTTTGAAATTGTGCCTGAGTGTTCAAGTCCAAGTCCACCTATATTATTAAAATTAATAATGTAAATAAAAAACACTTTGTCACAAAATTTAAAAAAAGGTAAGTATACTAAAGGTCCTTCTCCTCTCTATCTCTTGCTCTCTCCAAGTATCTAGCTAGTGGAATAGACACTCTCCTCGTAGCTAGGTTGCTCCAACCACCTAAGTAGTTGTCGTCGCCTCGAGGTCCCTCATAAGAAAAATAGGAGAGACAATATTAGCACATGTAAACAGTTATATCAAATAAAGAGAAAATAAATTAAGAGAAATATTGAAGGAAAAATAGACCCAAAAGTCTATCGTACGTGTTGCTCCTTGGCACCAAGACCATTTGAAGAGTCGGATTTTACGAGGGTCTAATGGGGTCTACACAAGGCGCTACCTACACTGTCATTGAGGTGACCACTCACTACAGCTGACTAATCAACAATTAGCCCACAACTGAATATAGCAATAAGCAGCAAAGCTAAAATTTATTTTAACTCTACAAAAGATGTGTAAAGGGCATGTAGTGTAGAGTGTCGAACACAAGGAGAGCGAGTAATAGATAACAAGAATTGGCAAAAAAGACAACAATTGTTTTTTGGTTTTTGTAAAGTTTTTTCATTTTTAGTGAGGTTTTAATTATTTAATGTTTATATTTCTTTTTACATTTTCTATTTTTAAATTTCCTTTTTCTCTTTTATTTATATAAGGTATATAGATAATGTCTATAGTTATATTGTAGATAATATATAAAATAGATATTCGAAATAGAAAGAAAAATTAGAAAATACCCTAAAGTGTAGTCTTTTTTTTTTTTCAGGGTTTTTAACAATTGTAATAATAATAGTAATGATATAAGTGAATCTATCTATTTAAATAAATGTGGCATTTTAGATTTATAAAACAACAATAAATATTTCAAAATCAGAAAATGAAGTGTTTTTTTGGATTTTTAGAACTTTTATCTATTTTGATATTTTCTCAAGATTTATACTATTTTTTTGTTTTTTTGATAGATAAAATTGATAAAATAGTGAACAATAAAATACAACAGACTAGTTTTGGACTTCAAAAATTGGTAAAAAGCTCAAAAATTTCCAAAAGTAGTTTTAAAGTATAGGAAACATAACAAGGAATTCAGAATTAGTAATTGCTATTTTTGGATTTTTTTAATAAATTTTCAGGGTTAGAGATGTTTTCTTATTTTTTTAGTTTTTTTGATTTTTAAAATGATTTTTGATATGTAAGTGTAAAATACAATAATAATAGACCCTAGTTTTTTAGAATATTTCAAAACATTTTCCTAATTTTTAAGGATTTTTAATGCTAATAGGGAACCAATGTAATATTTTTGGATTTTTAAATATAGGAAATTGATATTAAATGTCATATGAAAAATCGATGTGATGAAATATAACATGAGGTACTTATTGTAAAAATACTATGAATTTAAAATGCAAAACAATATTTTTTAATAAACAGAATAAAGGAAATAAAAATATATTCTTGGTAGGGACTAAAATGCAAATAAAATTAAATACAAATTAAATCTAAAACCACTTTCCAAAGTATATGGGCCTCTGCATAAATTACCCACGAATATTTAATTCATTCCACATTAGTAAGGGTATAAATGTAATTTTAAAGATACTTAGGGGGTATACACGCAATCGTCCCTAAAAATTTTGAACTAGAATACAAAATCTCTGGACTAAATAATAGCACACAAAGATAGGGGGGTCCTTGCAAAATTCCCACCACCTCACATGTATGATCACATGAGGTGACATGGCATAAGTGCAAATAAAACAAATACAAGGGGCTACTTGCAGAATAACCACAAGTTTTACACTACAAACAAAAGTTTCAGTATAAAAAATAAAATGTAGAAATGCAGAGGATTAAGGGTAAAATTACCCCCTACAAGAGCTGGCGGGCGGCTTGGATCACTTCGCTTATCCACGTGGCGCATAATGGATGGTCGATACCCCTTCACATGGATGGTGGAGATTAGTTCTTCATTTTTTATCTGATGACTAATGGATGAAAGATCCAACAACAACTTCTACACCTGGACCTCCTCGTCGATCCAATGGTAGAGGGCATGGGAGGACAGACATGGAAGAATGCTTGTGCATTCAAGCCTCGATCTGCTATCCTATGTGACTCCTATGGTCTTGGGCTTCGCGACGAGGTACAAAAGGCTCCTAGTGATCTTGGCTTGCTCCTATAGGTCTCAGATGGGATGCAGGGTAACCGAAGTGAGCCCGACAATCAAGGAAGGAATGAGGCTCTAGGTTCTTCTCTTAAGTCAAAATTCGACCCTCGATGGGTCTTGGGGCCTCCACAACATGGACGGAAGCTTAGCGCGTGTGCACAGACACGAGGGTTTTAGGGGTCTTGTTAGGTGAAAAATAATGGAATATGAACAAGGGCGTAGGTTCTCCAGCGTACGATGAAGGAGGATAATCGATTCCCTTATCCAGTGAGGATCAGGTTGAATGGAGGTGTGTGGGGCATTCAAAACTCGAAGAGGAAGAGAATGGCATTGTCAGGCAGGTTGAGGATTGGTTAGATGACGACGAAAAAGTGGTTGGAGAAGAAGCTCCAGTAAACTTCGATTAGGAAATTTAAGAAATAAAATGCGAAAACAATCAAAACTGAATCCTAAACTGGGCTATCTATGATGCTAGGAGCACAAAAAAATAAAGAAAACTAAGGTTCTACCTGAGAAGTAGGGAACCAAGGCAGAGCTCCTCCAACCGTCCTCTTCCTCTATGCCAAGCGATCGGGCGAAGTTGTTGCTGTCGCTAGTGACCTCGAGGACCAAACAACTCGAGAATTTCGAATATCAAGCAGGATCAAACTTCAAATGAGGGTCGACGACCTTGTTTTATACATGCATGCTTTGACCAATGGTAGGGTTTGCTGCAACACCATCAATCGAGGAGAGACGCTTGTGTAATAGACCGATGATCGAGGATCACAATTGCTAAAGGAATCTAAGTATGAAGATGTATGGAGGAGTGGAGAAAAATCGATGAAAGTCAGTCGGTCTGTGTGGCTACAAGACCTAGGGTTGTGGAGATCACAGTTGACCAGCGGGTCAACCAAGGCTGCAACCCTCTTGGTTCATGTAGGCTAGAACAAGACAAAATCGAAAAGAATTCAAAATAAAATAGTAAATTATTTATTTAATTTTTGTTACAACATGAAAAGTATATATTATTTTATGTAGTATTTTATGGTGATTTTTATTTTTTTATACGACTTAATTTATTACATGTTACTTTTTACATGTATATTATTGGTAGGGAAATAGGGAATATGCACCAAGGTGCATATAAGTTTACATGCACCTGTGTCCCTAACTTCCATTTTTTATTTCTTTGAAATTAAACCATGGTTGTTTTAGTTCACCATATGTCATCACGCTATCATTCCAAATTCAACATAATTTGAGGCTTCTATCCCCTTCATAAGGATCGTCAAATTTTAACGATCTCAGAATTAAAATTGACCTTCTCCATATTAACATGTTAAAAATGTATGTTTTACATGAAATTTGGAACACATTTTCCACTTATCATTTTAAGTACATCCCCCAAGTTTCATTTCAAAAAAGTCTAAAAAGTTTAAGTTATAAGCACCAGTGCATGTAAACTTACATGCACCTAGGTTTATACTCCCTATTCCCTTGGAGGATATTTACCTATATTTTGGTTATTTTAATTTTATTTTGTATTATAGATTTTATTATTTTATATACATAATTTATATATTTCTAACTTTTTAAAATACACACAAACATATATTTATTTGTTGTATTTCTCTGAATTGGAATGAGCACTTAATTAATTATATATACTACTTATATAGGTATAAGTAGGTATATTTCATCTATGTATCATAATTCTCATATTTATTTTGAGGTGTTTTTAATTGTTTTTTTTGGTTTATTTAGGTACATATATTGTAAATAATATCTACAAAATTATACAAATAAAAATTCACGAAAAATATAAAGAATAAATAAAATTAAAGGGTCCAAAACCTAACTTATGCATCCTAACTCCAAATTAAATGAAACCACTTTCATTAAATATCTAATTAAGAGTTATATACAATTACAATTATATTAATGAGTTATGAATTCATATGGAGAAGATATGACTCTGTGAAGTTGGGATCTTAGATTTTTATTCTGACTATTGAAAGCACAATATGTATTATTTTTATGTGAAATAAATTTTGTATTTTTCTATATATTTTTCTCCACAATTTTCCTGTATAAAGTTTATTAATTTGAGTAACTAATAAATAATAAAATGGGCCTAAAATAGATCTATTGAAGAATAATTAAATAGGGATTTATTGTATTTCTGGTCCTTATCTCCCCCCTATTTATTCCTTAAAGACCCAATCATCATGATGCCTAGGTCTCCGGGTTTAGTGTCATTCAATACCTTTAAAATTTCAATTCCTTTTCTTTTCTTTATTCTTTTGTTTTAGCTTTAAATACAATATTTTGTACAATATTTATATATTAAAACATATGTTATTTTATGCAAAATAATGATATATACGTGCATTTAGCTAGGGTTTATAGGCAAAATGAAAGAATAAATGTGATGAAATGGAGATTCACCACCCACCTATACTTTCTTCTAATAGTCCCTAGCAAACACTTATGCCTATAGGTGTGGAAAAGAGAACTTGGATTGATTTTAACTTTCAAACTCATCTTAACATAATCAAAGTTTGGAGCTCAGACGGACCCTTGGAAGTTAGGTTTGGTCAGAACCTTGTTGGGAAGCACATTTGAAATACAAGAACCTATGAGAACCCCGAAACACTACCCAAGTCTCCTCAAAAGCCAGGTCTAAACATGTCGATGTCATAAGTAGTCCCTTATGACTATGAATCTAACTTGTACATCGTCAGTGTCATGAACCACCTCTCAATTGAAGTGGTAAAAGTTAGTCTTCTCCAACATGGTGACCCTAATTCCCCAATCCAATAACTCTTTCCTTGAGAAGCGGGTATTCCCTTTAAGTTCAATTATAACCGATTCAAGAAGAGGAGGTGGAGAAGAGAATGGATGGTAGCCAATGTAGCTACTATCATAGAATGCTTGACCAATATAGCCAAGTCATCCAGTTGCAGTGTCAAATATATCTTTGACTTTGAAGCTCAAGATTGCTTATTGCCTATATACATACTCCTATGGGGACTGTTTTTTCCTTAATTTTTGCCCGTCTATTTTTTTGGAGTTTTTTATTTTTACATTTTTAAATAATATATACAACATCATTTACATAAGGATTTTTTCCTCTTGAGCCAGTAGACTACCCCTCTTTTGATGCACTATTACAACCAACCGACTTCTATATTTATATTTCTTTGCTACTTGATCGGGTTGGGGTACAATGGCCACAGATGTGTGACTTCCGATGTTTCCATTGGTTTGTTTCTCATGCCAGCAAATCCATCCCTTTACTACTTCAACTAAGGTGAGCAAAGTGTAAAGTGTAGTGTGAAAGATAGGTCACTGTCAATAAGAGTCACGTGTGTATCTGAAATATCCTACTTAGGTAATCAAGATGACACTGAACCTAGTCTTTGTGGTCTGAAAGAATTAAGTCTAGCGAAAAAGAAGTATCTCAGTTCTAGTTCCTTTAAGATTGCTGTGATTATATGGATTAAAGTCCAACCAAGCTCCAATCTACAGCTTTTATTTATACTGGTTCAATTATCAACATCAATCCGAAAAATACAAATGCTATGTACAATGCAAGGAAAATATTTTTGTGATGCATTTTTCTGATTTTTAAAAATTTTAAGGATTTTTGAAAAAGCTTTCGCAATTTTTTGCTGGTTTTTAAAAAGATTTTGCAAATATTTTTGGAGTTCTTCATTTTGCAAATTTTTAGGAATTTTCAAAAATAAAAAGGTTAGAAAGAATTATGTGCAGGTATAGACACAAGAGTGCTTATGTATTTACAAGGACTTTTTACAAGTATGATTGAGTATTAATATACAAGTTGTAAGACTTTTAATTGAGTTGTTATTTACACAAGATTTTCAAAACATTTTTGAAATAATTTTTGCAACCATTTTGGAAACATATTTTCGTAAATAATTTTTTACAAAAATTTTTACAAACCTTTACAAGACTTCATGATCTTTTTCAAATATTTTTCAAACAATGTATGCCGATTTTTCAAAAGATTTTTGCAACCATTTTTCAAATTATATACAAATAGATTTTCAATACTTTTATTTACACAAATAAAAGGAATTTTTGTAAAGAAAACATTTTCACAAAGGTTTGAATGCATATTGCAAAGGTTTTCCACACAGTTTTCGAAATATTTTTCAAGTGAATTTTCAACCATTTTTCAAATCATTTTGCAAAATGTTTTTAACAGATTTATTACAAGTATTTTCAAAGGATTATTGTGTGTTTTATTATTTAGTCATATTATTGAAAATATTATAGTACGAGCTATTGCTAATGTATATATAGCATATATACGCCCCTATACTTAGCTTAAGATATGTACTCATAGATCAGAGATAAAAGAGGAAGACATAACTCATACTAAGTATAGAACAATCAATACTACAATGACTAAAGAATCAACGAATGAGACGTTGACCGTTCCCCCTATATTTACCATGAAATAATCCTAAGTATAACAGACTGTATACAAGGCATGGAGGGTCAAGGGTGGGAATACACGAAATCATTGGCTCAACCTGTCCCACCTATACTTAGGGTAAAATATCCCTAAGTATAAATAGAATATCAAGAGTTGAGGGGACATGTAAAGGATCTTTGGAAATGAATAACTTAGGGTGCTCACCCCCTATACTTAGGACAAAGTACGACCTAAGTATATCACCAATGAAAGGGGTCAACACCATTTCAGAAGAATTAGAAAAATGAAAAGGAAAGAATAAAAGAAGAAAACAAAACAAAACAAAAAATGTTTTTTTTTAAATTTTTCAGCTTTGTATGTATAATCCTTCATAATCTTAGAGTTCATCTTGAAATACAACTTCTACAGAATCGACAATAGACATGAATGTATCATGCTCTAAATACAGCTTCAGCAACTACTCGTTGACTATAAACAATTGTGCATCAGGTGAAAATTCTGATATGAGAATAATTCTATTCTCACATAGATTTTACAATGAATGGCCCTGTCCATTTGCTTTTCAGTTTGCTTGAGAAAATCTTCAACTTTGCATCCAATAACCACACCTTCTGTCCAGGTTCGAAAGTCTTCCAACATATATGTTTGTCATGCTATTTCTTGACTTTTTCTTTCTATATCAGGCTGTTATCATATGCATAGCCTAGAAACTCTAGCAAATGGTTCAGATTAACTTTGCATTTCTTTTTATCTTGCTCAGAATGAAGGTTGCACATGTTTAATGCCGACAAGGATTTCTGAATTAATTTCACAGGCAGGTGGCAAGTGATGAAATTCGATTTCATCATCTTAATTCTCCTTTTTTAACCCCCTTGCTTAAAAGTGTGTCAATAAAAACTAGATAAAGTCTTGAAATTATCAGAGTCTTGAATAAATTAAAAATCCCAAAAAATGTCAAAATTAAAATCCATGGTATTTTTAGCCTTAAAAATACCCCTAAAAATATTTTGTGTCTTCAATTGACCTCGTTTCCGTTTTTGGTCAACATGAAACTTGTAGATCTCATCGAGATCTACAACTTTCAAGTTTTGAATTTTCTCAAATTCAACCATTTGGCCGTTCAAAAAGTCAACTTCTAACTCTGAATAATCTTATTGGGCCACGTGGCCCTTTCTGGTTGAGCCACGTGGCCCGGCCTCTTTGTCCTATCCGCCCTTACCCTCAGCTGTTGGATCTCTTCTTGATCCAACGACCCGATGAGCTCCACGTATATGCCATATCTCCCACCGTCTGATCAAGCGCCTGGCCTCATCACAACCGCCCGTGCCCGCCTTTCCCTCCTTGCGCCACGTGGCCACGTTTCCTCCACCCGATTGTCTTCTGAGAAGCCTTGATCTCCATCGTTCACTGCCGCCATGATCTCAACCGCCCGATCAATCTCCATCTCAGATCGGGACCGCCCGTTAGCACTGCTTCCTTAACTAGCCACGTGGCACGCCTCTCACCCTCCGATCCAGCGCCTTAGACCTAATCTCAACCTCTTGTTAGCGCTCATTTGTCAGCCGTTGGATCGCAAGATCCAACGACCAGTACTTCATCTTCTACCTCGCGACGCCCCTCTATCGTACGTTCTCCACCTTGCACAACCACCTCTCCCTTCTCATTTTACCTGAGTCTTCGGCCCTCTTCTACACTCGTGAATGCTCCCATGATGTCGTTCCATCATTCCTCTTCCTCGCGGACGCTTACTCCTTCCACGATCCCTCTCCATTCAATCCATGTCTCCCTCGCAACCCATGATCCCGCTCATCGGAACCACCGCACCTCGACCTACAAATACTCCCCCCCTCGTTCACAATTGTCCACCTTCACGAGGGGAAGGGACCAACCCTCCTCCTCCTCCCTGTGACAGGGGGAGGATCCAGGATCGAGCGACGACGACCCCAACTCCCCTGGTGAGACCCGCAGCTGAGCAGCTGCATCACGGTGGCTCTACCCCGCCCGATCTCGCTGGACTGGCCGACTAGCACGTGCGACGACCCCATGCATCCCTACGATTCTCAGCCCAGGCCTCCGACCACCAGGATTCTTCAGGTAAGCTTCTCTTCGACCTTCTCTGTATTTTCTTCTCAGTTTGCCCAATTAATTAGGCTTCTCCTAATGCTTTCACCCTCCATTGAACCCCCTCCGAGCTTCCTCGCACAACCCCCTTTCACGCAAGTACCTCCGATCACGCCCTCTCCCTTCTCCACCTCTGATGACCTCCGACCCATCTCCTCCGCCCTCTCTGGTGGAGGAGCTCCGGTTCCTCACCTCCATCCGCTCGCATGGAACCCCATTCCACTTATATACACCCTTCCTGTGCTTCGACTAGTATACTAATCCTGCAAGTTCTTGAGTTCTCAATGGTCGGAGGTCTCGCCGGCGAGATCTTGAGCAGCTTCATCTCCATCTATCAGCCATGTCTGGCCAACTCTGGATAGTGCGACGTACTCCCACGGCCCCCAGCTTCCTCGCCAACCTTCGAAGGGGTCTTGGGGAGCTTCACCGAGCAGGTTACCTTGCGGCGGAGCTCAGAGCACATCGTCGGAGCTCGATCATCGCCGCCAGTTGTAGTGGAAGAATGACGATCAGTCACCATTTGATCTTCAACATCCAACGGTCCACGATGGACCATATATGCAGAATCGGAGGATCCAGCTACTGTTGGATTCTCATAATCAAATGGCCTATGATCGGCCACACGTCAACACCAGAGCTGCCCCGAGCCTTAGTCCCCGACCGTCCAGGCTTGTGACTCTCGATCCTACTCAAGCACTTGGGGAATTTTGCAGTTGTGCCCTCACAGGTTTTATAATTGCAAAAATACCCCTGTTCGTGTGGGTCATTTACAGGAAAGGTCCCGAACTTTCTAGTATTTACGTTTTAGCCCCTCCCAGGGACCTGTTTGTAGTTACCTTTCATATTTTCTTTCAGTTATTCCCTTGTCTTCCTTTATGCATATCTTGAGCTTCGTAACTCCGATTGAGGCAATTTCAGTGGCACTTTGAAGCTCTATTTATTGTCTTTCTTATGGCATGTTCTTATTTCATAATTGACACTACAAAATTTGATGTATTATTTTATTGATTAAGTGTCTGGATTTTAATGATTCTCTTGCCTAATTTACACATGAATGAAGAGTGCTTCATTATTTGACCCTGTTTGACTTGTATTTTAATGGCTCAAGTATTTATGGTCTAGGGCTTGTTTGCATTGCATTTCATCACATTTTCTTGCATGATTAAAATAAAATAAAAAATTGCATGTTTTATATTTGTTTGATGCATTATTGTGTCTTTTTGCTTACATTGACCTATGGTTTTCTAACTCAGCACTTAATAAATAGATAAAAATCTGGATAATCACGAGAGAGGCTCGTGTCCCTGAGTTCGACCTTGGTTTCTTGCCAAGTAAAATAAAAATAGGACCATCTGATTTCCTTGACATATCCAACGTAGATGGTCTTTGATGGACCTAGTTCAGCCTGACTGCAATGACCATTGCATATTAATTCAACATTATCGGAGGGTTGGATTCATGATTCATCAAATGGCGCTGTTGCCGAGGAAACGACTCATTTTTCGTATTATTTGGAATTTTATTTATCTAATTAAGTTTTTCATTTTATAGGTCAACTTGTTCATCTATTTTGCATTAGAAAATTTTCCTTTTTTATTTGATCTCTAACCTTTGTTTATGTGGCAGGGCCCTTGGTGTTCAAGGAGGCGAGGAGCAGACGCTTCCCGCTGCAAGGAGCCGCAGAAGTATACTTGGATAAAATAGAAAAGAAAGAAAAAAAATATCCTGCATTTTTATTTCAGTTCATATTCTTGTAATAATCGTCTTAACAACAGTCTTTGATCGAAGACTCACAATTGTAATCGAACGAATGTGGTAGTGTGGGGATCGTCCCCACTTGAGTGTCGACTTAGGACAAGGCACGTGACTCTTTGAGCGTATTTTATTTTCTATTTTTTACATGCTTGCTCGTAGGTAGGACACACTAAAATATAGACACACATAATCTTGCATCACTTAGCCAAATTTAATGGACATCCTTCCCTGCTAATAGAATCATTATTAGGTGCGGTTTTTGATCGACTTGCATACATGATTTTTAGTTTTTTTAAAACAGCCCACATTTTCACGGATTTTCATCAAGTCACTGCATGTTTTATAGCTTAGCTTAGATCACAGTTTTTATCGAATACATGGTTTTTCTCAATTTCCCCTCCTAGCTTGATCACCTAGGTTAAAGGAAAATGGGAATGAACGGTAGACGATGATTGCTTAATTTATATGCTCACCTTAATTCAGTGACAACTTTAAACAATAATTGGGACTGTTAATTGCAAGTCAACCTAAAATGGAGTAAAATATTGTTTTGGGAGAGCAACACCCTCGTACGCAGTTGATTTTATTTAACACTTTTTTCCGCGTAAATATAAGATGTTTTGAATCACCAATAAAATCGACAAGATAATAAACTAACTTCGGTTGGTTTCAGGTGTGAATTGGTGAAATTGAAGGGTTTTGCATGCTTGATTGAGCCATGTTTGCTCCGATACCCTCCCTAGAGCCTTAGTTACTCCATTCATTACCGCAGATTCACCCACTCACTTGTATATCCATCCTTCTTCTTCGTTCACCTCGGGTCTCTCCCAACTTCAAATTTCCATCTTTATACTTAGACTAATCTCAGCCTAAGTATAGGGGGGACCCGAGTCCCCGTGATTTTCTCTACTCTTCTTTCCTTGCCTTTATACTTAGGTTATTTCTAACCTAAGCATAGGGGGAGCCCCTCTTAGCTCCTGTATATTTCTCTATATTTAAATGGGCCTATGGACTCATATCATCTAGTGCTATGAGGACATAGCAAAGTTTAAGTATAGGGGGGTATACTGTACATACAATATACTTACTTTAGCTATAATCTGAAAAATTTGAAAAATTTAAAACTTTTTGGCTAAAGTAAAATTCTTTGAACTAAGTGGACTCAATTGTTTTCACGGCTTTTTTTGTATTATGTTACACTATTTTTATAAAAATATTTTCTAAATTTATTTGAAAAAATAAGTTTTCCTTATTTTGAAAAATCTTTTGAAAATGTTTTGACAATTTCTATTTGTGTGACATGATTTTGAAAATTTTCTTTCTCTTTTCAAGGAAAGTTGAGTCTAACCAGTGTTCTAACCTTCTATTAAAATCCATAAAAATGAGAAAAATCCAAAAATCCTTTAAGAGTCATTGTTGACTACTAAGCCCAAATAAGTAGCCGTGTTCAGTGAGGGTTCGCCCTTAGCAGAGTGGATGGTTTAGAGGACATCGCGTAAGGCCCCGTCCTCAAGTAACGGGCTCCGACCTGTACTTACATCCATACTGGCTGAATGCAGATGCATCTACTTAATTGAGTTTAGGCAGTCCTAATATCTCTTGAAGCTTAAAAAAAATTGTGTTTTGTTTTTGAATGAAGTAGTGGATTAATCCTCCACATTTACACTTCCACCTAGGATCTGAAAAGTTGAAGGAAACTTAGTTTAGGAGGATTTGAGATTTTAGGTTAACCAGCCTTGGCCATCAGGGTTGTAGACTTATCATCCACATTCCCATAGATTTCTAGATTTGCATGCTATATTTCATGCTTAGTCTCAGACCATAAGAATATGATCAACACATCACATGCACGACTGCGATTTCGATGAGATGAGTTGACTCTTCACTTGAGGGATTGGGAAGAGGGATTCGAGTCTGGACATGATCTAGTGATGCTCGAGGATGGGATAAAATCTTTGAAGGCTTCATGAAACCTGAGTGTCAGCAATTCTAGCCAGTATGAGAACTTGGTTCTTATACTAATCTCTTGACATTAACCTAAGTGCCAGGGTGTGAAATAAATAAAAAAATGTTGATCAATGTGCGCCAACTCTTGGTAAAAGCAGTGGAGCTAGCCAAAATACTGAAATGTCAAAGAAAAGCTCTCATTCCACAAAGTTACATATCAAAGAGATTCCACCAAAGGCGAGCGCTCCAAAACTTTTCAAAGTGTGCACTTGGACCATCGCTACTAGGACCAGGAGTCGGGCTTGCACCAAAAAAGGGCTCTGCATCGTAAATGCTACAAGTCTGGGTGTAGAAGGTACGATAGGTACTCAAAAAAGACACACCCCGGTGTATTCCCAGGAAAACAAGTGCAGACGACTCCAACTTCTCTTTATGGGCGTACTGATCAACACCAAAAAAATGTGTTGCGTAATAAGGCACTAAGAGAGGATCCTTGTTCTAGTGAGAGGGAGAGAAGAAATAACACAATCCCATGCCCTCCATTATTGGCCATCCATCTACATTTCTAAGTCTAACAATTAAAGAGACAGTGGACTGGATGTAAGATTTGATTTATTCCCTAGTGTTGAGGATTGGGTCCTTAGGAGAGTTTTTCAGACCTAGACCTTGGGTGAAGATTTGACTCTAATCTCGTGAATGCAGTCAACACTAATTATCATACCCTTAGATTATATGTATATCAGAGAGAGTTTGGATAATTAGAGGAATTGGGTGCCTCTTGATTAAGGCTGGGTTGAGCTCTAAAATTTTGGACCTCTAAAGTTGAGTGGACTTGAACAGATTGGATCATGGAGTCTTGAATAAATTAAAAATAACAAAAAATGTCAAGATTAAAATACATGGTATTTTTAGCCTTAAAAATACACCTAAAAATATTTTGTATCTTCAGTTGACCTCGTTTCCATTTTTGGTCAACATTAAACTTGTAGATCTCATCGAGATCTACAACTTTCATGTTTTAAGTTTTCTCAAATTCGGCCATTTGTCCCTTCGAAAGTCAACTTTTAACTCTGAATAATCTGATTGGGCCACGTGGCCCTTTCTGGTTGAGCCACGTGGCCCGACCTCTTTGTCCTATCCGCCCTTACCATCAGCCGTTGAATCTCTTCTTGATCCAACGGCCCGATGAGCTCCACGTATAAGCCCTATCTCCCACCGTCTGATCAAGAGCCTGGCCTCATCACAACCACCCGTGCCCGCCTTTCCCTCTTTGCGCCACGTGGCCACGTTTCCTCCACCCGATCATCTTCTGAGAATCCTTGATCTCCACCGTTCACTGCCGCCATGATCTCAACCGCTCGATCAATCTCCATCTCAGATCGGGACCGCCCGTTAGCACTGCTTCCTTAACTAGCCACGTGGCATGCCTCTCACCCTCCGATCCAGTGCCGTAGACCTAGTCTCAACCACTTGTTAGTGCGCATATGTCAGCTGTTGGATCGTAAGATCCAACGGCCTGTACTTCATCTTCTACCTCGCGATGCCCCTCTATCGCACGTTCTCCACCTTGCACAACCACCTCGCCCTTCTCATTTTCCCCGAGTCTTCAGCCCTCTTCTCCACTCACCAACGCTCCCACGATGCCGTCCCATCATTCCTCTTCCTCACGAATGCTTACTCCTTCCACGTTCCCTCTCCATTAAAGCCATATCTCCCTCGCAACTCACGATCCCACTCATCGGAACCGCCACACTTCGACCTATAAATACTCCGCCCCCCTCGTTCACAACTGTCCACCTTCACGAGGGGAAGGGCCCAACCTGCCTCCTCCTCCCTGTGACAGGGGGAGGAGCCAGGATCGAGCGACGACGACCCCAACTACCTCGGTGAGACCCGTAGCTGAGCAGCTGCGTCGCGGTGGCTACGCCCCTCTCGAGCTCGCTAGACCAGCCGACCAGCACGTGCGATGACCCCGGGCATCCCTACGATGCTCAGCCCAGGCCTCCGACCACCAGGATTATTCAGGTAAGCTTCTCTTCGACCTTATCTGTGTTTTCTTCTATGTTTGCCCAATTATTAAGGCTTCTCTTGATGCTTTCACCCTCCATTGAACCCCCTCCGAGCTTCCTCGCACAACCCCCTTTCATGCCAGTACCTCCGATCACACCCTCTCCCATCTCTGCCTCTGATCAACTCCGACCATCTCCTCTGCCCTCTCCAGCGGAGGAGCTCCGGTTCCTCACCTCCATCCTCTCGCATGGTACCCCATACCACTCATATACATCCTTCCTGTGCTTCAGCTAGTATACTAATCTTGCAGGTACTTGAGTTCTCAATGGTCGGAGGTCTCGCCGGCGAGATCTTGAGCTGCTTCATCTCCATCTATCAGCCATGTCTGGCCAACTCTGGATAGCATGACGTACTCCCACAGGCCCCAGCTTCCTCGCCAACCTTTGAAGGGGTCATGGAGAGCTTCACCGAGCAGGTTACCCGGCGGTAGAGCTCGGAGCACATCACTGGAGCTCGATCATCGCCACCAGTTGCAGTGGAAGAACGACGATCAGGCACCGTTGGATCTTCAACATCCAACGGTCCACGATGGACCACGTATGCAGAATCGTAGGATCCAACTACCGTTGGATTCTCATAATCTAATGGCCTATGATCGACCACGCATCAACACCAGAGCTGCCCCGAGCCTTAGTCCCCGACCCTCCAGGCTTGTGACTCCCGAGACTACTCGAGCCTATCTAGAGCTCCGAGCCGACCAGAGCCTTCTCTGAGCCTCCAAGCCGTCCCGAACCTAGAAAGCACGTGCAAAGCACGTGCCATTTAGGTAAATTGCAAGGAGGCCCTGCCATTCTCTAATTTGCAGACATGTCCTGGATGATGTGCAACCCACGTACACTTGGGGAATTTTGCAGTTATGCCCTCATGGGTTTTTATAATTGCAAAAATACCCTTGTGCGTGTGGCTCATTTACAGGGAAGGTCCCAAACTTTCTAGTATTTACATTTTAGTCCCTCCCAGGGACCTGTTTGTAGTTATCTTTCATGTTTTCTTTCAGTTATGCCTCTGTCTTCCTTTATGCATATCTTGAGCTTCGTAACTCCGATTGAGGCGATTTCAGTGGCACTTTGAAGCTCTCTTTATTGTCTTTCTTATGGCATGTTCTTATTTCACAATTGACACTACGAATTTTGATGTATTATTTTCTTGATTAAGTGTCTGGATTTCAATGATTCTCTTGCCTAATTTACACATGAATGAAGAGTGCTTCATTATTTGACCCTGTTTGACTTGTATTTCAGTGGCTCAAGTATTTATGGTCTTGGGCTTGTTTGCATTGCATTTCATCACATTTATTTGAATTATTAAAATAAAAATAAAAAATTGCATGTTTTATATTTGTTTGATGCATTGTTGTGTCTTCTTGCTTACATTGACCTATGGTTTTCTAACTCAGCACTTATTAAATAGATAAAAATCTAGATAATCACGAGAGAGGCTCGTGTCCCTGAGTTCGACCTTGGTTTCTTGCCAAGTAAAATAAAAATAGGACCATCTGATTTCCTTGACATATCCAACGTAGATGTTCTTTGATGGACCTAATTCATCCCGACTGCAATGACCATTGGATATTAATTAAACATTATTAGAGGACTGGATTCGCAATTCATTAGCAAGTATCGCGATATAAAAGGCATTAAAGAGGCATGCCGAGAGGAGACTTGTATGCCATGCGATATGCCCAAAGAACCGAGTCAAGCCATTGTGACCAATCCTTGCAATCCAGCTGTATAAGCTTCTGCAATATGGTTTTGATCTCCCTATTAGAACATTCAACCAAGCCATTTTATTGTGGGCCATACAACGTTGCAACATGGTGTTCGATGTCGTATTCTGTGGTCAACTTCTCGACCTCTTTGTTGATAACATAGCTCCCCATCAGAAATGAGAATCATGGGGATCTCGAACCATGAAAAAATATTGTCCTTGAGAAAGCAACAAATTGTGAAGTTGTTTATGGTTCGGGAAGGGAATGCCTCAACCCATCTGTTGACATAATTGACAGTTCTGAAATATCTGATGTTAAAATGCGTGGATTATGTGCGTTAAAATTAATGTGTCGTTTTGTTGTAGGCGGGCAATCAAAATCGGTCAAGAAATAACCGCACAAAATTTAGTCAATTTTAATCGATGCGGTTTTATGTTTATTTTACTTGGGCAAGTCCCAATGTCAAACACAAGGAGGCAAAGGAACAACCTAGAATTTTATATATCAAAGTTCATGCACTGTTTTCGTGGCGATCTTTTTATGTAATTTTTAATGCAATTAGGGATGCAAAATGCACTTTTGGCCTATTTTAGGGACTAAAATGTAAATTGCGATCAAACGATGTCCAAAAAATATGAAACTTGGCCAAGATGATAATTACGATGAAATGAAAGCATTATAATTTTATTTTAATTTTTGGATGCAAGATAATATTTTATGAATTTTTGAATGCACAAAAAATGAATTTCAATATTTAATTATAATAAATATTAATCCTATTTATTTTCAAGGGATAAAATTATCTAAGTTTTATCACTAGGTGATGGATCTTAAAAAAATCCAAAACTTCCAAAATATTTGAGTTAATACCTACTAAAAATAAAACATTGAAATATACAAAATAAGTTTTACAAGGCAAACTATGCATGCAAATATAATTCTTTTTGGGTACAACGTTAAGCACAATTAATTCTACTATCTACTATTTTTTGGCATTTTTTAGAGCAATGGTTAATCAATTATAAAAATAAGAACACAAAATGGGTAAAGTATGCAGTTTTCCACAAAATAATTAATTATTAATTAACCATTGATAACAAAAATGTCAAACATGTACCATAATGTAGAGAATTAAGTGTAGAACCAAATGCTTATTTTTGATAAATAAAATAATGTAGTGAAGAGGTTCGAAATAAATGGGGAATACAGGGGTAATTGTGAATTATTTGAATAAATAAAAAAAATTAAAATATATATACCGTTAAGTAGGGGGGATTTTCAACAATTTGGCCTGAGGTCACATGCGAAGCACGTGACTTTGTAGTGAACAACAATATGGGCCAACTCCGGGGGGGTCTTTGCAATTTACCCACACGATCATGTGCTGGGCACGAGACCCGTGGGGATGATGACATCCCCACAGGCGCACGTGCCTCGCACGTGCGTGGGGGGTCTCGAGTCCACCGCCTGGCCAGCGAGGAGCGGTAGATGGAGGCGAGACTACGGAGGTCCGACGACCGGTGGCTATCGTTTGCTTATGTGGAGACGCATGGGGAGAGGTGGTTTCTGGCGGCTGGAGCGACGTTGAGGCGTTGGAGGTCGGTGAAGTCGATGATGAAGCCCAGAGAAGACGATGTGATGCTGGAAAGCTGGAGCATCGGCAAGGCTTCTACGGAACGACCGAGAAAGATGGAGCACCAGCGAGTGTTGGCATTGATGGAGGAACACAGGCGAGGAGATGGAGGCGACAGAGTTCGATGAAGATGTTGGTGAAGCGTTGGCTCGACGGGAAGGAACCCGGAGCAATGGCAGGATCCGCCACGGGCGTGCTGCTACGAGGTGCGATGACCTCGGATCTTGCCGGGGGCGAGGTGGATCCGTGTTGTCACCATCGGGCCACTCTTTTTAACTTCATGTAGACAGCGAATGATTTGTCGAGGGCCGCGTTGGTGGTTGTTAATAGGACCTCGGGGTGAGGGAGATGGAAGGCTTTAGGCAGGTTTCGTGGAGGATCTGGAAGGATTCGATTTGCTGGGAGGAGATACGTTTCAGAGATTGACGATGAGGAGATCTCAAAGAGTGGTCTGGGATACGCGGGATGGAAGGAAGGATCAAGCGCGAGATTTGTGGTCAGAGTGGAGAAGATCGCAGCAGCGACAGCGCTGATTTGGGAAGGTAGAAGATGACGAAAGGGGAAAGGTGGCTGGAGGAAGAAGGCGACCAGCACGTGCGCGGGAGGCACGTGCCCTGCACGTGCGGTCCCTTTTAATTAATTAATTAATTATTTTTAATAAAAACAAATAAAAATAAATCGAGAAATGGGTGACACTTGGTGGCTCCAGGAGTTGCCACGTGTCAAGCCCACAAAATTCAAAAAATAAATACAAAGAAAAATAGAAAATAAATAGCAAACGACATCGGATCGAAAAAGTTTTTTCATGAGATCTATAACTTTCATGAAGGAACCAAAACCAAAATAGATAATTTGCATAAAGTGATATTTTTGGGGTATCCCATGTACATAGAATACCTTGATATTTGGGTTTTATATTTTTGTCATTTTTAGACCAGATAAAAATCCAAAAAAATATGATAAAATCAAAGATAAATATTTACATATTAATCTATATTTTTATATTTTTATTAATTAAGAAAAATAAAAAATAAATTAAAAGATGAAAAAGACCATTTTTGTACAAACGGTTAGTGAAGACTCGGACTCAGTTAGTTTCTTTGATTTCAAGCTTAGTTTGGATTTGGAATTTTGCGCATTGTAATATAACTTTTATCAAAGAAGACAAATAAAAAAGCAATAAAATAAAATAGGATAATTATGTACATAAAATAATAGGTAAAAAACCGCTAAAATACAAAATGTACAAAAGAGGCCCAAAACCCAACTTTGACATATGAGCTCCGATTCACTTGAACTTGGTCTTGTTTTGAAGGTAGTTGAATGTACATTAGTTCAAAAGAGAGTAGGATCAAAACGAACACTGGATGGGGAAGATATGAGGGTTTTAGTCCGAAAATCCTAAAACTAGGGTTTGGGTTTTTGGTCCACTTATTTGGGTTAGTGATTTTTTTGTATTTTTCGTTTATTCTTGTTAGTGATATATACACAGTGGAGTAGTTTAGGTCATTTGATGTTAGCATTAATTAGTTGAAAATTAGTGAAGTTAGGCTATTTTCAGATCAATTTTTGCAGGGATTTTTGGCTTCTTATTTTGTGCAAACATAAGGAATAAAATGCAATTCTTATCAAAACATGCATGAATGCTAAATATGCAGAATAAATGTAGAAATGCCAATGATTTTGAGGGAATTGAGATTATTTAATGAGATTTATTGTGATGAATCTGAGATTCATCATCCCCCTATACTTAAACCATGCTCGTCTCTGAGGAACAAAAGAAATGCCATGAGGTGAAATGAGATTGGCTTCCATACCAAGACCATGAACTGAAGGAAAATGAAACTAGACTGAACCTTTGGATTATTAGTTTGGCAGAACTTCTGTGAGACTTAGAATTTAAAAATTAACAACCTTCAAGTTCTACACATCATTGTGACAGTTTCGGCTCAGAAGTCATCTTAGATCAACCCTCTTCCCAAAGAATACCCTATGAACATTGAACAATCGACTCATGTGTGTGAAAGGTTTTAGCTCTTCCCATACAGAATGCAGGACTACCATGCAAATCTCCTCCCCAGTAACTCATCCTCGGGGAGTCAGGTATTTCCTTCTAAGGTCTATCGTGCTTTGTTCAAATCGAAATGAGGGAGGAGTTAGAAGAAGGAGAAAAGAACTGAAGGGTGGCCAGTATAGTCACCTCTCCTTCTAAAGCTGGCCAGTGTAGCCGAGTCTCCACCAAGATATGCAGTTTTTCTTTGAAGCTTGGACCTTTTTGGTCTGATATTTATTTGGTAGTGGCTTCTTTGTATTTGGATTTTTGGTGGTTCTGCTTGGAACTTGTTGTACCCCTATGGATATAGAATTTTTTATTTCCGTACATGTTTTGGGGTCTTAGAAAAAGTTGTGGCCAGCCGTCCATCCGTTTTTCAAAGTTTATTTCAACCCGTACTCCAATCTTTAGATTTCCACGCTACCAGAAAATGAAACTCAAACAGTCTTCCAACACACCGTCTGAGTTGAGATAAGTGCATAGTGTGAGAGTAAAAATTAATTCCTTATTCCAGAGTTGTACCCAGAATTAAGAGACCAGGTTAGACACTAAGAGTCAAATGCTGCACATTGTCATGTTGAACTCGAGTAATTAAGTCAAAGACCTGAAGCTTCTAAAATCCTATTTCTCGGTGAAGTTCCTCTGAAAGTTAGGTATATTAAGGTCAAGTCCAGAACACTCTTGGTTTCTGCTCAAAACTCGATTCAGAACCCAATGATTTTTCATAGATGCAAATGAATGAAATGCAGGATGAAGTGCAGGTTTGTGAAATGCAGACACATATTTTTTTGATTTTTTATGCAACGGAATATATATATATATATGCAAAAATGAATAAGAAGCTATTTTTTTTAAAAGTTTTGGGTTCGACACAGTCAATGTTAGTAGCAAAACTCTTTTTCTTTTTCTTTTTATTTTTTTTAAATTAGTTACCCATCCCGTAAATACATAGACTTATGTGAAAGTACGAGATATGGGTAAAATATATACACAGTATATATACAGACCCCCCTATACTTAGTGAGTGTTGTGTCCTCAGAGCACAAGAAGCGTAAAGAAGACATAGCTTGTGCTAAGTGTAAGAGAGTGAAAAAAGAAAAAGAAAAAGATAGATAGGTCTTCCCCCTATACTTAGACTGTAAACAATCTAAGTATAGAAGAAGAGAGAAAAAAATGAGGCAGTCAGATATGTGAATGAGGAGAGTATATACAGAGTGTTATCGGTTCCCCCTATACTTTGGCTCTGGCAGCATTAGTACAGAAGAAGGGTGGAAATGAAATGATCGTGGGATGAGGAGAATGGTATGTACAGATGGCATCAGTCCCCCCCCATACTTAGGCCTTGGCCTAAGTAGAGGAAGAAGCTGTACAAGTAGACTGATGTGGTCAGGAGGAAGGGTGGGTTGCTGACGATTAAGGAGGTTTTCGGCCGATTTTTTGTGAGCCTGCGGTGGGAGATCGTAATGACGAGAAGGAGATGAAGCATATGATTCCCAACTATTATCAGTGTTATCCTCAGAGAAATCATGTTGGATGTTAGATGAAGCGTATGAGTCAGATGAAAGGTTACCATCATCAGAGTTATCCTCAGAGGAATAGTATTCAAAAGTGGACACACTCTAGATATTCTTGTTTTTTTGTTTCTTCAGTTGTTTTCTCAGAATTCATTCGATCTTGGGATCAAGCGGGTTGTCCTCAGATGAATAATCTGAAGCACCAATCTCAATCAACTCATAAGAAATGATTCCAGTGTATTTGATGATAGCAGGAGCATCAGCTTTTGTTGAATAATAGTGAGTAATGGTAGTCGTCCAACGAGAATTGAAGTTTGGATTCTGGCAGAGATATGGTTTTAGAACTGCTAAGAAGACCTTACCATTGTAGATTACCTTTTCTGGACCTGATGAGGGATCATCAGCTGATTCCTCTTTCGGAAGGTCAAAGGTGACTTTCTTTATTGATGAAGGAGTAGTCTTTTTGTTTCGTGAAGGGGAGAGTCTCTAAATCAATAGTCTCATCAACAACCGCTATCTCAAACATAGCAATGGGGTAGGGCTCTTCTACAGCTTCATGATTGCAGTTGTCGAGGACTTTGTGGGTTGCCCCAGAAAATGGTGGTTCCTCAAAGACAAGGTGAGATCGAAGTGCTTCCAATGCTGTAAAATTGATTTCTCGAGTCTCGCACTCAATAACTGCCTTAGCTAATGCTAAGAATGGCTTTCCGAGAATAATTGGAGACTGGGTGAATTCAACTTGATGCTCAGTATCAATGATCGTGAAGTCTACTTTGAGCAGAGAACCTTGGAATGTCATGATGACAGGAATGATTCCTCTCGGCATCTTTATCGATAGGTCAACCAATTGAACGATCTCTCATATCTTCTTGATAGGTCCGAGTTTGAGCTCATGAAATACAGAGGTCAGGAGGATATTGATTGGTGAATCGTCATCAATTCGAGCATAGGTAAATATCGTGTCTTTCATTCTACAGTCAAATATGGGCAACCGCTTCACTATGCAGCTATTGGTTTTTCTCCTTAACACTAAGGAGGAGGCCATTGACAAGATGATTCTTTCAGTCTTTGTTCTTATCCTGCCCAACTTTTTCATCAATAATTTGTTCATTACAAATCCTTTAAGGTTGGGAAGTGTTCAATAGCCTGTTTAAATGAATGTTCAAAGATCAGTTTCTTATCCAGTGCTTCCCGTACAACAGGATCCAAATTCTTCAGATCTTCTTCAGTTTCAATTTTTATGTATTTTTGAAGATTTTCGATTTTTTGTTGTATTCTAATATTTTATTTTTTTGGCATTTTCTGTGTGGTGTGGTGATGTGGTGTTTTCTGTAGATGAGTAGGGGATATGTTGTTCCGAGTAAGAGTCAGAGGCATAGTCATCCCTTGGGGCGTAGTATGCAGAAGTGTCGTTGTCAAGATCATCCCTAGGTTTCTGAATAGCCTCAAAATTTTCAACACGAGATCCAATCTTTTACTCATTCATTTTTATATCCGAGCCACCAGAGAGGGAAATTAATTGGACGACAAACCTTCTAAATCTATCCTCCATTAAATAAAATCTCTTGTTTATCCTCGAAATATCATCTTCCAAAATCTTTCCATGACCAATCATGGGAGCAGTCAGGTTTGTATTTGATATTCAATAATGTTATCTTCCATTTTCCTGTATGTGCTAGGAGAAGAGTCTCTTGAAATATCAAAAATATGATTGTTATTTTCTGAAAATTTCTCCTCGAAAATTATGGAAGGAGGCTGCTCATATGATCCCTTCATGTAGAGTTAGTCTTAGTAAAGTTCAATCCATTGATCATGATTGGTCAGATCGTGGTATTATGGAGTCAACAAACAGGGATTATGTGTATATATGTCGTTAGTCCCGTCCTCTGTATGAGCGTCATGTCTAAAGATGGGGTTATCATAGTCAGTCCAAGATGATGGTTGCTCATTTGTGTTCAAGGGTGGGGATGATAGAAGATGCGAAGAAGTGTTAAATTCGATCATGTGGTTGTAGTCTGCCTTGAATGATGGATTGACATTTACCGAACATGAAGGACAAATTGTATGATCGGAGTAGAGTGGATTTACATATGAAGAAGTGGAGACCTCAGTCGGTTGTTAGTGTGTAATCCAAATACAAAGGATTATCATTCATAAAGTAGATTGTAGAGAGTGTTGGATCTATTGATGAATGAGAGTCTCTTGTGGAAGTTGGAGGAGGTTTTGAAGTTTTGGGTCTAACCGATACGAATTCATTTTCATAGTATAGATCTCATGGATTCTCGAATAAATGTTCCACCATTTTTGAAAGAGCTGAGTTGAATGACGGTTTGGGTTTGTTCGTGACGACTTGATTTTGATGACCTGGATCTGGAAAGTTTTTGGATAAAAGTTCCATGATTTTGGAAGGAGGTTTATTGGTTGACAAATCAAGAAAGGAGAGTAATGGCACAAGTGTGCGGCTTTTGATTTTCGAAATCGGTTTACGCACGTAAAATCAAACACAAATCAAACCCCAATTTCACCAACTAAAACAATGAAGCCGTAATAGTTCGACAATTATCTTTTCAATTTTAGTTGGTGATAAATCAATCTTGGAAAGAATTTAGCGAGCTGTTAGGTGCCGGCAATTTTTGTAATGACTGGCCTGAATTCTTATGACTAGTTGCACCTACTTTCAACTATAAAACGACTACCCATTACTTAAGGACGGAGCCTTACGTAGTGTCCTTTAAACCATACACTCTGCTAAGGAAATACAGACCATTTACCGACTACCCATTAGATACTCACTGAGAAGTAGCTAATCATTTTTGGTAGAATTAGTAGCCAATATGAAAATCCAGGTTTGGGCCCTATCCTTAAGTGTCTTCTCTCACTTACTCAAAAAAATAAAAGAATCTAAGGTCAGGGTTGCTCTCCCGTAAAAATTCTCGATTTTATGAGTTATTTAAAGTCGACTATATTTAGCAGTCCTGATTTTAATTAGGTGATCACTGAAGAATTAAATGAGCATAAATGCACGTCTACCGTCCAGTCCCAATTTCCTTTAAAATTATGTGACAAAACAAGAGGGAGAAATTTGAGAAAAGTCGATGCACGTGAAAACAATGATGTATGCTCAGTTAGAAGACTTACAGTGATTCCTCGCAATCTACATGTGGGATGCAGTACAAGAATTGAAATATTATTCTAAATGAATGCAAGCTGATGAAAAACCACACCTAACAGAACATTCTAATAGCGAGGAAGAATTGAGTTGAATTTGGCTAATTGAATGATCTAATGTGTGTCTCGAATAAAGTGAAGCGTGGCCTTAGGTCCTACGAGATCAATCAAAAATTTTAAAATACTTTTAGATCCGTAGTGCAGGTCTATCCTAAGGGCCACTCAAGTTGGGATCCACCCACACCGGAGAGTGAAATAGGCCACGACACATCACAGAAAAAGTTCAAGGTCTTTTTTACACACGCGAGAGTCCAAACAGACACCGCTATAAATGAGCAATTAATTACAAAAATTAAAATTGTAGAAAATAAAATCCTAGACTCTATGCTCTTCTCATGAATCGACTCGATCTTAATTCTAATTAAAGCTTTTTTCAGAAGTCGGTGAAGATGCTTTGGTTTCCAAAAACTGCTCCATGTACGGCGGGTACCTCGCAAGAAAAATAAGAGAGATGGTATAAGAGAGTGACTCAAAAATAAATCAAAAATAAAATAAGAAATAAATGCTGAGATAAAATAAAGATAAATGCAAAGGAAAAAAATGGAATTTAAAGTTAAAATTCGGGGGCCAGACTTTCCGAATGCAAAAAACTGAACAAAAATTTTCAGACAAAAAACTAAGCCATTTGCCTCTCCGGCAACAGCACCATCTGACGGTTCCAAAATAGCCGATGTTAAAATGCGTGGATTATCGTGCGTCAAAATTAATGTGTCGTTCCATTATAGGCAGGCAATCAAAATCGGTCAAGAAATAAACACACAAAATTTAGTCAATTTTAATCGATGCGGTTTTATGTTTATTTTACTTGGATAAGTCCCAAGGTCGAACAGAAGGAGGCAAAGGAACAACTTAGAATTTTATCTACCAAAGTTTGTTCACAGTTTTCGAGGCGGTCTTTTTTTTGTAATTTTTAATGCAATTAGGGATGTAAAATGCACTTTTCTCCTATTTTAGGGATTAGAATGTAAATAGCAGTCAAACGATGCCCAAAAAATATGAAACTTGGCCACGACGATATTACGATGAAATGAATGCACTGTAATTGTTTTTTGAATTTTTGGATGCAATATGATATTTTTATGAATTTTCGAATGCACACAAAGTGAATTTCAATATTTATTATAATAAATATTAAACATATTTATTTTCAAGGGATAAAACTATATAAGATCTACCACTAGGTGATGGATCTCAAAAAAATCCTAAACTTCGAAAATATAAGATTTAATACCTATTAAAAATCAAACATTGAAATATGTAAAATGATTTTTACAAGGCAAACTATGTATGAAAATGCAATTCTTTTCTGGCACAATGTTAAGCACAATTAATTCTACAATCCATGATTTTTCGGCAATTTTTAGAGCAATGGTTAATCAATTATATAAATCATAGCACAAAATGGGTAAAGTATGCAGTTCTTAACAAAATAATTAATTATTAATTAACCATTGATAATAAAAATGTCAAACATGTGCCATAATGTAGAGAATTATGTGTAGAAACAAATACCTATTTTTGATAAATAAAAAAATGCAGTAAAGAGGTTCGAAACAACTAAGGAATACATGGTTAATTGTCCAATATTTGAATAAATAAAAAATATAAATACCGATAAGTAGGGGGGATTTTCTATAATTTGGCGAGAGGTCACATGCCAAACACGTGACCTTAGAGCTTCTAGACTGAACAACAATAAAGGCTAACCCTAGGGGGGTCTCCGCAATTTACCCACGCGGTCACGTACTAGGAACGTGACGAGTGGGGATGATGACGTCCCCCTGGGTGCACGTCCCTCGCACGTACGCGGGGGGTCTTGGGTCCATTGCCCGACCAACGAGGAGTGGAGGATGGAGGCAAGACTGCGGAGGTCCGACGACCAGTGGCTGTCGTCCGCTCATGTGGAGACGTGTGGCGAGAGGTGGCTGGAGCGGCATTGAGGCGTTGGAGGTCAGCAAAGTCGGTGATGAAGCCCGGAGAAGACGATGTAATGAAGGAAACCTGGAGCGCGAGTGAGTGTTGGCATTGATGGAGGAACACGGGTGTGGAGCTGTAGGCGACAGAGTTCGATGAAGATGTCGGAGAAGCGTTAGCTTGATGGGAAGGAACGCAGAGCAATGGCAAGAGCCGCCACGGGTGTGCTGCTACGAGATGCGATGACCTCGGATCTCGTTAGGGGAGAGGTGGCTCTGGACTGTCACCATCGGGCCACTCTTTTGATCTTCATGTAGATGGCGGATGATTTGTTGAGTGGCGCATTGGCGGTTGTTAAATAGGACCTCGGGGTGATGCAGGAGATGGAAGGATTTGGCCGTGTTTCACAGAAGAACTGGCGGGATTCGATTTGCTGGGAGGAGATACGTATAAGAGATTGACAATGAGGAGATCTCGAAGAGCGGTCTAGGATACGCAGGATGGAAGGAAGAATCGAGCGTGAGATTCGCGACCGGAGCGATGAAGATCGTGGCGGCGGCAGCGCTGATTTGGGAAGGTAGAAGATGACAAAAGGGGGAAAGGCGGCTGGAGGAAGAAGGTGACCAGGGGCCATCTGATTGGCTGAGATCAGACGGCCCTGGTAGCGCCACGTGGCAGCCGTTGTATCTGGTCGAAGCACGTGCATGGCACGTGCGTGGGAGGCACGTGCTCCGCATGTGCGGTCCCTTTTAATTAATTTATTTTTTTGTAAAAATGAATAAAAATAAATCGAAAAATGGGTGACACATTGCGGCTCCAAGAGCTGCCACATGTTAGCTCCACAAAATTGGAAAAATAAATACAAAGAAAAATAGAAAAGAAATAGGAAACGACCACGGATCTTGAAAGTTTCTTCACAAAAATTGCTCGTCTCGATGAGATCTACAACTTTTATAAAGGGACCAAAACCAAAATCTATCATTTGCACAAAGTGATATTTTTAGGGTATCCTATGTACATTGAATACCTTGATTTTTTGGGTTTTAAAATTTTTTTATCATTTGTAAAATAGAAAAAAATCCAAAAAAATATGGTAAAATCAAAGATAAATATTTACACATTAATCTATTTTTTGGATGTTTATTAATTAAGAAAAAGAAGAAATAAATTAAAAGATGAAAAAGATGATTTTTGTACAGACGGTTAGTGAAGACTCAGAGTCAGTTAGTTTCTTTTATTTCAAGCTTAGTTTGGATTTGGATTTTCGCGCATTTTAATAAAATCAAAGAAGACAAATAAAAAATAAATAAAATAAAATAGGATAATTATGTTCAAAAAAATAATAGGTCAAAAACCGCTAAAATACAAAATGTACAAAAGAGGTCCAAAACCCAACTTTCACATATGAGCTCCGATTCACTTGAAGGGTCTTGTTTTGAAATTAATTGAATGTACATTAGTTCAAAAGTGAGTAGGATCAAAACAAACACTGGATGGGGAAGATATGAGGGTTTTAGGTTAAAAATTCTAGAACTAGGGTTTGGGTTTTTTGTCTACTTGTTTGGGTTAGTGATTTTTTTGTATTTTTCATTTATTCTTGTTAGTGATATGTACAAAGTGGAGTGGTTTTGGGTCATTCGAAGTTAGCATGAATTAGTTAAAAATTAGGGAAGTTAGATTATTTACAGATCAATTTTTGCTTGGATTTTTGGCTTCTTATTTTGCGCAAAAATGAGGGATAAAATGCAATTCTTATCAAAACATGCATGGATGCTAATTATGCAGAATAAATGAAGAAATGCCAATGATTTTGAGGGATTTGAGCTTAACTAATGAGATTTAGAGTGACGAATCTGAGATTCATCATCCCCCTATACTTAAACCATGCTCATCCCTGAGCATCAAAAGAAATGCCATGAGGTGAAATGAGATTGGGTTCCATACCAAGACCATGAGCTGATGGTGAAAATGAAACTAGACTCACCTTTGGATTATTAGTTTGGAGGAACTTCTGTGAGACATAGAATTTTAAAATCAATAGCCTTCAAGTTCTACACATCATTGTCACAATTTAAGAATAGAAGTCATCTTACATCAATCCTCTTCCCAAAGCATACCCTATGAACATTGAACAATCGACTCATGTGTGTGAATGGTTTTAGCTCTTCCCATCCAGAATGTCAGCCTACCATGTAAATCTCCTCTCCATTAACTCGTCCTCGGGGAGTCAGGTATTTCCTTCTAAAGTCTGTCGAGCTGTGGTCACAATCTAAATGGGGGAGAAGTTAGAAGAAGGAGAAAAGAACATGAGTGTGGACACTATAGTCACCTCTCCTTGTGAAGCTGGCCAGTGTAGCTGAGTCTCCACCAAGATCTGCATGTTTTCTTTAAAGCTTGGACCTTTTTGTTCAGATATTTATTTGGTAGTGGCTTCTTTGTATTTGCATTTTTTGTGGTTCTGCTTGGATCTTGTTGTGCCCCTAGGGGTATAGAATCTTTTTGTTTCCGTACATGTTTTGGGGTCTTAAAAAAATTGTCCCCAGCCGTCTATCCCTTTTCCAAAGCTTTATTTCATTCCATACCCTGGTCTTTAGATTTCCACGCTATTAGAAAAGAAACTCACACATTCTTCCAGCACCCTGTCTGAGTTGAGATAAATGCATAGTGCGAGAGTATAAATTAATTCCTTATTCCATAGTTGTACCCAGAATGAAGAGACCAGGTTAGACACTAAGAGTCAAACGCTGCACATTTTCATGTTGAACTCGAAGAATTATGTCAAAGACCTGAAGCTTCTGAAATCCTATTTCTCGGTGAAGTTTCTCTGAAAATTAGGTGGATTAAGGTCAAGTCCAGACCACTCTCGGTTTCTGCTAATAACTCGGTTCAAAACCCAATGACTTTGAAGAATATGGGAAATATCCTCAAGCGCATCACGGAAGTGTGATCGTCGTATCGGATACGACGGAGAACGACTAGTCGTACTAGTTGTTCTATGCAGTAGAATTTAAAATTTTTCATGAGATGAAACCACATGATCCAAGAACGATTCTCGGATCGTTTCATCTATAACCACAACAAGTATAATGCAATACCTCTTGAAGCGTGGTTGATCTAGTCTCTAAGAAAAGAGACCTCCTGTCTCAAGTCCGATCATCGGAGTAACAGCTTGCAAGCGCGGGGATGAGTCGTGTTGTCCTCACAATCCAACAGGTTGATCCAAGCACGGTTGCTCCTGATCTTGTCGCACGAGATCGAACGTCTCCTTCATGAGCGAAGCACTCCAAGTAGATGGAGAACCGCAGAGCGTCGAAGCGACAGCGCGGTGGCGTGGGCGTCGACGAGTCTCTCCTCTAGGGTATGGTGGACGGCCACCAAGAAGAGGGAGAGAGAGGGTTGGTGTGTGAGGAGAAAGAGGGAGAGAGAGAGATGTGCTACCAATAGCATGTAATAGAGAGCAAGGTATGACTCTCTATTTATAGGGTTTTGGGATCCATGGATCTCAATCCATGGGACATATAAAATCAATGGATGAGATTGATTTATGTCAATCCAATGGTCAAGGTTGTTGTTGGAAAAAGCCAACATATTTAGATTAAAATATATTTGACAAAATCAAATATAAATCAATCCAAAAATCACATCAATAAATAAGGAGAGAATATACATGGAGATTACATCTCCATGTACATTAAGGGGGGACGGTCACCCATTCCATATAGGAATTGGGTGCTGCCCACCTCTTTCCTAAAGGAGGCAATCTCATGGATTTCCATGAGATTGCATGCCTCCTTGATTTTCTCCATTACTTATTTCCATCAACTTTTTGTTGGGATTTTATTCACCAAAAATAATTCTCAATTAATTTAGGGAATATTGCAATCTTGACATTGGAAAAATTGTGAATCATATTCACAACCCAAAAGAATATATAATTTACATTTTCAATTAATTAGACAATGTGTATCCAATACACATTAATAATTAATCTACAAATATAAATTATAATTAGCTCACTCTAATACATTATAAATCACATTTATAATATATTATGAATAATTGGATATTACTATCCACATTATTCTTATCCATAATAATCAAATCACATTTAATTATATTGGATAAGTCCTCATACATCATGATAATTAAATCACATTTAATTATCAATTTATCAATGCTTAGATCTTATGGAATTGTTCTTAAACCATTTAAGAACAATGCTATTTCTCCTCAGATACTTGGAAATAAGGACATGGAGATTGTATTGTTCCATGTATAGTGACTTGGATATTGAGATCACATCTCAAATCCAGATCCCATGGACCTCTCATAGATGCTTGATTAAATCAAGACCATAAACCTAATCTTCTCATTGCATCTGAATCTCATTTAGATCAATGTCCAACACATGGACTAAGATTAGGTCACTTCTCTAATGAGAGGAGTCACTAAAATCCATACCTGTGTCATCACTCCCTCGGAATGGAAGCGTCATGGTTATACAATCGTTTATGATCAAATCACCCTCAGGTATTCCTAATACCTGTACATCCTCCATACTAGAAGACTCATGATCATCCTGAAGATATAGATCACTTTTACACTGTCATCTTCATGGTCTGATCACTATGTTTCTCAATCTTGGTCCTTGGGATATGGTACAGATCATATGCTTTCACAAAGCATATATCTTACCTTCAAATTCATGTCATGCTTCTAAAGCATGACGACCATGCATGGAATTTGGTCAATCCCAATACCTCACGAGTGAGCTCATTTCTCCCGATTCACAAGTGAACCTGTATGATCCCTTTGAGAGATCATATTACTCATATGCCATTATATGCACACCAGCTCGCCGGTGTATAGACCTTGGTTAGGTCATCAACCTATTGGTCTGCCAAATGTACACACTTAGACATATAGCAATACATCTGTCTCGGGTCAAAGGATGTTTGCCTGTGATGTGACAGTATTCATCATAGGTCTTTGGTTATCTTGATCTCGTCAAGTCAACCCATTGACTCAACTAATCTGATACCTCAGAATCACTATTCCTGCAGAGGACCTGCATCAAGAGGTCGATCAGATATCGGCCTAATGAGAAAGGATTGCCATCTCCTACTCAGACTGAAGATCACTTCTTGTCAATCATTGATGATGCTTGATGAGTCCTCTATCTAACTCCTTAAATATCCATCCAAGCATCAGCCTCTATGATTTAATCAATGAATCAACAACTGTATGATTATCAAGTTGGCCATGGTACATAACCCTTATTGTATAGAGGGACCTTATAGTGCATTCATTCATTCAATATCAGAAAGGGAGTGGAACATAATCAATAACTTTTATTGATAAATCATTTATTACAATAACATTTATTGCAGGAATGGTTCGCCTCGGGCTCACATTGCTAACAGACTTTTCACAGATGCAAATGAATGAAATGCTGGATGAAGTGCAGGTGTGTGAAATGCAGACACATTTTTTTATTTTTAATGCACAAGAATATATATATATATATATATATATATATATATATATTATGCAAAAATGAATAAGAAGCCATTTTTTTTCAAAAAATTTGGGTTGGACACAATCAGTGTTAGTAGCAAATCCGTTTTTCTTTTTGTTTTTGTTGTTTTTTTTTTAAATTAGTTACCCATCCCGTAAATACATATAGACTTACGTGAAAGTACGAGATATGGGTATTATACAGTATATATACAGACCCCCCTATACTTAGCGAGTGTTGTGTCCTCAGAGCACAAGAAGCGTAAAGAAGACATAACTCTGGCTAAGCGGAAGAGTGTGAATTAAAGAAAAAGACAAATAGGTCCTCCCCCTATACATAGACTGTAAATAGTCTAAGTATAGAAGAAGAACGAAAAAATGAGTCTGTCAGATATGTGAATGAGTAGAGTATTTACATAGGGTTATCGGTTCCCCCTATACTTAGGCTCTGAGCAGCCTAAGTACAAAAGAAGGGTGGAAATGGATCGATCGTGAGATAGGGAGAATGGTATGTATAGATGGCATCTCTACCCCCTATACTTAGGCATTGGCCTAAGTAGAGGAAGAAGCTGTACAAGGAGACCAATGTGGTCAGGAGGGAGGGTAGGTAGCCAATGATTAAGGTGGTTTTTGACCGATCGTTTTGTGAGCCTGCGGTGGGAGATCATAATGACGAGAAGGAGATGAAGCATATGATTCCCAACTATTATCAGTGTTATCCTCAGTGAAATCATGTTGGATGTTAGATGAAGCGTATGAGTCAGATGAAAGGTAACCATCATCAGAGTTATCCTTAGAGGAATAGTATTTGAAAGTGCAGACACTCTAGATATTCTTGTCTTTTTATTTCTTCAGTTGTTTTCTCAGAATTCGTTCCTTCTTGGGATCAAGTTGGTCCTCGGATGAGTACTCTGAAGCACTAGTCTCAATCAGCTCATAAGAAATAATTCCAGTTGATGAGAGTAGGAGCATCAACTTGTGATGAATAATAGTGAGGAACGAGAGTTGTCCAATGGGAATTGAAGTTTGGATCCTTGAGAAGATATGGTTTTAGAACTGCGAGCAGACCTCACTCATGTATATTACTTTTTCCGGACCTGGTGAGGGATCATCAGCTGATTCCTCTTCCGGAAGATCAAAGGTGACTTTCTTTTTCGATGCAGGAGTAGTCTTTTTGTTTCGTGAAGGTGTCGGTCCACTTGAGTCTCCAGATGAATAACCACTGGAATTCTTCTCCTTGGTCGGTGTTTGTCCTACATGTTTGTTCTTAGTCTTCTTAATGCTGGTGCACTCTTGATTTGGGAAGTTTTGGTCATGGTATTCAAAGTAGGTTGATCGAGGGTGCGACCATGCATATGTCTCAGAATCATATGAGAAACATTCTTCTATTTTGAGATTCGTGGGAATTGAAATACTGGGAGAGTCTCTCTATGTTCGTTCTCAATTAATTTGATGTTGGAGCATTCCTGTGTCAAGCTGATGTGATCAAGGTAGTCAGAATATGTTGACCCAGGATACGACCATGCATAAGTCTCCAGATCATATAATTCATACGTTTGATTTTCCATGGTGAGAGCAGCTGGGAATGGAGATGGGGGGAGAGTCTCTAAACCAATAGTCTCATCAACAACGCTATCTCAGATGTAGCAACAGGGTAGGGCTCTTGTACCGCTTCATGATTATGGTTGTCGAGGACTTTGTGGGTTGCCCCAGAAAATCATGGTTCCTCAAAAACTGGGTTAGATCTAAGTGCTTCCAATGCTATAAAATTGATTTCTCGAGTCTCACTCTCAATAATTGCCTTAACCAAAGCTAAGAATGGCTTTCAGAGAATAATTGGATACTGGGTGAATTCTCCTTGTTGCTCAGTGTCAATGATCGTGAAGTCTACTTTGAGCGGAGCACCTTGGAATGTCATGATGACAGGAATGATTCCTCTCGGCCGCTTTATTGATCGATCAACCAATTGAGCGATCTCTCGTATCTTCATGATAGGTCCGAGTTTGAGCTCATGAAATACAGAGGTCGGGAGGATATTGATTGGTGAATCGTCATCAATTCGAGCATGGGTAAATATCGTGCATTTAATTCTACCATCAAATCTGGGCAACCGCTTCACTATGTGGCTCTTGGTTTTTCTCCTCTACACCAAGGAGGAGGCCATTGACAAGATATGTCTTTCAGTCTTTGTTCTTATCGTGTCTAACTTTTTCATCATTAATTTGTTCATTACAAATCCTTTAAGGTCGGGGAAGTGTTCAATGGCCTGTATAAAGGGAAGTTCAAAGATCAGTTTCTTCTTCAGTGCTTCCCGTGCAGCAGGATCCAAATTCTTCAGATCTTCTTCAGTTTAAATTTTTATGTATTTTTCAAGATTTTCGATTTTTTGTTATTTTCTAATATTTTAATTATTTGGGTATTTTCTATGTGGTGTGGTGATGTGATGTTTTCCGTAGATGAGTAGGGGCTTTGTTGTTCCGAGTAAGAGTCATAGGCATAGTCATCCCAAGGGGAGTAGTATGCAGAAGTGTCATTGTCAGGATCATCCCTAGGTTTCTGAATATCCTCAAAATTTCAACATGTGATCCAATCTTTTCCTCATTCATTTTTATATCCGAGCCACCAGAGAGGGAAATTAATTGGTCGGCAAACCTTCTAAATCTATCATCCATTAAATCAAATCTCTTGTTTATTCTCAAAATATCATCTTCCAAAATCTTTTCATGACCAATCATGGGAGCAGTCGGGTTTTGTATTTGATATTCAATAATGTCATCTTCCATTTTCCTGTATGTGCTAGGAGAAGAGTCTCTTGAAATATCCAAAATATGATTGTTATTTTCTGAAAATTTCTCCTCAAAAATTATGGAAGGAGGCTTCTCATGTGATCCCTTCATGTAGAGTTAGTCTGAGTAAAATTCAATCCATTGATCATGATTGGTCGGATCGTGATATTATGGAGTCAACATACAGGGGTTATGTGTTTCTATGTCGTCAGTCTAGTCCTCTGTATGAGTTTCGTGTCTAAAGATGGGGTTATCATAGTCAATCCAAGATGATGGTTGCTCATTTGTGTTCAAAGGTGGGGAAGATGGAAGATGTGAAGAAGGGCTAAATTTGATCATGCGGTTATAATCTCACATGAATGATGGATTGGCATTTACATGTGTATGATCCAAATATAAAGGATTGTCATTCATGAAGTAGATTATAGAGAGTGTTGTATCTATTGATGGTTGAGAGTCTATTGTGGAAGTTGGAGGAGGTTTTGATGTTTTGGGTCTAACTGATACAAATTCATTTTCATAGTATAGCTCTGATGGATTCTCGGATAAATGTTCCACCATTTTTGAAAGAGCTGAGATGAATGACGATTTGGGTTTGTTCGAGACGAAATGATTTTCATGACCTGGATCTTGAAATTTTTTGGACAAAAGTTCCATGATTTTTGAAGGAGGTTTATTGATTGACAAATCAAGAAAGGAGAGTGATGGCACAAGTGTGCGGTTTTTGATTTTTGAAATCGGATCATGAATGCAAAATCAAATACAAATCAAACCCCAGGTTCACCCACTAACACAATGAAGCCGTAAGAGTTCGGCAATTATCCTTTCAATTTTAGTTGGTGATAAATCAATCTTGGAAAGAATTTAGCGAGCTGTTAGGTGTTGACAATTTTCGTAATGACTGGATTAAATTCTTACGATTAGTTGCACCTACTTTTAGCCAGTACGGGTGTAAGTACGGACCGTAAAACGATTACCCGTTACTTGAGGATGGAGCCTTACGTAGTGTCCTCTAAACCATCCACTCTGCTAAGGAAATCCGAACCGTTTACCGACTACCCGTTAGATCCTCACTGAGAAGTAGCTAATCATTTTTTGTAGAATTAGTAGTCAATATGAAAATCCGGGTTTGGGCTCTAGCCTTAAGTGTCGTCTCTCGCTTACTTGGAAGAATAAAGGAATCCAAGGTCGGGGTTGCTCTCCCGTAAAAATTATCGATTTTTTGAGTTATTTAAAGTCGACTTTATTTAGCAGTTCTAATTTTAATTAGGTGATCACTAAAGAATTAAATGAGCAAAAATGCACGTCTACCATCCAGTCCCAAGTTCCTTTAAAATTATGTGATAAAACAAGAGGGAGAAATCCGGGAAAAGCCGATGCACGTGAAAACAATGATGTTTGCTCAGTTAGAAGACTTATAGTGATCTCTCGAGATCTCCATGTGGGATGCAGTACAAAAATTGAAATATTATTCTAAATGAATGCAAGCTGATGAAAAATCGCACCTAGCAGAACGTTCTATTAGCGGGGAAAAATTGAGTTGAATTTGGCTAAATTGAACGATCTAATGTGCGTCTCAATTAAAGTGAAGTGTGGTCTTAGGTCCTACGAGCACAATCAAAAATTTTAAAATGCTTTAAGAGACGTAAGTGCAGGTCTAACCTAAGCGCCACTCAAGTCGGGCCCCACCCTCATCAAAGAGTGAAACCGGCCCGACACACCACAGAAAAAGTTCAAGGTCTTTTTTACATACGCGAGAGTCCAAACGGACACCGCTATAAATGAGCAATTAATTACAGAAATTAAAATTGCAGAAAATAAAATCTTAGACTCTACGGTCTTCTCACGACTCGACCCGATCTTAAATTTAATTAAAGCTTTTTCAGAAGTCGGTGAAGATGCTTTGGTTTCTCAAAACCACTCCACGTACGTCGGGTACCTCGCAAGAAAAATAAGAGAGATGGTGTAAGAGAGTGACCAAAAAATAAATCAAAAATAAAATAAGAAATAAATTCTGAGATAAAATAAAGATAAATGCAAAGAGAAAATTGGAATTTACAGTGAAAATTCAGGGGTCAGACTACCCAAATGAGAAAAACCGAACAAAAAATTTCAGATAAAAAACTAAGCCGTGCCATCTAACGGTTCCGAAATAGCCGATGTTAAAATGCGTGGATTATCGTGCGTCAAAATTAATGTGTTGTTTCGTTGTAGGCGGGCAATCGAAATCAGTCAAGAAATAACCACACAAAATTTAGTCAATTTTAATCGATGCGGTTTTATTTTTATTTTACTTGGGCAAGTCCCAAGGTCGAACACAAGGAGGCAAAGGAACAACCTAGAATTTTATCTATTAAAGTTCGTGTAAGTTTTCGAGGCGGTCTTTTTTGTAATTTTTAATGCAATTAGGGATGCAAAATGTACTTTTACCCAATTTTAGGGACTAAAATGTAAATATCGATCAAACAATGTCCAAAAAATATGAAACTTGGCCAAGATGATAATTACGATGAAATGAATGCATTTTTTTAATTTTCGGATACAAGATGAATTTTTTATGAATTTTCGAATGCCCACAAAGTGAATTTCAATATTTAATTATAATAAATAATAAACCTATTTATTTTCAATGGATAAAATTATCTAAGATCTATCACTAGGTGATGGATCTCAGAAAAATCCTAAATTTCGAGAATATGAGATTGAATACCTATTAAAAATAAAAAATTGAAATATAAAAAATGATTTTTACATGGCAAACTATGCATGCAAATGCAATTCTTTTTAGGCACAATGTTAAGCACAATTAATTCTACAATCCGTGATTTTTCGGCAATTTTTAGAGCAACGGTTAATTAATTATAAAAATCAGAGCACAAAATGGCAAAGTATGCAGCTTTCCATTAAATAATTAATTTTTAATTAACCATTGATAATAAAAATGTCAAACATGTGCCATAATGTAGTGTATTAAGTGTAGAACAAAATACTTATTTTTTATAAATAAAATAATGCAGTGAAGAGGTTCGAAACAACTGGGGAACACATGGGTGATTGTGTAATATTTGAATACAAAAATTTAAAAAAAATACCGATAAGTAGGGGGATTTTCTGCAATTTGGCCAAAGGTCACGTGCCATGCACATGACCCTGGAGCTTCTGGACTGAACAACAATATGGGCCAACCATAGGGGGTCTTCGGAATTTCCCCACATAGTCACGTGCTAGGCATGTGACCCATGGGGATGATGACGTGCCACTTGGTGCACATGCCTTGCACGTGCGGGGGGGGGGGGGGGGGTCTCGGGTCCACTGCCCGGTCGGCAAGGAGCGGAGGATGGAGGCGACACTGTAGAGGTCCGGCGACCAGTGGTCGTCATCTGCTCAGGTGGAGACGTGTGGCAAGAGGTATCTTCTAGATGCTGGAGCGGTGTTGAGGCATTGGATATCTGCGAAGTTGGTGATGAAGACCGGAGAAAACGATGTGATGCAGGAAAGCTAGAGCACCAGCGAAGTTTCTGGCGAAACGACGGAGAAAGCTGGAGTGCCGACGAGTGTTGGCGTTGATGGAGGAACACATGCGAGGAGCTGGAGGCGACGGAGTACGATGAAGATGTCAAAGAAGCATTGGCTCGACGGGAAGGAACCCGGAGCAATGGCAAGAGCCACCGCGGGCATGCTGCTACGAGGTACGATGTCCTCGGATCTCACCGGGGGAGAGGTCGCTCCAGGCTGTCACCACCAGGCCACTCTTTTGATCATCGTGTAGACGACGAATGATTTATCGAGGGGCACGTTGGCGATAGTTAAATAGGATCTTGCAATGATGCCAGAGATGGTAGGCTTTGGTCTGGTTTCGCAGAGGATCTGGCGGGATTCGATTTGCTGGGAGGAGATACGTATCAGAGATTGACGATGAGGAGATCTCGAAGAGCGATCTGGGATATGCGAGATGGAAGGAAGGATCGAGCGCGATATTCACGGTCGGAGTGACGAAGATCGCAGAGGTGACAACGCTGATTTGCGAAGGTAGAAGATGATGAAAGGGGAAAGGCAGCTGGAGGAAGAAGGCGACCATGGGCCATCCATTCAACAGAGATCGGATAGCCCTTGTAGCGCCACGTGGCAACCGTTGGATCGGGTCGAAGCACGTCCGTGGCACGTGCGTAGGAGGCATGTGCCCTGCACATTCGGTCCCTTCTAATTAATTTATTTTTTTATAAAAACGAATAAAAATAAATCGAAAAATGGCTGACACAAGGCGGCTCTACGTGTCAGCCCCACAAAATTCGAAAAATAAATACAAAGAAAAATAGAAAAGAAATAGCAAACAACCTCGGATTGTAAAAGTATCTTCACAAAAATTGCTCGTCTCGGTGAGATCTACAATTTCATGAAGGGATCAAACGAAATCGATCATTTGCACAAAGTCATATTTTTGGAGTATCCCATGTACAAAGAATACCTTAATTTTTGGGTTTTATTGTTTTCTTGTCATTTTTTAACCAAATAAAAATCCAGAATAAATATGGTAAAATAAAAGATAAATATTTACACATTTATCTATTTTTTGGATTTTTCTTAATTAAGGAAAAGAAGAAATAAATTAAAAAATGAAAAAGATGATTTTTGTACAAACGGTTTGTGAAGACTCGGACTCAGTTAGTTTCTTTGATTTCAAGCTTAGTTTGGATTTGGATTTTTGTGCATTTTAATAAAACTTTTACAAAGGAAGACAAATAAAAAAGGAATAAAATAAAATAGGATAATTATGTACATAAAATAATAGGTCAAAAATGCTAAAATACAAAATGTACAAAAGAGGCCCACCCAACTTTCACATATGAGCTCCGATTCACTTGAACTTGATCTTGTTTTGAAGGTAATTGAATGCACATTAGTTCAAAACTATGTAGGATAAAAACGGACACTGGATGTGGAAGATATGAGGGTTTTAGTTTGAAAATCCGAGAACCAGGGTTTGGGTTTTTGGTCCACTTATTTGGGTTAGTGATTTTTTGTATTTTTCATTTATTCTTATTAGTGATATGTACAAAGTGGAGCGGTTTTGGGCCATTCGAAGTTAGCATGAATTAGTTGAAAATTAGGGAAGTTAGGCTATTTACAGATCATTTTTTGATGGGATTTTTGGCTTCTTATTTTGTGCAAAAATAAGGGATAAAATGCCATTCTTATCAAAACCTGCATGAATGCTAATTATGCAGAATAGATGCAGAAATGCCGATGATTTTGAGGGATTTGAGCTTAATTAATGAGATTTAGAGTGATGAATCTAAGACTTATCAATAATCGATGGTGAGCATGATGTATTCAAAGACCTTGGTGTTAGGGAATGGACACATAAAGTCAATGACCCATGTATCGAAGATATCAGATATGTGAATCTATTTTAGAGGTATTGTGTCTCTCATACTGATATTTCAGCCATTCGTTGATAGTCACTACATTTCTTTACATAATCATTGCATCCTTGAATACCATGGTCTACCGAAGTACACATTGAAGCACTTTTATTGCCGTCCTCTTTCTAGAATGGTGTCCACCGACTTCTAGCTTGTGATAGTGGTATAGGACATGATCTTCCCATGAGATATACTCCTCCTCCAGATGCAATCTGTGCCCTCTCGGAATAGATATGGATCTTCCCACTAGTATAAATGAATTACTACCAAGAATTTATTGAGTTTGATTTCAAACAGTCTGGCAGAGTCTTCTTGGAAGCAATGTAATTCACGATATCTGCGTACCAAGGGAGAGAGGATATAGACAAGATTGCATCTTCTAGAAAAGTCTTAGTGATAGGAATGAAGTTCTGCTGAAGAGACTATATTTCGATAATCTTGGAAGGCGATCTACCACACATTATTACTGCCTGGTTTATCACGTATTTCCATTTCAAAATCATGGAGTAGAAGAATCTAATGAATTAGATGAGGTTTGGCATCTTTCTTGCTTTGAAGGTACTTGATGGAAGAATGGGTGTAAATAATATACCATGATACAAAAAGTTGTGATCTGAATTTCTCCAGTGCAAACACTGCAGCTAGCAGCTCTTTCTTTGTCACAATGTAATTCTTCTGGGCTCATCTAATGTTCTACTAGCGTATTGAATCGCAAATGGCAGCTCATCTCTCCTTTGCCCTAATACATCACCAGTTGTGAAATCTGATACATCTGTCGTGATCTCAAAGGGTAAAGACTAATCCTATGGTTGTAGGACAAGAGCTTGTGTGATTAGATCCTTTATGAGATTGAAGGATTGGAGGACACAATCATCGACCACAAAATCAAAGCCTTGCCAAGCAACTCAGTCAGCTGTCAGGCAATCTTGATGAAGTCTTTAATGAATCTGTGGTAAAAACTGATCTTCCCCAAAAACGATCGGACCTACTTGAGATTTGTATATGTCTCAAGTTTGGAGATAACATCCACCTTGGCAGGGTCAACTTCCATGCCACGCTTGGAGATGACGTGGCCCAATACAATTCCTTCGTTGACAATTAAGTGACTCTTATCCCAATACACCAGATGATTCACCTCACAACATCTTTTCAATACTTTGTTTAAATATCCAAGGCATTGATCAAATTTGTCCCCATAGACCGAGAAGTCGCCCATGAATACTTCAAGAAAACTGCCTACCATATAAGTAAAAATCGCTAACATGCATCTCTGGAAGTTAGCTGGTGCATTGCATAAATCAAAGGGCATATAAACGAAGGTGTATGTTCAGAACGAGCAGGTGAATGTGGTCTTCTCTTGATCTTCTGGTGTAATGGCAACTTGACTATACCTGAAGTATTCATTTAAGAAGCAGAAATATTCCTTCACAGCTAGTCTTTCAGCTATTTGGTCGATGAAGGGTAATGGGAAGTGATCATTCTTGGTTGTAAGATTCAGACATCTGTAGTCCATACAGACGTGCCATGAAGTCAACACTCAGGTCAGAATATCCTCTCCTTTTTCATTGGTGACTATGGTGATCCCATATTTCTTGGGCATTAAGTGCAAGAGAGTCACCCATTTGCCGCCAGAGATGTACTAGATAAATCCCGCATCACACCATTTCATGATTTCTTTCATGATCACCTCTTGCAACTTTGGATTCAATCTTCTCTGAAATTCTCAGAGGGTTTGTTATCTTCCTCAAAGATAGATGTGATGCGAGCACAATGACAGATTTATTCCATGGATATCAATAATATTCGACCAAATACCTTGCTATTTCTTTCAAGAACCGCAAGAAGATGAGATTCTTATTCTTCGGTCAAGTGGGAATTGATGATGACTGGATGCATATCGGTTTCACCCACAAGGAAGGCATACTTCATGTTGTGGGGGAGAGGTTTCAATTCAGAGGGAGAAGGAGTCGGCTTCATGGTGACTTCAGAAAATGAGGTAGGTGTCTGCTCTTTCAACTGTATACCGTCCATCACTGTGCATTAAAACTCTGAATTCAGAATATCACACAAATCTGTAACAATTTCATCATGTTGAGATGAGGTTGGTTGTTCAGACATCTCAGACTGACCATCATCAAACATCTCATTCTCAAAGACATCAGGGAATTCAACTGTGCTTTCTAGACCGTCCTTAGGAGAGAGGAATGCCTGTGCGTCATTTCTTTCCATGAGCAAATCCGTATCTCAGATTTCAGTCAGAAAATAACAGTCTTATTTGCCAATCAGGTCAAGCACTCTCATCATAGATGCCACTTCTGCTAGTTTTGGTTTCATGACTTTCTCGATCAGAACTTTGTGATTGCTGGAGTGGAATGTAATATCTCGACTGCCATGGTCTACCACCATCTTGGTCGTTCGAAGGACTGGTCGACCGAGGATGATTGGTATGTAGAGAAGAGGTACAAAGGTGTCCATATCAAGTACAATGAAATCCATGAGGGATTGCATCCTCCGGACAGTGATAATGACGTCCTCTAATATGCCCTTGGGCCGCTTGACATATCTGCCTGCAAACTGTAGGATCATCTTTGTAGGCTTCAACAATCCTACTCCAAATTCCTTGAGCAGGGAGAAAGGAAACAGATTGATCGAGGATCCACGATCGAACAATATTCGTTCGGACTCCTTTTCAAAAATTTGGCATCAAATGAGTGGTGCTCCCTTGTCTTTCTGTTTGTGTAGAAGATTGTTGATGGCATTTACCGTAGTCAAATTCAAGATATGAGTCTCTGGTTTCTTCTTCTTACAAATCGGATGCTTTGTTGTACATGCCTCTTTGAGTCCTCATTTTAATGCATGCATATTCTCCATCGCTTTCAACAATGGCGTTTCAAGAAATAAATTTTGCAAAATTTGGACAATTTCATGATCACAGAAAGCATTTTTCAAAATTTTTGTGGTTTTTGCTTTGATTACTAGCATAAAAAGAATATTTGCATCAGAAGAAAATGTATTTGGCAAAAATGTGTCTATATCTTTGTGTAAAGAAGATGGTAAAAAGAATCAAAATCATCTACTTGTTGTGGACCAAAAAATGGTGCACTCTTGGATCCTTCGGCTGGTGATGGTTTGGCTACTGAGGCTGGCTTTTCCATCACACGAACGACTTCACGTTGAATAATGGCATCTTTTTTGTATTTTTGAGTTTTCTTTATTTTTTAATCTTTTTGGTGTGGGTGGGTAATGAAACTCCATTTCATCGCCTTTATATTTTGGCCTTAAAACCATAGCTAATACATTTTAATAGCATTAATTTGTACAAGATAGCATTCATTATTTATTGCATTAATTGTATATAAAACATGGTTTTTAATGCCAATATTATAGAATAAAAGAAGAAAATAAAAAGAATAAAATATCGAAGATATTTATGACCCTAAAGCCCGAGACTAAGTCAAGAAGTGAGTTGGTTGACAAGGAATAAAGTAGGGGGAGATAAGGGCCAAAAGAAGAATAAAAACCCAATTCTTTTATTCATTATTTATGCATTTTTAGTACCTATTTTATTCTTCATTAATTATTCATCAAAAAAAATCTTTGTACATGAAAGTTGTAGATAATAATGTGAATAAAAATACAAAATTGAGTTTGTACAAAAATAACATACAATGTTCATTTTATACACAAAATAAAGCAAAAAATCTAACGTCTCAGACCCATATATTCAAATAAAAACTCAAAACATATAAAATCACCTCTATTATATATAACCTTTCACAAGATATTTAATGGTAATGGTTTTATATTTTTTGGAGTTACTATGTGAAAGTTAGGTTTTGACCCTCATTGTACATTATACCGATTAAAATAAACAATTTATTCATTATTATAAATTTTGTTTTATAATTTTTGTAATTATTATTTATAATAAATGTACATATTAAAACAAAAATAAAACTAAAAAAAATGTAAAATAAAATAAGTATACGTGAAAACATAGGCAAAATAACTATAGTTATACCTGTATATAAATAAAAAAGGGACCTTATCTTTTATTATTTATTCATTTATATTTTTATAATATTGTAAATATTGTTTATATTATATAAAAAATACAAACCCAAAATAAAACAAAAGAAAATACATTAAAAATAAAAAGGTGTATATAAAACATAGATAAAACACCTATAAGTATACCTACATTATATACACATATATATACACTTATCTATGTATACAAATAACATCATAAAAATAAAATAAAAATATATTTATACACCTAAAAATAAGTTATAAATATATACAATAAAAGAATAAATTATAAAATAAAATATACAAAATAAAAATAAATATGTACAAAACACAGATGAATACACCTATAAATAAACTATTAAAAATTAACAGCTAATAAATAAAGCTAAATAAATAAATAAAAATCATAATAAAATACTATGTAAAATAATAAATAATTTTTATTTTATATTCAACAAATAATAAAATCATTTATTATTTTTAAATAATTATTCTTTATAAAATTGCTATTTTATCTTCTTGTGCACCTGTGTGGACCAATCAGCGTCTGGCGATTGTTGACCACTGGTCAACTATCCCATCCAGGTGTTGCTCCTGTCAGAGTTGTCTTTCCCTTTTTTATTCTTCCATTTTTCTCGGCTAGTCCATCGATTAATCGTAATTGCTTCCTTCACGAGAAATGATCTATGATTACTGAACATATTTGCGTAGCCCTCGTATCTCCAGTACATAGCTCGATTCTCTTGCTTTTAACCTATCAGTAAGGGTGTTCTTGATGTCGCATAAATAACTCCACCTCCTCCATGAAATTTTTGGTCATTTTCCTAGGTCTTAAGCCCCTGGCTTCGGCCAAGCGTGCATCCCCGTGATAGGGGGAGGTCCCCTGAAGCTCCAAGATGGCTGATGGATGGAGGAGGTGCACCCACGTCTTGAGGGTCCGAAGTTCGTCTTCATCGACGCTCTTCCGTGTTCTTCGACTGTGCTTCCCCGCCGTTGGATCAGATGCAGATGTCAGGTCTTCTAGATGCTGTAGGATCGAGCTCGTCGTCACCGCCAGATCAGCCTAGCTGATATAATCTCGAGCGTCCATGAGAGAAGCACTACAGGCTGTTAGGATCGTGTCACGTGTATAAGTAAAGTCTTCAGCGTTGTCCGATCGTGCCTCATTGGGGGCAATTTTCACATTTAGCCCTACAAGTTTGTATATTAAATATTTAATGTTGTAAATAAAATATCATGTGTAAAATTACAAAGAGGCCCTTGACATTTTTTAATTGTCTATTAGACCAATAAAATGATTGAACATTGTATATTTTTGGCAAAATTGCATCTATTTCCCTATCTTTTATTTTATTTGCAAAAATGCCCACGCTAGGACATTGATTAGACCCTAGGTTTAGATTTTTATTCACGCCTTTTAATTCTGCAATTAGTGTAATGATTAGACCCTAGGTTTAGTTTAATTCGTTCGATTCGTAGTTCGTCGGAGCTCCGCTCCAGCGAAGTATTCCACCGTAGCCTTGTTGTTTCCGACCCCCCGACCGCCTTCATTCCACTCCCCTACGTTTCTACTCCATCCCAAGCACCTTCGCACCCCCAGATTCCCCTCAGATTTAGAATACGAGGTCCTCCTCCGACATGCCTCCGGACCTCTCTACCATGACTCTCCTACACATCCACCTCACCGTTTAACGAGCCGAGGCCTTTTGCCCTTGATCCCCTCCTTATCCTGTGATAGATAGAGGTGCGATTACGCGTTAGGAGCCATCTTCAAAGTCCGCCGGATGTACCTGGGGCACCATGTCTTCCTCGACCTTATGGTGGCGCTTCGGTGAACCTCCGCTCTTTCTGACACCGCTAGCACGAAGAGGACCCTGCCGGGAATCTTTTGGGACATCTCGGATCTTCAAAGAACATCGAAGACGTGGAGGAGGAGGGATCGAAGTTCGTCTTCCCCGACGCTCTTCCTTGTTCTTCGACCGCGTTTCCCCGTCGTTGAATCAGATGCAGATGTCAGGTCTTCCAGACGTCGTAAGATCGAGCTCGTCGTCACTGTCAGATCAGCTTTGCTAATCTAATCTCGAGCGTCAATGGGATAAGCGGTACATGCCATTAGGATCGTGTCACGTGTATAAGTAAAGTCTTCAGTGATGCCCGATCGCGCCTCTTTGGGGGTAATTTTCACATTTAGCCATACAAGTTTGTATATTAAATATTTATTGTTGTAAATAAAATATCACGTATAAAATTACAAAGAGGCCCCTGGTATTTTGTTAATTGTCTATTAGACCAATAAAATAAATTGAACATTGTATATTTTTGGCTAAATTGCATCTATTTCCCAATCTTTAATTTTTTTTGCAAAAATGCCCCTGTTAGGACATTAATTTTTGCATGTTTTTTCTATTTATTAAATATGGTTCTTGTGCTCCTAAAAATCCACAAAATATGGTTAAATGCTTCATGCCATTTACTTTCACACCCCTATTTTTATTTTGCCTGTTTTGCATTTAATCTATTTATTAAAAATGAAATGGAGCCCATTTATTCCCTGTCTAAGAAATAAAATACAAAAAAAAAGATGTGTCAAAAAATTCCAAAAAATATTTATACCTAGTATATCTTATCTTATTTTATTTATAGACCAAAAATCACTAAAAATGGAAAAATAAAAAGCCAAAAAATTGAACAATTCCAAATGTTTAATAATCTGAAAAATTATTCAAAAATCCAAAAATATATTTTTCAGTTTTATAATTTTATTTATATTATTGTTTAAATCTTAAAATTAATTTGGATAATTTTGGAGCTTGTTGCTATTTTTAAAATCCAATTCAATTTCGGCCCATATATTTAATCCCTTATTTAGATATTTTTACTTTAGAAATACATAAAAGTAGCAAAAATTTCAGAAAATTAATAAAAAATAGAGAATATGAAAACCCCAAAACAATTTATTCTTTGCATTTTATTTGTATTTTTTAGTATATATAAATATACTACTATATATTGTATATATAAAGCCTTATATAGGCTATTTTGTTTATATAAAAGAAAAAACAATATAAAAAATATATAAAAAGAAAATATAAAACACAAAAAATTAAAAATCAAATAAAATATAAATTAAAAAAAATATATAAAATTAAAAACCCAAAAAAACAATAACATGGACAAGAGATAAAAGACAGTTTTTGAGCATATTTTTGCCTCCTTCTCCCGTTTGCTCCCTGTATTCGACCTCTACACATACTTACACGCTATACACATTGTTGTAAATTTTAACTCCACATTTTTTAGATTTAATTACTTTATTCTTGTTGTGGGTTAATTATCGATTAACCCAGGTTTCGTGAGCGGTCGCTTCAGTGACATCGTGGTCCCGCCTTGTGTGGACTACTTTAGACCTTCCCAAAATCTGAGTTATCATATGGCATCGTTGACGGGGAGCAACGTCACATAGTTGGAGATTATTTTATTCTGTCTATTATTTCTTGTTTATTTATTTCTTTTATATTCATCTATTTCTCGCATATATTTAATCTTATTTGACATAACTGTGAACTATCTGACACTCGTTCATGTTTGAACTCGTTGCGAGGGACGCGGTGCGGCGGAGGACTTCTTAGGGGGACCTATGCATCCAAGCAAGGTGGAACCGACATTCTAACTGAGCTGGCAGGGGAGAGTAACTAGTCCAGACTTGGAAGAATTTTTGAGATAGCTTCTGGCTTCAATTCATTTTATTATATATTTATTTAAAAAATATGTATATTCATGTGTGGGAGAGTGACATCTATGTGTAATAATTTGGACTCTCAAACACAACTACTTCGTGGGGTCCATTACCTGAGGGAATATTCCCTTGTGGGCCTTGCCGGTTTTCTCGTGTTTTTCTTGCTTTATTTTTAATTGTTTTCCTATTTTGTTTAATTTATTTTGTGTGAATGAGCCTTAGTTTAGGAATTTCTTGCTCGATAGATTAAGGTACAAAGCCTAATATATATTGCATGTACCTATAGATTCGCTTCTAGACTTAGTAAAATTCTGAAATTCCGTTCTTCACGATAATAACAGTTGCTGCATCTAGGGTGATTTCACCGGACTGCATCTTTTACAGCATAGGTTTCAAATTCTATTATGTATCCCGCATGGAGAGAGCTGGGAAGTACTATAAGTCTCCTGACTTTGCATGCATCATCGATTTTCAACTTGCATGGCTTTTCCAACATTCTTTCTCTGATTTTGCTCACTTAGGATGCTAAATGGAATTAAAAACACCGATAGAACGTGCATTGAAAATAAACAACAAAAAAGTGATAATAAAAAATAAAATCGAGACTGTTAACTCTACTTGATCTCTAAAATAAACGTAATGTATTCCTTGTCTTTGGGAGAGCAACCCCCTCCTCGTATGCGCATTATATTCTCACGTACATGCTAGGGATTAGGGCAAAAATCCCAGGCCTACCTTCGGTGTGTACACCTTTTGGATGATCAGCTAAGTCTAAAATTGACAAGATAAAAAGACCACATCTCAATCTTCACTGTGTTGAGTAGGTGAACTAGGGATTTGCTTTGTGTATTGAATGTGGCTTTGGATCCATTGGCATTTTCATCCATTCTTCGAGTCTTCAGTCCCGTGTGTGTTTGAGTGTATTTTCATCATTGAGTCCTTCTATCTCCCTTGTCCATATTTGCCTCCTCATTTGCATTCGAGTTGTGATGTTGGGTATTGAGCTTCGTCATCTTCACCGGATCTTGCGGCATTTTCTCCTTGCCCATATTACCCATGTCTAGTCCGGTTCGAGGAGACCCTCTCCTTGAGCCACAATTTTGACTTTGTGCTGATCTTTTCTCGTTGGCCATCCTCGTTCCCTCCATATCATTTCTTCTATCACCCAGGATTGTTGTTCTTATAAACAATGCTTGCATGAAGGATTCATGGATTCCATTGATTATTTGTGTAAGCCGGGTAGGTTCAGCGAAGCTGAGAATTGGTGTGCTCTTTTGGATCTGGACTGGATAGGTGCTTGAACGTTATTGAGGATTTGATAATTGCACGATCATAGGAGTGGTGCTTCCTGGAGGTTCTGATCTAGCACATCATTGAGGATATGATATATTGTGAGGATTTGATGACGATTTCATGAGCTATGACTGATCCATCTATTTCGTGGTTCTTTCCTCCTTGATTTAGACAACTGATTGACTATCTTGATTTAGACTTCAAAGCAATGGCGTGCGGAACCCACATGATTTCATTCATTTCCTTTATTGATCCATTCTCCATCTTTTGATTCTTCGATCCACCCGTGGCACTTAGAGGATCTTTGCTTATATTTTGTGACATCTCAACTGATTGGATTGACTAGAGGGACCGCGTTGTGACTGATGAGATTGATATTTTGTACCTAACATGCTCTTTATCCCTCCCGATTGATGATTTTGAGGATCTGAGATATGATGCCAACTTTCCCACAATTTGTTTGGCCTAGTTTGCATATCTCCCCGAGGACTATCTGCGGGAGGATGCAATAATTTATGTACGATCGGTTTCATTCATTGAATTTGTCTCTACTTATTGGGGCATGGAACCATTTCGTCTGAGTTGATTGATTGGCCTTCCTCTCGGATTGAGTTCTCGACATGTTTATTCGCGAGGCCAATTTCACCGACTCATTCGAGTCTTCTCTCTTTGACAGTCCTCGCAAGGATGAGTTCTACATTTCTGATTATTCATTGCCTAGTTCATAGTGCTCTCCGAGGGTTATCTGCGAGAGACTATGACAATTTCTTGAGATGTCAGACTCTTCTGCTGGTAGCCAATCTGTCTCTATCGAGACCGCCTCTATTATTCTGACTGATAGATCTGACTCCTTTGAGTCCGCTCTCCTTGATGATCCTCATTGGGTGAGCTCTGTATGATTATTCATTGACTAGCATGCACCACTCCCTGAGGGTTATCTGTGGGAGGGTACATCATTTTCTAGGTACTCAGCTTCCCCTCTGGTGTCTCTCTATAGTGGAGCACGAAGCCAAGTCTTCTGATGTGTGTACTCAGTCTCTCCTTGGTTGTGTTTCCTTTCTGTGGGAGCACAAGGCTGAGTCTTCTGAGATTCTTGATTCATATGAGTATGCTCGCCTTGACGACTCTCGTAGGGTTGAGCCATGTCTTATGGTGTTTGGTGTGTCCCTGATCATTCTGACTTTATGACAACCAAACACCCCGATGCATTGAGAGTTCCCTATTCTACACTATGTATATATTTTATGAGACCATGATTGACGTTGAGTAGTATGTACTGTTCCTCCTTCCTTCTTGTCTTCTGTAAACGTCTCTGCTCATTCATTCCTTCCTTGTGAGTCGATGATCTACTTCATGCTACTGGTCCATGGTTTAGTTTTTGATATGTTTTCCCTAGTAGCTGACACCCACATGATTGTATACCCGGATGTCTTTTCACTTTCTACCCATGTCTTCGTTCTCACAGGGAGACGATGACGAGAGTAAGGTATTTGACTGTGAGATATCATCTTGCACTTCACCAGTCTACCTTCTTGTATATATGTGGTTCATCTTACATTCATTTTTTCTCCTGTATGTCATGTGTACCCCATATCTTTCACCATATCTATGTGTCTATACTTAGGACATACCTTGTCCTAAGTATAGGGGGTTAAACATCGTGATGTTCTTTCTCCATTCTCTTTCATCACTCTTGTTGTTGCTTATATTTAAGGATCTTTATCCTAAGTATAGAGGGAGTGATGCGTACGTTCTCTACGATATTTTCCATCTATTTGATTATCTTATCTTCTTTTCTTCTTTTCCTTTTCTTGTTCTCATTTTCTACAGAAAAGGTGTCTCCCCTTTGTCAGTTTTTTGTACATAGGACGTAATTTGTGCTAAGTATAGGGGGTGCGCCCCAGATTCTTTAATTCGTTGATCCCCTCCACTGTATCCTCTCTTGTTGATTTGTTCTGTTGTACTTAGGGATATCTCACCCTAAGTATAGGGGGAGACAAGCTGAGATATGATCCATTTATTCCAATCCTTGACCCTCCCTGCTTTGTGTACAATCTGCTATACTGAGGATTATTTGATTCTAAGTATGGGGGGGCGGTCAATTTTTTTATTCATTCTATTCATTATTTTCTCATGTAGTCATTGTAGTATAGGCTTTTCTATACTCAGTATGAGTTATGTCTTCTCTTTCTCTTCTTCGATCTATGAGGGCATAACTCATGCTAAGTATAGGGGGTCGTATATACTCTGTATATACTTTAGCCATAACTTGTACTTTTGTATTATCAACAATAAATATGGCCAGTATATATTTACATACACAATTCATTAAAAATCAATTAATAACAACATGCATTCCTCAAATTCTTTTTTCTATATACTGATTAATAAATCAAGTTAAATATATTTTTGCAAAATGATTTTAAAATGGTTTGATCCGTTTGTAAAACTTTTTGTGAAATGTTTTCAACCTTGTAAAAATGTTTTGATTTGTAATAATTTTTTTCTTTACGTGAAATAAAAGATTTGAAAACCTATTTGCAAATGATTTTGAAAATAGTTGTAAAAATATTTTGAAAAAATGTACATATACTGTGTGAAATATCTTTGTGAATAGGCTTTCAAATTTTTGTAATATCTGCAAAAATTATTTTGTACTATAGTTTTGAAAATTGTTTTCAAATAAATTTGAGGAATGAATGCTTTAAATAATATATACATAAATTTATTTACTTTTTATATATATACTTATGAAAAACTTGTTAAAACCAGTAAATTCTTTAAATTCTTAATTCTTGTAAATCAATAAAAAGCGGAACACCCGTGTAAATAATTGTACATATTTATACTTGTGCGAAAATTCTTTTTTTGCAAAATTCTTTTCATTTTCAAATTCATTGAAAAATTGCATCATTCTTTCTGTGTTGTACATAGCATTTGCATAGCATTCATATTCTTTGAATTGAGCTTGATGATTGAACTAGTACAATAAAGTCGAAGATTGGAGCTTGATTGGACCTTACTGCACCTAACTGCACTGCAACCTTATGGTAACTAAGTTTAAGGTACTTTCGGTCCATTGGAACTCAATTCTTTATGACATAGGGCTAGGTTCTAGTCAACTCAGCTGACTAACTAGAACTTTCGAGACACACACATGACTCTTATCGGTTGTGACCTAACTTGGTCACTTGAACCTTTCACTTGGCTCAACTCAGTTGGCTGGTGAGGGGGTTGGATTTTCCGGTTTGAGAAGTACACGAGTGGAAACATTCATCCTCATCTAGGGAGGGAAGTGCACCCCAACCTGGTCCAGCTACCATGAAGTTGAATGACCGGAGAGTGTGGGTTGCAATAATGCTTCAAAAGAGGGTTAGTCATCTCGCTCAAGAGGAAAAACAATTTATGTAAAGGTTGTTGTATATAATATTTAAAAAAAACTCCAAAAAGTGGACATGCCTGATTGAAAATAAAATGCCTGTCGAAGTATGTATATATGTTGTATAGTCAATAAGCAAGCTTGAGCATCAAAGTTATACCATGTGAGCCTGCAGCTGGATGACTTGACTACATTGGTCAGGCATCCCAAGATAGGTAGCTACACTGGCTACCGTCCATTCTTTTCTTCACCTCCTCCTCTTGAGTTGGATGCCACTTGAACTTAGTAGGGAATACCCCGCTCCTCCAGGACAGAGTGCTGGATTGGGGAATCATTGGGTTGTCATTCTGGAGAGGTCAGTTCCTTTGTAATTTCAGTTGGGGAGAGCCACTATCACTTACACTATACAAGTCAGCTTCATAGTCATAAGGGTTTGCGTATGATGTAGACTAGTTTAGACCTGGCTATTGAGGTGTTTTGAACCAAGTTCTGAGAGTCTCGAAGGCTGTTGTGTTTTAAATTTGGATCCCGACCAGGTTCCACACACATTCTCACAACAAGGTCTAACCTGAGCTCCAAACTTTGATTTCGTAAGGACAAGTTTAATAACTAAAAGCATTTCTATTTATTCTTTCTTTTTCTTTTCTTCTTTATTCTTTTCATACTTATTGCATAAATGTTTACTAGGGTCTAGCAAAGGCAAGTACAGGGGGCGATGATTCTCCATTTTATCACCTTTATTCTATTATTTTGGCCTTAAAAACTCTAGATAATACATGTAAAGAGCATTAATTTGTACAAGATAACATTCATTATTTATTGCATTAATTGTATATAAAACATGATTTTTAATGCCAAAATTATATGTAAAGAGAAGAAAAGAAAAAGAATAAAATATTGAAGATGTTTTGTTACCCTAAACCCCAAGACCTAGTCAAGAATTGAGTTGGTCGACAAGGAATAAAGTAGGGGGAGATAAGGGCCAAAAATAGAATAAAAACCCAATTCTTTTATTCATTATTTATGAATTTTTGACACCTATTCTATTCTTAATTATTTATTTATAAAATAAAGAAGCTTTGTACATGAAAGTTGTAGATAATAATTTGAGTAAAAATACAAATTTGAGTTTGTACAAAAATAACATACAATGTTCATTTTATATACAAAATAAAAAGCCAAAAACCCAAATTCCGAGACCCATATCTTTCAAATAAAAATGCAAAACATATCAAAATCACCTCTAATTTTGATATAAATTTTCACAATCTATTTAACTGTAGTGGTTTTATATTTTTTGGTGTTATTGTGTGAAAGTTTGGTTTTTGACCCTCATTGTACATTATACAGATTAAAATATTCAATTTATTCATTATTTACTATTTTTACAAATTCTTATTTTTATAATATTGTAGTTAATGTTTATAATAAATTTACACATTAAAACCAAAATAAAACCGAAAGGAAAATGGAAAATAAAATAAGTCTATATGAAAACATAGGCAAAATGCATATAGTTATACCTGTATATAAAAAAAAAGAGTCCATATTCTTTTATTCTTTATTCATTTATATTTTTATAATATTGTAAATGTTGTTTATGTTATATTAAAAATAAAAACCAAAATAAAACAAAAGAAAATACATTAAAAAAAAGGTGTATATAAAACGTAAATAAAACACCTATAAGTATACTTGCATAATATACATATCTATTTACCTAAGCGTACAGATAACATCATAAAAATAAAATAAAAATATATTTATATACCTAAAAATAAGTTATAAATATATACAATAAAAGAATAAAATAATAAGATAAAATATACAAAATAAACATAAAAATGTACAAAAGATAGATGAATATACCTATAAATAAACTATTAAAAATTAACAACTAATAAATAAAGTCATCAAAATAAATAAAAATAATAATAAAATAATATGTAAAATAATAAATATTTTTTATTTTATACACACAAAATAATAAAGTCGTTTATATATTTTAAATAATTATTCTTCATTAAAATTGCTATTTTATCTTCTTGTACGCCTATGTGGACCAATCAGCGTCCGACAATTGTTGACCACTGGTCAATTGTCCCATCCAGGTATTGCTCCTGTCAGAGTTGTCTTTACCTATTTTTCTACCATTTTTCTCAGCTAATTCATCGATCAGTCGCAATTGCTTCCTTCAGAAGAAATGATCTATGATCATTGAACATACACGCCCAACCCTCGTATCTCCTGTACATATCTCGATTCACTTGCTTTTAGCTGGTCAATAAGGGTGTTCATGATGTCCCATAAATAATTCAACCTCCTCCTCCATGAAATTTTGGGTCATTTTCCTAAGTCCTAAGCTCTTGGCTTCGGCTAAGCATGCATCCTGTGACAGGGGGGTCCCCTGAAGCTCTAAGGTGGCTGATGGATGGCAGAGGTGCACCCACAACGGAGCTCCAGCACCATCCTACTCCTTGCCTAGTCTAGCAATTTTGAGTTGTGAAATTATTATTTTTAGGTAGATTTTTATTCAGCATTTTAATTATGCAATTAATGTAATGATTAAACCCTAGGTTTAGTTTAATTCATTCGATTTGTAGTTCGCCGGAGCTCCGCTCTAGCGAACGATTCCGACATAGCCTCGTTGTTTCCGACCACCCAACCTCCTTCTTTTCGCTCCCTAACGTTTCTACTCCATCCCAAGCACCTTCGCACAAACAGATTCCCCTCGGATATGGAATACGAGGTCCTCCTCCACCATGTCATCGGACCTCTTCGCCACGACTCCCCTATGCATCCACCTTGCCATTTAACGGGCTGAGGCATTTTGCCCTTGGTCCCCTCCTTGTCCTGTGCAGGATAGAGGTGCAAATACGCATCAGGAGTCATCTTCAAAGTCTGCCAGAGGTACTTGGGGCGCCACGTCTTCCTCGACCTTGTGGTGGCACTTTGGTGAACCTCCGCTCTTTCTGACGCCCCCAACACAAAGAGGACCCTGCCAGGAATCTTTTGGGACATCTCTGAGCATCAAAGAACGCTAGAGATGTGGAGGAGGAGGGATCGGAGTTCGTCTTCCTTGACGGTCTTCCTTATTCTTCGACCGTGATTCCCCTCCGTTGGATCAGATGCAGATGCCAGGTCTTCTCGATGTCGTTGGATCGAGCTCATCGTCACCATCAGATTAGCCCCGTTGATCATCTCGAGCTTCCATGGGTGAAACGGTGCAGGCCATTAGGATCGTGCCACATGTATAAGTGAAGTCTTCGGCGCCGTCCGATCGTGCCTCTTTTGGGGTAGTTTTCACATTTAGCCCTACAAGTTTGTATATTTAAAATTTAATGTTGTAAAAAAATCACAAGTAAAAATTAATGGACATTTTGCAATCAGGCTTCATAACTTCTTGTAGTTACATTTTAATCCAGTCCAGCTCAGCTCACGTGTTGTCCCATGTGAGCTGGGCAAATTGCATAGAGGCCCCTATTATTTTTGTAATTGTTTATTAGTCCAATAAAATGAACTAAACGTTGTATTTTTTGGTAAACTGCATTTGTGCCCCTATCTTTTATTTTATTTGCAAAAATGCCCCTACTACGACATTGATTTTTGTATGTTTTATCTTTTTATTAAATATGGTACTTGTGCTCCTAAAAATCCACAAAAATAGGGTTAAATGCTTCATGCCATGTACAATCACACCCCTATTTTATTTAGCATTTTTTGCATTTAATGTATTTATTAAAAATGAAATGGAACCTATTTATTCACTCTCTAAATAATAAAATATAAAAGAAACATGTCTAAATTCCAAAAAATATATATAATATATCTTATCCTATTTTATTTAGAGACCAAAAATCAATAAAAATGGAAAAACAAAAAGCCAAAAAAATGAAAAACCCCAAAATGTTTAATAATAATCTGAAAAATTATTTAAAAATCCAAAAATATATTTTTCAAATTTATTTTTTATCTGTATTATTATTTATATCTTAAAATAGATTTGGATAATTTAGGAGCTTGCTACTATTTTTAAAATCCAATTCAATTTCCGATTATATTGTTAATCCCTTATTTAGATATATTTGACTTTAGAAATACATAGAAATTAGCAAATATTCTAGAAAAAAATAAAAAATTTAGAAAAATATGAAAAAACCAAAAACAATTTATTCTTTGCATTTTATTTATATTTATTAGTATTTATAAATATACTACTATATATTGTATATATAAAGCCTAATATAGGCTATTTTATTTATATAAAAGAAAAAAACAATATAAAAAATATAAAAAAAATATAAAAATATAAAATTTAAAATCAAATACAAAAAATATATTAAAAAAATATAAAAATATAAAAATTAAAAGCGCACAAAATAATAACATGAACAAGAGATAAAAGAGAAAGTTTTTTAGCATCTTTTTGCCTCCTCTCCTGTTTGCTCCATGTGTTCGACCTCTACACATACTTACATGCTATACACATTTTTGTAGAGTTATAATAAATTTTAACTTCATATTTTTGATATTTAATTGCTTTATTCTTGTTGTGGGTTAATTGTTGATTAACCCGATTTCGTGAGTGGTCACTTCAACGACATCGTAGTCCCGCCTTGTGTGGACTACTTTAGACCCTTGTAAAATCCGAGTTATCAGTGGTGCTACTCTATCCAAAAAATCATTGGCCCCATTGGCTGGATTGTCTAGAGATTCGCCATTGGATGCTTTCTTCTTTCCCTTCTCTGTTGGAGACGGATTGAGTGTCCTACCGCTCCTGAGATTTAAGGCATTAGATAGAACAATATAATTTCTACTTGATTCAAGTTGAACATTATAAACTACTTGCTCATTGCAACAAGATTTGCTTTAACCTGGGTTGGAATGATAGTCTTCGTGGCCGTCACATCATCAATCTCCTGGCTCATCTCAGCCATATTCTTGATGAGCTAGTCTAAAAAGTGTAGAGTAGGGTTGATCGAAGCGGCCTTAGAAGATTCGCTCTGATGAGAATGATGACTTTGTTGATAGTGAAGGGGGGCTATTGTTGGTAACCCTGAATATACTGAGGAGGAGGAAGAAGAGAAGGGTACTATTGGGAGGAGTATTGATGATGATATGGGGTAGCTGGCTATTGATAGTGCTGTTGGAAGTATCCAAATTGTTGTTGGTAATTCTGCCTCCAGGTGTATCCTTGTTACGGAGGTTGCTGTTGTGTCTGGTTGGGTTGATATGTCCGCCTTCGTTGCTGATGGTGAAATGACTGATTGGCATGGTTCTGACATTATGGTTGTCCCCAAGGACTGGTCAGCTGTTGTTCATTACTCCAACTGCCATTCACCTCCTGGATGTGTGGTGGAGGTGGAGAACAATGCTCAATGTACTGAGGCTAGAACTCAGATGGCCGGAAGACGACCATCCGTGTCTGCAGCTTTGTCGGTTGCTAATCGTTGGTCTACACGTAATATACATGCTAGACTAGATGATGACTGAGACTCGACTGAGACAGTTGTGGCAGATTCTGCTCCTTCTCAGCTGGAGGCTACTGTGCAGTAGTCATTGCATTGCAGGCACTTATAGTGTTCACCAACAACTCCAACTGCTTGGTTATGATGTTGAGATTATCCAGGCCCTTCATATGTTACTCGATCCCAACGAGCTTCTCTAGGTCCTATGACCTCTTCTCAATAATGTCCTCTTTGGATAGGTGACTCCCGATAATGCTTAGGTCGAAGTTCTCACACCTGTCCACTCCTCAGGTGTTTGCCATATTGACATTCTTGCGAAAGATGTGTGTCTATGGCGGGGATTGGAAGGAATGAGATGAGGAAAGTGTGGCCTCTCCTTTGACCACTTCCTTGAATATCTGCCATATTACATCCCTGTCCTTGTTGAAGTGCAATCTTCTGTAGGCAATGTCAACCTGATGTTGACTATTTTCATTTAGACCCCAAAAAAGTGTTGGATCTTACTGGTCTTTGGTATATCATGATGGGGGCACCTATCTATCAAATCACTAAATCTCATCCATGTCTCGTGAATGGACTCTTAAGGTCCTTGGGAGATGTTGACTATCTTTGATCACGTTAGATTGAGGCTGCCGAGAGGATAATACTTGTGCAGGAATGCTGATTTTAGATCCTCCCAAGTCGTCACCACTTTCCCCAAGTGGTTGATCCAATGGAGAGCTTTGCCTTAAAGGCTGAAGGGGAAAGCGATCGTCTTGATTACACCCAATGGGAAGTTGGGGGTAATGAGTGGTGCTGCAGATGTGTCCAAACTAATACAAACGTATATAGGGTTCCACAGTTAGGTTCTTGTGGAAGCAAGGGAGCAGAGAGATGAGCTGAGGTTTTAACTCAAAGTGTCTATGGATATGCAAGATCTAGATCCACTCGGTGATGCAACCAACTCTATGTTTGTATGTCTGCTTTAGTGTGAGATTGGGTCGGGGTCTCCTTTCTCCTTCCTTGCCTTTGCAGTGTCCATCTACAGAGTGGTAATCCTCATCATTAGGAATATCCTAATCACCCCTCTGGGTTTTCCTCCTCTCTCTTTCGATCTTCTCCTCAGATCATTCAGCATCTCTTGGAAGGCAACCTGGGCAAGTTCTTGGTCGATCAGATGCATTTGAATCGCCTGAATGGAGGCTAGCAACTGGATGTTAACCTCATTCTCACTCATGCCCTGCTCTTGATTCTTCTCACTGCTCTGTGGCCGCAGATTCTGTGGTCCCTTTCCTTTACATTGGGGAGCCATTTCAGAATTGGAATTGTGCTCGGGCTCCCGATCAGGTTGTGAATCTACATTGGGAAATAGTACCCGATCAATCCTCACAATTGATGGAGCAAGTTCAAAATGAGAGTCTGTCTCAAATAATGGATTTATTACTGAATGAAATGTTGTAGAATGAAGGATATCAAGACAAGAGTCTTCCCGATTCTCGAAGCAAGTGAAAATATGGGAGTCCGTGGAGAAGTTCGTAGGGTCTGTCCTATCTTCTTGGAGATCACCCCTTATTCTTGCGGATGTTGAACCCAAGGAATTGATGTAGTTGTCTGTGGAGTCCCAACTAAACCATCCAGGGGTCGACATCTTTAATGTAAAAAGGAAGATCGACGAAAGATGAAGGATATAATGATGAACCAGAAATAAAAAGAGTGTAATACAATAGAAGGCTTATGATGAGAAAGGGTCAAAAAGGGGGTGATAAAAGAAGAATGACAAAATTACGCAAGTGCATGGACTTTCTTTGAACCTAATTCGAAGAGAACAAACATAATAAAATGGGTTCACCTACTAAACACATGTGAAGCCGTAAAATTTGATTATTTTTTATCTTTTCAATTAGGAGTTTTGATTCAGGCAAAATGTGTCATGAGTCCTTAACGGCTTACCCTAGTGGAGAGCACATACTGCTAGGAAAGTATACACGTACTTGTTCCACCTCCTTTGTATCCTATGATATGCACTTTTTAAGGTCCTCAATACGGATCCTGGGTGGCTACTTAGCTAAAGAAAAGAGAGAGGAAGCTGATAGTTGAAACCACTACTACCCCAAATGGGGTATTCAGATGCAAATTGATGAGATAGACACACCCGTGAGGGCATGGCCTAGGATTGATACTTCATACCAAGTCGGGTTCTCCACACAAGGCGGGAACACCATCGTAGACAAGGCCCTACTCAGTCATGTACGATAGAAGCACCAATACTTTATCGATCCCAGGTGGTAGTTGAAGCATCAACAAATCAGGTTTTTGGATCTAATCCTTAGGGGACGTGCCTCGTTCATTCTGTAGTGTACTTGAATACAATGTGGGCTTTATGAACAACAAATAATTATGTTCATTAATATTTTTATTTAGGTCAAAGTATAGTTAACATTCCCCTTTTTTAAATTTTTTTCATTTTTTTGTGTATTTTCATTGCGAAAGCACCTAGTGATTTTTTTGGAATTTCTTTTTTCCTTAAGTGCTCAAAACTAGAGGGAGAGGATGAAAAGAAGTGCAAGGTGACACTAGGATGGAAATCTCACCTTTGTGTCTAAATAATGAATAGAAGACATACAATGCTTCCTACCACTCTCCATATGGGATGCAAGGCAAAATTTTCTTAACCTAATCTATATGAACAGAATGCAAATGAAGGAAATCGTCCTAAGTAGGAGTTGCTATTAGCATGAAGAACCAAACACTAAATTCTAGAAGAGAAACCTAAGAGTCTGGACTTGGAGGTTCCTCGGTGCCAACCATAGTGGTTGCTACAAGCGCTGTGTGGCATCCTCTAACGACACATGGTTTCAAGTGTTATCAATGTGAGCCTGAGGCCAACCATTCCTGCAATAAATGTTATTGTAATAATGATTTATCAATAAAAGTTATTGATTATGTTTCACTCCCTTTCTGAAATTGATTGAATGAATGCACTATAGGGTCCCTCTATACAATAAGTGTTATGTATCATGGACAACTTGATAATCATACAACTGTTGATTCATTGATTGAATCATAGAGGCTGATGCTTGGATGAATATCTAAGGAGTTAGATAGAGGACTCATCAAGCATCATCAAATGATTGACAAGTAATGATCTCCAACCTCAGTAGGAGATTGCAATCCTTTCTCATTAGGCTGATATCTGATTGACCTCTTGATGTAGGTCCTCTGCACGGGAATAGTGATTCGGAGGTATCAGATTAGTTGAGTCAATAGGTTGACTTAATGAGATCGAGATAACCAAGGACCAATGATGAATACTATGACATCATAGGCACACATCCTATTACCAGAGACAGATGTGCTGCTATATGTTTGAGTATGTACATTTGGCAGAAAATAGGTTGATGACCTAACCTAGGTCTATACACCGGCGAGCTGGTGTGCATGTAAGGACATATGAGTAATACGATCTCTCAAAGGGATCATACAGGTTCACTTGTGAACCGGGAGACATGAGCTCACTCATGAGGTATTGGGACTGATCAAATTCCATGCATGGTCATCATGCTTTAGAAGCATGACATGAATTTGAAGGTGAGATATATGCTTTGTGAAAGCATATGATCTATACCAAATCCCAAGGACCAAGATTGAGAAACTTAGTGATCAAACCATGAAGATGACAGTGTAAAGTGATCTATATCTTCAGGATGATCATAAGTCTTCCAGTGTGCAGGATGTACAGGTATTGGGAATACCTAAGGGTGATTTGATCATGAACGAGTGTATAACCATGACGCTTCCATTCCGAGGGAGTGATGAAACAAGTCTGGATTTTAGTGTCTCCTTTCAGTAGAAAGTGACCTAAGCTTAGTCCATGTGATGGACATTGATCTGAATGAGATTCAGTGAATGAGAAGATTAGGTTTACGACCTTGATTTAATCAAGCATCTATGAGAGGTCCATGGGATATGGATTTGAGATGTGATCTCAATATCCAAATCACTATACATGGAACAATACAATCGCCCTGTCCTTATCTCCAAGTATCTGAGGAGAAATAGCATTATTCATAAAAGGTTCAAGAATAATTCCATAAGATCTAGGCATTGAGAAATTGATAATTAAATGTGATTTAATTATCATGATGTATGGGGAATTATCCAATATAATTAAATGTGATTAAATTTTTACGGATAAGAATAATGTGGATAGTAATATCCAACTATTTATAATATATTATAAATGTGATTTATAATGTATTAGAGAGAGCTAATTATAATTTATATTTGTTTATTAATTATTGATGTGTACTGGATACACATTGTCTAATTAATTGAAAATGTAAATTATATTTTATTTTGGGTTGGGAATGTGATTTACAATTTTCCAATGGCAAGATTGCAATATTTCAAAAATTAATTATGAATTATTTTTGGAGAATAAAAACCAACAAAAGTTGTTGGATTAAATAATGGAGAATTTCAAGGAGATATGCAATCTCATGAAATTTCATGAGATTCCCCCCACTTGGTAATTGATGGACTGCTACCATGTCCTATATGGAATTGGTGGCCATCCACGCTATTAGATGGGGAGTCAAAATCTCCATTGAAATCATCTCCTTATTTGATTGGTTTAATTTTAGGATTGATGTATATTTGATTTATAAAATATATTTGATCTAAATTAAATCATAAGTTGTTGGTTTTTACCAACAACAATCTTGACCATTGGGTTGGCATAAATCAATCTCATCCATTGATTTTATATATCCCATGGATTGAGATCCATGGATTCTAAAACCCTATAAATAGAGAGGCATACTATGCTCTCTAGTACATGCTATTGGTAGCACATCTCTCTCTCTTTTCTCCATACACATCAACCCTCTCTCCCTCTACTTGGTGGCTGACCATCAAACCCTAGGGGAGATCTTCGTCATCGTCAACGCCACAGCGACCGCCGCTTCGACATTCTGCGGTTCTCCATCTTCTTGGAGTGCTACGCTCACGAAAGAAACGTTCGATCTCGTACGATGAGATCAGGAGTTCACCGTGCTTGGATCAACTCATGGGATTGCGAGGACAACGTGACTCATCCCCGCTCTCGTAAGCTTCTTCTCCGACTATCGGACTTGAGACAGGAGGTCTCTTTTCGTAGAGACTCAATCAAACATGCTTCAAGAGGTATTGCATTATACTTTTTGTGGTTATAGCTGAAACGATCCGAGAATTGTTCTTGGATCATGTGGTTTCATCGCATGAAAAATTTTAAATTCCGTTGCACCGAATAACTAGTACGACAAGTCGTTCTTTGTCGTATTCGATACGACGCTCACGCTTCCGTGATGCACTTGAGGACTTTCCCATATCCTTCAAGTGTTATCAGAGCCTTAGGTTGAAGGTTTTGGATACGATCCACAAACCTAGGATGACTTGGGTTCGTGGAAGTTGTGAAAGTTTTTATCGCATTTGATTTTTGCACTTCTGTTTAGTGAATAAATTCTGCCCTGTTTATATTGTTTAAACACGAATTAAATACTTGGATTTTTTTCCATTAAATAAGGAAACCATAGGATCTGAGTTTACGTAATTCGGATTCCGTTTGCTTGAGATATGGTTGTTTTATCGATCATGTATGCACTGTTGCGGGAACGATAAATCTTAACAAATTTAATGAGTTAATTACTGTTTAGACTTGCCTCGAAATGCGTGAATTATCACCTGGGTTCTGTCTTAAATCAAATTAGCAATCTATGAAAATTGATTTTGTCTAATTTGGATTTAAAATGATTGAGATATGTTAATTGTAGTAAGTAGGGGTCACTACTGAAATTACAGTCCTAATCAAGAACCATGTGATTATCCATTAGTGAAATTAATTGTTAATTTAAAGAAATAATTATGGAAAATATTTGAGAAATATTGGAAGATGATTTTTTCTTTAATTGACTTGGCCTCAACCAATAATTGATTAGATTTGATCTAGATCATAATTGGAAACACAATCATCAAACTCCTTGCTTGAATAGGATTGGGAATTTATCTAGCAAATTTCCTTATAATCAAAAACATTTTGATTACTATATGGAATTATTTCGGTTGAAGAACCGATGATCATCTAAAGTACAAATTGATCTATTTGGCATTATCCTTTCCCGAGGTGGATATGGTGTCTATTCGGAGACCGCTGGGGTAGCGGGTTGCAGCGTATGTGGTCCGTCTCACTCTCGCCGGTACTGGCCATGACAGCGGGTAGGGACTTGATAATGCTGAAGAAATCAAGATGTATTTTCTAATTATTAAAATTCGAATTAATACATACTGTGAGTAATACCATATATATTCAAATAAAACAATCAAGTTTGATTGATTGAATTGGATTGATAATTAAATTAATATGATTGAATTAATTATGTCCAATTAAAATACTCTATTATGAATAGAGTTGTTAATTCCCTTGGAAGAATTAATTACATGAATATGATTCATAATAATTAATTAAAATTTGAATATGAAATGGAGGATCACACAAGTGACATCCATGGTCTCCCGTCAAGGCGAAGGGTTTCATTGCCAGATATTATATGTAGGAGACGCCTATCCGATGTGACAACTCCTGCATATGATCCATTTATATCGGGCTCGTTGCCTCTCGAAAGAGTAAGGAAGTATGCATAGTGACCCCAATATCGAGTCCTCATATTTTTGGGGCGATATTGGATTGCGCATAGTGAGTTGTATTCCTGTTGACGGTTGGTTCAATTAATGACGGGTCAACATCACCTTAGGGGTGGTGGGCCCGGGTATTAAAGACCGAATTGAGAAATGCAAGTTGGACTGCAAGGCAGAATGTGTTCCCGCTTCTCTTTATTAGAGTTATAGGTTCTCATATTATTGGGATATGACAAAGATAAAGAGGAGATCCCAGTTCTTGCTTGAGATATAGCGGTAAGTATATCTCTTACTTTGAAAGTGATTAAGGGAATAAACTTTCATAGTTGACATAGCAAGACTAATTTGATTTAAAATGCCTTGATCAAATAAAATTAAATTGAATATATGATTATATGTTCTAATATAGTGCATTCTTAATTTCAGAAAATGAAGTCCATGAACCCACTAAGCAGGCTTCTGGAGGTTAACCAGTTGACCAGACCGAATTACTCAGATTGGATCCGTTATTTGGAGCTTGTACTCTTGGCTGAGCGCATAAGTTATGGGCTCTCAGAAGACAAGCATGAAAACCCTAAATCAAAGGAAGAGAAAGCATACAATGACAAGTATGATGAAAATCATGTCTTGGCTAGATGCTACATCTTGGGTTCTCTCTCCAATGTTCTTCAGAAACAATATGTGGAGATGAGTACTTTCCAAGAGATAATGCAGAATCTAAAAGATATGTTTGGTGACATTAACCGCACCCAATGGTACAACATTATGAAAGAACTTGTTTGTTGCAAGATGCAAGAAGGGACTTCGGTCCGTGAACATGTACTCGAAATGTTTGGGTACTTATCGGAGCTGGAGAATCTGGGGGCAACCATGGATGCAGACATGAAATCTGATTACATTTTGCTATCGTTGCCCTAGTCTTTCAATAACTTTGTTGTTTCATTCCACATGAATAAGCTGGAATTGACAAATGCTGGTCTTCTTGCTGCATTAAAGTCTGTAGAAGACGTGATGAAGAAAGATGGTCCCGTTGACAGTGTAATGGTTGCACAGGTCAGAGGGAAGCATGGTTGGAAACATGGTTCTCGGAAGGGCCCAGCCCAGAAGAAAAACAAGAAGGGACAAAGTGTTGTCTCATCTTCCAATGCATCCACTCTAATGGCGTCGAAGAAAACCGACGTCTGTCACCACTGTAAGAAGCCAGGGCACTGGAGGCGTAATTGCCCGGATTACCTGAAGTCAGTCGACAAAGGTAAAGCCCCAACAGGTATGAAATATACTTTTATCATTGAAACCAGCTTTCTCGTTGGACGAGAAGGAAGTTGGGTTGTTGATTCTGGTGCTTCTGTTCACGTATGCAATTTGTTGCATTTGTTTCAGGAAACTAGAAAACTTGAAGAAGGGGAGATAGTCATCCAGATGGGATCTGATGCAAGTGTTGCGGCAGTCGCCGTCGTGACATGTCGGCTATCCTTATCTAGTGGTAGAGTCCTAGTACTTAATGAGTGTCTTTATGTACCTGAAGTCAAGAGGAATTTGATATCTGTATCTAAGCTAGTTAGAAGTGGATATTCATTCCTTTTCTGTAATAAATTAGTCATAAATCATTATGATAAATATAATGCAAATGGTATTTTGACTTCTGGTGGACTCTATGAATTGTGCATTAATGAGCATGTCATGAATGTTACAACCACTAATAAAAACCTTAAAAGATCCAGGGATAATAAAAATCATTCAAATATGATTTGGCATCAAAGGCTTGGACATTTATCTGTTGATAGGATCAATAGATTGATAAAGGATGGACCTTTGGATTTTCTACAGGTTCAATCTTTACCTACCTGTGAACATTGTATTCGAGGAAAAATGACCAGGATGCCTTTCCGTAACAAGGTTACAAGATGCGAAGGTATTATTGACCTAATACATACCGATGTATGTGGTCCCTTCAGTACCGCAACTCGAAATGGATATCGATATTATTTGACGTTTATTGATGACCATTCGCGATACGGGTTTGTCTTCTAATTACGTCATAAATGTGAAACCTTTGAAAAGTTCAAAGAATTCAAGGCTTTGGTTGAGAACCAAACTGAAAGGAAAATTAAATGAATTCGATCTGATCGAGGTGGCGAGTACCTCTCAGATGAATTCAAGGAATACCTTAAAGAGAATGGAATTGTCTCCAATCTCACTACTCCTGGAACTCCCCAACATAATGGTGTTGCTGAAAGACCGAACAGGTTCATCATGGATATGGTCCGTTCAATGATGAGTAAAGCACATTTACCACTTAGTTTCTGGGGATATGCAGTAGAGACTAAAATATATATCCTGAATAAGATTCCTAGCAAATCTGTACCTAAGACTCCTCATGAGCTCTGGTATGGAACCAAACCTAGTGTTAATAACTTGAGGGTTTGGGGTTGCTTGGTTCATGCGAAGAACGTGGATGCAAGTAAGCTGGAATCTCGCACTCGTGAGTGTTACTTCATTGGGTATGTTAGAAATTGTATTGGATACCAACTCTATGACCCTGAGACCCAAAAGGTTTTTGTCTCTAGAGATGTGAAATTTTTGGAGGATGATTTCCTTAAAGGTCAAGACAAAAGTGAAGTAGAGGAACTCATAGAATCCCCTGAGGATTCTGAACTTCCAAGACCAGAAACTGAAGAAGTAAATAAAGATGAAACACCCATACCTCTTCGAAGGAGTTTGAGGGTAGTTGCACCACCTGAAAGGTATGGATTCCATGTGTCAAGTGAAAATGACAATGATCCTACTTCATTTGATGAAGCACTCGCGGATCATGACATGGATAGATGGATGCTAGCAATGAAGTCAGAAATTGACTCCATGCATAAGAATGGTGTATGGACCCTAGAGAATCCACTTAAAGGGGTAAAACCTATTGGGTGTAAATGGATCTTCAAGAGAAAGAGGGGACCTGATGAGAACGTAGAGACTTTCAAGGCACGGCTCGTAGCCAAGGGCTACACACAGAGAGAAGGCATCGACTACGATGAGACATTCTCTCCTGTGGCTATGCTTAAATCCATCATGACACTTCTAGCTATAGCTGCATATTTTGATTATGACATCTAGCAGATGGACATCAAGATGGCTTTCCTCAATGGATACCTCGAGGAGGATATCTATATGGAGTAGCCTCGGGGCTTCATAACTGAGGATGGCAAAGTATGCAAGCTGAAGAAATCCATCTATGGGCTCAAGCAAGCTTCTCGTAGCTGGAACATCAGATTTGACGAAACCATAAAGAGTTATGATTTTGTGCAGAATCCTGATGAACCTTGTGTGTACAAGAAGCTTAGTGGGAGCGCTATTGTGTTCATCATGCTTTATGTAGATGACATCCTTATCATTGGGAATGATACATGGATGATGACCAGTGTGATGATTTGGCAATCCCATACCTTTGAGATGAAAGATCTTGGAGAAGCCTCTTACATCTTGGGTTTGAAGTTGTTCAGAAACTGAGAGAAGAGGATATTGGGATTGCCACAACATGGATACATTAAGAAGATTCTTGAACAATTCTGCATGGATAGTTCCAATAAAGGATTCCTATCCTTAAGACATGGTATCCACCTGTCTAAAGGAATGGCTCCTCAAACTGTTGAGGAAAAGAAAGCCATGGCTGGATGCCCTTATGCACCAGCTATAGGAAGCTTAATGTATGCCATGATGTGTACTAGGCCAGATATCTGCCATGCAGTGGGAGTGGTAAGTCGTTACCAGTCCTGCTATGGAGAACAACACTGGAATGTAGTAAAGAACATATTCAAATATCTGAGACGAACACAATATTACATTTTGGTCTATGGAGATGGTGATCGTCAAGTCTTGGGATATACAGATTCTGACTTCCAATCGGATATCGATGATCGAAAGTTGACATCAAGGTTTGTATTCCTGTTAAATGGTGGTGCTGTGAGCTGGAGAAGCAATAAGCATGACACTACAACTGATTCAACAACAGAAGCTGAATACATTACCGCATCAGATTCTACAAAGGAGGCGGTGTGGTTGCGCAAGTTTGTCCTGGAGCTTGGCATAGTTTCCTCTGATACTCCCATCCCGATACTATGTGATAACACGGGAGCCATTGCCCAGGCGAAGGAACCCAGATGGCATAAGAAGAGCAAGCACGCAGAAAGAAAATACCACATCATTCGTAAGATTCAAAAGCATGGTGACATCATCATCACCAAGGTGGCCTCTGCCGACAACATTGCTGATCCTCTTACCAAACCTCTGACACAGAAGGTTTTCGACCAGCTTGTAATGAGTATGGGTGTAAGGATTGTTCCTGAATGGTTCTGAGGGCTAGTGGGAGATTGTTAACAATGTGAGCCTGAGGCGAACCATTCCTGCAATAATTGTTATTGTAATAAATGATTTATCAATAAAAATTATTGATTATGTTTCACTCCCTTTCTGAAATTGATTTAATGAATGCACTATAAGGTCCCTATGTACAATAAGGGTTATGTACCATGGCCAACTTGATAATCATACAGCTGTTGATTCATTGATTGAATCAGAGAGGCTGATGCTTGGATGGATATCTAAGGAGTTAGAGAGAGGACTCATCAAGCATCATCAAATGATTGTCAAGTGATGATCTCCATCTTGAGTTGGAGATGGCAATCCTTTCTCATTAGGCTGATATGTGATCGACCTCTTGATGCAGGTCCTCTGCACGGGAATAGTGATTCGGAGGTATAATATTAGTTGAGTCAATGGGTTGACTTAACAAGATCGAGATAACCAAAGACCTATGATGAATACTGTCACATCATAGGAACACATCCTCTGACCAGAGACAGATGTGTTGCTATATGTCTGAGAATGTACATTTGGATGACAAATAGGTTGATGACCTAACCAAGGTCTATACACCGATGAGCTGGTGTGCGTGTAAGGGCATATGAGTAATACGATCTCTCAAAGGGATCATACAGGTTCACTTGTGAACCGGGAGACATGAGCTCACTCATGAGGTATTAGGACTGATCAAATTCCATGCATGGTCGTCATGCTTTAGAAGCATGACATGAATTTGAAGGTGAGATATATGCTTCTTGAAAGCATATGATCTATACCAAATCCCAAGGACCAAGATTGAGAAACTTAGTGATCAAACCATGAAGATGACAGTGTAAAAGTGATGTATATCTTCAAGATGATCATAAGTCTTCCAGTATGCAGGATGTACAGGCATTGGGAAAACCTAAGGGTGATTTGATGATAAACGATTGTACAACCATGACGCTTCCATTCCGAGGGAGTGATGAAACAGGTCTGGATTTTAGTGACTCCTCTCAGTAGAGAAGTGACCTAATCTTAGTCCATGTGATGGACATTGATCTGAATGAGATTCAGATGCAATGAGAAGATTAGGTTTACAGCCTTGATTCAATCAAGCATCTATGAGAGGTCCATGGGATCTGGATTTGAGATGTGATCTCAATATCCAAGTCACTATACGTGGAACAATACAATCGCCCTATCCTTATCTCGAAGTATCTGGGGAGAAATAACATTATTCTCGAAAGGTTCAAGAATAATTCCATAAGATCTAAGCATTGAGAAATTGATAATTAAATGTGATTTAATTATCATGATGTATGAGGAATTATCCAATATAATTAAATGCGATTTAATTATTATGGATAAGAATAATGTGGATAGTAATATCCAATTATTTATAATATATTTAAAATGTGATTTATAATGTACTAGAGAGACTTATTTATAATTTATATTTTTTGATTAATTATTGATGTGTATTGGGTACACATTGTCTAATTAATTGAAAATGTAAATTATATTTTGTTTTGGGTTGTGAATGTGATTCACAATTTTCCAATGGCAAGATTGCAATATTCCCAAAATTAATTATGATTTTTTTTGGAGAATAAATCCCAACAAAAGTTGTTGGATTAAATAATGGAGAATTTCAAGGAGATATACATTCTCATGAAATTTCATGAGATTGCCCCCACTTGGTAATTGGTGGACGGCTACCAAGTCCTATATGGAATTGGTGGCTGCCCACCCTATTACATGGGGAGTCAAGATCTCCATTGAAATCATCTCCTTATTTGATTGGTTTAATTTTAGGATTGATGTATATTTGATTTATCAAATATATTTGATCTAAATTAAATCATAAGTTGGTGGTTTTTACCAACAACAATATTGACCATTAGATTGACATAAATCAATCTCATCCATTGATTTTATATGTCTCATGGATTGAGATCAATGGATCCTAAAACCCTATTAATAGAGAGGCATACTATGCTCTCAAGTACATGCTATTGGTAGCACATCTCTCTCTTTTCTCCATACACGTCAACCCTCTCTCCCTTTACTTGGTGGCCGACCACCAAACCCTAGGGGAGATCTTCGTCGTCGCCTATGCCACCGCGCCACCGCTTCGACGTTCTGTGGTTCTCCGTCTTCTTGGAGTGCTACGCTCACGAAGGAGACGTTCGATCTCGTACGACAAAATCTGGAGTTTACCGTGCTTGGATCAACTCGTTGGATTGTGAGGACAACGCGACTCATCCCCGCACTCGCAAGCTTCTTCTCTAACGATCAGCTTGAGAAAGGAGGTCGCTTTTCGTAGAGATTCGATCAGCCACGCTTCAAGAGGTATTGCATTATACTTGTTGTGGTTATAGATGAAATGATCCGAGAATCGTTCTTAGATCATGTGGTTTCATCATATGAAAAATTTTAAATTCTGCTACACCGAACCACTAGTACGACTAGTCATTCTTCGTCCTATTCGATACGACACTCACGCTTCCGTGATGTGCTTGAGGATTTTCCCATATCCTTCATCAAGTTTAAGTATTCAACAATTATGCTTTGATCTAATTCTAAACATAGAAACTATAGGTACGTGCAGTATATTAGGTGTTTGGCCTTAGATTATCGAGCAAGAAATCCTAAAAATACTAAGAGCTCATTCCACAAAACAAATGAAATTATGACAGAAAACACAAAATGCAGAAAACAAAGAAAATAGAGGTGATAAAAACTCAAGAACTTTTGATGAGCCCCTAAGCAAACATAGACTTGGAAATTGAGCCCGACTGCTGAAGTCCAAGTCCACATGTATTATTACAAATTAATAGTGCAAATAAAATTCAATCTCTCACCAAAATTAAAGGAAAGGTAACTATGTTAAAGGTCCTTCAATCTCTCTCTCTTACTCTCTCCAAGTAGCTAGTTAGTGGATTAGCCACTCTCCTTTTAGCTAAGGTGCTCCAACCACCTAAGCGGTCGATGTTACCTCAACATCCCTCGTAAGAGAAACAGAAGAGATAATATTAGCTCAAGTAAACAATTATATTAAATAAAGTGACAATAAATTAAGAGAAATAATGAAAGAAAAATAGACCCAAAAATCTTTCCTGCGTGTTGCTCCCAGGCAACAACGCCATTTGAAGAGTTGGATTTTGCGAGGGTTTAATGTGGTCTACACAAGGTGATACCTATACTGTTGCTGTGGTGACCACTCACTAAAGCTGACTATTCAACAATTAACCCACAAATGATTATAACAACACAAAGCCAAAAGTGGAGCTAAAATTTATTTTAACTCTACAAAAGATGTGTAAAGGGAAAGTAGTGTAGAGTATCATACAAATGGAGAACGACGAATAGACAACTAGAATCGACCAAAAAAAGAAAATAATTGTTTTTGGTTAGTGAAGGTTTTTGATTTTTAGTGGGTTTTTAATTATTTAATTTTTATATTTCCTTTTATATTTTCTGATTTTTAATTTTCTTTTTCTTGTTTATCTATATAAGGTAAATATATATTGTATATTACTATAGTGTAGATAATATCGATAATAAATATTCAAAATAGAGAAAAAAAATAGAAAATAACCTAAAGTGCAATCTTTTAATTTTTTAAGGTAAAAATAATTTTGGGATTTTTATCAATTGTAATAATATTAGTAATGATATAAGTCAATATATCTATTTAAATATATAGGGCTTTTTAGATTTATAGAATAACTCTAAATATTTCAAAATTAGAAAATAAAGTGGTTTTTGCTTTTTTCTATTTTCTTTATTTTTGATATTTTTCTCAAGTTTTTTACTATTTTCCTGTATATTTAATTTGATAAAAAAAGAAAATAATGAACAGTAAATACAAACAACTTGATTTGGATTTCTATAATAGGTTAAAAGCTCAAAAATTTCCTAAACCAATTTTAAAGTATAAGAAATTAATAAGGAAAATTCAGAAACAATAATGTCAATTTTGAATTTTTAAGGATTTTTTTTAAAATTTTTATAGTGTTCAAGAGGTTTCATTATTTTTTTTAATTTTTGTTTTGAATTTTCTAATAATTTTCATTTTTTGTGTAAAATACAATAATAAATATCCCCTAAATTTTTTTAGAATTTTTCAAATCATTTTTATGACTTTTATGTATTTTTTAATTCAAATAGGTAATAAATGCAATATTTTTGAATTTTTAAATATAAGAATTTGATACTAAATGCCCTACAAAAAATATATGTGATGAAATATAATATAAGGTACTAACATTAAAAGCCCTTAAATTTTAATGCAAAATAATATTTTTAAGGTAAGGAATAAAGAAAATACAATGCAATGCTAGTAGGGACTAAAATGCAAATAGAATTAAATAAAAATTCAATCCTGAACCACTTTCTAAATATGGGACCAGTACATAAATTACCTACAAATATTTAATGCATTCCACACTGATAGGGGTATAAATGTAATTTTTATGACATGACGAGGCATACATGCAATTGTCCTAAAAGTTTTGAACTAGAATACATAATTTCTATGCTAAAAAATAACACAAAAAGATAGGGGGTCCATGAAAAAAACCCACCACCTCACATGTGTGATCACATGAGGTGACATGGTAGAGGACCTAAGTGTAAATAAAACAAATACTTGGGGCTACTTGTAAAATAACCACAAAGTTTTCACTATAGACAAAAGTTTAGGGACTAAAAATAAAATGCAGAAATGCAGGGTGTTAAGGGTAAAATTACCCCCTACGGGCGCTGGTAGACGTCTTGTATCACCTTACTTATCCAAATGGCGCGCAATGGACAACCAATACCCCTTCGTCGATGGATGGCGGAGATTAGGTCTCCGCTACTGATCTGACGGCTGATGGACGAAGGATCTAACGACAACTTCTACACTTGGAGCTCCTCGTTAATCCAACGATAGAGTGCACGAGAGGACGAACATGGAACAATGTCTATGAAGGTGAGCTTCGATCCACTCTCCAGCACGACTCCTGCGGTCTTGGCTTCGCAACAAGGTGCATAAGGCTCCTGGTGATGTTGGCTTGCTCCTAGAGGTCTCAGATGGGACCAGGGATCATCGGAGTGAGCCCCTACAATCAAGGAAGGAATGAAGCTCCAGATTCTCCTCTTAAGTCAAAAATTCGACCCTCGACGGGTCTTGGAGCCTCCAGAACCTACATGGAAGCTTTGCACATACACATACACGGGTTCTAAGGGTCCTGTTAGGCAGAAATTAGCGAAGGCGGACGAGGTTAGAGGTGTTTCGACATACAACGGAGGAGGAGAATCGATTCCCTGATCTAGTGAGGATCAAGTTGAATCGAGGTGCGTGGGGCATCCAGAACTGGAAGGGAGCAAGAATGGTAGTGTCATGCGGGTTGAGGAATGGTTGGTTGACGACAAAACATTGGCCGGATGCAAAAGCTCCCGCAAGCTTTGATTTGGAAGTTTAAGAAATAAAATACAAAAATAATCAAAACAAAATCCTAAACTATGATATCTATGTTGCTAGAAATAGAAATAACTAAAGAAAACTACGGCTCTACCTGAGACGCATGGAACCAAGGTGGAGCTCCTCCTGCTACTCCAGCGATGGTCGGATCTCCTTCGACCGTTCTCTTCCTCCATACCAAGTGATTGGGCAAAGATGTTGCGGTCATCAACGACCTCATGGACCATACAACTCGGGGATTTTGAAGAAGAAGCATGATCAAACTTCAAATTAGGGCTGGCGATCTTGTTTTATACAAGTTGGCTTTGACCGAGCTAGTGTTTGTTGCAACACTCATTCGATCGAGGAGAGACACCTGCATGATAGACCGATGATTGAGGATCAAAATTGCAAAAGGAATCTAGCTGAGAAAATGCAAGGAGTGAGAAAAAAATAATGAAGTCGGTCGGTCCACGAGGCAAAAAGACCTAGGTTTGTAGAGGTCTCAATTGGCTGGTGGGTCAACTGAGGCTGCAACCCTATTGGTCCACGTAGGCCAGAACATGGCAAAACCGAGATGAAATTAAAAAATAATTCAAAATAAATAATGAATGATTTACTTAATTTTTGTTAAAACATGAAAAGTATTTATTATTTTATTTATTATTTTATGGTATTTTTTATTTATTTATATTACTTAATTTATTACATGTTACTTTTACATGTATATTTACCTATATTTTCATTATTTCTTTTATTTTGTATTTTAGATTTTATCATTTTATATACATATTTTATTTATTTCTAACTTATTTAAATACACACACGTATATATATATATATTGTATTTTTTGAATTGAAATGTGCTCTTAATGAATTATATGTATTACTTGTATAAGTATAAGTTGGTAGATTTCATCTATGTATCATAATTCTCATATTTATTTTGATGTGTTTTTAATTGTTCTATTTTTGTTTATTTAGGTACAAATGTTGTAAATAATATTTAAGCAATTTTAAAAATACAAAATCTTGAAAAATATAAAGAATAAATAAAATAAATATTTTATTTAGGTATAATGTACAAAAAGTGTCCAAAACCTAACTTTTGTATCCTAACTCCAAATGAAATGAAACCACCTTCATTAAATAGCTAATTAAGAGTTATATACAATTAAAGGTGATTTTGATGAATTTTGAATTCATATGGAGAAGACATGGGTATGTGAAATTGGGATCTTGGATTTTTATTCTAAGTATTGAAAGCACACTATGCATTATTTTTATGTGAAACAAATTTTGTATTTTTCTATATAATTTTATCCAGAACTATCATGGATAAAATATATTACTTTGAGGTATAAATAATAAATAATAAAATGGGCACAAAAATAGACTTATTGAAGAATAATTAAATAGGGATTTTATTGGATTTTTGGCCTTTATCTCCCCATACCTTATTACTTGTTGATCTAATCATCATGATGCCTAGGTCTCAGGGTTTAGGGTCATTCACTACCTTTGGTACTTCATTTAGTTTTCTTTATTTTTATTCATTATTTTATTTTTGATTTAAATACAATATTTCGTACAATATTTATGCAATAAAGAGCAGTATGTTAATTATTGCAAAATAATGATATACACATGCATTTAGCAAGGCTTTATATGACAAAATGAAAGAATAAAGGTTATGAAATGGGGATTCATCAAGCGTGCAGTAGCGATGTGGGAGGAACAGAAATGTGGAGATCTCTAGGAAGAAGGTATTATGGAGGAAGGATGCAATGGGGGAGAAGAAGGGGGTTCTTGTGACTTCTGATAGAAGTCAGATGGGGGGCGTACAATTGACCTGCCATCAGCAAAAGAAATGATTCGGTTGATCCATGTGAACCAACCAAGAACACGATGGATGAAATCCTTTATTAAATCGGTAATAAATAATAAACAATTTTACTAATTTTAAGTCAAAACATAAAACATATTTATTATTTTATGTAGTATTTTATAAACATTTTTATTTATTTTTATTATCTTATTTATTAAGGGTTAATTTTTACATGTATAAATATAGGTATTAATACATGTATTTGAAGTATTTTTATTTTGTATTTGATAGATTATTATTATGTATACATATTTTATATATTTATAGTATATTTAAATACATATTTAAATGTTTTTATTTTAATTTTATGATTTTATTTGTGCTCTTAAATAAGTATGTGTATGTTTATTGTAGCTATGGTTTACTTATATATTTTAGTACATCGTTTATTTTATTATAATTTTATGACTTTATTTTATTTTTACGTTTTTAATGTATTTCAAATAATATTTACAAATATTTGAAAATTCTGGCAAGCAAAAAATACTAAGAATGAATATATTGGATATAATATACATGTATATAATACAATATGGACCCAAAAGCCAATTTATGCATATGAATTCCATTTTTAAAGAAATATTTTCATTAAATAGATAATTAAATTTTATGAACAAGAAAGATGTTAGGTGAATTTTGAGTCTGTTTAGAGGAGATACATGTCTGTAAAGTTTTGTTTGCGACTTTTTCTTCTATGTATCCCGGGTGCACTGTGCATTATTTTCTATGCATATAATTTTGTATTTTTTTATATTTTTATGTACAAATTTCATGTTGAGGATTTTTTATTTGACGTGTATAGAAAGTAAAATAAATTTGGATACAAATGGCTATTTATTGATGAATAAAAATAGGATTTTAAGATATTTTCTATACAATTTGCGTGCTATATCTCCCCCTACTTTATTCCTTGTCAACCATGTCAATATTGACTTGGTCTCGAGGTATAGGGTCATTCAGTGTCTTTGACAGTTCATTTCTTTTTCTTTTCTTTCCTTTATTATATTTTATTTTGGAATTAAGTATATATATTTATGCAATGTTTACATAATTTATGAGTTTTATTTTGTACGAATTAATGCTATATGAATGCATTTAGCTAGGGATTTAAGGCCAAAATAAAAGAATATAGGTGATGAAATGGAAATTCATCAATTCCTTCCAACCTCACCCTCGCAAGAAGGTTTGTCAAAAACCTCGTTGATACTCTATGCATCCTTCTCGATCGTATCAGTTCCCTTTAACTTATATACTTATGCAAAAGCCTATGTATATAGAAGATTGATGCCCACCCTTTGTAAAATAATAAGATTTGAATTTAATATGAATAAAATACATAAATCACCTAAATGTTAAGCTATGCATTAGTGGAAAATTTATAGAGCAACCCTTCCATTATTGGTGAATTGCACTCCAATCTCTTCTTCTGAGAGGTACACTCCATACATGTGGCTTGAGTAAACTACATGCTACCCCAACCAATTTTGGATTTTGCATTTAGGTCTATGTGCACCATTTTATCATTTTAATTTAATTTATTTTTGTATTCACATACTTTCTTGTTTGAATTTTAATTTTATATTAAACTTATTCATTTTCTAAAATTGAAAAATAGTATGTTGTTGAATAATTCATGTTCTATATAGTAGATTCTTAATAAGAATTTTTATGATGTTTTCTTGAATTATTAAATTTCAATAATCGAATCATCATATATTTCTCATTTTTTTGAATATTTAAAAGTATATATGCCTTTTTTAAATTTTTTTGAGAAATATATGATAGCCATCGCTCTCATATTTATAGGGAAATAGTTGGTTTTTCAGATCTGGATTAGTCTAGTAAGGATCTGTATATAACTTTCGACCCCTTATCTTAAAATACCTATAACTTGAGCTTGAAAGCTAAAAAATTGATGCCCTTGGGATCATTAGAAAGGTATCGATGAGATATATTACGTGATGTGTTCATTGTATTTTGTGTCATAAATGGTCTAGAGTTTAGACTGAAAATACATGATTTCACAATTGGTTCTGCTAGTCCCCAAGGCTTGGTGCTCTATCACCCTTGATGAAGCATCCTAGCGATGTCCAAATTCGGGTTATCTAGGTCTTTCAACACCCTATCAAGGTTGAACTAATGACATCCCGTTAGATGCCCTTGTTATTTGTTGTTTTTATTGTAGCATAGAAATCCAATGGCCGATCGAAAACCACAGTCTAAATAAAATGAATATCAATTCCAATGTGATTTTTATTTATTTTACTTGGTTAAGTCCCAAGGTCGAACTCGGGGTGGTAATATGGGGTCTAAAATTCATATTCAAATGATTCAAAATCTAAGTTTTCGAAGAAGAATAATTTTTAGGTTTTTTGTATTTTTAGGATTTTCAGATTTTGAATTTAAAAGATGCAATTAACTAAAATATGATGCATGAATTTTATAAATATTTTAACGTAGGAAAATAATGCTTTGCAATGCGTGAAAGCGAAATAAAAAAATAAATGCAATTAATGAATTTTAGATGATGTAATATGATAATGCAAAGATAAATGCTGATGCAATAGGTACAAGCCAAGAGCCAAGCAACTAAATCAGGTGGCACTCTCCCTTAATTGTTTTTAGAACCAATTGACTAGTATTAAATTAATCATCAAATCAAGTTCATAAATTTTCAAATTTATTCAGCAATTCGAATTAATGAATTAGAATAAAGATGCTCAAAATGACTGAATAAATTCCTCTAATTAATATTCAATAATGTCTCTGAATGAATAATTCAGTTTTCATATGATATAGAATGAAATATGGTTTAAATTGACTTGATAAAAACTAAAATCCTATCACATATGCTCAAGTTACGAATAAACAAAATTTAGGGACTAAAGAAAATATCTGAAATGGTAATAAATATATCCTTCTAGGGCCTTTCTTGAAATTAACCAAACCTGTATAGGTGTCTCTTATAAATTTACCCACGGATGGGGATTTCTTTATTATTCTCAGAAATTGGAGGAGATGGGGCATAAAAATTCCCAAAGTCACATGATGAAGTTCACATGAGGGTGACTTCAACGTTATTTCCAAAAGTGTTGGGGATATGGGTGTAAAAGGGTACATACCACATGCACGAATCATGTGCTTCTCCTTGCTTTGGATGATGGTAGTAAAACTAACTTGTACAAATTAACATTCTATATTCATATGTAATTAGTACACTAAGATATGTAACTAAATACAAAAAATAATAAAGAAAAGAAAAGGAAAATAAATTAAGTGCCAAGGATACTGAATGACCCACAACCCTGACACTAAGTCAATATTGACTTGGAATAAAGTAAGGAGAGATAAGGGTCAATACATTGTACATGAGCCCTAATTTCATGCTCCAAAAATAGTCATTTTTACTCTATTTTACACACTACAAATAAAAAAATGTTAAACATGAAAGTTGTACATAAAATTATATAGAAAATTATAAAAATAATACACAATAAAAATAATGCATAGTGTAGGTGGGACACACAGATGAAAAAGCTGGAAACAAAACATCACATATCAATATCTTATCTATATCAAATCAAAATTCATTAAATTCACCTCTATTGTATTTAAAATCAATAATTAAGATGGTTTAATTGAAAATGAAGTTAACAAACAAAAGCTGACTATATGGGGTCCCATTGTACTATGAATATGTTTCATATATATTATTCTTTACATTTGCACTATTCTTATCTTTTTAAATAATTGTATATATATTATTTGATGTATATTAAAAATGTAAATACAAAATAAAATGATTAAAATTACATTAACATAAATAATATATATGTGTATTATACCTATAATGTGTATATACAATTATTTATGTACATAAATAACAAATCAAAAAAATAAAATAAAAAATATGCAAATATGTTTTAAATTATAATATAAATATGTAAAATATTTAAATAGGATAATAATAATAATAATTAAAATCCCAAAATAAAAACAAAACATGTAGATTGTATATAAATATACCTATGTATATACTTGTAAAAATCAATAAGCAAAAAGTATGTTGTAAAATAAATAAAAATCATGATAAAATACTTCAAAAAATAAAAAAAAAGTTTCATGCTTATGTTTTATTTACAAAAAATCATCTTCATTTTTTTATTATTTTCTTTTCTTTCTATTTTACTATTATCATTGTGTGCACCTACGTCATTCAATTGGGTGTGAGTATTCATTGACTCCAGGTCAACTGTACCAGCGCCTAGGTCTACGCCTATTAGGCTCATGAACTCATTGAATTTGCCATTTTTGGTGGCTTGATACATGTCTCCATTCCAGTCAATTTCTTCATGAAATCTCTTCATCTACGCAAGAGCTATCACGCCATACCTTCATATCCATCACACGAGCCATGTGTTGCTCGAAATCCATGGATTGCCTCCCCCCCTTCAACTCTACTATAAGTGGAAACCCTCCTCCAACAATCTGGTTTTTAATCTATTTTTCTTTTATCGTTGCCCCTTGATTTGTTTCTGGAGCGAAGCCTTAGTGAGAGGAGGTGCTTTCCCCATGATCCAAGGCGAGAAGAAAAAGGCGTAGGCATTATTCAAAGTTCATTCGGGACCCACTAGGTTAATCTTTGCTTCAGATGTTCCAAGCAAGTGAGCTGCTCTTTATCTTGTCTTTTTAATTCCTAGTGATAGAAGTAGTGTTGCTACACCTTTCCTTCAATTGATTTCATGTGGTTTTCAATTAAAATGCAAAAAATGGCATGTTGGAGCTCCAGGCTTTAGCTTCTGTCCAACTACCATTTGCCATCGTTCTGACTCCCTGACGCCTCCATATCTTTCCCCACCATGTTCATCATTTCCCACATCCATATTTGCCCTTGATCTAGCTAAGATCAAGAGGTCACTGTTCCTCCTCTACCGCTCATCGTAGCACCTCCACCCATCCATTTTCCCTATCTATGTAACAAAAACAGGTAGAGTAGCATCACCCTCGGCCCCTAACACTTTTGCACAGATCCCATACTCTCGGGGCTCCATCTAGAAAACATTTGAGTACCTACAGGTCAAACCCCATGGCCAGAGCTTCCAGGATCGGTGAGGTCTGGACCATTTTGAGATTCCCAATCATCGTGGAATCATCCCAGGAATGAGTACAACATACCAACAACAAGAGGGACTGCTAGAGTCATGCAATGGAAGACATCGAAGCTCGCCATGTTGGTGCTCTCCGACCATTCTTCTAGAGCAGTCCAAAACCGTCGGATAGTGAATGAGTGCTAGGTGTAGCATCCGATGAAGTTCATGCCAGCCATCTGATCAGAACCAGGTCTAATATGGGTGGTCCATGGGCGAAGCGTCATCGGCCTCTAGGATGCGTCACATGTATAAGTGAAGCGATCTGACCCGTACTCTAGTACACCTTTAGGGGTAATTTATATTTGGCCCCTCCCATTTTTTGTATTAAGTAATTAGTCCTGTTAATATTAAATATAGTGTAAATTATATCAGGTATTTTGCAAGTAGGACCGCGAAAATCTCTATATTTACACTTTGGTCCTCACATCTCACGTGTTGTACAATGTGAGGGGTTGTAATATTTGCATAAACATCCATGTACTTTCTTGTACTGGTTATGGAATGGTGTTTATCTTTATTTAAATTACAATAAGGTCCCTATGAATTGTGCCTTTTTATTTTGGGAATATGTATCACTATAAATATTTTTGTTACTCTAAAAACTATAGGAAAATTAATCTACATCACTAAAATGATGCTTGTACTCGCATAATTTCTATTTAGCATTTTAGTTAAATTTCGTATTTATTAAAAATAGAAAAAGATGCATTTTCATCTTGTTTAGATATTAAAATTCAAAAAATTAAAAATAGGACTCCAAAAATTCCCAAAAAATATATTATCCATGTTATTATATATACAACCACATATCCAAAAATCAATAAAAAAATACAAAACTCAAAAATTAAAAATTACAAATCCCTCAAATCCTCATTAAAATTAGCAAAAAGTCTTAAAAAATATAAAAATATAAGTTTCTATTTTTAGATTTTCTATATTATAAATACTATATTATAAAAATAATTTTGAGTAAATTTGGACACATTTATATTTATTAAACTAAAAAATAAACTCGAATAATTATTCTGTTAACTATTTTACACTATTTATTACTTTAATAATACATAAAAATATTACAAATTCTATAAAAATAACTAAAAAATAGACAAAACTATAAAATCTCAAAAATATTTTTTCTGTATTTTGACTATATTTTGATATATTAATAATATAATACCATATTTATCCTATATATTATATATATTACTTATATTATATAATTAGTTTTTATATATAAATATTTATATTACTTTAAAAATACTCAAGAAATTATAATTTTACAAAGAAAGGAAATATAAAAATATAAAACATTTAAAATTCTATAAAAAATAAATATAAATTAAAAACTAACATAAAAACAAGAAAAAGCAAGAACATAAAAAAATAATTCAAAAATGAATATTAATTAGATATAATTAATATTTATTTCTTAATCTATCCCATAGCTCCATGTGTTCGATCTCTACCATACTTTTCTCTATACACATCTATAGTAGACTTATAAAAATTTTTGACTCACTTTTCATTATTGATTTATTTATCATAATGTGGGTTATCTATTGATCTAATTGCAGATTTTGTGAGCAATCGCTTAGTGATTACGAGTCTGATTTGTTAGATCTTGTAGACCCTCCAAATTTGTGGTTATCATATGGCGTTGTTGTCGAGGAGTTAGTGTAGGTTGTACATATTATGGAAATAAATTGGTCAAGCGGGGGATCCTTCTACGAATATGTATGTGTAAAGCGATCATGTAGGTATGAGTGATGAAATTTATTTAACTCTACATGAAATGTGTATAAAGCAAGTAGGCATGTCGTCCATAGGAGCAAACGTGTATAAATCACAAAAATGGAACCCAATCAAGCTATCATGCACAAAATTTATTTGTTTTGTATCCTATTAGGTTTTTATGTATTTTGTGGGGTTTTTATCTTTTTTTATGATTTTATTTGATTTTTAATTTTATTTTTTTATGGATTTGTATTTTACACATAATTTAATTAATATTTATAATAAATATACAATAATATATAATAGAGATATATATTAAGAGAGACAAAAATGAGTCTTTCTAGGTTTTTAAAATATAGTAGATAAAGTCAAAATACATAAAATAAATTGTTTGGATTTTTTTATAGTTTTCTCTATAACTGTTATTTTTAGGCTATTTAAGCTTTTTATGGATTTTTAAAATTAAAATACATAAACTAAAATAAACAAAAAATACATTAATTTGAAATGGGCATAATAAATATCTATCAGATAAAAAGAGCACAAAGTTATTTTAAAACAAAGAAAATTTAACAATTTTGAACATTATTTTTCTGATTTTTCTACAATTAGTTATTAATTTTTTCAAGTTTTTTTTCTATTTTACAATTTTTATGCTTTTTGTTTTGTATTTTTTTATGAATTTTGGATATGTGATAAAATACAGTAAAATATACTTAACCTTTTTTGGTTAATATTTGAATCTATATTTATTTTTTTTTATTTTTCTAAATTAAAATAGTAAAATATAGCTAGTTTTAAATTTTTTAAATAAGTAGATAAAAATATATTAATAAAAATATATTTGATATAATATAATATAAGGTATTTAAAATATTTTTTTTAGATTTTTTAGAGTTAGTTAACTACTTAATGGAATTAAAATAAAGACTTAATTAAATCAAGCAACACAAGGACTATTTTGCAACTTACAAAACCCTAAGCATGCATTGGAAACAAAATAATGAAGTCTAGATGTCAATCCACAAATTTCCCAATTAATTAAGCATTTAAAAAAGTGCCTGGGAGGGTTATTTCTGCCAATAAAGTAAGGTCCTGGGGAATTGTTGCAAATACCCAAGTAAAATATCAATTAAAATTAAACTAGCTAGGACCAAACTGTAATTTCCAAAAGTGTTTCAAAGTTTCAGAATACATCCAATAAAACTACATGACTAAATGTACAAATAAACGACAAAAACCGTCACGAGATTGATCCACTTTAGGCAAGAACTAGATGTGAAGCATTATATGCGAATGAACAGCTGAGATTAATCCACATATGGTGATTAATGGTTGTGAAGCATTAGTACCAGTTCGGGCATGGACAACTAGGATTAGATCTAGCACCTGATCTTATGGCTGGAGGAGCTTCGATCGGACGACAACTATTCAATCTAGAAGTGTGATCTTCATTGGATGACAAATAAGGCTTCTAGAGAAACTAGCGAAGAACACCGGCTCGATAACATCAGATTTTAGTTCCTGAGTAGCTCCAACCACTTCCCGCTTGGTTAATCGATGGGAAACATTCCTGGGAGGTGGCTGAGCCTGCTGGTGGTTGGAAAATGGTCCGGGACCCAATGGTTGGGTCTTGGAGGTCGAAGATGGAACTGGGAGCTGAAGTTACTTCGTCTGGACGTCGGACCCCTCAGATGGGGCCCTCTTAAGCATGAGCTTGCACAGTTAACCCAAGGGTCTGGAAGCACAGCTTCCAGGCCTAACTATAGGCAGATAAGTTCAGTTAATGGAGCAACTGGAGACTCTCCGATGAAGATGGAGGAAGGAGACCCGGGGAACCTGATCATTGCAAGATCGGGGTGAAGAAGGCGGTCTATGAGATAGAGCATGGGTCAAGAAAATGATGGGTGGCGAGGGAGAGGGGAAGAGGGTGTGGTTGATTGGAGAAGAGTGCCGAAGCTTCGAGCTCTGATGAAGTATCTTTTTTAGATTTTTGAGTAATTTAAGTAAAATCAAAGAGACAAAGTAGGAAATCTAAGCTACTGGTAAGCTAAGGAACTGAAAGATAGCAAGGAAAAGTAGCTCACCAAGGAGAAGATCCGGTGAATGTGGATGCACATCCTCCTCCTTTGTCCACGCCCAAGAGATAGTATTCGGCCATCTTGTCACCAACGCAAGGCTCCCTAGGGGCTAAAGTGGGTTAGATATGGAAGTAGACGATCAAGGATCAAAGGAAGGAAGTGAAGATTTATTTATACCAGCTAAAAAAGTGAAAAAGGAAATTAGGACTTTGACTCGATCTATCTACAAAAATCAGATCAAAGTGATCCATGAGCAAAAGCATAATCCGATCTTCACTTTTGAGAAAGGAATAAGGCTCAAAGAGGTAATGGAATTCACGTGAAAATGGGCGAAGATGATGCCCCGACCAGGTCTGACATGCAAAAAAGAGGGGAGGGGGTGTTGACATAGGGTCGACACTCCAAGGCCAGCGATAGGTGATGTATGCGCCACACATGCGCAAGATGATAAAATTAATAAAAAATGAAAATAATATTAAAACAAAAATAGAAAATGATTTTATTTGAATAAACTTAAAACATGAAAAATGTTACATAAATAATAAACTATGTTTTAGTGATTTTTATTTATTTTTATCTCTTTATTTGTTAGGTTCTAATTTTTACATGTATATTATAGGTATAGATATTTATATATACTCTCTTTTATTTTTATTTTGTGTTTTATATTTTATTATTTTATATACATAACTTCTATATTAACATTATATTTAAATACATATGTAAATATTTTCTTTTATTTTTTTAAAGTTATTTATGTACTTAATAAATATATGTACATATATTTTTGGTACTTTGTAGGTACATTTACCTGTATAGCAAAGTAAATTATTTATATTAGTGTATTTTTAATGATATTTTTTTAATTTAATTATGGACATGTCTTTCAAGTAATATTTACAAATTAATAAAAAATTAAGAAGGAGAAAAATATGAAGGGAAAATATATTGAAAATTATATACATCTATATTGCAAAACGAGGGCCCAAAAGCCAACTTCTGCATCTTAAATCCAAATTGAATATAATTACCTTCATTAAATAGACGATTTAATTTTATGAACAATAAAGGTGAGTTTGGAGAATTTTGATTATGTTTGAAAAAGATACAAGTTTAAGAATTTTTCTTCACTGCTTTTTATTCTCTGTGTTTCGGGCACATTGTGTATTATTTTTAAATGAAATAAATTTGTACTTTTTCTTGTATTTTAAGCATAATGTTAATGTTCAAAGTTTATTGATTTGAGGTATAAAAATATGAAAATGAAATAGGTTCAAAAATGTATACATTGGCAAACAGAATTCGTGTTTTAATTCTATTTTTTGCAGTTTCTCTACCCTATCTCCCCTACTTTATTCCTTGTCAACCAAGTCATTGCTTGACATATGGTCTGTTTGGCTAGATCCCACCGGGGTAACCTGAATACCCCTATTCTATCCCTGTATTTTTGGGTTGGAATTAGTTGTATGGACCACATGATTTCTTTGTTATAATAATTTTAACCTTGTTCATATAAAAATAATAATGTAAAAAACATATTATAATCATTAAAAAACTTACTATAACACATAATGAATGTCACATCACATTTATCATTCTAACCCTCTCCAACCCTAACAACCATCCAAACATCTACTATTTACAAGAGGATACCCCAACCGAACCTAGTTACCAAATATTTAGATTCTCATTTATTGTAGTTTATCTGCCCTATCTCCCCCTACTTTATTCCTTGTCGACGAAATCAATGTTTGACTTAGTCTCGGGGGTTAGGGTCAGTCAGTATCTATGACACTTCCTTTATTTTTCTTTTCTTTTATCTATTCTTTCATTTTAGGGTTTAGTTATAGGTTTTTATACACATATTCTAGATGAATATACAAATGTTAATCTAGGAGTGTTTTGGACATTTACATGAAATTATCTAGGGACTAAAGCCTAAAATTAATGAATAAATGTGCACAAATGGTAACTCATCAATCCCCTATCCTTGGCTTTGCTAGTCTCTAGCAAACACTTATGACAATGAGTGCATAAAAAGAAAGAATCGAAAAGAAAAAAAAAGAATTTAGAATGATAATAATTCTCAAAATTATCTTCAGAAAATCAAAGTTTGGATCTCAATTAGACCTTTGGACAATTATTTTCTCGAACTTTATGGGGAATAGGATTTAAAACTTAACAACCCTTAAGAACCATAACCCTCTATTTAGGTATCCTTAATAGCCATATTAGAATAAGCCAATTTATATGAAAATTGTTATGATTATTAACCTTTTATGTACAATATCAGTGATATGTAGCTCCTCTCGGCTGAAGCAGTAGAGAGACACTCTTCTCCATCATGGTGACCCTAATTCCCTAATCGAGCAACTCTTTCCTCAAGAAGCGGGGTAATCCCTTCTAAGTTCAAGTGCAACCGACTCAAGAAGAGGAGGTGGAGAAGAGAATGGCTAGTAGAACATGTAGCTACCTATCCTGGTATGCTTGACTAGTATGTCCAAGTCATCTATCTCTAAGCTTATATGAATTATTAAACAATGAACATAAGCATGCTTATGGGATACAACTCCGATGGGGGTTGATTTTTCTTTGATTTTTTCCCATCTATTGTTTTTGGAGTTTTTGGTTTTGCATTTTTTAATTCTATATATAGTAGCATTTACATAAGGACTTTTTCGTCTTGATCCAATAGACTATACCTCTTTTAAAGCTTTATTGCAACCCACATCATTAAATCTTTAGACCTCGTCACTACTGGATCAGGTTGGGGAATAGTGGCCATGTGTTTCCATTCGCTTTGTCTCATGCCGGCAAATCTGGCCCTCTACTACTTCAACTGAGTTGAGCAAAGTGTAAGGTGCATGTGTTCATGTTAGGTCACTGGCTAAAAAGTCATGCATGTGTCTCGAAATATTCGACCTAGGCATACTTAGACGACATGTGAGCATAGTCTTATGGTATTAAATAATTAAGTCAAGATGACTTGAAAAGCCTTAAATCCAATTCCTATCAGGTTCTTGTGAATTTAAGTGTATTATGGTCATAGGCTAGCTCCAATTATCAGATTTTACTTATAGTAATTCAATTGTCATTTTCAATTCAAAAAATGAAAAACTATGTACAATGCAAAAAAAATCTTTTCTGCGAAACTTTGTCTACTTTTGAACTTTTTATGGGTTTTGAAAGAGTGTTGTAAATTTTATGCAATTTTTGAAAATATTTTGCAAATTTTTATGTTGTTTTGAAAATTTTTTAAAATTTTTGACATTTTTGAAAATGCGAGTGCAAGAAATGTGTACAACTATCTACATGGGAGAGAATATGTTTTACAAGATTTAGCTGAAGAATTTAAACCAGAAATTTATACATGGTTTGTATTTTTTTATTTTCTATGATTATACATAAGGTTCCGGAAATTGTTTAAAAATATTTTTTGCAAATATTTTGAAAAATTAGTTTGCACATATTTTTTATATTTACATAATTTGAAGATCGTTCTACAAAGATTTTTCAAACAACATGCATAAATTTTTCAAAGTATTTTTTCAATCATTTTCCAAACCACTTATTAATATATTTTCAAAACATTTAAATAAAACAAATAAAATAAATTTTGCAAACAAACTAGGTTTGAAAACATTTTACAAAATATTTTCTCAAACAGTTTTAAAAGATTTTTTAAATATTTTCCAACCATTATTAATCATTTTGCAAAACATTTTTACCCTGAATTATTAATCAGCATGTACAATGATTTTTTTACATATTTATTAAGTGTTACCTTTACATTATATTAGCCATATTATTTAAAATATACAAGTATGATTTATGGCTAAAGTATATACAACGTATGCATGACCCCCCCATACTTATCATGAGCTATGTCCTCATAGATCAAAGAGAAAAGGAAGACATAAATCATACAAAGTATAGAAAAGTGCATTCTACAATGACTAAAGAATCAAAGAATAAGAAGTTGACCACCCCAACATACCTAGAATCAATTAATCCTAAGTATAGCAGACTGTACGCCAAGTGGGGAAGGGCGAGGATTTCAATATACAAAATCAACGACTTGACTTGTCTTCCCCAACACCTACGGTGAAATATCCTTGAGCATAGACAAAATATCAATAAACTAGGAAACAAGTGAGGAAAAGATTGAGCATTCATCACACTCACCCCCTTATACTTAGGATAAATTCATCCTAAATATAACATAATTAAAGGGATGAGTGAATGAAAAGAAGATGGAATGAAAGAAAAAGGAAAAGAACAGAAATGAAAAAGTATTTTTGTGCCCAAGAATCTGAATCCTCCGATTGTTCACTCTCTTCTTGATACTACCTCAACTAAGTCAACCACAAAAATGAATGTATCATGATCTATGTGCAGCATCAGCAACTGTCTATTGACTACGAATGGCTATGCCTCAAATGACAACTCTGATATTAGAATGCTACCATTGTCACGCACAAACCTCACAAGAAACAGTCCTTTCCACTTGGTTTTTAATTTGCTCAGGAAAAGCTTCAATTTTGCATCAAACAACCAAACCTTCTGTCTTGGCTTGAAAGTCTTTCTTCTGATATGCTTGTCATGTCATCTCTTGACTTTCTCCTTGTACATCAGGATATTATCATATACATAATCTCTGAATTGCAGGAGTCTATTCAGATCTATATAGTTGTTCCCGCCATTAAGATGTGAGTCCAAATTTTAGATGTTGACTGCCCAAAGTGATTTGTGAATTAAATCAACCAGTAGATGGCATGGATATCCGTAAACATTCCAATAGGGAGACATACCCAATGGAGTCTTGTAGGTGGTTCTATATGCCCATCAAACGGAATCAATTGAGACTAGTTCTTCCTATCCGGCTGTACAAGCTTCTGCAGAATAGTCTTGATCTCCCTATTGGATAACTCATCCAAACCATTTGATTGTGGGTGGTAAGGAAATGTGACACAATGTTGTACTCCTTCATGAGCTTTCTAACTTCCTTTTTCATAAAATTAGTTCCCCCTCGAAAATAAGAATCTTAAGAATCTCGAACCATGAGATAATGTTGTCCTTGAGAAATCGACAAATAATACGACTATCAGCGGAATAAGCGTGGACAACCTCCACCCATCGACTCACATAATCCATGACAAGTAGGATGTATTCGAATCCTTTTGTGTTAGGAAATGGGCCCATAAAATTAATGTCCAGGAATCAAATATGTCTGAAATTTGGATGAACTTGAGTGGCATCGAATCATTGGAACCAATGGTACCTCCCAATTTCTGACAGTCGGTGCAACTTTTCACATATGCTTCGACATCCTTGAATAGTGTAGGCCACTAGAGGCCACACTGCAACATTTTCATTGTTGTACAGTGTCCATAATGGTGTCCTCCTACTTTGAGCTTATGAAAATGCTCAAGGACACTGGTGTACTCCTCATGATGGATGCAACGTCGCCAAATGTAGTCCACACCTTCCCTGTAAAGGTAGCGATCCTCCCACTAGTAGAAACAGACTTTGAACAGGAATTTGTCCTTCTTGACATGAGTCCAATCTTGTGGAACACTACCAGTCATATGATAGTTCACAATCTCGACATACAATTGGAGAGAACTGACATGCAAGATCGATTCATTAGGAAAGATCTCAGTGATAGGTACAATGCTCATGGGAATCTCGGAACATTCTATTCTGGATAAATGGTCTGCTTCCATATTCTTAACTCCAGGTTTGTCTCTTATTTCTAAATCGAATTCCTGGAGGAGAAGGATCCAATATAGTAGTCATGACTTGGCATTCTTATTGTTCTATAGATATCAAATAGTAGAGTGATTAGTGTATACAATGAATTTTTAACACAAAATATGTTATCTAAAATTGTCAATGGTAATAGAGGGTCGTTTTGCACTAGTCTTTTAATCAAACACAATCAGCAAATGCTACATGACCAAGTGTGCCTCTAATAAACAATCAACCCACGGAAAAATTTGAACAATAAAAGTGTGTGAGTTAACATTGATTATAACTCTACTATAAATGTGTATAGGTGTAAGTATGGTAGAGCATCGAACACATGGAGCTAAACGTGGTAGCACAAATTATTAATTTAAATAATAATAAATAAATAAATAATATGTATTTTGTACAATATTCACTTAATTTGTATAGTTATTATTATAGCATACATTTTTAGTTATTTTTTATTTAATAATTTTTATTCTATTACAATTTTCTTATTTGTTATATTTTCTTTTCTTTTTAATAATATACAAAGGTTTATAAATAACTATATATATAATATACGGTAATACAATTATAAATAAAACTAAGAATTACCAAAAGTTGTATTTTAAAAGTAATATTTTAAAAATAATATAGGCTAATACAATAATATACAAAGGTTTCTTTTTTGTATTATATATATTTTTTCTAATGTTTTGTAATTTAAGGGGTATTTTTGCTCATTTTTATGTATTTTAAAAGTAAAAAATATCCTAAAATATGGATTAAATAAATAGGACAAATTGTTTTGGAGTTAGTAAATATAATCAAAATTCTCCAAAATTATTTTTCATAAGTAATATATATAATTATCAAACAGAAAAAATATTTTTGAGCTTTGAGGAATTTTTATATTTTTATAGGATTTTGGAGCTTTTTAAAATTTTTAACATTTCTTTTTCTATTTGAAGGGATTTCTGGTCTGAAGCTAGGAGATACTTTAATAGACAAAATACCATTTTTTTGGAATTTCATGACATGATTTTGTAAGTTTTTTAGAATTTTATAAGTTAAACATGCACAAAATGTGCTCTATTAGATAATTAGAAAATGTGCATAACATGCGAAAATAGAAAAAAATAGCAAGGAAGATCGAGCACCTAGGTCCATTATCTTATTTGTACAGAATTTTGGGAGTACGGATGATATTTATAAAATTTAAAGAAGCATGCATAAAAATGAAATAGAAAAGGGACCTTTTTGCAAATATTAAAAAGATTTCACGCATTTTAGAACCCTAATACAAAAATATAGGGGTTAAAGTGTAATTTAACCACACATATTTAAACTGAAAACACATGGCATGAGCATATTTACAATATATAAAACATCAAATGTCCTCTATGCAATTTATCCACAAAAAATTAGCACTTAATGTACAAATTTTTATACTAATTATAAATACAAAAATCTGTGAGTGTATAGTTGCAAAATACCCATCTCACATGGGGTACCACGTGAGGTGAGCTAGCACGGATATAAATACAAATACACAAAAATGCGAGGGTTTCCATGCAATTTAACCACTATTATTACACTTCAGACTAAAAATTAAATACTAAATAACAATATACAAAAGTTACAGGGGCATCAGTGAAATTTATCCTTATAGAGGTAATCCAGGGACTAGAAGCGTGCCACATAGGTGCACTTAAGAGCATCTAACAACAGAGGCGAGGCAACGATTCGCTTGGAATAAATGACCCGGATTAGATCCGGGTCGCGCGTGAGATCTGACGGTGTTGAGGCTCGGAGAAAAAACATGGAAGAACGCTTCCCCATTCTCCCTTCCATCGGGGGTGTCTCCTCGCTTTGGCCTCCTTTATTCGTGCGGACGAGTCCAACGTCTTTTTGGGAATTGGTCGCATCACCTGGCACAATCTCGAAGGTCCAGGCCCCGTTGGGGCGGGGCCTAGAGCTCATCCAAAAATTGGGTGCGAGGGAACCTCCTTCAGCTCCAAAATCGACCCTCCAGAGGTTTTTGGCGTGTCGAATCTGTAGAAGAAAACTCAGGGGATTGAGTCGAATCGCCACGACCCATAATTAAGCTATTTTGCAAAGTGGTGGAGGTGAATGGAGGAGCTCCAACAAAGGGTGGAGGAGGAGCTCCGATTAACTGATCCTAGATGAATCAGGTTGATCAAGGTGTGGAAACGATGGAGTAGGTGATATAGAAGAATGTTGTAATGATCAAGAAGTCAGAATAGTCATGGTGATGACGGAAACATGGCTAGAGCAAAGAGCTCCGGTGATCTTCAATTTCTAAATCTAAGATATTCTACTGATTTAATGATGAAATGAATGACAAAACTAAACTAACTAAGATTAAGGCTTCCTAGGAAATATAAAAAAGAAGCTGCTCGTACGTTGGATTACAAGGAGTTGGTACAATGTCGGATATGGCTATCTTGGTAGTGGAGGACTACCTCTCATCCTCCTTTCTCCTCGTTGGCACCTTGAGAGTTCTCCTTCTGTCACCAGGAACTCTCTCATGCACAAGTATTGGGGTTACATAGCTCAAAGGGGGATCAAATTCGTATTTGGAGGAGAAGAGGTTTATTTATAAACATGATGAACGACCCTTATTGACTGACGAGTAACAAGGATTATAGGTTATGTAGAGAGGGTTTAGGGTTTTCCCGGGGATTTGGATTGATTGCTGATGAATTTTTCATTAATAATCAACGAAAAAGATTGCAGAAATCCTCAGCAAAAATGGATGAAAAAGAGGGAAGAAACATTTCTTACGTAGCAGAGGCACCAAGGGCGCATTTGACTGGCGGTCATGAAGGATATGGAAAAATCCTCAAGTGCATCACGGAAGCGTGAGCATCATATCGAATACGACGAAGAACGACTAGTCGAACTAGTTGTTCTATCCATCGGAATTTAAAATTTTTTCATGCCATGAAACCACATGATCCAAGAATGATTCTCGAATCATTTCATCTAGAACCACAACAAGTATAAAGGAATACCTCTTGAAGAATGGTTGATCGAGTCTCTACGAAAAGAGACCTCATGTCTCAAGTCCGATCGTCGGAGAAGACGCTTGCAAGCGTTGGGATGAGTCGCATGATCCTCGTAATCCAACGAGTTGATCCAAGCATGGTGGACTCCTAATCTCATCGTTCGAGATCGAACGCCTTCTTCGCGAGCGTAGCACTCCAAAGAAGAAGGAGAACCGAAGAACGTTGAAGCGGTGGTGCGGTGGCGAAGAGATGACGGCTTCTCTCCTCTAGGGTTTGGTGGACGGCCACAATGAAGGAGAGAAGAGAGTTGACGTGTAGAATGAGGGAGAGAAGAGAGATGTGCTTCAAAAGCATAGCCTTAGAGAGCATTGTATGCCTCTCTATTTTTAGGATTTTGGGATCCATGGATCTCAATCCATGGGATACATAAAATAAATGGATGAGATTGATTTATGTTTAATGCAATGGTCAAGATTGTTGTTGCTAAAAGCCAACAACTGATAACTTAATTTAGATCAAATATATTTGATAAATAAAATACAATTCAATCCTAAATTAAATCATAAAATTATGGAGAGATTAGCAAGGATATTGATCCCCATAAGGAATAGGTAGGACGGCGACCAATTTCCTTGTGGGAATTGGTGGCCGTCCACCATGTCCTCATGATGGAGTCAATCTCATGCAATCTCATGAGATTGCATATCTCCATGAGATTCTCCCATAATTTCCAACAACTTTTTTTGTTATTTATTCTTCTATTCACAATTAATTTTGAGAATATTCCAATATTGCCATTAGAAATTTGTGAATCACATTCGCAACCGAAAACAAAATATAATTTAGATTTTCAATTAATTACACAATGCGTATCCAATACACATCAATAATTAATTAACAAATATAAATTATATTTAGTTCTCTCTCTAATACATTATAAATCACATTTAAAATATATTATGAATAATTGGATATTGATATCCACATTATTCTTATCCACAATAATTATATCACATTTAATTATATTGGATAATTTTCACATACATCAATATAAGTTTATCAATTTCTCAATGCTTAGATATAATTCAACTATGGAACTATTCTTGAACACTTTCAAGAATAATGCGATTTCTCTGCAGATACATTAAGATAAGGACATGGCGATTGTATTGTTTCACGTATAGTGACTTGGATATTGAGATCACATCTCAAATCCAGATCTCGGGCCTCCCATAGATGCTTGATTAAACCAAGACCGCAAATCTAATCTTCTCATTGCATCTGAATCACATTCAGATCAATGTCCAACATTTGGACTAAGATCAGATTACTTCTCTACTGAGAGGAGTCACTAAAATCCAGACCCGTTTGATCACTCTCAAGGAATGGAAGCGTCATGGTTATACAACCATTTATGATCACATCACCCTCACGTATTCCTAATACCTATACATCCAGCATACTGGAAGACCCAGAATAAACTTGAAGTATAAGATCAATTTTACACTGTCTACTTCAGAGTTTTCATCGTTAAGTATCTCATTCGATCATTGGGAGTCGCTATCGATCATATGCTTTCCAAAAGAATATATCATACCCAGGTGTTGATCATATACTTTTCAAAAACATATACCAAACCTACAAATTCAGTCAAGCTTCCAAAGCGAGACGACTGTGCAAGGAATTTGGTTCTCCCCAATATCTCATGAGTGAGCTCATGTCTTCTGGTTCTGTAATGAACCTATATGATCCCTTTGAGAGACCGTGTTACTCATATGTCCTTATATGCACACCAGCGTGCCGGTGTATAGACCTTGATTTGGTCATCAACCTATTGGTCTGTCAAATATACAAACCCAGACATATAGTAACACATATGTCTCCAGTCAGAGGATACATGCCTATACCGTGACAGCTTACGTTATAGGACTTTGGTTATCTCGATCTCGTTAAGTCAACTCTTTGACCTAACTAATCTGACACATCTGAATCTCTATTCCTTTGCAGAGGACCAACATCAAGAGGTGGGTCATATATCAACCTTAATGAGAAAGGATTACCATCTCCTACTCAGGCTGGAGATCATCTCTCAACAATTTTTTGACAGTGCTTGATGAGTCCTAAACCTAACTCTTTAGATATTCATCCAAGCACCAGCCTCTATGATTCAATAATTGAATCAACAACTGTATGATCATCAAGATGGCCATGGTTCATAATCCTAATTGTACTAAGGGACCTATTATGCAAATTATTTATTCTTCATTTCAGATCAGGGAATGATATTCATAATAACTTTATTGCATAATGGCTCGCCGTTGGCTCGCATATCCAACAGTCTCCCACTAGCCCAAAGAGCCATTAATGGGCTTAATCATTTAAACCCACACTCATGTGACAATCATAGGCTATTTAGAAAATAGTTAGCTAAGCTGATCAGTCACTCTATTCCCAAGAGACTACGCCAAGTACTTTTACGGCACTTGCATATGCCCTAGTAAAAGTGCTCGCATCCAATGCGAATGTTGCATCTTATGCAACCAATACTCAATTTTGTTATAGTGTCCTTGACACTATAGCTCGATAGTTATTATAACCAGTATGCCCATAATCCTTATCAGAATTCCTTTATTCCTAGAGATCTCTATCTCCTAAGGTATCTATAGTTAAGACCCTTATAGATCACTATCTACAAGGTCTTAAACTTTTGAAGATAAGACTGAGATCCTATCTCTAAGTTTCTTCATCTTTGAAGATATTGCTATTATTGCAATCAAGTGTTTAATAATCATAGTAGGATCAGTAATTGTTTACCACTCCCACTTCATGGCAGATATCTGGATTTTGTACACATCTAGCATACACCCGGATTCTTGAAACTGATGCACAAGGGCAAGCAGTTTTACCATTGACATTCTCAACTCTTTGAGGTGCTATTCCTTTAGATAGGTCAATACCATATCTTGAGGGAAAGAATCCTTTCTTGGAATTTTCCATGGAAATGTACAAGGTATACCATTAATGTGACGGTCCCAATACCCTATTTTCTTTGCTTCTGAACAACTTCAGAACTAAGATCTAAGAGGTATTCTTGAGATCATATCTCTAGGTATGGAACAACCAGATTATAAAACACTTATTATTATTATCCTTCGATCATTCCAAATGATTAGGATGTCTACATTTTGTATGAAGACAATGGCTCTCCCACTAAGCTTCATATGGTTTATCAAGATTCTATCTGAAACCATAACATTTATGATTTCATCAAATCCAATATTCCAACTACAAGAAGCATATTTGAGTCCATAGATCGAGTTCTCTAGCTTGCACACCTTACTTTCCTCAACCATGAAGCCCTGGGGCTACTTCATGTGAATATCCTCAGAGAGGTATTCATAGAGGAATGCAATCTTGACTCACATTATGAAGATGTCATAGTCAAGTTCTGTAGCTATGGTTAGCAATATTCTGATGGGTTAAAGTAAGGTAACTAAAGAGTAAGTATCATCGCAAGCGATGTCTTCTCCTCGGTGTGTATCTCATGGCCACGAACCGAGCTTGGAAGGTCTCTACCTTTTCATCAGGTTTCCTCTTTCTCTTGAAGATCTATTTACACCTTAATGGGTCTTACCCATATAGGTGGATCCTCGAGGGTCCATACACAACACTTGTATATGAAGTCTACTTTAGACTTTATTGCTGACATCCATCTTTCCATGCTATGATCTTCAGAAGCTTCATCACATGAAGTCAGATCATTGTCAGATTCATCTGACACATGGAATCCATCTTCAAACTTATTTGAATGGGTATTAGTGTTTCATATTTAATTGTCCTTTTAGTTTCCAATTTTAGGATCCTCATTATCTTCTCAAGACTAAATGAGTTCCTTTACTTCATTTTCGTCTTGATTCTCAAGTGTCTCATCATCTGAGAATCGCATTCTCAGATATGAAATCTTTTAAGAATCTCAAGGTCACAAAGTAGGTATCCAATACCATCCTTTATTTTCCTAATGAAGTAGCACTCTCAAGTGCTAAGTTCGAGCTTACTTGCATGGAATCTTATTAGGGATATATTGTAGTCTCTACTACATATATACCTGGAAACTAATAGGTAATTATGCTAAAATTCATCATTGATCAAATCAAGTCATACATGATCCAATTGTATCTCCCCACAACTCTCTTGAGTTTAGCTACATTAGGAGGATTGAGATAGAAATGACATTCATATCTCTATAAGATATTCCATGAATTTATCGAATAGATACTGACTACCTAGATTAGATCAAAAATTCATTTAATCTTCCTTCAAACTTTGGTTCTAAATCAAAATTGTGAAATCTTTGAACATTTTAAAGTTTTCTAAGCGAAGAGAAGAAATCTCATATCACAAATAATAATTAGTAGATATCACATATCCATAATGTTTATTCTGATATAAATGATTCACATACATCAATATGCATGAGATCTTGAATACCTTCCATCTTACACCATTCTAAGGAAGGGTGTATTTGACATTTTTCTTTTGAAAACAATATTCACAAGTATGTAAGATTTGAACCTTTTAGACAATCTAAAGTTTCATCTCTCACCAATTTATTGATCACATCAATAAACAAATGTCCACGGCTTGATGTCAGATCATCATCAAATGATCTCCATTCTCCTATTGATCTTTTAAGGTTTAATTTCAGTATTAGAAGTGTTAATGAACAATTAATTAATTTTCTAAATTAGTAGAGTCCACAAGATTTTAGATTACTATCTGAAATATCTCCATCATAACTCTTTTTGATAGGTCTATTACAGAATTCACGTTTATTTCCAACATTTAGAAATAACAATGAGTGTATTCTAATATCTAGGTCATAGAGACATTCTCTAAGACTAAGGGCTCTCCCACTGAAATTATGAAGTCTATCAATCCAATGGAGATTGTTGCAACAATTGCATCAATATCCAAGTGAATGACTATTACACCTACAAGATCAAGTTTCTATTCTTCTAATACATATGCAACTAGAAAGTGTCATTAGAAGATTGAGATACAATTATTAGACTTTATCTTATCAAATAAGTAAGCCAATTTCAATGATTATATGCAGATTATTCTGATGTACTATCTGATACCTTCTCTAAGGATTCTATATAGATTTAATAGTCATACTATAAACACATTAACTTATTGCAGCATTGGCATTCATCCAACTCTTTTGATGTCATATGGAAGTCATAGAAGTGCAGTAAACTCTTTGACTTTCCTTCTTACTTGGGTCAAACCCATTCTTCTACTGCACTCCCTTTATCTATAAACAACCATTGCTTGAGATGAAGGATCTCTTATGCTGAATTCAAAAGATTTCAATATAAGAGCATTTCAACATTTATACATGCTTCATTCAATTCATACAATATGAATATTATGAAGCTTCATGAATGACCATAGTATAGACAGTATAATGATGACACTCATCATATATACATACATCTTAACTCTTAAAGACTTAGGTTCAGGCGGGTACTCAAATGATTTGAATACATCAAAGCCATCATTCTGCATGATGCAGAGAACCATGTCATTCATGATTAAATGTCAAGAGCACACATGTATGCCATAACATCCTCTTAGCTTTTATAAGGATTATTTGACAATTACGATCATCATTGACATGTCACTTCCGAAGTACATTCACTGAGGGATCAAGATTATAGAGACATACAATCCCTAGGGTTGTAGTCCTATTGTTTATTTAATTGTCACTCCTTATTATTATGAGGAAACTTACACATTGCAACCACATACAATATGTGTCCAACTGCAAGTAAAATATCTTAATCATGGATCCAATCCATGATATTTTATTGGTTATTATTGAGTATAGTATTGAGTGGGTTTAATGAAAATTTATCTGAAATAAGAAATTTGCATAAATATATATAATTATATATACACACATTTTACTTTGATTTAAGAAATTTATATCAAAGTTGTCTTGCCTTCTCAACACTGAAAGTCCATTTCCTTAATCACTTTCAATGTAAGAGATATACTTACCATTATTTCTCAAGCAAGATCGGGGATCTCCTTCCTTTTCTTTGTTACATACCAATAATATGAGAATCTGCAACTCCGATAAAAAGAAACAGGAACATATTCCGCCTTGCAAGTCCAACTTGCATTCCCAATTAGGTCTTTAACACCTGGGCCCACAACCCCTAAGGTGATGTTGACCCATCGTTAATTGAATCAACCGTCAACATGATTAGTACTCACTATGCACAGTCCAATATCACCCCAATAATATGAGGATCCGATATTGGGATCACTACGCATACGACCTTACTCTTTCGAGAAGCAAAGAGCCCGTTCCAGATGCGCTTGCATATAGGAGCTGTCACTTCGTACATGCGTCTCTTATATGCAATCCCTGGCGACGGAAACCCTTCGCCTTGACAGGAGACCATGGATGCCACTTATGTGATCCTACTTCTCTTATTCAAATTTAATTAATTATTATGAATCATATTCATATAATTAATTCTTCCATGAGAAATGCACACCTATTCATAATAGAGTGTTTTTAATTGGATATAATTAACTTAATCACATTAAATTAGTTTTCAATCCAATTCAATCAACAAACTTGATTGTTTATACTTGAATACATATATGATATTATCTCAAAGCATGTATTAGTTCGAATTTTAATAATTAGAAAATAACATCGTGTTTTCTCCATCATTATCGAGTCCCTACCCACTGTCATGGCCATAACCGACGAAAGTGGGAAGGACCGCAACCGGTGCGACCCGCTACCCTAATGCTTCTGGACTAGACACCATATCCACCTCGGGAAAGATAATGCCAAATAGATCAATATGTACTAGAGATGATCATTGGTTCTTCAACTAAAATTATACCATATAGTAATGATCAAAAACATTTTTGATTATAAGAAAATTTACGAGACAAATTCCCAATCCTATTCAAGCAAGTTGTTTGTTGATTGTGTTTCCAATTATGATCTAGATCAAATCTAATCAATTTATTGATTGAGGCAAAGTCAATTAAGAAAATAATCATCATTAAATATTTTTCAAATATTTCCCATAATTTTTTCATGAAATTAACAATTAATTTCACTAATTGACAATCACATGGTTCTTGATTAAGAATGTAATTTCAGAAGTGACTCCTACTCACTAAAATTAACATATCTCAATCAATTTAAATCCAAATTAGAAAAAATAAATTTTTAAAAATTGCTAATTTGATTTATGACAGAACTTAGGTGATATTTCATGCATTTCTAGGCGGATAAAAACAGTAATTAACTCATTAATCATGTTAAGATTCGCGGTTCCCGCTACAGTGAATACATGTTCATTAAAACAACCATATCTCGAGCAAACGGAATCCAAATTACATAAACTCAAATCCTATGGTTTCCTTATTAAATGGGGAACAAAATACAAGTGATTAATTCGTATTTAAATATTTTAAACAGGGCCGAATTTATTCACAAAACAGATGTGCGAAAATTAAATGCGACAAAAACTTTCGCGACCTTAACGAACCCAAGTCGTCCTAGGTTTGCGGATCGTATCCAAAGCCTTCGACCTAAAGCTCTGATACAACTTGAAGGATATGGAATAATCCTCAAGCGCATCATGGAAGCGTGAGAATCGTATCGAATACGACGAAGAACAACTAGTCGAACTAGTTGTTCTATGCAGCGAAAATTAAAATTTTTTCATGCAATGAAATCACATGATCCAACAACGATTCTCGGATCATTTCATCTAGAACAACAACAAGTATAAAGGAATACCTATTGAAGCATGGTTGATCGAGTCTCTACAAAAAGAGACCTCATGTCTCAAGTCCGATCGTCGGAGAAGACACTTGCGAGCGCGGGAATGAGTCGCGTGATCCTCGCAATCCAATGAGTTGATCCAAGCACGGTTAACTCCAGATCTCGTCGTTCAAGATCGAACGCCTTCTTCATGAGTTTAGCACTCCAAAGAAGATGGAGAACCGAAGAACGTCGAAGCGGTAGCGCGGTGGCGAAGCGACGACGGCTTCTCTCCTCTAGGGTTTTGTGGACGACCACCAAGAAGGAGAGAAGAGAGTTGACGTGTAGAATGAGGGAGAGAAGAGAGATGTGCTTCAAAAGCATAACCTTAGAGAGCATGGTATTCCTCTCTATTTATATGGTTTTGGGATCCATGGATCTCAATCCATGGGACACATAAAATCAACAGATGAGATTGATTTATGTTTAATCCAATGGTAAAGATTGTTGTTGGTAAAAGCCAACATCTAATAACTTAATTTAGATCAAATATATTTGATAAAAAATACAATTCAATCCAAATTAAAATCATACCATTTTGGAGAGATTAGCATGGAGATTGCTCCCCATAAGGAATAGGTAGGACGGCTACCAATTTCCTTGTGCGAATTGGTAGCCGTCCACCATGTCCTCATGGTGGAGGCAATCTCGTGCAATCTCATGAGATTGCATATCTCCATGAGATTCGCCCATAATTTCCAACAACTTTTGTTGTGATTTATTCTTCTAATGAAATTCACAATTAATTTTGAGAATATTGCAATCTTGCTATTGGAAATTTGTGAATCACATTCGCAACCCAAACCAAAATATAATTTACATTTTCAATTATTTACACAATGTATATCCAATACACATCAGTAATGAATTAATTAATATAATTTATAATTATCTCTCTCTCAAATACATTATAAATCACATTTATAATATATTATGAATAATTAGATATTACTATCCACATTATTCTTATCCATAATAATCAAATCACATTTAATTATATTGGATAATTTCCACATACATCAAGATAATTAAATCACATTTAATTATCAATTTCTCAATGCTTAGATATAATTCAACTATAGAATTATTTTGAACACTTTCAAGAATAATACGATTTCTCCGCAGATACTTGGAAATAAGGATAGGGTGATTGTATTGTTCCACGTATAATGACTTGGATATTGAGATCACATCTGAAATCTTGATTTCGGGCCTCCCATAGATGCTTGATTAAATCAAGACCGCATATCTAATCTTCTCATTGCATATGAATCACATTGAGATCAATGTCCAACATTTGGACAAAGATCAGATTACTTCTCTATTGAGAGGAGCCGCTAAAATCCAGACATGTTTCATCACTCCCTAGGAATGGCAGCGTCATGGTTATACAACCGTTTATGATCACATCACCCTCAGGTATTCCTAACACCTGTAAATCCTGCATTCTGGAAGACCCAGAATAAACTTTAAGTATAAGATCAATTTTACACTGTCTACTTCAGAGTTTTCATTATTAAGTTTCTCATTTGATCATTGGGAGTGGGCATCGATCATATGCTTTCCAAAAGCATATATCATACCCAGGTGTTGATCATATACTTTCCAAAAACATATATCAAACCTAAAAATCCAGTCAAGCTTCCAAAGCGAGACGATCGTGCACGGAATTTGGTTCTCCCCAATATCTCATGAGTGAGCTCATGTATTCCGGTTCAGTAATGAACCTGTATGATCCCTTTGAGAGATCGTATTACTCATATGCTTATATGCACACCAGCGCACCAGTGCATATGCCTTGATTAGGTCATCAACATATTCCTCTGCCAAATGTACATACTCAGACATATAGTAACCCATCTGTCTCCGGTCAGAGGATGCGTGCCTATACCGTGACAGCTTACGTTATATGTCTTTGGTTATCTCGATCTCGTTAAGTCAACTCTTTGACCTAACTAATCTGACACCTTCGAATCTCTATTCCTATGTAGAGGACCTGCATCAAGAGGTCGGTCAGATATCATCCTAAATGAGAAAGGAATGCCATCTCCTACTCAGGCTGGGGATCATCTCTCAAAAATAATATGACGGTTCTTGATGAGTCCTCAATCTAACTCTTTAGATATTCAGCCAAGCACCGGCCTCTATGATTCAATAATTGAATCAACAGCTATATGATCATTAAGATGGCCATGGTACATAACCCTAATTGTACTAAGGGACCTATTATGCAAATTATTTATTCTTCATTTCAGATCAGGGAATGATACTCGTAATAACATTTATTGCATAATGGCTTGCCGTGGGCTCGCATGTCCAATAGGTCAATGGTTGACGCGCCCCATTGGTATAGTTGGACCAAAAAAAGAAAAAATTAGTTGGAAAGTAATAATGAATTAAAAATAAATTGTTAAATGAATTAATTAAAAAAATTATAAAATGAAACTTGTTTATCATTTTATGTAGTATTTTAATCATATTTTTATATTTTTATGGATTATTTTATTACATATTACCTTTTGCAAGTATATTTATTGATATATTTACCTATATATTAGGTATTTAAATTTTATTTTGTTTTTTATTTTTTATACAAGTAATTTATATATTTATAACTTATTTAGATAATAAAAATGTATGTTTCTAGTATTTTTATGATCTCATGTGTACATTTAAATAAATATATGTATCTAATGTATTGGTATATGTATAGTATATTCATCTATTTATTTTAATATGTTATTTTATTTTATTATTTTCTTCATGGTTTTATTGTATTCTAAAATTTTACATATATTATATATTATATTTGCCAAATTATAAAAATAGGAAATAATGAAAAATATAAATAATAAATAAATTGAATATTTTATCCTTGTAAATAGTTAATTGGGGTACAGAACCCAACTTTCCATCTTGACTCCAAATTAAGTGAAACCACCTTCATTATATAGCTAATTAAACGTTATAAACAATTAAAGGTGATTTTGATGCATTTTGAGTTTTATGGAGGAGTTATGGGTCTGTGGAGTTTGGGTTTTGGATTCTTATTAAGAATGTAGAATGAACATTGTATATTTTTTTTGGATGAAATCAATTTTGTATGTTTATTTATGTTTTTATCTACAACATTCATGTACACAATTTAACGATTTGAGGTATAAATAATAAAGAATAAAATGAATCCCAAAAATACAATATTTAAGGCTAAAAATTAGGGTTTTTATTGTGTATTTAAGCCTTCTCACCCCCTATTTTTTCCCAATTGACCCAATCATCATGATGCATAGGTCTCGGGGTTTATGGTCATAAAATACCTTTGGTATTTTGCTTTTTTTTCTTTTATTTATTCTTTAATTTTGGCTTTAAACAATGTATTTCATAGAAGATTTATACGATGAATAATGAATATTTCTTGCAAAATAATGATATTTACATGCATTTATCTAGCAAATAAAGACCAAAATGAAAGAATAAAGGTGATGAAATGGAGATTGATCACCGTCCTCTACTTGCCATTGAGTCCCTAGAAACACTTATGCTTATAAGTGCAGCAAGAAAATAAGGAAAAGTAAAAGAAATAACTTGGATCGATTTAACTATTAAATTTTTCCTCGTAAAATAGATGTTTGGATCTTTAGTAGGACCTTTGGATTTGAGGTGTGGTCAGAACCTTGTGTGGGAACCAGACTTGAAACACAACAACCTCTGACAGTCACAAAACTATGCCCGAGTCTCCTCAATAGCTAGGTTAGAACAAGTCAATTCATACATAAACCATTATGACTATGAAGCTATCTTGTATAGTGTGAGTGATATGTACCTCTCCTCGGTTGAAGCGGTATAAGTCAGTCTTCTCCAACATGGTGACCCTAATTCCCCAATCCAGTAAATCTTTCCTCGAGAAGCAGGGTATTCCCTTTTAATTTTAGGTACAACCAGCTCAAGAAGAGAGGGTGGAGAGAAGAATGGATGGTAGCCAGTGTAGCTACCTATCCTAGGATGCTTGACCAGTGTAGACAAGTCATCCTGCTGTAGGCTCACATGAATATGACTTTGAAGCTCAAGCTTTCTTATTTGGCTATACAAATATATACACTCCGGCAAGCATTTTATTTTCATTCAGGCTTGTCCATTATTTATAGTTTTTATTGCATTTTTTAATAGTATATATAATAACATTTACATATGGACCTTTTCCTCTTGAGCCATAGATTATACCTCTTTTGAAGCTTTATTGCAACCCACAACTTCTATCTTTAGACCTCATCTCCACTGGATCGAGTTGGGGTACAATAGCCACGGATATGTGTCTTCCAATGTTTCCACCGGTTTGTGTCTCATGTCGGCAAATCTAGCCCTCTAATACTTCAATTGAGGTAAGCAAAATTTATAGTGCAGGTGTGCAATCTAGATCATTATCAACAAGAGTCATGCTTGTGATCCGAAAGATTCTACGTAGGCAGTCAAGACGATATTGAATCAAGTCTTGAGTTCTCAGAGAATTAAGTCTACAGACTTGAAGTATCTCAATTACAGTCCCATAAGGTCCATACGATTAAGTAAATTTTAGGTCGAGCCAAGCTCCAATCTTCAGATTTTATTTAGACTTGTTAAATTGTTAGGCTTAATCTGAAAAATGCAAATGCAATGCATAATTCATAAAATATTTTTGTGATAAAGTTTGTTGATTTTGATATTTTCATGGATTTTTAAAAAGGTTTTGCAAATTTTATGCAAGTTTTTGAAAAGATTTTTGTAAATGTTTTTGGAATTTTTAATTTTACATTTTTTAGGGATTTTTCAAAAGCAAAAATTTATTAAGAAAAGAAATATTGCTGATATTTACATGGTGGTGCTTATTTGGTATTTACAAGAATTTAGGTGAAGAATTTATTGATTTCTATATACAAGGTTTCTAAAGGCTCTTTATTTGCTTGAATTGGTACACAGTTATCAAAATAATTTAAAAGATTTTTTGCAAAAAATTGGAAATCCTTATTTTTGCAAATGAATTTGACAAATAGTTTTTACAAATTTTTACAAAAGTTAAAAATATTTTTTGCAGGGCTTTTTCAAACAGTATATATATATATATATAGATTTTTCAAAAAAAAATTGCAATCATTTTCCAAACCATTTCCAAATAAATTTTCAATGTATTTTATTCAAATAAAGAAAGAATTTTTTACAAACAAAACATTTTCACAAAGTTTGAAAACATTTTACAAAATATTTTCCAAACAGTTTTCAAAATATTTTTCAAATAGATTTAGAAACTATTTTTTTAATATTTTGCAAAAGCATTTTTAACCTGATTTATTAACCAATATATACAAAAACTTTGAATGACTTTTATATAGGTGTGTTCTTTTACAAATAATTTATTGTATTTTAGCAATACTTATTGAGAATATGAAATTACACATTATGGCTAGAGTATATACAAAGTATATATGAGCTCCCTATTTGTAGCTTGAGCCATGTCCTCATAGATCGAAGAGAAAGGAAAAGACATAACTCATACTTAGTATAGAAAAGTTGGTACTACAATGACTAAAGAATAAAGAATCATTGAATGAGATGCCAACCATCCCCCCTATACTTAGGATGAAATATTCCTAAGTATAGCATACTGTATCTACACGTAGGGAGGTTGGGAATAACTAGATCAATGACTCATCCTGTCTCCCCCTATAATTAGGGTAAAATATACCTAAGTATACACTAGAATGTCAACAATAGAGGAGACAAGTGAGGGATCAAAGAATCAACAACATGTCATAATCATCCCACTATACTTAGGATGAAGCATATCCTATGTATAGTGGTGATTACTAAGAGGAATGTAAGAAAGAGTGAGAAGAAAGAAAATAAACAGAAGAAAATAATATAATAAAAGAAAAAAATTAAATAAAAAATTTTATAGGATCATTATTTGAATATTTGGATGATGCTGAACTTGTGGATGATGCATCATTGAAGATTACTTAGACTAAGTCGACAACGATCGGAAAAGTGTCATGCTCGAGATACGGCTTCAGCAACTGACCATTGACGATGAACTATTGTGCATTAGAAGACAACTATGATATTACAATGCTTGTGTTGTCACTTACTTCTTTCACACTAAATGGCCTTGTCCATTTACATTTTCAATTTGCTTGGGAATATCTTCAACTTTTTGTTGAATAACCATACTTTACGTTTAGTCTCGAAGGTCTTTCATCTAATGTGCCAGTTGTGCTAGTGTTTAACCTTCTCCTTTTATGAATTTTATGACATTGTATGTATTTGGAATTTTCTGACATTGTATGAATTTTTTATGAATATTTTAATGGAAACAAAGTGACTGTGAGTATTTAATTCCCAACTAATACCCAAAATCAATTTATCCAGAGAGCGATTTATCTCAAAAACATATTTTAATAGGCTATCTGGGAGAGTTAAAATTTCAAAATGATAATGTTCATGGATTTAATTAAATATGAATTTCAGACCACGTAATGGGTAAATATACAATAATTAACCAAAATAATTTTAATTAATTAACCACTTCTCACAAAAATACAAATAAATGTCCAAGAGATCAAGAATTATATGCTCTACAACATGCCATTTGAAGTAAAAAATGATGTGAAAAAGATGTTCAAATTAAGGCTTAAAGACAGGGTCTAATTTTAAATTCGAAAATGAAAACAATTAAATGCAGTGAACAAGGACTAGGATGAATATACCTAATCTGGAGGAGGCCTTATGTAATTTACCCAACAACTTGTGCGGTGCACGTACCTCTTGAGCGCGGGGGTTCTTTGGCAAAATTGAGGATCTCATGGGGTTTGAGGGTAAATAACTAAGGAGCACGTGCCACTCACATGATCTGTTGGGTTTGGGAGATGATGGAAATCTCCCATGACATCACATATCACACACATGAGGGGGGAGTTCTTGGGTGGCGATTGGGCAAGGGTTCACGCACGACACTCGAGTGACTGAAGGCAGTCAGTTGTGCTATGAGATGGAGGTGATGTCATTGGCAGGCAGGCGGTGCTCGTACGAGAGTATGACGTTAAGAGGTGGAGGTGACCTAGAGTATCAGTTGGCATCAATGGTGGAAGGCGAGGTGGCAAATGACGACTGGTGGTGAGGAGTGCGTGTTGAGATGTTACTTGTGAATGGCGAGCGATGGAAGCATGAGCTGGTGGAATGAGGTGGAGATTCGACTTGGAGGAGGACATAGGGCAGAGCTCGAATCGGCATCGGCTGTTGGGGGCGAGGGCAGCGTAGTGTTGAAGCGTGGTGGAAGTGTTGCTTGTAGGCGCACGATGAAGGTGGTGGTCATGCTTGCGGAGGAGCTGCGATGGCGAGGGTGATGTGATGGCGAGCTTAGTGGTGGTCATGCGGCCAGACTAAGGTGATGTGAAGGGTCGAATCAAATTAAGAAGAAGAAGAATACGTGGCATTGATGGTGACGATTTGGGAAAACGGTCGATTTGGGGAAAATTGATGAAGAAGAAATGGGTTTAGGTGTTGTGTTGGCCATCTGGAGTTTTGCAGGAGCTTGGGCTCTTGTGGTTATCATCTAAAAGAGGTGACAAGGTCCTCTTAAGCTCGTGCAACTTTGAGGTGAGCTGCATCAAAGGGAATTTCTTCGCTTCGGATCTCGCCTGAGATGGGGCACTCGACTGTCATCGCCTGCAAGACTACCATTGGGTGCTATCACCAACAATGGGGTCGAAGTTGTTGGTTATGGTTCCCTCGTTCCCGTTCGACGAATGCCCATCAATGAGGGGAGGTTATGGTTTTATTTGTTGTTGGCTGGAGCCGAGATTGACGAGGGTCGTGGATTGGAGGTTGAGCAATTGGAAGGCTTGAGACGTGGGTGCAATTGGGCAGTGTGGGGAGAGAGAGAAGAGGAGATGGGTGGCCGGTGCGGGTCTGCGGGTGCGACCGAGTCCTGCAGCTGTGGGCGGTGGAGCGGTCAATGTGGGGGAAGCACACCGCTGTGAGATGCGATGGCAGTTGTGTAGGCGATTGCAGGCAGGGAAGTGAGGACAGCGAAAGGCTACCTTGTGGCACGCATAGGGGTGACCACGTGTGTGGGGAAAATAAATAAAAATTAAATGTAACAAATGGAATGAAATTAAATAAATATAAATAAATAATTATAAAAAATAATTATAATTAAATAATAAATAAATATTAAAATAAAATAAATAATAACTATAAATAAGTAAATAATAATTTAAATAAATAAAAAAGTTAATAAAATATAAAAAAGTAAATTAATCAAGTAAAATAAGAAAATTATGAAAAAAAAATAAAAAATAAAATGGGGGTGACATGTGGCGACTAAATGAGCGGCCACGTGTCACTACCAAAAAAATCATAAATTAAATGTAAAGAAAAAAATAAAAAAAATAACAAATAGGGTCAAACTTAAAAGTGGTCAACATGAAGCTGCTCGTCTCGAAGAGATCTAGAACTTTTCTAAAGGGCCAAAAAACAAAATAAATCATCTCTACGAAATGTATTTGAGGGTGGTATCTTATAGGTAAAAAATACAACATTTTTATGTTTTGTCATTTTTTATCATTTTTAAATAAGATAAAAAATCAAAATAAAATGAAATTAAATAAAAGATAAATATTTACAACTTAATATAGTTTTTTTTATTTTTAGGAATTAAGAAAAATAAGGAAATAAAATAAATAAAATACAGGGATACACTAGGGGCCCAAAACCCAAGTTTTGCATACAAACTCTAATTGTTTCGGGGGTCTTGTTTTGAAGGTCGTTAAATGTACATCTGGGGTCTATAGGAGACTGTTTTAGAGAGATATTCACGTTTTAAGGCTCTTATTCTCAAACTAGGGTTATGGTTTTATTGGTCAATTTTGCTTGTAAGTATTTTTTTGATATTTTTCCTTTATTAGTATTAGTAATATATACACTATAGAGTTGATTTTATTCAATTCTGAATTAGTGGAAAAATATATACAAATAGAAGAAAAGATGGTATAATACAGGTGATATTTACTAGCGAATTTGGCTTCTTATTTAATGCAATAAAGCATTCTAAAATGCAGATATTAATTCGAAGTGCATGGGTGGTGATTATGCATAATAAATGATGAAATGCATCTAATAACTTGTGAACGAAGCTCTATTTTCAACTTCTAGAGTGATCAATCATTGATTCATCAGGGTACTGCTGATTTTATCTCTAATTATTGTGGTATTGTGGAGACTAGTGATATTGCGGTTGAGGTTGGGACTCTGAAAATCTCTCCTTAGTGTTGAGGGAATGGATGGGAATTTGCAATCTGGCCTTGCTGAGGTCAGCCAGGACGAGCTAGCTATGTATCCCTCGATAAAACTCCAATCACATCTTGAATGAGAGGCGATGGAGGAAAGAATGGGTAATAGGAAGACAAAGGATTTGGTTAGTATACCACCAACTGTTGTTGTTGTGGTGCTCGGTCAGGACTCTGCACATAATATACGTGCTGGACTACCAGCTGCTGCTAACTCAGCTGACGCTGATGTGGCGGTGCTGGATCATCTTTCTTCTCATCAGGGGGTCTCGGGCGATGGATTCGCAAATTGGCAAGCACTGACGGTACTCACCAACAACTCCAGATGCTTGGTGATTTGATCCAATTTGTCTAGATTTTAGGTTCTTTGCTCGATTACAACTAATTTCTCCAGATCATGTGATCACTTCTCGATGATGTTAAGTTTGGAGTGATGACCCCTAATGATGATCAGGTTGGAGATATCATCTCTCTTTTCCTCATGGGACACTACCATGTGGACTAGCTTGTGGGGGACCTGGGGTTGTCTCTGGAATGTGCGGGAGAAGAGAGTGTGGAATCTCCCTCAGCCATTTCTTCAAAAATCTTTTAGACTACATCTTCATTTTTGTTGAAGTGGGATCCCCCATAGGTAGCATCGACTATTCTCTGGCTCTCGACATTAAGGACCCCGATAAAGTGTTGGACCAAATTGGTCTTCGGTATCTCATGGAGGGGCACGTTTCCTGCAAAACAGTGATTTGTTCCCAGGCTTCACGAATGGACTAGCGGGTAGCGTGAGAGATGTAGCTAAACTTGGCTCGCATCTGGTTGAGCCGATCGAGAGGGTAGAACTTGTGAAGGAATGCAGACTTAAGTTCCTTACAAGTCATCACAACCTTTATTAAATGATTGGTTGAGTACAATGCTTTATTTTGGAGATTGAAAGGGAAGCGGTCATCTTGACTACACCTAATGGGATGTCAGGGCAGTGCATAGTTATATAGATGCGAGAGAATTACTGCAGGTGAATGTACAATTCCTCATTGGTATTCTCATGGAAAGTGGACAAAAGAGCAAGGAACTGAGGTTTCAGCTCAAAGTGAGCATGGACCAAAGGGATACGAATCCACTCGATCATCTGGTTGTCCCCAGGATTGTAAGACTCTTTCAACGTCAATTTTGGGCTCCTATTCCTTGTCTCTTCTTCTTCTGGATCATCATGGATGGTTCCTCATTTCTTCTTCCATCTCTTGTTGGACTATTCCTCAAATCGTTTAACATATCTTGGAATGTAGTCTGGGCAAGAGCTGGTTCAGTTAGTTGCTACTAGATGGCTTGGGTGGAAGCCAGCAACTGAGCATTGACTTGGTTCTGATCAGGTAGTACGCCCTACTCTGTCTGGGGCGGTGGATGTCCTGAGCATTTTCCTTTTCCACCGGGAGGAGCCATCTTAAGGTCTCAATCTAAGGAAATGAATTCTAGACTGGGATCCAAGACTAGGATTGGCTTCTATCTACAATGTAAGAGGAATCTCAATTAGACCAACTGTGAAACTGAAAACCAACTACATTGATGAATATGAGATTAGGGTAAATCGCAAATTGTTGTGAATGGAGGAAAAAGATGTAGTGTGAAATCGAACTCAATTTACAATGGACAAACTTGGGATAAAAGTGGTCTCGATTTATTGAGAAATAGGAAAAAGTGGAAAGAAGACGAGGACTATGGAGATCGGTTTGTAAGGTCCAAACTAGGGTCTCGGGAATCACCTCGAATTATTGACGATGTCGAGTCCATAAAATCGATGTAAGTGTGGGTGGAGTTCCGACTAGTCCATCCATGAATTATCATCGTTGAGAAAAAGGAAGATCAATGCAGGAAGAAGGATACAATGGTCAATGAGGAATAAAGGGAGTGTAAAATAATAGAAAGGTTCGAAATGACCACGAGGTCAAATAGGAAACGCATATGACAAAATTTGCACAAATGCACGGGACTTTATCTTTGAACCTTAATCTAGATCCATACAATAAACAATACAAAATGGGTTCACAACTCCACACATGTGAAGCATAAGGGATCAAGTATTTTTATCTTCTCATTTTTAGAGTTGTTATTTTAGTCATATCTTTTAACAAGTCCTTAGATGCTATCCCTATGGGAGCGAGTGCTGCCAGAAAAGTATCCCATACTTGTCATCTTCCTTTTAGCCTATAGTATGCATTTTTTGAGGTCCTTGTAACCTTTCTTGGATCCCTACTCAACAAAAAATGAGAAAGAGGAAGTCGATAGGTGAAACCACTACTTCAGAACTCGCTCGCAATAGAATCACCCGTGAGCATGCAAGGCCCTACTCGGACGCGAGATGATGAGACAAACACACTTGTGAGGTTGTGTCCTAAGCTCAGTACTTCAGACAGGATCGATGTTCCACACAAGGTGGGAATACCATCGTTGACTAAGTCCAACTCATCCACGTACGATGTAAGTGCCATTACTTTGAAAATTCATGCCATATATATGGCAGTTATAGACTAGATTTTTGGCTCTAATCCTTAGCAGGTCTCGCCTCTCTCATGGATGGGGCTTTGGTCCTCTCCTAAAGTACCTTAAAATAATGAGGGCTTTATAAGCCACAAACAATGTAGTCTATTACATATTTTAATTAATGTTGAAGTTTATTTAGCAGTACCCTTGTTTTTGTTTTCACTTTTTTTAATATTTCCATAAAGTTCCTAATGATTTTGTGAATTCTCATTTAAGCCCTAGGTTCTCAAAATCAGAGAGAGATAGCGGAAAATCAGTGCTAGTCGATTCAAAGATGGAAATCTCACCATAGGATCTAATGATGCATGAAGAGTTAGCGGTCTTACAATGTTTCCAAGCTCTCTCTCCATGTGGTATGCTAAACAAATTTTTTAAACCAATCTACATGTCGATGTGCAATTGAAAAAATTGTCCTAAACAATAGCTACTATTAATCATGAAGAACCATATGTTAATTATTTAAAAATGAACCCTCAAGTCCGATCTTGGAAACACCTCGGTGCCCGCCACAATGGGTTCTGCTAGTGCTGTATGGTACCTCTCTCAGCTTGTGGGTTCAAGTCCAATAATTGACAATTAATAATTTGACTAGATCCAAATGTAAGATACTATAGGCACATAATTCTTGTTAAGGTTTGGACCTAATTATTGAGACAAGCAGTCCAAAAGACAAGGGCCTCCATGCACACAAAACAAATAAAAATAAAGGAGAAAAACTCAAAACATCGAGAAACAAATAAAATAAAGCGATAAAGCCTCAAAAAACGGTAACGAGGCCCCCATGTGAACAATCACACGGGCACTGTACCTCGTGAAGTAGAGTAGAGTCCAAGTCCCTGTATTATTATAAATAATAATAATAATAAATAAATGAATCACTCTCTTACCAACAATGAAATAAAATTCCAAACTAAATTTTTTGCTAAACGTCTTCCTTGTCATGCTTGCTTCCTCTCCTACTATCCAGGGTGAGAAGGTCAATCTCCACCATGCTTGGCTGCATCGACTCCCAAAGAAGTCGTCCTCGTGCAGAGGGCCCTCACATCAAACACAATAAGAGTAATATTAACACAATTAATCAAAAAATTTTTATAAATAAATAAAAGCTGTAAAGATGGACAAGTACAAGAGAGAAAGAAAAGTGTGTATAAAATAAAATAAAAGAAAAGAAAAAGGCACTATGTACAAATTAACCGACACTACATTGCTCCACAGCAACGACACCATTTGATAGAGGGTCATTTTGCATTGGTCTACTAATAAAAGGTGATCAACAATCATTACATGACCAAGTGTGCCTTTGATCAACAATCAACCCACAGAAAAATTCGAGTGATAAGAGTGAGTTAACATCTATTGCAATTCTATTGAAAATGTGTAGGTTTAACTATGGTTTAGTATCAAACACATGGAGCAAAATGTGGTAGCATGAACTATTATTTATAAATAAATAATGAATAAAGAATAATGTGTATTTTACATAATATTCACTCAATTATTTAATTACTGAATTTGTGGGTTTTTAAATAAAATAAAAGAATAATATTGATAATTATTTTTTATATTCTATCTATATACATGTATATCTTTTATTACTTTTATTTATATACATTTTACAAATTGTTTTTTATTTTATAATTTTTATTTTATTTTTATAATTTTCTGATCTTTTGTGATTTCTTTTCTTTTTAATAATATATAATGGTTTATATATAACTATATATAATATAGGGTACTACAATTAAAAATAAAATGTTTTTTTATTTTATATATATTTCTAATGTTTTTGTTATATAGGATATTTTTGGTAATTTTTATGTATTTTTAAAGTAAAAAATATCCCAAAATATGGATTAAATAAATAAACCAAATTATTCTTAAGTTTTAAAATACTAAATATCATCTGAATTCTCCAAATCTATTTTTTCATAAATAATGTATATGGATTTGTAATTATAAAATAGAAACAAATAATTTTTGGAGTTTTTAAGTAATTTTTATATTTTTTGTAGGATTTTGGAGCTTTTTAATTTTTTATCATTTTATTTTTTAATTTTAGGAATTTTTAGACTGAAGCCAGGAGATGCTTAAAAGAGAAAATACCATTTTTTGGAATTTTTAAACACGATTTTTGATTATTTTAGAATTTTGTAAGTTAACTAATGGAAAATGTGCTCTATTTGATTTATAATGTATAGGAAATGTGTGTAAAATGCAAAGATAAAAAATATAGCGTGATAGAATAAGCATTCGGGTACATTGTCCAATTTTTGCACAATTTTTGGAGCACGGATGGTATTTATAAAAAATAAAAAGAGACTTATACAAAAGTTAAATACCGACAGTGAACCTTTTGCAAATATTAAAAAAAAATTTATGCATTTCCGAACCTTAATACAAAAAGCAAGGGGTTAAAGTGCAATTTAACCACACATATTTAAATTAAAAGCACCTAACATAGGCATATTTACAATATATAAAACATCCAAGTTCCTCTGTGCTATTTATCGACAAAATTTAACACTTCATGTACAAAATTTTGGACTAATTATAAATACATAAATCCGCACGCATATAGTTGTAAAACACCCACCTGAAATGGGGGGCCACGCGAGGTGAGCTGGCACAGATATAAATACAAATATACAAAAATATGGGGAGTTCCTTGCAATTAGACACTATTATTTAAACTTAAGAATGAAAATTAAATACTAAATAACAATATACAAAAATTATTGTGGCATCGGTGAAATTTACACTTGTAGAGGCGTGATCCAACGGCTAGAGGCACGCTACGTAGGTGCACATAAAGGCATCTGACGGTGGAGGCGAGGCAGCGATTCGCTTGGAAACAATGGCCCATATTAGATCTGGGTTGCGAATGAAATCAAACGAGGTTGAGGCTCGGAGCAAGTATAGGGAATAACACTTCCTTGTCCTTCCTTCGATTGGGGGTGTCGCCTCGCTCCAGCCACCTTTCTTCGTGTGGAGGGGTACAACATCTTCCTAGGAGTTGTCTGCATCAACATGCATGAGCCAGAAGGTCCGAGCCCCACTCGGGAGGGGTCTGGAGCTCATCCAAGAGTCAAGTGCTTGGGAACCTCGTTCTACTCCAGAATCGACCCTCTAGGGGTCTTTGGCATGTCGAACCTGCAGAAGAAGACTCGAGGGTTCAAGGAAAATCGCCTCGACCCATAATGAAGCTGTTCCATAGAGAGGTGGAGGTGAACGGAGGAGTTCCAGTGAAGGCTAGAGGATGAGCTCCGATTCTCTGATCCTGGATGGATCAGGTTGGATAAAGGCATGTAAAGGAGGGATCAAGCGATAGGGAAGAAGTTGGGAATGATCAAGAAATTCGAACAATCATGGTGACGACAGAAACATGGCCGGAGCATAGAGCTCCGACAATCTTCGATTTCTAAATCTAAGCTAATGTACTGATCTAATGAATGACAAAACTAAACTAACTAAGATTAAAGATACCTAAGAAATGTAAAAACCAATTAGCTCACACCTGGAATTCTAGGGAGTAGGGACCACACTGGAAATGGTTGTCTTGACGGTGGTGGACCACCTCCTCCTTTCTCCTCGTTGACACCTCGAGGGTGCTCCTTCTGTTATCAGGAGCTCTCTCACACACAAGGATTGGGATTACGGAGATCGAAGAGGGATCAAAATTTAATTTGGAGGAGAAGAGGTTTATTTATAAACTTGATGAATGTCCCTTACTGACCGGTGAATTACAAGGATTACGGGCTATGTACATAGGGTTTATGGTTTTGGCGGGGATTAGGATTGATTAATGAAAATTCGGTGTGAAGAACCGATGAAAAATATTGAAGGGATCCAAGGGAAAAATGCATGAAGATCAGGGAAGAGACATTTCCGACGCAGAAGAGGTGCCAAGGGCGCTATTGACTGGAGGCCAACGGTTGACACACCCCTATTGGTCTAGCTGGACCACAAAAAGACAAAACTAGTTGGAAGTAACAATTATATAAAAAATTAATTAATAAATGAATTATCTAAATAGAAGTTATAAAATGAAAATTGTTTTTTATTTTATGTAGTATTTTAATCTGATTTTTATTAATTTGTACGGATTAATTTATTACATGTTACCTTTTACAAGTATATTTATAGTTAGATTTACCTATATATTAGGTATTTTATTTTTAATTTTTATTTCTGATTTTTTATTTTATACACACAGTTTATATATTTATAACTTATTTAGATATATACACATGTATTTTATTTTGTATTTTTATGATATCATGTATACATTTAAATAAATAGATGTATCTATTATATAGGTATATCTATAATATATTCGTCCGTGTATTATATTATGCTATTTTATTTTATTATTTTATTCAAGGGTTTATTGTATTCTAATATTGTACATATATTATAAATAATATTTACAAAATTTTAAAATAGGAAATAATGTAAAATATAAAGAATATATAAAATGAATATTTTAATCAAGTATATAGTAGAATAGGGTTCCAGAACCTAACTAAAAGTTATACAGAATTAAAGTTATTTTGATGTATTTTTAGTTTTATATAGGGGTTATGGGTTTGTGAAGTTTAGGTTTTGGATTCTTATTCAAAGTGTAGAATGAACACTATATATTTATTTTGGATGAAATCAATTTTGTATTTTTATTTATACTTTTATATGCAACTTCTGTGTATAATGTTTACTGATTTGAGGTATAAATAATATAGAATAAAAAGGGTTACAAAAATGTGAAATTGAAGGCTAAAAATTAGGGTTTTTATTGTGTATTTGATCCATATCTCTCCTACTTTATTACTTGTCGACCCAGTCATCATGATGCATATGTCTCATGGTTTAGGGACATAAAATAACTTTGCCATTTTATTTCTTTTTCTTTTCTTTTATTTATTCTTTAATTTTGGCTTTAAACAATGTATTTTATACAAGATTTATACACTGAATAATGAATGTTAATTCTTGTAAAATAATGATATTTACATGCATTTATCTAGGAAATAAAGGCCAAAATGAAAGAATAAATGTGATGAATGGAGAATCATGGAAGGGCGAACACAACAGTGAACAGTTCTTTCGTTGTTATGGTATTGTTCCTCTAGGCATCATCCCAAGTTCTGCTTGCATAGTGTATAGCAAATGGAACTCCAACCATGCACTATCCCAACATAGACCTAATAGAAAGCTCTAAAGTGTTCGTCATAATCTCGAATGGGAGAGACTAATCAGGCGACTGAAGGATATGCACTTGAGTAACAAATACTATCAAGGTGCTTAAAGAAAGGAGAACTTTATCATCGATAATAAATTTGGCATCCTTGCTCAGAAGCTCGGTAAACGATCAACAATCTTGCTGATGTCATGGATAAATCATCTGTAAAATCTAACATGCCCCAGAAAAGACCTCACTTGCTTCAATATTGTAGGTGGTTCAAGATTTTCATTGACATCCACCTTGGTCGGGTCTACCTGTTGGACATGCGGGCCCATGACAAGCCATTTTGCAATAAATGTCATTGCAAATATCATCCCCTGATCTGAAATGAAGAATAACTAATCTACATAATAGGTACCTTAGTACAATTAGGGTAATGTACCATGGTCACATTAATGATCATATAATTGTCGATTCAATAATTGAATCATAGAGGCCGGTGATTGGATGAATATCTAAGGAGCTAGATTAAGGACTCATCAAGCACCGTCAAATGATTGTTAAGAGATGATCTCCGGCCTGAGTAGGAGATGTCAATCTTTCTCATTAGGTTGATACCTGACTGACCTCTTGATGCAGACCCTCTGCATGGGAATAGAGATTCAGAGGTGTCAGATTATTTAGGTCAAAGAGTTGACTTAACGAGATCGAGATAACCAAAGTGCCATGTCGTCTGTCACGATATAGGCACACATCCTGTGACTGGAGACATATTTGTTACTACATGTCTAAGTATGTACATTTGGCAGACCAATAGGTTGATGACCAAACCATGGTCTATACATCGGCGAGCTGGTGTGTATATGAGGGCATATGGATACTACAATCTCTAACAGGGATCGTATAGGCTCACTTGTGAATCGGAAGACATGAGATCACTCATGAGGTATTGGGATCGATCAAATTACATGCATGGTCGTCGTACTTTGGAAGCATGACATAATTTGTATGTATGATTTATGCTTTTGGAAAGCATATGATCGGTACCAACTCCCAAATACCAAGAATGAGAAACTTGATGATGAAACCCTAAAGATGACAGCGTAAAATTGATCGATATCTTTGGGTTTATCATAAGTCTTCCAGTATGTAGGATGTACATGTATTAGGATTTCCCGAGGGCGATATGATCGGAAAGGTTTGTATAACCATGACGCTTCCAATCCGAGAGAGTGATGAAATAGGTCTGGATTTTAGTGACTCCTCTTAGTGGAGAAGTTATCAGATTTTTGTCAAAGTGTTGGACACTGGTCTGAATGAGATTCAGATGTAATGGATTAGATTTACGACCTTAATTTAATCAAGCATCAATGAGAGGTCCATAAGATCTGGATTTGAGATGTGGTATCAATATCCAAGTCACTATACACGAAATGTACAACTGCCCTGTCCTTATCTCCAAGTATCTTTGGAGAAAGCACATTATTCTTGAAAGAGTTCCAGAATAATACCATTGTTGAATTATATCTAAGCACTGAGAAATGAATAATTAAATGTGATTTAATTATCATGAATAATGTGAATTTGATTCATATTATTTGAATGCATGCGAATGATAATCCAATGTAATTAAATGTGATTTAGTTATTATGGATATGAATAATGTGGATGACACTATCCAGTTATTCATATATGTTATAAATGTGATTTATAATATATTAGAGAGAGACTATTGTGATTTATTTTTTATAATTAATTATTGATGTAAATTGGATTCACATTGGATGATTAATTGAAAATATAATTTACATTTTGGGGGTGTGAATGAGATTCACATTTTCCAATGGCATGATTGCAATGTTCACTAGATAACTATGAATTATTTTTGTTTACAACAAGAGTTGTTGTAAGTACTGGAGATATCATGAGATAATGATATCTCAGGAGATAATGAGGAGATTGACCCATCCACCACAAGAGGGTGGACGACCACCAACCTCCATTAGGAGTTGGGTGTTCGTCCTCCCCCCCTTTAGGGATGAGGGAAATCATCTCCTCCCTTATCTCCAAGGTCTAATTGATTTGATTTGAATTGATTTATATTGATTCATCAATATATATTAATTTAATTTAAATTAATTATTATTGTGTTTTTAAATTAATCATGGCCATCGAAAGCAACACAACTCAATCTCATCCATTGATTTTGTGTTGTCCATGGATTGAGATCCATGGACTCCAAAACCCTATATAAGAAGAGGCACCCCTTGCTCTTCAAGTTAAAACAATGACAACAACACAACTCTCTCTCTCATTCTCATGCCAAGCCCTCTCCCTCTCTCTCTCTTTCTCTCTCCATTAGTGGTCGTACACCCCTCCCTAGAGAGAAGGTCGCTGTCATCCTTGCATCATCATTGTGTTGTTGCATTGAAAACTCTTGGATGTCCGTCTTCTTCAGTGCGCCTCACTCGTGAAGAAGATGTTCGATCTCGTGAGATGAGATCAGGAGATCCATTTCTTTAATCAATGACTTGGATTACGAGAAACACGCAACTCATCTCTACGCTTGAAAGCGTCTCCTCCGACAGATTAGATATAAGATATGAGGTCTCATCTCTTAGAGGCTTGATCACAACCACGCTACAAGAGCTATTCCTTTATCTGCTATGTGGTTAGATGAAATGATACAAGAAGTGTTCTTGGATCATGTGGTTTCATCGATTAGAAAATTTTAAATTCCGCTGCATCGAGCAACTAGTGTGACTAGTCGCTCTCGATCATATATGATGCGCTCCACATGTTTTCATGATGCACTTAAGGATTCATCCATATCCTTCACAACCTTCATACCTCTTTTTGATATGACATGTCCTAACACTGTCCCGTTAGTAACCACGAAGTGGCTCTTTTTCCAAAAGAGCACTTGATTAACTTCACAACATCTCTTAAGAACTTGGTCCAGATGCATTAGACATGAAACAAAATCCTCACCATTGACCGAGAAATTATCCATGAACACATCAAGAAAACTACTTACCATGTCGGCAAACACAACCAACATACACCTTTTGAATGTAGAGGGATCGGTACACAATACAAAGGGCATCCGTCAAAAAGAGAAGTTGCCAAACAGATAAGTACATGTAGTCTTCCTTGATCCTCAAGGGCAATTACAATTTTGCTATTTCCCGAAACTCATCCAAAACATAAAAGAATGCTTTCCCTGCCAATCTTTTGACGCTCTGGTCAATAAATGGCATCAGAAAGTGATCTTTCTTGATTGCTGAGTTCAGGAGCCGGTAGTCCACACAGATATGCTAGAAATTAGGTACTCAGGTCGAGATCTCCTCTTCTTTCTCATTTATAACCACAATGGTTCCAGCTTTCTTCGGAACCACATGCAATGGGATAACCTATTTAGAGTCAAAGATGGGATAGATAAAGCCTGCCTCATACCATTTCATTATCTCTCTCATGACAACTTCCCGAAGATTAGGATTCAGCCTATCCTTAAACTCATGGGATGGCTTGTTGTCATACTATAAGTATATATAGTGTGAACACAAGGCCATATTTATCGCTCGAAGATATGATGTATTCCAACCAAGGGCCTTACGATTTTTCTCTAGAATATCTTGTAAGAAAGATTCTTGATCAACACTCAATCGTGAAGTGATGATGACAGAATAATGTTTGGGCTCACCCGCAAGGAAGACATACTTAAGATTAGCTGGAAATAACTTCAGCTCATTCGGAATTAGATCTGACTTCTCAATTACTTATGAAATTGTACTTGCTATCGATGATTGTTTTGTTAGTGATTTCAGATCCACCTCAGTGACTCCAGGTTCAAACAGTGCAACACCGAACATACTTGCAATCGGTTCCTCTTGTTCGATTTGGGATGGATACTCTTGAAATAAATTTATCAACTCTTCAGATTCTACCTCCTAGATGATAATTTAGTAAAATCGATTGTGCTTTCAAAGTTTTCCTAGGGGAAAGGAATTCCTTGGTCTTAGTTTTAGTCAACAAGGCATTTGTATCTCCAATTTCCTCAAATGTGTCATAGTTAGCTGCAGGAACATGCATCCTTTTCTCCGATATGCTATCTTTCTTCTTAAGTTCAACCCACATCTTTATGGTTACCTTATCACTGTGGGAGCGAAAGGTGATCTTTCCGGATCCATAATCAAGTACCACCTCAATGGTTCGTAGGTACGTCCGACCAAATATGATCGATGTCTAGAGTAACGATACTTAGGAGTCCATGTCCATGACAATGAAGCTTACTAGAAATTTCTTACCTTGGATTGTTACGATAACATCTTCCAATACTCCAAGTGATCACTTAACAGATTGATGAACAAACTGATGGATCATTCTAGTTGGTTTAAGTGGACCGAGCCCAAATTCCTCGGCCAAGTAAGTGGGATGGAGGTTGTTAGGAGAAACAATATCAAGAAGAGTGCGATCAAATATCTGATCGAAGATCTCACATTGGATAAAAGGGGCTCTTTCATCTTTCTTTTTCTGCCAGAGGTTGCTGACTTGTTGATAGTCACCATGGTCAGGATATGCTTCTCTGCTCGGCTGCATCAGTTCTTGCAGGGCTGGCACTTAGATGTACATGCTTCCTTTATGCCCTTTTTGACAGTAGGCTTGTATTCCATGGCTTGCAACAGTGACATCTCAAGCATGATGTTCTTAAGAATCTCAACAATAGAAAGATAAAATGGGTTATTTTTAATTGTATAATTGTTTTGTTTTTCATTTCTTATGGAAAAGGTACAAATACATTTTCAAAAACAACATTTTTTCAATAAAGTAATAAACTTGTACATCTGGACAACTAGAAATGATACAATCATCCAATACAGGGGGAGAGGTTAAAACAGGAAATTCGGCCTCGTCGACTCATATGGTAATTTCTACTGGCATTGACATCTCCTTGGCTACATCTAATCAACTTCTATTGTTATTATTGGTGTTTTGATTTTATTCCTTTTTAGGATTTTTGTTGACTCAAAGTTGGTTCCTTCATGTGCATCAAGTCCACGATTCTAGGTAGCCTCGATTGCTAATGTAAAAGGATCACCCACAAAAGCTTTATTTTTCCCCTTCACAGTGGCAGATGGATGTAACATTCTACCGCTCCTAAGATTCACAACATAAGAAAACATAAAACCAATTGTACCTAAATCAGTGTTGGTGGGGAACTACGAGCTACATATTCCCTATTCTTGAAGTTGTTGGGGTTGGCCACTACCTGCACTAGTGTTGTCATCTTTGCTATTGTGAGGTCATTAATCTTTTGGCTCATCTCATTTATATTTTTGAACAACTTAACCAAAAAATCTAGAGCAAGATTTACGGGGGTAGCCTTAGATGCTTCAACAACATGATGCTGTTGAGGCAGATAATAGTAAGCATGTTGCTGGAAGTTCTGATAATGATGCTAAGGGTACGACTAATACTGATAATGAGGAGGAGGGAAATTTTGATATGGACTCGTCGGCTGCTAGTGATAGTACAATTGTCGATATGTCGACAACTGGTTGTTTTACCTCTAGATGTAGTTCAGATGCTGTCAAGACTGGTAGTAAGGTTGTTGGTAGTGCTGGTGCAGTTGCTGCTGGAAGTTCCATCCACCCTGATTTTTGTGGAATGACTGATTGGCTTATGTTTGACATTGTTGTTGTCCTCCAAGATTTGTCTAAGACTGCTCGGTTTCCTAGATGACATCCACTTCATGGATCTGTAGGGGTGGAGGCGAAGTAAACTGCTCAAGATAAGATGAAGCTTCTGGATTATAGACGACAATCTATGAATGTTGTGGTGATTGTGAACCCGGTTCGTATCTTGCACGTAATAAACATGCTGGACCGCTGGTTGCTGTGTTGGACTCTACTGTTGCTGTGATGGTGAAGGTGTCTGCTTTTTTGACTCGACTTTAGGTGTCTCTGTAGTTGTGCTTACAACATAGACAACATTGATCGTGTTGACAAGAAGCTTTAATTGTTTTGTGATCTGGTCGAACTTATCCATGTTCTTTGTTCCTTTTTCGATCACATTGAGTTTGTCTAAATGTTGTGATCTTTTTTCAAATATATCTAGCTTAAAATTATGGTTCTCGATGATGCTCATGTTGGAACTCTCATCTTTCCTCTCTTCCTTATATTGTGTCACCGTCATGTTGACGTCCTTGTGAGAAATCTGTGGAGTCTTCTGAAAAGCAAGGGATGAGGATAATGCTGCTGATCCTTTAGCCATTTCTTTGAATATTTGTCAAACCATGTCCTCGTCATTATTGAAGGGTGTTTCTCTACATGCAGCATCCACAAGCTGTTGGATCTCCTGATGTAATCCCCCAAAAAAGTTGTGCATTTGGCTAGTCTTTGGTAGATCGTTATGGGCCACTCCTCTTGAAGATCTCTGAATCTTTCTCAAGCCTCTTGGAAAGGCTCATGGGATAGATGTGAGAAGTTGCAAATGAGAGCTCTCATCTGATTGAGGCAACCCAAGGGAAAGTACCTTTGCAGAAATGCAGATTTCATCTCTTCCCATGTCGTGACTACCTTCCCTAGATGATTAATCCAATAGAGAGCCTTATCCTGAAGGCTAAAGGGGAAGGAAATAATCTCCACCACCTCAAGTGGTATGTTCGGATAATGCATGGTACTACATATGTTGTCGAATTGTTGAAGATGAATATATGGTTTCTCGTTTGTGTTTTCATGGAAGGTAGGCAGAAGAGGTAATAGTGATGGCTACAACTCAATGTTACCATGTATCTGCAGGATACAGATCGAGTCTATGATCTACCCTGCTCCATGGTTGTAGATCTCTTAGAGAGTCACTTTGTGCTCGACCTCTCTCTCCTAATCCTCTCCACCATGGTTTCCTCCTACAGCTCCTCCTTCTCCTCCATTTCTCCTCCTCCATTGGCACCTCTTGGTTTTTCACCACCATGTTTACCTCCTCGATTTTCGCGTTCCCTCCTCATCTCCATGAGCATTTCCTTGAAAGCACCCGGGGTATTGATCATATCGGGTAATTGCTGCTGAATGATCTGAATAGATGCAAGCATCTGGGGTTAACCTCATTCTGGTCCACCCCTTGTTCTGATCCTTGACCCTTTCCCTGTCTCTGAGGAGCCATTTCTAAATCATTGCTGCTATCTGACTCCAATTCAGGATTGTGATCTGCATCTTGAACGAGCCTTGATCAGTCCATAGAAATAATGGAGAGTGAAAGGCGATTTTGAGCTTAGAGTCAATCTCGAACGACAAATTTACGGGTGAAAGGTGTGTAGTGAATGAAGAGGATTCAATAAGAGAGTCATTATGAACCCTAGGTGGGGAGAAGATCGGGAGGCTCAAAACGAGGTTCGCAAAAGCTGAACAGAACTCTCTAAGATCACCCTAGTAAAGCAGCGATGTCGGCATCGTGGAGTCATTGTTGGTGTTCACAAAGTCTGAACAAAACCCTCCAGGATGATACATCGTGATGGAAAGAGGAGTGAGAAGTTGATTGAATAAGAAGTTAAGATAGAAGAAGAATTCAATAGGAATAGAAAAGAGAAGCCTCAAAGCGAGTAGGATGAATAAGAAAGGATAGATAAAGAGAAGTACACATGGAAGGGTGCAAAGTGCATGGAATTTTTGGTTTTGACCAACTTTTATTTGATCCAAACAAACCTCAAAACAAGGGTTACTTCACCAATTCAAAACAATGAAGCTGTGAGATAGACAATCATCTTGTCAATTTTATTGGTTATTTTCACGAAATTATATTTGCACTTGTCCTTAGATTGCTATTCTTATAGAAGAGTGTGTACTGCTAAGAAAGTACCCCATACTTATTAGCACATCCTTTGTAACCTGTGATCTAAGCACTTAGAGGAACTTGATCTTGTTCCTTGGGGGCTACATAGCCAAAGAAATAGAGAGAGCAAGCTGATATGAGAAACCAATACTCTCCTCACAAGTGAGGTACTCGGACGCGAGATGATGAGACAGACACACTGAGATGGTGTGGCCTATGATCAATACTTCAGACCAAGTCGGATGTTCCACACAATGCGGGAACACCCTCGTCGAGAAAGCCCTACTCGCCTATATATGATAGAAGTACCATTATTTCACCGTCCCAAGTGATTATGAAGTCAATGAGAGTTGGGGATTTGGGATCTAATCCATAGGGGTCATGTCTGACTCTGTTTGGAAGGTACCTGAAAATAATGTGGGCTTTATGTACCCAAGACCATGAATTTCGTTACAGATTTTAGAATTGGGTCATGTTTTCTTTAACAGTCCCTTTTTTAAAATTTTTTGAGGTTTTCACTTCTTTTGATTATTTTTATGCAACCTAAGGATTTCTTGATTTCCTTTTTTCCTAAGTCCTCAAAAATAAGCGAGAGGATGGAAAAGCAATGCAATCTAACATGATGATGGAAAACTCATCATCGTGATGTATGATGTATGCTCAGTAAGAAGACTCACCTTGCTTCCTAGTGCTCTCGATGCGGGATGCTAGACAGAATTGAAATTACACTAAATGTATGCAATGGTGTGAAATCGTCCTAGAGCAAGAATTGCTATTACATGAAGCACCATATTAATTTGAATCTATGTCCAAGCGAAGTGACTATAGGAGCATGGGATATATTAAGCTTTGGAAATAGATTACTCGATCAATTAATCCTAATATCTAGCAGGATGATTCAAACAAAACAAAGGAAAAGAAAGGTAGAAACACACAAATTAAGAGAGAGAAAATAAAGCGAAAAATAAGGGAAAGAAAAGAAAAGTGAATAAAACAGTCAAAATCGTCAACACTTGGTGAGGTCTCCCAATTGCACCGGAACTTGGCGAAATGGACCCTAAATAGTCTAAATGTCCAAGTGTACCTGTTTTATTACAAGTTCAAATAAATCTCTCTCTCTCTCTCTCTCTCTCTCTTTCACATATAAAAAATAAAATAGCTACTAATGGAAAGTCTACTTTTCAACACTATGCTCTGTCTCCTCTGGTGCTCTCTCCTATAGTTTGGAACAGAGTGACCAGCTCCGCCTCAGCTGGGTGCAAAGGAGATCTGAAGATAGCCTCCCTCGATAAGAGGTCCTTTACAACAAAGGTAACAAGACACACTGTCAGAAATAATTATGAAACAATTATAAGCAGGATAATATAGAAAGCTGTGTAAATAAACAAGTAGACAAAAGTAGAAAAAAACCTCAGTGCCTAAGGCTGCTAATCTACCCGGAAATTGCTCCCCGACAACAATGCCAATTGTTGAAATCAATTAGTCAAGTGAGGAATCCTAGCATTTGATCGGACCTGCGGTGTCTGAAAGTCAGATCGGCAATCGTAGTATGGGCACCTCTCACGACTCTCGAATGTGAATCAACCAAATGAAATAACAATGATTAAAACCCATAGATATGTATGTGTATAGTGATCAGACATGTGTTAGTGATGAAATTTACTTAACTCTACATGAAATATGAATGAGACAAGCTGGTAGAATGTTGTCCACAGGAACAAACAGGGATACATCACAAAAATGAAACCCAATAAAGCATAAATTTTGTTGGTTTTTGCAGCCTAATAGATTTTTATGTATTTTTGTGGGTTGTTAATTTTCTATGAATTTTATTTGATTTGCAATTTTATATTTTTAAGGATTTATTTTACAAATGTTATTTAAACTAATATTATAATAAATCTATATAATCATATAGAAGAGAGATATATAAAGAGAGATAAAGAAAGGAATTTCTTTGGATTTTTAAATATAGTAGATAAAGTACAAATACACAATATATCTTTTTGTATTTTTATATATTTCTCTTTTAATGGTATTTTTAAGATTTTTATGGATTTTTAAAAATAAAAATAAATGAAATAAAATAAAAAGAAAAACAAGAACTTAAAATGGGCCTAATAGATATCTACAGATTAGCAAGGGCCTAGAATTATTTTTCATGTATAGTAGATAAAATAAAGAAAATTTGAAGCTTTAGAACATATTTTTATGATTTTTCTTCAGTTTTTTATATAAATTTTTTATATTTTTCTATATTTTACAATTCTTATACTTTCTCTTTCGTTCTTATGAATTTTGGATATGTGATAAAATACAGTCAAATACACATACCTTGTTTTTTTCCTAATTTGCTATATTTTATTTTATTATAATTTGTCTTTGTGAAAACAGTAAAATCTGGCTAGTTTACAAATTTCAAATAGGAAAATAATAATAAATACTTTAAAAAATATATTTGATATAATATATTATAAGGTATTTAAAATAATTTTCCAAGATTTTTTACAGTTAATTATCTAATAACACAATTAAAACAAAGACATAAATTAATCTCGCAAAACATGGACTATTTTTCCATTTATAAAACCATAAGCATGTATTTAAAATAAAAAATAAAGTCGTATGGACAACCCATAAATTTCCAAATAATTGAGCATTTAAAAAAAGTTCTTGGGAGAGGTATTCCTATAAATAAATTAAGGTTTATGGGTATCCCTGTAAATACCCCATAAAATATCATTTCAAATTAAACTAGCGGGGACCAAAATGCAATTTCAAAAAGTATTTTCAAAGTTTCAGAACAAGTCAAGCAAAATCACATGACTAAATGTGTAAATAACTCACAAAAATCCTCACGTGGGATGACCCATGAGGTGACGAGGCTAGGACTGAAATAAAAATACCTAAAAACTCAGGGCCAATATTGCAAAATATCACAAAGTTTTTAAACTTCAATATATATTTACAGGACCAGAATGAAAATATCAAAAGTAGTCGGGGTTAGGTGCAAAATGCCCACTCCTTGCGTGCGAATGGACGGCTAAGATTGATCCACTTAAAATTATCAACGAATGTAAGGTGATCAAGGCGATCCACTTAAGGCGACCCAGATTAGATCTAACACCCAATATGATTGCTTGAGGAGCTTTGATGGGATGGCAACTGTTCACTCGAGAAGCGTGTTCATTAATGGATGAAAAATAAGGCTTATGGTAGAACTAGCAAAGAACACCATGTTGATGACTTTGGATTTGAGCTCTTAAGCAGCTCCTACCACCTCCCATTTTGATGATGAGAGGGAAACATTCCTATGAGGTGGCTGAGCTTGTTGGGGGTCGGAATAAGGTCCTAGACCCAAGGATTGGGTCCTAGAGGTAGAAGATGAAACTGGGACCTAGAGCTGCTTCTTCTAGACATGGGACCCCTCAGACAGGGTTCTCTTGAGACAGAGCTTGCAATTTTAGCACAAGGGTCTGGAAGCGGAGCTTCCAGGCCTAGAAATTTGCATATAGTAACAATGAATGGAGCGATCGGAGGATCTCCATCGAAGATGGAGCAAGGAGATCTGCGGAACCTAATCTTTGCAAGATCAGGGTGAAGAAGGTGGTATGGGAGATGGAGAAGGGGTCAGGAAACTGATGAGGGGCAAAAGAGAAATAGAGCATGTGTGGTTGATCAGAGATGAGTGTCAGATCTTCGAGCTCCGACGAAGTATGTTTTTGGGTTTTTGAGTAATTAAAGAAAAATCTAAGAGATCAAGAAGGGAATCTACACTACTGCTAAGCTAAGGAACATAATTATAACAAGGAAAAAATCTCACCAAGTTGGAAGACCTGGGAGTAGAGCTTCATTGGGAAGAGCTTCGACGAAGGGGATGTGCCTCCTCCTCCTTTGTCCAAGCCCAAGATCTAGTGTATGGCCATCCTGTCACCAAGGTAAAGCGCCCTAGGTGCTGAAAGGGGTTAAAGATGGAAGTAGATGATCAAGGAGCAAAGGAAGAAAGTGGAGCTTTATTTATACTAGCTGAAAAAGTGAAAAAGGAAATTAAGGTTTCGGCTCGATTGGTTAATAAAAATCAGATCAAAGTGATTAATGAGCAAGAGCATGATCCGATCAAAACTTTTCAAAAAGGAATCAGGTCCAAAGGGGTAATAGAATTCACGTGAAAAATGGGCGAAGATGGAGCCCCGACCAGGTTTGACATGCAACAGAGAGGGGAGGGGTTGAAAACATAGGGTCAACACTCCAAGGCCCGCGATTTGGCCACATGGGCACCACACATGCACAAGACGACAAAACTGATAAAACAAAAAGAAAATTAAAACAAAAATACAAATTAATTTTATTTGAATAAACTTAAAACACAAAAATGTTACATATTTAATAAACTATTTTTAGTTATATTTACTTAATTTTATTACTTTGATTGTTTGGGTCTAATTTTTACATGTATATTATAGGTATAAATACCTATATATACTCCATTTTATTTTTATTTGTGTTTAAATTTTATTATTTTATATACATAATTTCTATATTTACATTATTTTTAAATACATATGTACATTATTTTCTTTTATTTCTCTGAAGGTATTTATGTTCTTAAATAAATATATGTACATATATTATAGGTACTTTGTATGTATATTTACTTATGTAGCAAAGTACATTATTATTTTAGTATATTTCTAATGATTTTATTTTACTTTAATATTGCTCACGTATTTCAAGTAATATTTACAAATTTATAAAAATATAAGAAGATGGAAAATATAAAGGCAATATATATTGAATATTATATACATGATATTGCAGAATGAGGGCCCAAAAGCCAACTTCTACATCTTAACTCCAAATTGAACAAAATAACCTTCATTAAATAGATAAATTAATTTTAGGAATAATAAATGTGAGTTTGGTGAATTTTGAGTCTTTATGGAGAAGATGCATGTCTGAGAAATTTTCTTTGCCACTTTTTATTTTGTGTGTACGACGCACACTGTGCATTATTTTTTAATGAAATAATTTTTGTATTTTTTCTTGTATTTTTATGTTGAATGTACATGTACAAATATTATTTATTTGAGGCATAGAAATATGAAAATAAAATAGGTCCTAAAATATATATATTGACAAACGGAATTTGTGTTTTAACTCCAATTTTTGTGTAGTTTCTCTACCTTATCTCTCCCAACTTTATTCCTTTTTGGCCAAGTCAGTATCTATTATACCTTCTTTATTTTTCTTTTCTTTTATTCATTCCTTCATTTTTGGGTTTAATTACAAGTATTTATATATACGATATAGATAAATATACAAATGTTAATTCTGGAGTGTTATTTCTATTTATATGCATATATCTAGGGATTAAAGCAGAAAAAGAATGGATAAATGTGCATGAATGAAAATTCATCACATTACTATCTATAATTTCTCTACTTTGTTTCTTTTTATTCAATAATTATTTATCTATGCTAATACATCTCTTGTTGACTTTGTCACAAGGGCCTGTAGAGTTAGGATGGGTTTCTTATGAGAGTCAGAGCACCCAACCAAGACAGAGGCTAGCATCTTCTTAACAGGTTGGGAGGAGAGTGCTTCAAAGAGGACAAGATACTGAGAGTAGTAGAACCAAAGCAGTTTATTAATAGCGTTGATTTTTTTTGTTTATTTTGAGAGAGAAATTTTATTGTTTGTAATAATACAAGACAAGCTTGACACTCAGACTATTCGGATCTATTTTACCAAGTTATTGTTCACTTGGGTTCCTACACAGTTTTACGTGTTTTCTTCGCTTGCTCTACTTTCGTCTTCCCTATTTTTCTAATTATTTTATTTTATTTCTCATGATTTGTGCTTTTCATCTTTTTTCTATTCCACATCTTTACTGATTTAGCCCTTAGACACTTAGGGTTGCTTGTTCTATAATATAGGTCCAAAGCCCTAATATATGCATGTTCCTATAGACTATTGAGCTTGGACTTAGTCCAAAAAATTTGTGCTTTACTTTAATAACAATTCCTATTGAAGGCGATTTCGAAGCATACATTACAAATAAATTAGTTTAAATTTATGAATGGATCATTTTGCATGTAGAGTGCTGGAGCAAGGTACACATTTTTAACTTTACATATGTTCGTTGATAAGACATGCATTGGTTTTAACATCTTCTCTCCCTATTCATTGATTTAAATAAATTGATAATATGAAAATTCATTTAGTGGTCATTATTGGAAAATATTAAAAAAAGTAAGAACCCAAAAATTAAAAGAAGGGGACTACTAAATAAACTTTGACCCTAACTGAAATCTGCAATGGACTTCATTGTATTGGATTTGTAAAGCCCACATTATCTTCAAGCACACTCCATACCAAGTGAGGCATGACTGCTAAGGATCAGAGCAAATCCCAGTTTGTGGCTTCCTTGATTGTTGCCTTGGTTTGTTAAGTAATAGTGCTTCTATCAGTGTATGGGCGAGTAGGGCTAGGTCTACTTGCAGACTAAGTCTAAATTATTTGAGCATAGGGGAACTGCGACGGTGGGTCCCTATCTCAGCTTTCCACATCCACATACCCCTCAGGGGGGAGGTATTTGATTCACTTCAGCTTCCTCTCTCAATTCCTTTGGCTAAGTAACGAGCCCAGATCCGATATCAAGGACATTCAAAAGGTGGAGACTACGTGTCAGAAATGTAGTGTGAAGCATGTGATACTTGTATGGTAATACTCACTCATCTATAGGTGCAGCGCTAAGGACTAATCTTGATAAGATTGCTTGAAATAATTTAAAAAAATGATAATATAAAAAGCCGAACTTTCACAGCTTCACCTGTGTTGAGTTGGTGAACCTTATTGCATTGATGTTTGTTTTGGATCTAGATTAGGTCAAAGATCATAGTCATGTTCACTTGCACCTTTTATTTACACTTCTTTGTATCAAGATTTGGTCAAAGATCATAATCCCCACTTCATCACCTTTATTCTTTCATTTTGCCTTAAATCCCTAGCTAAATGCATGTGTATCTCACTAACTAGTGAAAATAAACTCTATAAATTATATAAAGTACTGTATAAAACATTAAATTATTTATGTAGTTAATTCCAAAATAAATAATAAAGGAAAGAAAGAATTATGTTTCAAAGACACTGAGTGACCCTAGATCCCCAGACCCTCAGTCATCACGATAACTTGGTCGACAAGGAAAAAAGTAGGGGGAGATTGGTAGAAGAACTATACATAAAATACATAGAATATCACACAAAAAACCTAATTTAGTTGGACCAATAATTGAATTTTAGGACCTATTTTATTTTATTATTTCGATACCTCAAATAATAAAACCCTGAACATGAATATTGTACATAAAAATACAAAATTGATTTCACTGAAAAATAATGCATAGTGCGCCCAAGACATAAAAAATAAAAGCTGCAAAGAAAACTTTACAGAATTGTATCTTCTCCAAACAGATTCAAAATTGACCAAACTCATTTTATTGTTCATAAAATCATATAGGCAATTAATGAAGATGGTTTCATTCAATTCGGAGTTAAGAAGCAAAAGTTAGGTTTTAGCATAAAAGTTAGGTTTTAGCAGCCATTATGCAGTATACATGTATATTATATTAAATATATTTATTCTTTATATTGCAAACTTTATTTTTTTATAAAATTATAGATATCATTTAAAACACGTATACATAATTGGAATGAAATAAAACATTAAAAATAAAATAAAAATAAATAATGTACCTAAAAATATAGATGAAGTATACCTATATATACCTATAAGATATATGTACATAATTAACTAAAAAAAGAATTAAACTCAGAAAAATATAACAAAATTATCTAAAAGTGTAATTAAATAAATTTCAAATATATAAAATATTTTCATATAATAATAAAATACAAAATACAAATAAAAAATAAAAAATATTGATTATATGTATATTAACCTTTATTTATACATGTGAATATTAGCCTATAATAAAAAGGCTTGAAAAAATAAATAAAAATAGGCACAAAATACTACATTAAATTATAAACATTTTTTTACATTTTAGAAAAAAATATTTAATTCTTTTATTATTTCTTATTGATTTTATAAAGATTTTTTTCCCTGGAATTATCTGGTTGGTCCATGTGGACCAACCAGGTCCATTTGTTGACTTCAATCAAGAATCCTGCAGCCTTCGTCGTCCATGTCAGGACCTTTGTTTTCCCCATTTTTTCGATTTCTCATGCCACCACCTCACCTTCCTAACCCTTGAGACCTTAACTCTTCCATAGCTTGTACATCAACCACCCTCATCGACCCATGCTCTTTCTCCTACCCAGCTTTCCATGGCACACAATCTCATCTCGAACCTCACCATTTCTTCTTCTATAAAACTCTACCCATCTCTGACTTTTTATGATTTGATCCCTCTTGGTGCTTCTTTAGCCCCTAAAATCTAGACCTGGAGTTCTTGGCTGGTGACAGAAGTTAGGCGCGAGCATCTGCAACAAGGAGGGGCATCGTCGAAGCCAAATCCAAACCATCATTGGTGACTTCACCGACGGTTCAGCTTCCTTGGCCTCCTTGCCAAGTTGAGGCATTTTCTTTCTCTTTTTAAGTAAACCATAGTTGCTTTGTTCATTTCATGAATTTAATTTTGCTTATTAGCCATTAGGATAGGTGTAATTCGTAACCCTCTTTTGGACCTAGAGCTTGATCTCATGCCATATCCAGTGTCCTCTAACCTTCCTTCCACACCGACTTCCATCCTATTCTGATCCTCTACGATTTCTCCACCTTTTCCCTCATTAAATCAACCCATGTACACCATGGAAATGTCGAATTGAGCTTCATCTCCCCCTTTTCTCTTGAAGCTCGCCACCATCCCTATTCCCTTTGCTTCTAGATTCAACATCTAGTCAAGGATATAACCCTCATACCGTCGAGTCCTTTTTTGTAGATTAGGAGCCACTTGGAGCCAAGAAGAACACCTGGAGCTGCTCCAGGTGACTTGGATCAAGAACAAGCCCCAGATCATCTGTAGTCGTATCTGGGCCCCATCAGCCATCACCTGTAGCTGCAGAGCACGCTCATGAAGTTAGTGCACATGCTGGATCATGGAGAAGACACTGGACGTCAGAGAACAGAGCGATCGAAGCTTGGGCTACCAATGTTATTGGGTGTTCTTCCACCACCTTTGAATATATTTCGATAAAGAACCAATCGCCAGTTCTAATCTCGTCCATTGAAGCCAATTGAATCATTGCATCCCCTTAGTTGAAGGATCTTCCATGGAGTAGCCAAGCAGTGGCCACAAAGGGTTGTTAAGTGGGTAAATTACAAATACCCCAATGTACTTTTTGTAATTATAAAGAACTATTTCAACATTTTTAAGAGCTATCTTTTGGGAGAAATTGCATAGGAACCACTTATACTTGTTTGATATTACATCCAATTCCATTACAAGCTCGGCTCATGTGCCCCCCCACGTGAGTTGGGAAAATTTACCTTTTACCCCTTAGGGTTTCTAAATTGTAATTTAGTATTAAAAAATAAAATTCCCGTTCAAATATTTTGGTTATTTTGCACAGGACACCACACATTTATTTTACACTGCAAATATACCCCTACTAGCTTGTATACATCTAATTTTTATTTTCTATTTTCTAAAAATAGCTGCATTCCTAAAAAATTATGAAATAATGTGGAAAATGCCTGATGACATAATTACTCATGCCATATATTTCTCTTAGCATTTTTATTGTATTATCTATTTATTAAAAATAAAAAATAGCATATTTATTCTTTATTTGATAAAAAATTACAAAAAATAAAACCGTTACTAAAAAATCCATAAAAATTATCTATGGTTTCATATTAAATTATATCACTACAGACCAAAAATCACTAAAAAAATATAAAAGGAAAACCAAAAAAATAAAAACATTCTCCAACCTGAAAAAATCACAAAATATTTAAGAAAATAAGAGAAAAATTAGTTTTCTGTCCTATATTTTTATTATATGTATTGTTATATATTAAAATTAGTTTTGAGAAATTTTGGACCAATTTTATATTTTAAAATATAAAAGAAATTCAACCTTTTTATTTATTCGCTAATTTAGGATATTTTAAATTTAAAAAATAGATAAAATTTAGCGAAAATTCCCTAAAAATTCACAAAAAAAGAAGAATGTTTGAAAACACAAAAATATTTTATTTTAAATATTTTAGCTATATATAGCTATATTTACAAATAGAATATCTTATTGTATTATATACATATATGTAGTTGTATATAGTTAACATTGTTAATTAATATAAATCAGATAAATATATTTTAAACCCATTTAGGAAAATAAAAAGGAATGCTTTTATTTGTATTTACTGCTTTTTATATATTTATTATATATACTAAATATATTTATCCTATATTATATATATTATTATATGAAGTTATATATTAACTTATTATATATTAAAAAGAAAAAAATATTTAAAAAATAAAAAAAATAAATAATACAAATAAAAAATTATAAAAATTAATTATTTAAAAAACCCACAAAAACATTAAGTACAGTATAACTAAATATATACATATATTTTTATTTAGATATAAATAATTATACTGCCACACTCAATTGTTCCTTGTGTTTGACCCCCTACTCATACTTGCACACTATACACATTTATTTGTAGGGTTTATCATAAATTTTTATCCACTTTGCATTGATTACTTTATTATTAATTGTCGGTTGATTGTTATTTATATTAGTCTGCTCTCGTGACCGCTCACTTTACCAACTGAGGTCCGCATTGTGAGACCTCACGACCACCTCTCGATTGTTGACTATTCAACAAATTGCACTATTGCTGGGGAGCAACACACAGTTTAGTTCATTCTGTATACTATGTACATTGTTCCTCTTTTATTTATGCTCTTTTATTTTTGAAAATTTTTTTATGTCCTTCTGACCCTTCTTGTCTATGTTTACTTTCGTGCTAGGGATAGCATGTTGACGGTGAATTCTTAGGAGTTTGATGCAACCAAGCTGCGAAGATTATCTCATTCTCTTATAGAGCCAATAGGAGATAGTAGGAGAGAGACAGAGAGAGAAGAAGTAAGAGAGAGATATTTTATTTTTGTATATTAATTTGTAATAATTCAAGATATTTGGACAGTTCTACTTCATGAGGTCCATTGCCCGGGTGTATATTCACATGGGGGCCTCGTCCGATTTTTTCGTTTTTCTATGAATTCATTTTATTTTGTTTCTCACATTTTGTTTGTTCTGCTTTATTTTCTTTGTTTTTTGTGATTGTACCCATAGACATTAGAGTTGATTGACTCGGTAGATAGATCCAAAACCTAATGAGAAGCATGTGCATATAGTGATATACACATGGATATAGTAAAATCAAAATTGTTGTTTACTTGGATTTGAAACCGTGCGCCGTGAGAGGCTCCATACATCACTAGTAGGATATGTTGTGGCATACACCGGGGAGTCTCCAAGATCGGACTTTTGGGTTTCATTTCTATGTATTCAATATCTAGTTCTTCATGATAAATATCAATTCTTGTTTAGGGCAATTTCATGCTTTTACATATCTTGCATATAGTGTAGATATTTAAATTCTTATCTTGCTCTTAGAGCTTCAACGTGTCACCCTCATTATTATTATTTATTCTTTTATTTATTTATTGTATTATTTATTTATTATATTATTTATTTATTTTATTTTCTCTTTCTTTGTTTATTACTTTAATTAATATTTATTTATTTATATAAATTTTGATTATTTATTTTAATTTAATTATTTTTATTTGTTTATTTATCTTATTTAATTTATATTTATTATCATTTATTATTATTAATTTAATTTTAATTAAAATTCATTGCCACATGGCCATGCCCCCGCACACCACGTAGCCCCCCACTCCTCTCTCTATCTCTTGCATTTTTCTCTCTATCCCATTCCCTCACGCGCACCTCACCCCTCTTGCATTCTCTCTCTATCCCTTTCCTCTCCACTTTTCTCTCTCTATTGTGGCCCATTTAACTCTCTTTCTCTCTCTCTCTTCCCCCCTCGTCACTCTCTTATCCCATGCAAGCATTCTATCCGTGCCTTGCGCAGCGGGGGACAACCGCCTTCCCGCACCCGTCGCTCAGCTCACCAACTGTCCCGCAGAGCCTGTTACAACTCTCGCCCTCCATCTCCTTCTCTCCCACATCAGCAACCTCCAAAACTCTCATGTCACCATTCTACTGCCCACCACAATCTCACATCCACAACCTTCTTCAAATACCCAACTACTATCCAACTCCCCAATCATATGTGATTCTTACGAGGGTGCTCCAACCCCTTACCGTGTCTCTAGTGACAGTAGAAACTTAATAAGTCAAGCAATGATGAGCATCTACCATCGACGAGATCTAGGAGGCTAAACCTCTTGGAACAGTCGCATCTCATTGCAGCTGCTTGATCTTCAAGGTTCCCATGCTGGACCTTTCGAGGTGATAAACAGAGTGGAGCGAAGCTCCTCCATTCCCAGTCACACCCGCAGATAACGCTATGTTCTCCCACTCCTTCCTTTGCTTTCCACTTTCTTCTTCTGCATCTTCACTCGATCAATCCCATCCATGCCACCGGTCAACCTCTCACCTCCTACTGTCGCATCCAACAACAACAGTCGACCACACCACTGCTTGAAGCCCCAACTACCCTGACTTAAGGCACCCTCGTCTACCGCCCACACGCATGCACCACCCACGCATGTGCACCATCTATCGATCATCCTTTCAACATTGACCGCCAGCCACCAACTGCATCTCCAGCGTATGGCAACACATGATTCCAGACAACAACACCCTCATCCATTGTGCAGATCGTGCCCCCTGTGCACACTGCACCAACCTCCGTTCGCGTGTCACCGCACATCGTCGTGCATCCTGTGCCAGCCACCTGTGGCTGCCGCTCTGAAGGATATGGTGAGATCCTTAAGAGCATCATTAAAGAATGATGATCACATCGTATGCGATTGAGAACGACTAGTCGTCCAAGTTGCTTGATGCAACAAAATTTAAAAATTTTATTGTGATGAAACCACATGATATAAGAACATTTCTCGGATCGTTTCATCTAAACAACAATAGATATTAAGGTTACCTTTTGAAGCGGAGTTGAGATCAATCTTTAAATGAAGAGACCTCTTGTCTCAAGTCCGATCCAATGGAGGAGACGCTAGCGAGTGTGTTGATGATATGCGTCCTTCTCAAAATCCATGTTGATGATCCAAGTGGCGAATCTCCTGATCTCGTCACACGAGATCCGACGTCTTGTTCACGAGCGAGGTGCATCGAATGAGATGGAGATCCACAAGCAAATACTCCGGCAGCATGATGGTGATGCTGCGACGATGGTGACTCTCTCTAGGGCTTCATGATGGACGACCATAATAGAGAGAGGAAGAGAGCCTTAGTGTGTAGAGAGAGATGGAGAGAGCATTACTTGATTTTGTAATTGTATAACCCGAAGAGCAAGGGCTGCCACTTCTTATATAGGGTTTTGGAATCCATGGATCTCAATCCATGGACAACAGAAAACCAATTGTTCAGATTGATTTGTGTTTCTATCAATGGGCCATGATGTTGTTGTAAAAAACACAACACATGATTTAAATTAAATTAATTTATATTGACAAATCAATATAAATAATTTCAAATTTAAATCATTTGATTGGTCTTGGAGATAATGAGAAGATTGACCACATTCCCTAAAGAAAAGGGGACGGCTACCCTTTTGAGATAGAATGGGCCTATCTCGTCATAATCTCATGAGATCTCATTATCTCATGATATCTCCAAGATTTACAACAACATTTGTTGTCAATTACTTCACAAAAATAATTCATAAATATATTGTGAATATTGCAATCATACCCATTGTAAAATGTGAATCACACTCATATCCCAAAACAAAATGTAAATTATATTTTCAATTAATCATCCAATGTGAATCCAGTTCACATCAATAATTAATTAACAAATATAAATCACAATATGCTCTCTGTAATATATTATAAATGATATTTATAATATATCTGATTAATATGGATAGTGCTATCCACATTATTCATATCCATGATAATTAAATCATATTTATTTATCTTGGATGTCTATTCTCATGTGTCCAAATAACATGAATCACATTCACATTATTTACATATTTTGAGAATTAAATCACATTTAATTATCTTACGTAATTCTCTTTATAATATGAATCAAATTCATATTATTCAAGATAATTAAATCACATTTAATTAACAATATCGCAATACCTGGATACATATATCAACAATGAAATTATCCATGAACTCTTTCAAGGATAATGCATTATCTCCACAGATACTTGAAGATAAGAATAGGGCGATTGTATTGTCCGACGTATAGTGACTTGGATATTGAGATCACATCTCAAATCCATATCTTGCGGACTGATGAATCCATGATTCATTAACATTTCTGTCGCATTTTGTCTTAAAACCCTTAATAAAACATGTAAATATCCATTAATTCCCATCTTTTATCAAAATCTCATTCATGAAAAAAATGCACTTTTGTACATCCAAAACATGTAAATGAATAAAAGAATAAAAATAAAGAAAAGAAAAGATGGCAGATTCTAAATATGTATATATGTACAATATGACTTATAAAATATAAATATAGCTGCAAGATATATTTATATAACCTTACCCCTGAGACCAAGTCAGCATGGGTTGGTCGACAAACAAACAAGTAGGGGGAGATAAGGAAAGAAAATTATAAAAGTAATTAAATATACACTCCGCACATTATTCAATATTTATCAAATAAATATCAAATGTTCACTGATTTATAATTAATTCACATTTGCTTATTTTTCACCAAACTCTTTTCTAATTATTTCTAAAAATGTATATAAAAATATAAAAAATAAGTTAAAAATATTATCTAGTTTATATGCTATAAAAATAAAAAATTCAAGTTGACAAATTCTCAACTTCTAAACATCATAACTTTCTCATACAAACTCCAATTTCAATCTACTCAACTTTAAAATTCATAAAATAATAATCTCTAATTATTGGAGGTGATTGCATTAAAATCAGAGTCCATTTGCAAAAAACCGGTTTTTGGACCTAATAACAACGAAGTTTTTTGGCTTTTTATTTTATTTAGAACACACTATTTATAAATTTATAATTTTTATAATTTTTAATTGTTTTCGTGATACTGTATTTTAACCATGATTTATTTTAGAATTTTTAGAGCTTATTTATTATTTTAATTAAATACAAATCCCTTATTTATAGATGAAGTTGAACTAAACTTATACCCATATTTATGAATATATCTATACTAATTTATTAAAATCCATAAAATTTCATAAAGACCTTATTTTCTATTCTAATAATTAAGAAAATATAAAATTAATATGTAATTATTAATTTATTAGATTAAAAATAAAAAATCTATTTATTAAGTATTATTTATACCTACTCATTAATATAATTTTTATATTTCATAAATTAATTATTATTTATAATAAAGTAATTATACCATAATTTAGATAATTTATTTATCTATATTTTTCATTTTATAACTATTTAAAATAACATTGTTTATTATTTATTACATAATTTATATTGTATTATTCCATCTGGACAACCTGGTGCTGACACGTGTCAACACCAGGTTCATCTTCTTCAAGAACCAGGTTATTGGAGTTTTGTTCTAACACCCACCTTCACTAACTTTTCGCGTGTCACTCCTAACCTCTTTACTCAATCCAAACCCTCCATCGCCTTCTCCTAACTACCCGCATATTTGCCTACCCTTAGATCCATCCTAAGATCCTATCGATTCATCTATAAAAATCCATCAAGTTGCCTCGTCGCAACCAACTCGTTCCTAACAACTCCAGTTCCAATACACATGGCCAATCACCCAACTTCCTTGCCTCGTTCCGGCCACCTACGGTGGTGACAACTCCTGAGAGCTGCCCCACGTGGAAGGAGGATCATCGGAGGAGAGTTCCAAAGCCTAGCTTAGACTTGTATTGTCGCTTTGCGTGCGTGGAGCTCCGACAAAGATCAGCCGTCGAGCGACAACCTGAGGTAATATACCTCAACTTTCCAGATCATTCATCCATCTTTCACATGTTTATTTCTCGATTTGTGTGCCTCGATTAGCAACATTAAGCACGTAATTAGGTTCTCTAATCATTGTGATTCGATGCACAACCAATGCAATCTTTAAATTCGATTCGATTTCACTTACAATCATCTCCATTCTTCTTCTCTTTCCACGTTTATCCTATTCCTGGAAACAAATTATCATCTGCAAATTCTTGATTTCTTGGGCTGATTCAATCATGAATTGAGCAGCAACCTTTTAATTGTAGGTCCATCTTCAATATGGAGTATCAATTACTCGTCTGGAGCTAGAAATTTGTGAAGAAAGTTTGGATCAAGAGGATCCTCTTCCAGTTATCAGACATCGCCGCATAGCTTTCTTCCTCGACGCCTAACTGCCACCATCCACCATCTTTGGAGCTGCTCGCCCGTAGGCGAGCTCGAAGGGAGAAGGAGACTCCCTCCTGGCCCGGCAGGAGGCCAAAGCATCCATCGGATCACTTGAGATAAAGGGGAGACGGAAGGGACGCCGCTACACCTTCTCGAATTTGGGAAGAACGCCTAGAACTTCAGAAGGCGCAGTCTTGCGACACGTTGCGCCAACTGACGGTCCAGATCGCACTTCATCTTCTAATCTCAACCGTTTCGACGAAGGGGTGGAACTTTTGCTTCACAAACCTATAAAGTTTCTAGAATCTGACACTCGCTCCAGAGGTATTCCAGAATTGCATTTTGGTCCCCGTACAGGGACCTAAATGTAATAAACTTTATTTTCTTCACATTTCAGTCCTTGATCGAGGACCATTCTGCAGAACTTTTTATATTCTTTTCTTGCATTTATACCCTTGAACTGTGTAGACATTTTGGACCAATTTTCGACTTTATTCTTCATCGATTTTTCTAGTGTAGATACATAACTACCCTAGTAAGGTTTCTTTGTATTTTTCACGTACTTTCATCGCGTCGTCGCTGTGTTTTGATTTATTGCATTTCATGTTTGTTTTAATTGGATTTAAGTGCTTTTCGAGCACGTTACTCGAGCGATCTCTCTACTATCTAGTATTACCTATCTACTACATATTTTCACACACTATATCGTAGATATATCGTTTGAAAAATATCACTTTGAAAAATAAATAAAAATTGAAAAAATAAAATTAAATACAAATTTCTAAATAAAAAATCGATTAAAAATATTTCTCGCTTTCTTCAAGAAGAAATAAAAAATCACAAAAATATTCTCTACCTCAAAAATCCAAGTATTGTTATTCTACCTCCTTTAGTTTGACCCAGGCACACTTACATGGTAAAATAATATAGTGTAAGATAAAATAGGAGAGAAAAGCCTATTCACTTCATTTTCTCTCTCTCTCTCTCTTTCCTATTTAATCGATTTTTGTTTGATCAACTAGGGTTTTGGTTCGGAGCGATTTTCTACACCGACACATACATCTTATCACTCTCAAAACCCTCGTTGTCCGATCTGTCGGATTATGAAACCGAATCTTCTGATATTGATATTGATTCTAAGTCTGAGTTGTCTCATCTTGACGACCCTAGCAAGGATGAGCCGTCTTTTGAGATATTGGATGTTTTCTCTGATTTATCTGTATTAGATACATCAGATATTAGTTTTCTTAGAGAATCTCTCGATCTTGACTTGCTATACATGTTTGAGACGGTGATTGATGAGGAGGAGTTTCTTACTGATCCTTCTTTCTCCACATTCGACTTTCTCGGCTTCGCTATTTCACTCTATTCAGATATTTGATGAATCTGTGATTCATCACTACAAAAGTTAAAAATAAAGCCTTGTTCCCGAGTAAATAGAAGCATATTTTCCTTTATAATGCATAAATAGCATTCATTCATGCATACATAAAACATGCATTTTAGCACTCCATTTGCATTAAATAAGAAGCCAACATCATTTGTAAAATATCCACTCATAAAAATAAGCTCTCCCTTATACTATGTACACCTTAGTTAATAACATAAGGAAGAAAGCCAGGAATCCCCTTTGTAAAAGCACCAACAAAGCCCTAAAGCCCTTGGACCATAAAATGTCCATAGATCCCTCATATCAACTTCAAAATAGGTCTACTCACTTTCAGATTAATACACATTAAAAGACCTTTAAAATGAGACTAATTTCATCCAATTTGGAGCTCGTATGAAAAAGTTGGGTTTTTGGGCCTCCTTGTATACTACATATATGTATAATTGTATATTCGTATTTTTTTGTATCATTTTTGACCTCATCTCCATCTTTGGTCAACATGAAACTTGTAGATCTCACCGAGATCTACAACTTTCATGTTTTGAGTTTTTCCAAATTCGGGCCCCCCCTTTCTACACATAATTTTCTTTTCGGCCAATCACAACCGGCCACGTGGCGCCCTCTAGTTGCGCTACGCGGCCCGCTCCCCTTGCCCAAGCCGTCGCGCCTCTCAGCCATTAGATAGTCTTCTTGATCCAATGGCCAGATGCTCTCCACGAGCGTCTATCGTCTCCACCGTCAGATCATTTCCGCTTGTTCATCTGGGCCATCCATTAGCGCCTCTTCCACAGTGCGCCACGCGTCGCACGCTATGCCCTTGGATGATGCACGCCGCCCTCCATCGCAACCGCTCATCCCGCCTTGCATCCCAACCCTATGATCTAAGCCCTGATCTCATCTCGGCCGCCCGCGCGTGCTTCACCCCATCGTGCCATGTGGCGCCATCACGTCCCTCTGATCAAGCCACCCCAGATGTAATCCACACCGCTCGCGCACGCTTCGCCACCGACGCACCGCGTGGCGTAATCGCATCCACAGATCATCCCGCCCCAGATCAGATCATACCCGCTCCTTAGCGATTTGATCTGGGTTGTTGGATCACAAGATCCAACGGCCAAGACCTCGTCTTCCACCTCTGGCGCCCCTCTCTCCCACGTTCTCAGCCGTGCGCGAGGGGCTTGCCCCTTCCTATTCTTGGCCGCACTCCAGCCACCTTCTTCGACCACCATCGCCTCCACGTTCATTGCCACTCTTCCCTCATCCTCGCCAGCTACCCCACTTGCCACCACTTCCACCATAGATGCTCCACTACCTCCACGAACATCGCCCCATCACCAGCCCTGCCAAGACCTCCATCCTTTAAATACTCGCCCTCCGGCTGACTTCAGCCCTATCCGCCACCCCAGGGAAGTACCTCGAGCTCGGAGCGATCTTTTGGTGACAACAGTCGAGCGAATCCTTGAGCGAAGACCGGTATCTTCTCCGGTGAGATCATTGGTGCCGCCTTCATCTCGCAGCCACTCCTCCACGAAGCTGCTTGAGATCGGGACCTTACCGATCCCTCGAGAAATGATCTGGACCTCGACTTCGAGATCCAAACCCCAGGTAATCCCCTCCATCTTCGTTTGATCTCATCTTTAATTTTACTTTTGTTTTCTCCGATTTTATTCACGCTCCGCTGTTATCGTCTCCCTCCGCTTTCACCTCGCCGAGCTCCGCGACGGAGCTCTCATCCTCGCGGTACACATTACACCCTCCGACGACGCACTTCTCATTCCATCAGTTCCAGCTCCGCCACCTGGGCGGAGCACCATCGCCGGACCGTCTTCCCTCCGCTCTAGGTCTCGCCGTCCACCGTTCACTTCTCCACATAGCACGCACAAGCTTCGGCAATTCCCCCTAACCCTGCAGGTACCTCCAGTTCATTCACCGGAAGTCCACCGGAGCACCTATCAGGCATCACCTCCACGAGCCTCCGACGCCTCTCTCCAGGTCCTGAAGCCACCCGGACCTTCGCCTCATCGCCGCGTATCTTCCTAGATATCTCCGAGCACCCGGAGAGCTTCACCGGCGCTAGGAGGAACGGGCGGAGCAGACGCCCCCTCGCCGGAGTCCAACCAACTCCTCCGCAGGCAGCGGAGGACCGTTGAGGAAGGAGCTCCAACTACCGTTCGATCATCTTGATCGAACAGTCGACTTCACGCCACGACATCCGTCATCTGGAGCAGCTGAGAGCTGTAGGATCATATGTGATCCCACGGACAGAAGCGAGACACGTCACCATCCGCCCGGAGCTACAGATAGCCGTTGGATTAGGAGGTGATCCTACGGACCTCAGCGAGCCACGTGTCGATTCACTGGAGCCGCCCATCACCGTTGGATCCATCTCGATCCAGCGGACATCATTCAGCCACGTCGCCTCCGCCGTCGCTCTCCAGTCACCGTTGGATCTGTCCAGATCTGACGGCCTCTACTTACGCCACGTGTCCGCACCGACATCCTTTGGATCGATCTTGATCCAAAGGTCTGCATCCAGCCACGTCGACGAGTTCGAGCCTCATCCCCGAACCTAGGCTCAGACTACCCGAGGCTACTCCGAGCCTTACTCCAAACCTTCAGGAGCCCCTGAGCCAAGCCTCGAACCTCCGACGCTGCCCGAGCCTAGGTCCCCTGCGTGAGGAGCATGTGCGGCCTGGGAAATTTGCACAGAGACCTTGGGAACTTTTCAAAATTGCAAAAAGGTCCATGTGAAGTGCCCCCACGTGAGGAGCACGTGCCTAGTGGAGAAATTGCATTCCACCCCCAAGCATTATAGGTAATTGCATTTAAGTCCCTGTCAGCATGTTTCTTTTTATGTAATGTTATTTTCTATATTGCAAATACACCCCTGTCTTTACACGCATCCCTAGGTGTCATTTTACATTATTTTGAAATTCTAAAAATTGCATGTTGTTGAGTAACTTGTCCTCTATCTTTTGAGACACTTGTCACATTTTTGTAATTGCTATAGATTTTTGAATTAATTAATTGGTTGATTTCTGTGATATTTTGTCCAGTTGGACCTTTTAATTAATAATTAATTTTCTGTAACTCCAAAAATTCTCAAAACATCACAGTAGCTCTAGGATAGTTAGCTCAACCTCGCATAAAAATTTCATGTCATTTGCACGCATATCGAGGTCTAAATAAATTATTTGGTGATTTCTTTAGTTTAATTTTAATAGGTTCATTTCATAGTAAAATTAAGGTTTGACAATTTTCCTAGATTCCTTATCATTAGATCTATCTAGGGTAATTTCATTTCCTTAAAATTTTGTGATTTGATATTTATTAAAAATAAATTAGTGAAAATCACTATGTCTGCATTTTTAATTCATAGTAAATTCATTTAGTGTCGAAAAATTCCAAAAAAATTAGGATAGCTTAATTTCATTACAGTTCATCATCTGGGCAATTTTTATAATATTTGGACTTCATTTGATACCATAATGATTTAACTTTGAGTTGGCTTGATTTTTGCATAGAAAATAAATATCCCCCGAAAATCACACACTTGGAAATTTGCTAAAAATCTACCTAAGGAGACAGATGCCTCCCTGAGATCGACCTTGGACTTTACCAAGTAAAAAAATTGCCGCTTGAAATTGACTCGAATCTAATTAAAAGTGGTTTTTGATATTCCCTCTTGTATCTGACTGCAACGAAAACTGATAATTATGTTGGACATTAATCTGACCGAATTAACTAAGGGTGCGGGAGAGTTGTCAATATGGCGTCGTTGCCGGGGAGGCACGGCTTAGGTTATTTTTAGTGAATTTTTGAGTATTTGATTTTCTATCTCCGGGTAGTCTGACCCCCGGTTTTTTGTTAATATTTTCTCTCTTTTATTTTTTGCATTATTTTTCATGTGTCACTCTCTGACCTCAATTTGTTTTTTTGCGAGGAACGCGAGGAGTCGAAGACGCTTCGAGGATCTAGCATTTAAATTAATTGAGTGAATAGAGAGGCTTTGTAATTTCATTTATATTTCTTTATTTCCTTTTCGCATTATTTCCAGCGGTTCCCGTTTGGGTTCTCGTGCGTGTAAATATAGTAGAACTATGTCCCCGTGTGCTGTGTGGGTGAATGTAATTTAGCTTGCACTAGCGGCTCCCCGAGCCAATATAGGAATTGCTTGTGCTCGTAAGCTTTAGGACCACACAACCACTTAAAAGACGCACTTAGACCGCAGAACTTAAACAAATCAACCTGTTCTTCATACTAAGAGAACTGCTTGTCTAGGAGCGGCTTTTATCGCCTGCATTTGCATTTAGATAAAAATTTTTCAATTCTGTTTTGCATCCTGCATAAAAAAGGTGAAGGGATCACTATAAGTCTCCTGAACTCAGCATTGCATCATTGTTTTAACTTGCATCGGCTTTTCTCGATTTCCCCCTCTGTTTTCATCATTTAAATTAAACGGAAATTGGGACTGGACTATAGGCGTGTTGTGTGGTTGGATTAATACAGTGAGAACTTAACTTAAAAATCGAGACTGCTAAACATTATTGACCAAAAAAATTCAATAAAATTGGAAAATGGTTTGCGGGAGATTAATCCCCGACCTTGTTTTCAGGCTGAGTGAGGGTAGTTGAGTGTGTGTGAACACCTTAAGGCAGAGCCCAAATCCCCACCTTTCATATCACGTTCCGACTAATCCTAGCAAATATCACAAGTCGAATAATTTCAGATTCACTGATTAGTACCAAGTAGCCTCCACCTGTCTCAGGTAGATAGTGATGAAATTGCGGTACTTTGCGACAAGCTGCCAGTAACCCCCGGGGTGATGTTCCGGCCTTGTCAGCCTCCGCCTGCTTGCAGGTAGATAGGGGTGTGGTCTTTGAATCCATCGACTTGGGATAGGAGCGAAGAAAGGAAGGATCAGCGGTATCTTAGGCGACAGGTTAAACAGGGAAGACGCATCCGGCTCTGAGCTGACATCCCTATAGGCCGCATAATCCTTGCTATCTTTCTTGAAAATCACACTTAAAATCTACAAGATTAATTGGACTCGATTTTGAGTCCTTCACTGTGTTGAGTATGAACCTAGGGTTTTGGATTTATTTTTTTGCTTCAGGTAGGAGTAAAATCCTATCTTCTTCTCGCCATATCAAGATGAGTGACTGGGGAGATCTCCACTCTTTATTCACCGATCTCTCTATGAGTCCCCCACGTAACTCATTTTCATCGGCCCAAGCGCACCTTGGACAACCCAGGACTCATGACCCTCTTGAGTCCTGGTTCCCTCACACTCAGGGTGGTTACTCTCAAACCAACCCTTTCCTCTCCTCTGAGCTTAGCGAAGAAGACCATCGCCTCGATAACCCCTTCCTTGATTTATCCTCTGACACCAATCTTATTTCCCACCCAGGACTAGAGGACAAGATGCCGCCTAAGATGCCACTGGATGAGGAGCAATTACGACAGATTCTTACTCGCCTTACCTAAGCCGAACAGAAGAATGCATATCTCACGGCTAGGGATGGGACAGATCATAGTAGCAGGAGGAATCGACCGACCAATGGTCGATGCCTACAACCCGGCGGAGAACGAGATACAGAATTGGTTGGCCACCAGCGGTTCCTGCCGAGGCATTTGAGATGAAGCCCCACTTCCTTAGTCTGCTTCGAAGTTCAACGTTAATACCAATGAAGAACCGTATACTTTCCTCCGTGACTTCGAGCTTGTTTGCAACAATCTTAGCCATCCCAATGTTGGTCAAGATTATATTAGACTGAAGGCCCCCCCATTTTCCTTAGGAGATAAGGCAGCACATTGGCTGAAGAACCTAGGGGTGATTTGTACAACCTGGATGCAGTTCAAGGACCTCTTCCTGAAAAAGTTCTACCCTCTCAGTAGGACTAACCAGATGAGAACGAAGATCGTCAGCTTCTCCCAAGGACCGAGTGAACCTTTCCATGATGCCTGGGATAGGTTCAATGACTTAGTGCAGAAATGCCCCTTCCACGGCATTTCGAAGGCGATCTTAGTCCAGACCTTGTTCTGTGGTCTAACCCCGGAGATGTAGGGTTTAGTCAGTGCTGCCTGTGGAGGAAGCTATTTGAACAAGAACGAACACGCCGTATGGAAGATCCTGGAGCAGATGGCGGAAACCGGTAGGTCGCAGGCCGCCAGGGCCTATACGTTGTCTCCCTCAATCTTATCCAATGAGACAACCCAAAGGACTGTAGCGGATCTGACCGAGGACCTCATCCCCAGCATGGGGATGATTGCCGACAAGCTAACCATGGTCGAGAAGATCCACAAGAGGGTCATTGACCTTGAGTCTCTCTCACGTCTACCGAAGCAAGTGGAGGAACTCACTGAGAAGGTAGCCAAGATGAAGCTACCTGCCCCTTCTGCACCACCTGCACCTGTACACCGAGTCCATCTTGTCCAGGAACAGGCACCGGGGCCTCAAAGTGGCTGGGTGGAGGACCAAACTTACACCCAGCAGGACCAGCATGCACCCCACAAGCAGAGACCGGATATGAGGAGCCTCCGCAGGTGTTCGAGATCAACGGGCTGTGGTACAACCGTGACCCCGTCAGTAGACAGTCAGGGATGGGGAATGGTCAGCCTCACTGACCTTCCCCATCTTACCAAGGAACCAGCTCCGTCCCTGCACCGCGCTTTCAGTCCAGGCCAGAACAAGTGTACCAGCCACAGCAGCACCAGCAGCAGCAGCGCACATATCAACAGGGCCCAGCACCGTCCCACCAGCAGCAGCAGTGTCGACATGGCCCGCAGGGGCAATACAGAACCTCATCCGCACATCAGCCAGCCCAGGCCACCGAATTGGAGTCTCTCACCTTGGCGATCCTGATCCTGTCTGATAGGGTCCAACAGATGCAAAATGGCTACCTAGACATGAGAACCGATATCAATCGGGTCTCTCGTAACCAGGACCAACAGATGGCTCCAAAGACCCCAATTCCCGCACAGGTTCAGGCCAACCCTAACAGCTTAAACCATGGCCAGAACCGAACTCGAGATCAGGTATATTATTCAGATAATCATTTATCTGAACATGAGATCCTTTCGTACGATAATTTAAATCATATGCCCCTCAGGAGCGGAAGGAACCGTGACCATGCCTGATCAGGCACGGGAAATGAAGGAAGGAGCCGTCAAGACTCTACCTGAGGAGAACTTGGAGGAAGAAGAGGAGCAGCACCACCACCACCATCACCGGCAGAAGAGGAGGACATCTGAGTCCTCCAAGTAGGCATTCTCGCATCAGCATAGAGTTCGACGGAACCGATGAGGACCCGCACCTCCATATGAGGAGGATCGTCCAGCAGTTGCGGAAGAAGCATCACCGGTTTCGCCACATCAATTTCTTTTCAGTCAGAGTCAGAGTCATCGTCCTATCAAAGACTCCGAGTCATGTAAATAACTCAGTTCCTGATTTTAATGAGAATCTTTCAGTTTCCGAACATGAGTTGGAGTCAATAATCATTTCCTCCAAGCTCTCAAGGGTGGAAAGAAGAAAATGAAAAAAATCCAAAAAGATAACCCTGAGATGGCAGAGTTCTGCAATAAACACATGAAGGTCACATCCCCTTTGACAAGTACTTGGAAATGACCCCTGCATTCCAAAAATACCTTAAGGTGAGATGCACGCCTACTAGGGTTAACAGGAAGACCAAGAGCCATGTTGCGAAACACGTTTTATCAGTAGCCACGACTTGTGCAATAAAGAACTCGTTTCCCAGGAAACGAAGAGACATGGGTGCACATTATGTAGTGAGTCATGTTGACGATATCGCGTTTGCACGCACTCTCCTGGACAATGGTTTCTCAATCAACTTAATGCCTACATCCCTCTATGAGCGGCTTAATCTTGGACCTCTTAGGAAAATCTAGAGCGCTCTTGTAATTTGCTGATAAATCAACCAAGAGGTCCCAAGGAGAATTGAGGAACATTGTGATCAAAGTCAAGGGGCAGTAATACATGGTGGACTTCACTGTCCTGGATATAGAAACCCCTCATAATTGGAGAGATTCCCAGATCATCTTAGGCATGCCCTTCCTCAAAACAGCGGGGCCTTGTTCGATTATAAGATCGGGAAGATCCAGTTCCAAACTCTAGGCGGAGATGAGGAACTTGAGATGAAGCAGACAAGACGGCAGAGTCCGGATTCAGAGTCCAGCACTGAGTACTCTTCAACCGAAGCAGACTGCGAGCATGTAGACATATTTGGCCATGGAGACAGAACCCAGCCAACACCGATGAGTCCAACCCCTCCGGAGGTGATCCAGTGCATGGAGTCAGTTTGCGAGGTCCTCAGGAACGAGTACAGCTTTGAACCTGCATCGCCCTACATCTTCGATGACTTAGAGGCCCAGTTGGGCCTGTCAGTCTTCCCTCTTTAGGACAATCGGAAGATGAGGATGACGAGTCGGACGAGGCTTTTGCCCATTGCATGCAGACTTTTGACGATCCGACTCCAGAGCCGAACAACTTGGTGGCAGCTATCACAGAGAAAGATCCAGCCACTTCCAACACTGAACCAGATCTGATTGAGCCAGACTTCTTAGACGATCACACTATTCCTGAGCTCAAACCTTTACCCACAACTGTAAAATACGCCTTCCTTGCGGGTCAGGACAAGAAATATCCGGTCATCATCAGTTCACGATTGACCGAGGAGCAGGAATCTCGCTTGCTAGAGATCCTGGAGAAAAACCGCAAGGCGATAGGATGGAGCCATTTCCGATCTCCACGAGATAAATCCCGCTCTGTGTTCGCACCATATCCACTTGAAAAATGAAGCCAAACCCTCTCGTAAATTCCAAGCGCCATTTGAATCCAAATTTACGAGAGGTTGTGAAGAAGGAGATAGAGAAATGGTGCAACGCGGGTTTCATTTACCCAATCTCCGACTCTAAGTGGGTGGCCCCAATCCATGTTGTCCCGAAAAAGTCGGGAATTCAGACAACCACCAACGAGGACGGAGAGGAGATCGTGACGTTTGTACCCACGTCGTGGCGTGTCTATGTGGATTACAGACGCCTGAATGCCGCGACGAAGAAGGATCATTTCCCCCTGTCGTTCATTGATCAGATCCTAGAGAGACTAGCGGGGAAAGAATTTCTGCTTCTTAGATGGGTTCTCGGGCTACAATAAAGTAGCCATAGCTCCAGAGGACCAGGAAAAGACCACATTCCATGCCCCTTTGGTACCTATGCTTTCAGGCGCATGCCCTTTGGGTTATGCAACGCTCCAAGTACTTTCCAAAGGTGCATGATTACTGTTTTCGCCGAAATAGTCGGCGAATTCTTGGAAGTCTTCATGGATGACTTCTCGGTCCACGGCGATTCCTACGATTCCTGTCTTGGGAATCTGGACCGAGTCCTCAAAAGATGTTGTGAGGTTAATCTGGTGCTCTCCTGGGAGAAAAGTCACTTCATGGTGATGAAGGGCATTGTGTTGGGGAATGTCATCTCCAAGTGAGGAATGGAGGTTGATCCTACCAAGGTGGATGTGATCAGACGACTCCAGCCACCGACCAAAGTCAGACAGTTGCGGTCATTCCTCGGGCATGTTGGATTTTATCGGAGTTTCATTAAGGATTTTTCTAAGATTGCCCGACCGCTAATTGAGATTTTAGGCAAAGGCATGGAGTTTATTGTTGATCACAAATGTCTTGACGCCTTTAAGCTTTTGCAAGGAATGATTATGGACGCACCCATCCTACAAGCCCCAGATTGGTCTCTTCCTTTTGAGATCATGACGGACGCCTCAGACCATGCTGTGGGGGCTGTGTTAAGACAGAGAAGAGATGGCGTCCCGTTCGCAATTCACTACGCAAGCAAAGTGCTTGACACTACTCAGCGTAACTATACAGTTATGGAAAAGGAAATGCTTGCAGTAGTGTTTGCCTTGGACAAGTTCAGATCTCATTTAATTGGATCCAAGGTAATCGTGTTCAACGACCACACGGCACTACGATATTTGATGGAGAAGAAGGACGCGAAGGAGCGTCTTCTTCGGTGGATTTTACTTATCCAGGAGTTTGACTTGGACATTCGTGATAAGCCTGGAAAGAAGAACGTAGTAGCCGATCATCTTTCTCGTCTTGAAGATCTTAATATTTCCGAGGATTCACCAATTCGAGACTCCTTCCCTGATGAGTTGATTTTTGTTTTTGACTCACTCCCATGGTACGCCAATATCGTGAATTATCTTGTCTCCAAGAAAGTTCCCGAAGATTGGACCAAGAACCAAATTTACCGACTGAAATCGGACGCTAGACACAACCATTGGGAGGATCCGATCCTTTTCTTTGAAGGATCGGATTGTGTCTGGAGACGATGTATTCCTCAGGAGGAATACCAGAGTGTCCTTTCTTTATGCCACAGCTTAGAGGTAGGAGGACACCACTCCGGGTAGAGGACCGCATGGAAGGTACTTCAGTGTGGCTTTTACTGGCCGACCATGTTTCGCCGCCATCGCCTTCGCGAAGTCGTGCCCGGTATGCCAGAGAATGGGAGGAACCGTTGGTTCCAAGGATGAGATGCCTATGCAGCCTGTCATCATTTGTGATGTCTTTGACGCCCGGGGCATCGATTTCATGGGCCCATACCTTGTTAGCCATGGATTTGAATACATCCTTCTTGCGGTTGATTATCTATCCAAATGGGTGGAGGCTATCCCGACCGAGCCGCAGACAGCAGGACTGTCTGTAAATTCATCAGAGAGCACATAATCTCTAGGTTCGGGATCCCCAAAATGATGATATCAGACGGGGGTAGCCACTTTGTGAATCGGGAGGTGAAGAAACTCCTGAAGGACTACAGCATCGAACACCGTGTCGCTAGACCTTACCACCTACAGACCAATGGTATGGCTGAGGTGTCAAATCGGGAGGTGAAAACTATATTGCAAAAGCTTGTCCGCCCGGACAGGAAGGATTGGTCTCAGATCTTCGATCAAGTCCTCTGGGCGTATCAGACAGCTTACAAGAGACCGTTAGGTACCTCCCCATTCCGAATGGTATTCGGAAAGCCGTGCCATTTGCCTGCAGAGTTAGTGCACAAATCAGAATGGGCAATTAAGAAGGTAAACTAGAACACACACCTTGGGTAGAAGCAGAGAGAATTGGATCTGAATGAGCTTGTGGAAGTCAGAAACCGTGCATATGACAACAGTTTGGTGTACAAGGACAAGGTGAAGCGTTGGCATGATAGATATATCAGACGAAAGACCTTTGTTCGTGGACAGAAGGTATGGTTGTTCAATGCTAGGCTGAAGATCTTCCAAGGAAAGTTGAAGTCCAAGTGGACAGGCCCATTTGTCGTCCGTACGGTGCATGATAGTGGATGTGTCGAGATCTCAGATCTCACAGATGACACACAGACATTCCTAGTGAATGGACAACTGTTGAAGCACTTCGTCAAATCCAATGAGCAGTTAGACCATTTTGAGGAGATTGTATTCATGCGCGAGACAGATTCAACAGATACACCTCGAGCCGCGTAAGACACCTTGCAGCAGTGAGCTCCAGCCATCGGCAGCATCTTGAAAGATTCAGTACGACTCATTTGTATATATCATCGTTCTTGTACGTGTTATACTCTCTCCCACGCGACTCTAGTAACTCATCCCCGCCTCATTAGATCACTACCTTGGACTATACTTAGGATGACCAGATCCTAAGTATAGGGGGGAGGAGTCACTTGAGTCGGTTCTTTGTACATTCTCCAGATCACATTGGTCCTCATACTCACTTCCGTCCTATACTTAGGCTGACCTGAGCCTAAGTATAGGGGGGACCGATGCCCGCATTGTATATTCATCCGCTTCTCTCCTTGACCTCGTCTGCCCCACTTTTTGACTTTCTTCTACACTTAGGCTGCCTGAGCCTAAGTATAGGGGGACCGGTCGATTTCTATACATTTTCATTTCTTTTTAGCTCTCCTACGCTTAGCAAGAGCTATGTCTATTTCCTCGCTCTTCGTGCTCTGAGGACATAGCACACGCTAAGTATAGGGGGCGTGTACATATTACATATATACTTTACCCATACCTCGTACTTTCGCATATCTTTGTATATATTTTACAATAATTACAGGTGGGTAAAAATTGAAAAAAAATGTATATACTTGTATAATACTTACAAACCTCTTGTAAATTGTTGTAAAATAGGAGGTATACCAATAAAAAAATGAAAATAAAAATAGGCTTCTTATTTACCCTTGCATATCATTTCTGCATCTAAGAAGAAAAGAAAAAGAGTCTTGCATTTTCATTCATCTTCATAGCATGACATCTGCATCTTATCTGCATATCTTGCATATGCAAGGTGGAAAGCTAGTGGGTTCTGAACCAAGTTATGAGTAGATATTGAGGATGGACTTGATTTGACCTTAATCCACCTAATTTCAGAGGAACCTTATAAGAACTGGAGTTAAGACTTCTCAGGTCAAATGACTTAAATCTTTGAGTTCGCAAGTCTATGTTCACATGTCATCTTGATTAGTCTAAGTAGAATATCTCGTGCATACGCAGGATTCTTTTAGATAATGACCTAACTTGGACAAGCACTATGCACGTAGCTCTTCATTGATGAGGTGGTGAGGAGGTAGAATCCTTTAGCTTGGAGTAGCACACGGGTGGAAACATCCGTCCTCCTCTAGGGAGGGTAGTGCATCTCAACCTAGTCTAGTGGTGTTGACATGTAAGGATGGGATGTTGCGGGTTGCAATAATGCTTCAAAAGAGGGATAGTCTACTGGCTCAGAGGAAAAACTCCTGATGTACATGCTGCACCTTGTATGAGTTTCAAAAAAAATGCAAAAACTCCAAAAAAATCAAACAGGTCCAAGAGAAAATAAAATACCTGTCGGAGTCTGTATATTAGCAAAGAAATGCAGCTGGATGACTTGGCTACACTGGTCAGGCATCCCGGGATAGGTAGCTACACTGGCTACCATCCATTCTTTTCTCTACCCCCTCCTCTTGAGTTGGTCGCAATTGAACTTAGAAGGTAATACCCCGCTCCTCGAGGAAAGAGTTACTGGACCGGGTTACTGAGTCACCTTGTTAGAGGAGGCTGGTTCCGAGTCATTTCTGATGTGGAGAGCTATATCTCACTTACACAGTACAAGTAAGAATTATAGTCATCAGAAATTTGCGTTTGAGGATTTGTTCTGACCTGACCATTGAGGAGTCTTGAATAGAAGACTTGTGGAACTTGAAGTCTGTTAGGTCTTAAGTTCAGGTCCCAATAAGGTTCCACCACACAATTAATCCAAAGGTCGAGTCAAGTTCCATTTTTAACTTTTATTCATGACCTTGGTATGGAACCCAAAATCATTTCAATCTTGCATTTCATTTAGTTGCTCGGGGACGAGCAAGGTTTAAGTACAGGGGGTTGATGAATATGTGATTCATCACTCCAAAAGTTAAAAATAGAGCCTTGTTCCCGAGTAAATAGAGGCATATTTCCCTTTATAATGCATAAATAGCATTCATTCATGCATACATAAAACATGCATTTTAGCACTCCATTTGCATTAAATAAGAAGCCAACATCATTTGTAAAATGTCCACTCATAAAAATAAGCTCTCCCTTATACTATGTACACCTTAGTTAATAATATAAGGAAGAAAGCCATGAATCCCCTTTGTAAAAGCACCAATAAAGCCCTAAAGCCCTTGGACCATAAAATGCCCATAGATCCCTCATACCAACTCCAAAATAGGTCTACTCACTTTCAGATTAATACACATTAAAAGACCTTTAAAATGTGACTAATTTCATCCAATTTGGAGCTCGTATAAAAAAGTTGGGTTTTTGGGCCTCCTTGTATACTACATATATGTATAAGTGTATATTTGTATTTTTGTATCATATTTGACCTCATCTCCGTCTTTGGTCAACATGAAACTTGTAGACCTCATCGAGATCTACAACTTTCATGTTTTGAGTTTTTCCAAATTCGGCCTCCCCCTCTCTCTACATATATTTTTCTTTTCGGCCAATCACAGTCGGCCACGTGGCGCCCTCTGGTTGCGCCACGCGGCCCGCTCCCCTTGCCCAAGCCGCCGCGCCTCTCAGCCGTTGGATAGTCTTCTTGATCCAACGGCCAGATGCTCTCCACGTGCGTCTATCGTCTCCACCTTCAGATCATTTCCGCCTGTTCATCTGGGCCATCCATTAACACCTCTTCCACAGTGCGCCACGCGTCGCACGCTACGCCCTTGGATGATGCACGCTGCCCTCCATCGCAACCGCTCATCCCGCCTTGCATCCCAACCCTCCGATCTAAGCCCTGATCTCATCTCGGCCGCCCGCACGGGCTTCATCCCATCGCACCACGTGGCACCATCACATCCCTCTGATCAAGCCACCTCAGATGTAATCCACACCGCTCGCGCACGCTTCGCCACCGACGCACCGTGTGCCGCAATCGCATCCACAGATCATCTCGCCCCCAATCAGATCATACCCGCTCCTTAGCGATTTGATCTGGGCCGTTGGCTCACAAGATCCAACGGCCAAGACCTCGTCTTCCACCTCTGGCGCCCCTCTCTCCCACGTTCTCAGCCGTGCGCGAGGGGCTTGCCCCTTCCTATTCTTGGCCGCACTCCAGCCACCTTCTTCGACCACCATCGCCTCCACGTTCATCGCCACTCTTCCCTCATCCTCACCAGCTACCCCACTCGCCACCACTTCCACCATAGACGCTCCACTACCTCCATGAACTTCGCCCCATCACCAGCCCTGCCGAGACCTCCATCCTGTAAATACTCACCCTCCGGCCAACTTCAGCCTTATCCGCCACCCCAGGGAAGTACCTAGAGCTCGGAGCGATCTTTTGGTGACAACAATCGAGCGAATCCTTGAGAGAAGACCGGTATCTTCTCCGGCGAGATCCTCGGCGCCGCCACCGTGTCACAGCCACTCCTCCGCGAAGCTGCTTGAGATCGGGACCTTACCGATCCCTCGAGCGACGATCTGGACCTTGTCTTCGAGCTCCAAACCCCAGGTAATCCCCTCCAGCGCTCCGCCGTTATCGTCTCGCTCTGCTTTCACCTCGCCGAGCTCCGCGATGGAGCTCTCATCCTCGCGATACACTTTACACCCTCTGACGACTCACTTCTCATTCCATCAGTTCTAGCTCTGCCACCTAGGCGGAGCACCATCGCCGGACCCTCTTCCCTCCGTTCTAGGCCTCGTTGTCCATCGTTCACTTCTCCACATAGCACGTACAAGCTTCGGCTATTCCCCCTAACCCTACAAGTACCTCCAGTTCATTGACCGGAAGTCCACAGGAGCACCTATCGGGCTTCACCGCCACGAGCCTCCGACGCCTCTCTCCAGCTCCTGAAGCCACCTGAACCTTCGCCACATCGCCGCGAATCTTCCTGGATATCTCCGAGCACCCGGAGAGCTTCACCGACGCTAGGAGGAACGGGTGGAGCAGACACCCCTTCACCGGAGTCCAGCCAACTCCTCCGCAGGCGGTGGAGGACCGTTGAGGAAGGAGCTCCAGCTACCGTTCGATCATCTTTATCGAACGATCGACTTCACGCCACGACGTCCGTCATCTGGAGCAGCCGAGAGCCGTAGGATCATATGTGATCCCACAGACAGAAGCGAGACACGTCGCCATCCGCCTGGAGCTACAGACCACCGTTGGATTAGGAGGTGATCCTACGGACCTCAGTGAGCCACGTGTCCATTCACTGGAGCCGCCCATCACTGTTGGATCCATCTCGATCCAGCGGACAACATTCAGCCACGTCGCCTCCTCCGTCTCTCTCCAGTCACCGTTGTATCTGTCCAGATATGACGGCCTCTACTTACGCCACGTGTCCGCACCGACATCCTTTGGATCGATCTTGATCCAAAGGTCTGCAGCCAGCCACGTCGACGAGTCCGAGCCTCATCCTCGAACCTAGGCTCGGACTACCCGAGGCTACTCTGAGCCTTACTCCAAACCTCCAGGAGCCCCCGGGCCAAGGCCCGTGCCTCCGACGCCGCCCGAGCCTAGGCCCCCGCGTGAGGAGCACGTGCGGCCGGGGAAATTTGCACAGAGGCCCTAGGAACTTTTCGAAATTGCAAAAAGGTCCCTATGAAGCGCCCCCACGTGAGGAGCACGTGCCCAGTGGAGAAATTACATTCCACCCCCCAGCATTATAGGTAATTGCATTTAAGTCCCTGTCAGCATGTTTCTTTTTATGTAATGTTATTTTCTATATTGCAAATATACCCCTGTCTTTGCACGCATCCCTAAGTGTCATTTTACATCATTTTGAAATTCTAAAAATTGCATGTTGTTGAGTAACTTGTCCTCTATCTGTTGAGACACTTGTCACATTTTTGTAATTGTAGTAGATTTTTGAATTAATTAATTTGTTGATTTCCATGATATTTTGCCCAGTTGGACCTTTTAATTAATATTTAATTTCTGTAACTCAAAAATTCTCTAAAAATCACAGTAGCTCTAGAATAGTTAGCTCAACCTCGCATAAAAATTTCATGTCATTTGCACACATATCGAGGCCTAAATAAATTAATTGGTGATTTCTTTAATTTAATTTTAATAGGTTCATTTCACAGTAAAATTAAGTTTGACAATTTTCCTAGATTCCTTATCATTAGATCTATCTAGGATAATTTTATTTCCTTAAAATTTTGTGATTCGATATTTATTAAAAATAAATTAGTGAAAATCACTCTGTTTGCATTTTTAATTCACAGTAAATTCATTTAGTGTCAAAAAATTCCAAAAAAATTAGGGTAGCTTAATTTCATCATAGTTCATCATCTGGCCAATTTTTATAATATTCGGACTTCATTTGATACCTTAATGATTTAACTTTGAATTGGCTTGATTTTTGCATGTGTCTGCATAGAAAATAAAAAAAAGAATAAAAATAAATATCCCTCGAAAATCACACACTTGGAAATTTGCTAAAAATCTACCTAAGGAGACAGATGCCTCCCTGAGTTCGACCTTGGACTTCACCAAGTAAAAAAAATTTGCCGCTTGAAATTGACTCGAATCAAATTAAAAGTGGTTTTTGATATTCCCTCTCGTATCCGACTGCAACGAAAACTGATAATTAAGTTGGACATTAATCTGACCGAATTAACTAAGGGTGCGGGAGAGATGTCAATTTTGAGCCGATAATACGATTCGAGCTATCGGTTTGCGACTTCATTTTCTCATCTATTTACCCGATAACATTCACCCACATTATTCAATATTCAGGTGTTATCGTATTCATTGTTGACTTCGTTGTTGTTCTTACATCGAGACGACAACAACTATACGACATTCGCTTACAGATGCCATCCTGAACTGTGATACTGCTTTGTCCTAGCCTTTGCGCCCAGCTAGGGGCGTAAACTCTAGCGCTTGTTGAGAGGCACCTCAACATTGTTCACTTTATACATTCATGATTTATCTTGATTGTTTTCATCTTAGTTCCTTCTGTTCTCTTGCTCGTCCCGCATCTGTTGATATTCATTTCTATACTTAGAGATACTTTACCCGAAGTATATAGGGACGAGCCGATTCATTGATTCCGTAACTTTGTAGACCACAATCGTCCCCATTTTTTGCTCGTATTTTATGCTTAGGATACCAGATCCTAAGTATAGGGGGGAGTGATTGCCCGTTGATTAGCGTTTTCGATTTTGTTCTTTTTATTTTTCTCTTTTATATCCTTACCTTTCCACGAATCACTAACCCCCAATTTTTGGCCACATTCTTTTCTATACTTATGATGACTTATCCTAAGTATAGGGGGGACCGAGTGATTTTGTTGATCTCATTTTTCTCTATCAATCTTGTTCCTTCATTGTATAATCTTTTCCCTCAGTCACCTCATTTTTGTCTTCCACTATACTTATGATGACCTAATCGTAAGTATGGGGGGGTCGATTGACTTCTATTCTTCCATTCCTTTTCACCCACTTTTACTTAGCACGAGTTATGTCCTCCTTTTTCACTTTTGACTCTATGAGGACACAACACAAGCAAGTATAGGAAGGTGCGTATATATTGCATATATACTTGCGTCCATAACTCGTACTTTTATGTATTTTCTATATCTATAAAATCCATAAAAGTGGGTGAGGGTTAATTTAAAATCCATCTATTTATCTATTATAAATAAAATTCTTAGAATAAGTAAAATATGTCTAAAATCTTTATTTGAAATACTTAATTTCAGATATTTATTAAAATATGTATTTAATATGTATAATACTTATTTATAATCCTATCTATTAAAATATGTGTAAAAATTATCTAATCCTTGTAAAATTCTCTGTATATAAAATTTTCAAAACACATTAGTTATTTAATCCAAATAAAATATGGGTAATTTATCTTGAGAAATTTTTGTACATATACTTTATATAAAAATTGAAAATCCATAAAAAATACAAAGTACTAAAATTCAAAAAAATTACGAAAGCTTTAAAATCCATAAAAATGAGTAAAATTCAGAAAATATACTTCACAAAAAAAACATTTTTGCATTTGCATTAGCATTTTTAAGAATAAGTTTGATTTCTAGAATTAAAGTTTGGGAATAGTCTAAAGGACGGAGCTTGATTATGGCCTTTAACTTTCATTGTAAGGAGCCTTGTTAGAAACTGGATTATAGACTCTTCAGATAAGACCATATTTGGGAAATCAACTCATATTTGCCTAAGTAGAGCACTTGGTGTCATCTGTACAACTCTGCATCAGTGAACCAATTTTGGACACATGCACTTTGCACTTAGCTCGACTTGCATAGGGCTGCGAAGGGCAATCCATCTTGATAGTGCATTTCCATCCTTATCTTTGCAGCATTGACGTCTAAAGACGGGAGAGATTGGGTCACGATAGTCGCTTCAGATTAGGGAAGGATATTCTGACAAAATTTTTCCAAGATCTCAAAAAAGTGACGGAATAGAAAATGTTATATCCGTCGAGGCACAAAGAGATTAATGCAATGCTGGAAAATTACAAAGCCAATTCAAAGAAGAAGCCACCGAATACAAAAACCGACCACAATGGTCTGAGCTTCCACCAAAAAAATGCATGCACATCTTAGTGAAGAATTAGCTACACCGACTGGGCTTCACAAGGAGATGAGTCTACACTTTTCGTACTCTAGTTATTTTCTCATTCTTCTACTTTCTCTCTATATTCGATTGTGGACATAGCATGAATTGACCTCAGAAGGGAATACCTCCCTCCCCGAGGAAAGAGTAGCAGGATGACGAAGCAATGGAAGTGTATAGCTAGGATGGACGATTTCTTTGCTTCTTTATGCAGGAAGAGCTAAAACAATCCACACACCATTCAAATTGACTTCAAGGATTGATAGAGTTTGTGATATGAATAAGTGAATCAGAACGGGATGTTGAGGTGAACATAAATAAGGATTTGTGGAACATGAGGGCTGTTGAGGATAAAATACTAATCGTAGTTAAGGCTCCAACAAAATGCTTGTTACATGCCCGATCGAGCTCTGTCCTTTGTTTGTTCTCATGAATTTGTTTAGGAAAACAACATCATTCTAACTTTCTTTTTTTTTCAGTTACTTTTCTAATAATAGTTTGCTAAGGGACTAGCAAAGTTTAAGTATAGGGGGTTGATGAATCCATAATTCATCAACATTTCTGTCGCATTTTGTCTAAAAACCCTTAACAAATACATGTAAATAACCATTAATTCCCATCTGTTATCAAAACCTCTTTCATGAATAAAAATGCACTTTTGTGCATCAAAAAGATGTAAATAAATAAAAGAATAAAAATAAAGAAAAGAAAAGAAGGCAGATTGTAAATATGTATATATATGTACAATATGAATTATAAAATATAAATATAGCTGCAAGATATATTTATATAACCTAACCTCCGTGACCAAGTCAGCATGGGTTGGTCAACAAACAAACAAGTTGTAAGAGATAAGGAAAGAAAATCATAAAAATAATTAATATACACTCCACACATTCTTCACTATTTATCAAATAGATATCAAATGTTCATTGATTTTTAAATAATTCAAATGTGCTTATTTTCACCAAACTCGTTTCCTAATCATTTCTAAAAATGTATATAAAAAATATGTTAAAAATATTATCTTGTATATGTGCCAAGAAATCCAACTTTCAAATTGACAAATTCTCAATTTCCGAACATCATAAAATTCTCATACGAACTCCAATTTGACTATACTCACCTTTAAAGTTCATAAAATAATATTCTCCTATTAATGGAGGTGATTTCATTAAAATGGGAGTCCATTTGCAAAAACGTTGATTTTGGGACCTAATGACAACATGATTTATGGGATATTTATTTTATTTAGAACATATAATTTACAATTTTATTAAATTTATAATTTTTAATTATTTTTGTGATCTTGTATTTTAACAATGTTTAATTTTAGAATTTTTGGAGCTTATTAATTATTTTTATTTAATCCAAATCCCTAATTTATAGATGAAATTGAACTACATAACTTTATTCCTATAATTATTAATATATCAAATCTAAATTTAAGAAAATCTATAAAAATTCATAAAGAACTTATTTATTATTCTTATAATTAAGAAAATATAAAATCAATATGTAATTATTTTTTATTAAATTAAAAATCCAAAAACTATTTATTAAGTATTATTTATACCTATTCATTAATATAATATTTATATTTCATAAATTATTTATTATTTATAAAAGTAATTATACCATAGTTTAGATAATTTAATTATCTATATTTTTTGTTTTTATACATATTTAAAATAACGTTGTTTATTATTTAGTACATAATTTATATTGTATTATTCCATCTGGCCAACCATGTGCTGACATGTGCCAGCACCTGGTTCATTTTCTTCAAGAGCCAGGTTGTTCGAGTTATGGTCTAACACACCACCTTCATTAACTTTTCGCGTGTCACTCCTAACCTCTCTACTCAATCCAAACCCTCCATCGCCTTCTCCTAACTACCCTCATATTCGCCTACCCTTAGATCCATCCTAACCTCCTATCGATTCGTCTATAAAAATCCATCAAGTTGCCTCGTCGCAACCAACTCGTTCCTAGCTACTCTTGTTCCAGTACACCTGGCCGATCACCCAACTTCCTCGCCTCATTCCAGCCACCTACGTAGTGACAGCACCTGAGAGCTGCCGCGTGTGGAAGGAGGATCATCGGAGGATAGTTCCAAAGCCTTGCTTGGCCTTGTAACATGGCTTCACGCACGTGGAGCTTTGGCTAAGAACGGTCGTTGAGCAACAACCTGAGGTAATATACCTCATCTTCTCAGATCATTCATCCATCTTTCACATGTTTAGTTCTCGACTTGTGTGCCTTTATTAGCAACATTAAGCACGTAATTAGGTTCTCTAATCATTGTGATTAGATGCACAACCAATTTACTCTCCAAATTTGATTCGATTTCACTTACAATCATATCAATTCTTCCTCTATTTCCATGTTTATCCTATTCCAGCAACCAAATTATCATATGCAAATTCTTGCTTTCATGAGCCGATTCAATCATGAATCAAGCAGAAACCTTTCAATTGCAGGTCCATCTTCAATATGGAGTATCAATTACTCGTCTAGATCTAGAAATTTGTGAAGAAATTTCTGATCAAGAAGTTCCTCTTCTAGTTATCAGACATCAACGCACAGCTTTCTTCTTCAATGCCTAACCGCCACCATCCACCATCTTTGGAGCTGCTCGCCTGCAGGCGAGCCCGAGGGAGAAGGAGACTCCCTCCTAGCCCTGTAGGAGGCCAAATCATCCATCGGATCACTGAAGATAAAGGTGTGTTGGAGGCGTCGCCGCTACAATTGCTCGAATTTGGGAAGAACACCTAGAACTCCAGAAGGCGCAGTCTTACGAAACGTGGCGCCAACTGACGATCAAGATCACACTTCATCTTCTAATCTCAGTCGTTTAGATGAAGGGGTCGAACTTCTACTTCGTAAACCCAGCAAGTTTCCAGAATCTCACACTCGCTCCAGAGGTTTTCTAGAATTGCATTTTGGTCCCCGTGCAGGGACCTAAATGTAATAAACTTTATTTTCTTCACATTTCAGTTCCTGACTAAGGACCATTATGTAGAAGTTTTTATATTCTTTTCCTGCATTTATACCCATGAAATGTGTAGACATTTCGGATTTATTTTCAACATTATTTTCTTTGATTTTTCTAGGGTAGTTACACAACTACCCAAGCGAGTTTTTTTTTGTATTTTCATGTATTTTCATCGCGTCATCGTAGTGTTTTGATTTGCCGGATTTCAAGTCCGTTTTGATTTGGAGTTAAGTGCTTTTCGAGCCCGTTGCTTTAGTGATCTCTCTATTATATAGTCTTACTGATCTACTACATATTTTTACACACTATATCATGGATAAATCGTTTGAAAATATCAATTTGAAAAATAAATAAAAAAATTGAAAAATATAAAATCAAATAAAAATTTCAAAATAAAAAATGGATTAAAAAGATTTCCCTCTTTCTCACTTTCTTAAAGAAGAAATAAGAAATCACAAAAATATTCTCTACCTCAAAAATCTCAGTACTGCTATTTTGCCTCCTAGAGTTCGACCCAGGCACTCTTACCTGGTAAAATAATATAGTGTAAGATAATATAGGAGAGAAAAGTCCATTCACTTCATTTTTTTTCTCTCTCTCTCCCTCTTTCTTATTTTATCGATTTTTGTTTAATCAACTAGGGTTTTGGTTCGGAGCGATTTTCTACACCGACACTGACATCTTATCGCTCCCGAAACCCTCATTATCACGTACCTCCCATAGAAGCTAGATTAAATCAAGACCGCAATTATAATCTTCTCAGTACATCTGAATAACATTCAGATCAATGTCCATCAGTTGGACTAAGATCAGATTACTTCTCTACGAGTGGAGTCACTAAATTCCAGACTCGTTTCATGACTCCCTCGGAATGGAAGCGACATGGTTATACAATCGTTTATGATCACATCACCCTTACGCATTCCTAATACCTGTACGTCCTACATAGTGGAAGACACAGAACAAATCCGAAGTTTTAGATCTCTTTTAGACTATCTCCTTCAGGATTTTATCATTAAGGTTCTCATTAAATCAATGGGAGTTAATATCGATCATATACTTTCCAAAAGCATATATCATACCTAGGTGTTGATCATATACTTTATAAAAGCATATATCAAACCTTACAAATTTAGTCAAGCCTACAAAGGGAGATGACCACTCGTGAAATTTGATTCTTCCCAATATCTCATGAGTGAGCTCATTTCTTCTGGTTCAGTAATGAACATGTATGATCCCTTTGAGAGATCATATTACCCATATGCCCTTGCATGCACACCAGTGCGTCGGTGTATAGACCTTGGTTAGGTCATCAACCTATTGGTTTGCCAAATGTACATACTCATACATATAGTAACACATCTGTCTCCGGTCAAAGGATGCGTTCCTATATCATGACAACATAAGAGATAGGACTTTGGTAATCTTGATCTCATTAAGTCAACTCTTTGACCTAACTAATCTGACACCTCCGAATCTCTATTCCCATGTAGAGGACCTGCATCAAGAGGTCAGTCAGATATCAGCCCAATGAGAAAGGATTTCCATCTCCTACTCAGGCTGGAGATCATCTCGTAACAATCATTTGACAGTGCTTGATGAGTCCTCAATCTATCTCTTTAGATATTCATCCAAACACAAGCCTCTATGATTCAATAATTAAATCAACAATTGTCTAATCATTAAGATGGCCATGGTACATAACCCTAATTGTACTAAGGGACCTTATTATGCAAAGTAGTTACTCTTCATTTCAGATCAGGGAATGATATTTGCAATAACAATTATTGCATAATGGCTCATCATGGGCTCCTATGTCCAATAATCTCCAATTAGCCCAATGAGCCATTAATGGGCTAATCATTTAAACAAGCACTCATGTGACAATCACAGGCTATTTAGGAAAATAGCTAGGTAAACTGATCAATCACTTTGTTCCCGAGAGACAATGTCATGTCCTTTTATATCACTTGCATATCCCCAGTAACAGTTCTTGCATCTAATGTGAATGTTGCATCTTATGCAACCAATACTCAATTTTATTAGTTATAGTGTCCTTGACACTACAGCTCAAATATAACCAGTATTTTCATTTATATTATACTTATCAGAATATCCTTATTCCCAGAGATCTCTATCTACTTAGGTATTCGCAGTTAAGACATTTTAGATCACCATCTATAAAGTCTTATCTTATTGAAGATAAGACTTGAGATCACTATCTCTAAAGCCTTGTCATCTATGAAGAATTTGTTATTACTACAATCAAGTGTTTTATCACCTTAGAAGGATTAGCAACAGTTTACTACTCCCACTGCACGACAGACATCTGGCATTTGTACACATCTAGCATACACTTGGCTTCCCACACTTGATGCACATGGGCAAGCAGTTTTGGCATTCACTTCCTCAACTCTTTAAGGTGCTATCACTTCAGATAGGACAATACCATATCTTAAGGGAAGGAAGCCTTCCTTGCGGTTTTCCAATAATGGAATATGTCCAGGGTATACCACTATTGTGACGGTCCCAATACCCTCTTTTCTTTGCTTCTGAACAACTTCAGAACTAAGATCTAAGAGGTATCTTTGAGATCATATCTCAAACTATGTAATAGCCAGACTATAAAACGCTCATTATCATCCTTACATCATTCCAAATGATTAGGATATTATCTACATTTAGCATGATAAACACAATGGCACCCCCACTAAGATTCACATAGTTCATCAAGATTCTATCTAAAATCATAACATTTATAATCTCATCAAATCTGATGTTCCAATTGCAGGAGCTTATTTGAGTCCATAAATGGACTTATTCAGCTTGCACAGCTTGCTTTCCTGAACTATGAATCTCTAGGGCTACTTCATATGAATATCTTCAGAGAGGTATTCATATAGAAATGCATTATTGACTTCCATCTTTAAGATGTCAAAAACATGTTGTGTATCTATAGTTAGCAATATTCTGATGGGTTTAAGCAAGGTTATTGAAGAGCAAGTCTTATTTCAAGCAATGTCTTCTCTTCGGTGTGTAGCTCATGGCTACGAGCTGTGCTTTGAAGGTCTCTACCTTCTCATCAAGTTCCCTTTTTCTCTTAAAGATCCATTTACACCTTAATGGGTCTTACCCATATAGGTGGATCCTCGAGGGTCCACATACAACACTTGTACATGAAGTCTACTCTAGAATTTATTGCTAACATCCATCACTCCGTGTTATGATCTTCATAAGCTTCATCATATGAAGTTTGATCAATGTTAGACTTAACTGACACATGGAATCCATCCTCAAACTCATTTGAAGAGGTATGAGTGTTTCATCTTTAATTGTCATTTTAGTTTCCGATTTGAGCCTCATTATCTTCTCAAGAATAAATCAGTTCATTCACTTCATTTTCATCTTTATTCACAAGAGAGTCATCCTCTAAGAATCATATCCTTAGAGATGAGATATTTTAAGAATCTCAAGGTCATAAAGTAGGTATCCAATAACATTCTTTATTTCCTTAATGAAGTGGCAATCTCTTGTGCCAGATTCCAGCTTACTTGCATCCATGACAAAATTATGGACCAAGTAACCCTGAATCCTCAAGTGTCCACCACTAGGCTAGGTTCCAAACCATAGCTTATGAGGATGCAGATATAGATATGCATGGAATCTTATAAAGGATATATTATAGTCATATACCTTGGAAACTAAGAGGTAATTATGCTAAGATTCATCATTGATCAATCATGTCATAAATGATCGAATTGTATCTCTCTATAGCTCTATTGAGTTTAGGTATGTTAGGAGGATTGAGATAGGACTGATACTCGTTAATTTATAAGGTATTCCATGAATTCATCTGATAGGTACTTGCTACCTAAGTTAGATCAAATTTATTTCATCTTCCTTCAAACTTCGGTTCTAAACCACAATTGTGAAATATTTGAGCCTTTCAAAGCCTTCTAAGGTGAAGGGAAGAAATCTAATATCACTAATAATCATCGAAAGATATCACATATCATCAATGTTTATTATGATATAGATGATCCATATACATCAATATGTATGAGATCTTGAATACCTTAGCTTCTAACACCATTCCCATGGAAGGGTGTATTAGACATTTTACTTTGAATCTCTATTCATAAGTATGCAAGTTTTGAACCTTTAGACAATCTAAAGTTCAATATCTTACTAGTCTATTCATTTCATCAAAAGACATATGTCCAAGATATGATGCCAGATCATTGTCAAATGATCTCCATCCTCCGATTGATCTTGTTAAGGTTTAATTTCAGTATTAGAAATGTTAATAAACCATTCATTAAAATTCTAATTTGGTAGAGTCCTCCAGATATTAGATTACCATCTGAAATATATCCATCATGACTCTTTATTTAGGTCTATTCCAGAATTCATATTTATTTCCATCACTTAGAAATAAACCATGAGTGTATTCTAATATCTATGTCAAAAAGACATTCTCTAACTAAAGGCTCTCCCACTGAAAATATGATCCTATATATCCAATAGAGATTGTTGCAACAATTGCACCGATATCCATGTGGATGTCTATTAAACCATAATATCAAATTTTCTAATCTTCTAAAATATATGCAACCAATTGCAAGTGTTATTAGAAGGATGAGATACAATGATTAGACTTTTAATCTTATCCATTAAGAAAGTCAATTTCAATGATTAAATGTTGATTATTCCAATGCACTATTCGAGTCCTTCTCTAAGGATCCTAGATAGACTTGATAGTCATACTATCAACACATCAGCTCATTATAGTATTAGCATTTATCTAACCATTTGGATGTCATATGTGTGTGGAAACCATAGAAGTAAAACCAACGCTTTGACTTTCCTTCTAACCTAGGTCCGACCCATGCTTCCATTGCGCTCCTTTCATCTCTAAACAACCATTGCTTAAGACAAAGGATCTCTTATGTTCAATTCAAAAGATTTCAATATAAAAGTATTTCGACATTTGTACACGATTCATTTAGTTCATACAATATGAATATTATGATGTTTCATGAATGACTAGAGTATATATAGTAGAATGATGACACTCATCATATCAACATACATCTTAACTCGTAAAGACTTATGTTCATGTAGGTACACAAATATTTTGAATACATCATATCTTATAGAGCTACCATTCTGCATGATGTAGTGAACCATGCCATTCATGATTAAATGTTGAAAGAACAAATTTTATGCCAGAAATATCATCTTAGATTTTATAAGGATTATTTGACAATTACGATCATCATCGGCATGTCTTTTTTAAAGTACATTCGATGAGAGATCAAGACTATAGAGACATATAAACCCTAGGTTGTTGTCCTCTTGTCTATTTAATTGTCATTCCTCATTATTATGAGGAAACTTGCACGTTGCAACCACATACATTATGTGTCCAACTACAAGTACTATATCTTGATCATGGATCCTATCCATGGTATTTTACTAATTATTAGTGAGTATATTATTGAGTGGGTTTAGTGAAGGATTATCAGATATAAGAAATTTACACATATATATATATGTACATACATATGTTACTTTGATTTAGGAAACTTATATCGAAGTTGTATTTCCCTGTCAACATTGAAAGTTCATTCCCTTAATCACTATTAATGTAAGAGATATACTTACCATTGTATCTCTAGAAGGATCCGGGATCTCCTTCCTTATCTTTATCACATACCAATAATATGAGAACTTGTAACTCAGATAAAAAGAAGCGGAAACACATTCAGCCTTGCAAGTCCAATTTGCATCTCCCAATTCGATTTTTAACACCCAAGCCAACCACCCCTAAGGTGATGTTGACCTGTCATTAATTGAACCAACCATCAACAGGAATACAACTCGCTATGTGCAATCCAATATCGCCCCAATAATATGAGGACCTGATATTGGGGTCACTACGCATACGTCCTTACTCTTTTGAGAAGCAAAGAGACCGATCTAAATGGATTGTATGCAGGAGCAGTCACTTCAGACAGACGTCTCTGACATACAATCTCTGGTGACGGAATCCTTTTCTTTGACGGGAGATCATGGATGTCACTTATATGATCCTCCACCTCATATTCAAATTCTAATTAACTATTATGAATCTTATTCATTACGATTAATTCTTCCAAGGGAATTACAACTCCATTCATAATAGAGTATTTTAGTATTAATTGGATTCCAATTAATCTAATCATATTAAATTAATGATCCAATTAATATCCAACAAACATTTTTTATTGTTACTTGAAAATATGATATTATCTCAAAAACATATATTTTGAATTTTAATAATTAGAAAAATACATCATGATTTCTTAAGCATTATCCATTCCCTACCTGTTGTCATAGCCAGTACTAATGGGAGTGAGACAGACCGCACACGGTGCATCCTGCTACCCCAACGCTCCCCAACTAGACACCATACCCGCCTTGGAAAAAATAATGCCAAGTCAATCACTTTGTACTTGAGATGGTAATAGGTTTTTCAATAGAAGTTATTCCATAGAATAATAATAAAAAACACTTAGATTAACATTGTAAGCAGATTTGCTAAACAAATCCCCAACTCTATTCAAGCAACTTGTTGGTTGGAAAGTGTATGACGTAACCAATTTGGATCACATCTAATCAAATTATTGGTTAAGGCAATGTAATTTAATGATAAAATTATCATCTTTCAATATTTTACAAATTTTTATCAATAATTATCTCAAAAAACTAACCATTAATTTCTATAAAAATTAAATGGCAATCACAAGGTTCTCGATTAAGTATGCAATTTCCAATAGTGACCCTCACCTACTAAAATTAGCTTATCTCATTCATTTTAAATCCAAATCAAGCAAATCAGTTTCTAAAGTTTGCTAATTTTATTTCAAACAGAACTCAGGTGATAATCACGCATTTCTAGGCGTGACAAAAAAGTAACCAACATAATTACGTCATGATTCGTCATATGGATATAGGTTCATTAAATGATCATATCTTGAGTTATTGGATTCCAAATTACACAAACTCAAATTTCACAGTTTCCTTAATTAATGGGGAACATTATCAAAATGATATTTTCATCTTTAAACATTCTAAACAGGGCCCAAGATATTCACAAAACATGGCTGCACAAGTGAAATGCGACAAAATTATCACAATCCCTAATGAGCCCAAGTCTTCCTAGGTTCATGGATTGTATCCAAAACCTCGAACCTGGCTCGAATACCACTTGAAGGATATTGGGAGATCCATAAGAGCATTACAAAAGCATGATGATTGCATCGTTACGATCGGGAGCGACTAGTCGCACTAGTTGCTCGATGCAGTGGAATTTAAATATTTTTATGTGATGAAACCACGTGATCCAAGAACATTTCTCGGATTGTTTCATATAAACCACAATAGGTGTTAAGGTTACCTCTTGAAGCGTGGTTGTGATCAAGTCTCCAAGAGTCCTTCTGTCTCTAGTCCAATCCAACGGAGGAGACACTTGCGAGCATGTTGATGAGATGCGTCCTTCTCGCAATCCATGTTGTTGATCAAAGTGATGAATCTCCTGATCTCGTCACACGAGATATGACGTCTTATTAATGAGCAAGGCACAACAAAGGAGATGGAGATCCAAGAGCAATGCGGTGATGGCAACTCTCTCTAAGGCACCATGATGGACAACCATAATAGAGAGAGGAAGAGAGTCTTAGCGTGCAGAGAGAGAGAGAGAGAGAGACGACATTACTTGATTTTGTGAGCATATAACCCGAAGAGAAAGGGATGCCTCTTATTATATAGGGTTTTGGGATCCATGGATCTCAATCCATGGACAACACAAAATCAATGACTGAGATTGATTTTTGTTTCTTTTAATGGCCATGATGTTGTTGTAAAAAACACAACAACAATTGATTTAAATTAAATTGATTTATATTGCTAAATCAATAAAATTAATTTCAAATTTAAATCATTTGTCTGTTCTTGGAGATAATGAGAAGATTGACAACATTCCCTAAAGAAAAGGGGGTTGCTACCCTTTTGAGATAGAATGGGTCTATCTCCTCATAATATCATGAGATCTCATTATCTCATGAGATCTCATTATCTCATGATATCTCCAAGATTTACAAAATCATTTGTTGTAAAATATATCACAAAAATAATTCATTATTATTTTGTGAATATCACAATCATGCCATTGGAAAAATGTAAATCACGTTCACATCCCAAATAAAATGTAAATTATATTTTCAACTAATCATCCAATGTGAATTCAATTTACATCAATAATTAATTAACAAATATAAATAATAGTATGCTCTCTTTAATATATTATAAATCACATTTATAATATACCTGATTAATATGAACAATACTATCCACATTATTCATATCCATTATAATTAAATAACATTTAATCATCATGGATATCTATTCTCATGTGCCCAAATAACAAGAATCACATTCACATCATTCACATATTTTGATAATTAAATCACATTTATTTATCTCAAATAACTCTCTTTATTATATGAATCAAATTCGTATTATTCATGATAATTAAATCACATCTAATTATCAATATCTCAATGCTTGGATACATATATCAACAATGAAATTATCCATGAACTCTTTAAAGGATAATGCACTTTCTTCGCGGATACTTGGAGATAAGGACATGATGATTTTATAGTTCCACGTAGTGACTTAGATATTGAGATCACATCTCAATTCCCGATCTTGCAGACCTCCCATAGATGCTTGATTAAATCAAGACCGCAAATCTAATCTTCTCATTACATCGGAATCACATTCAGATTAATATTCATCAGATGGACTAAGATCATATTACTTCTCTATGAGAGGAGTCACTAAAATCCGGACCCGTTTCATCACTCCCTCGGAATGGAAGCATCATGCTTATACAATCGTTTATGATCACATCACCCTCATGCATTCCTAATACATGTATATCTTGCATATTGGAAGATACAGAACAAATCTGAAGTTGTAGATCTCTTTTAGACTGCCTCCTTCACGATTTTATCATTAAGGTTCTCATTCGATCATTGGGAGTCGGTATCGATCATATACTTTCCAAAAGCATATACCAGACCTAGGTGTTGATCATATACTTTCCAAAAGCATGTATCAAACCATACAAATTCAGTCAAGCTTCCAAAGCGCAACCATGCACGGTATTTAATTCTTCCCAATATCACATGAGTGAGCTCATGTTTTTTTGGTTCAGTAATGAACCTATATGATCCCTTTGAGAGATCGTTATACTTATATGACCTTGCATGCACACCAACGCACCGGTATATAGACCTTAGTTAGGTCATCACCCTATTGGTATGCCAAATGTACATACTTTGACATATATTAACACATATGTCTCCGATCAGAGGATGCATGCCTATATCGTGAAAGCATATAACATAGGACTTTGGTTATCTCGATCTCATTAAGTCAACTCTTTGACCTAACTAATCTGACACCTCTGAATCTCTATTCCCATGTAGAGGACCTACATCAAGAGGTCTGTCAGATATCAACCAAATGAGAAAGGATTGCCATATCCTACTCAGGCTGGAGATCATCTCTTAACAATCATTTGATGGTGCTTGATGAGTCCTCAATCTAACTCTTTAGATAATCATCCAAGCACTAGCCTCTATGATTCAATAATTGAATCAACAGTTGTATGATCATTAAGATGGCCATGGTACATAACCCTAATTGTACTAAGGGACCTTATTATGCAAATTAGTTATTCTTCATTTCAGATTAGGGAATGATATTTGCAATAAAATTTATTGAATAATGTTTAGTCGTGGGCTCGCATGTCCAACACGCTCTGCACTGCCTACCACCTCCTCCTAGCTCATCTCCGGCCTCCGTCAACGATCAATGCGCCGTCACGTTCTAGCCGTTCATCAACGACCAGTAATCGTGTGTGCATGCCATCGCTAGGAGCTATCCCTATGCCCCTTAAACCAGGCCCCTCATGTGAGGTGCACATGGGACTGAGGTCAATTGTAGAAGTCCCCCTGCCTTCTTGGGAATAACGTCCAAGCCTCTTTTATGCAGGCACGTACTTTGCACGTGCCTTGGTGTAGATTTTTAACCAAGCCCCTAGAGTTTCCATAAATCATGTCACCATACTTGCCAGTTGTGACCATGTACGATGCATGTACTTCGTGGAGAAACTGCATGAAAGCCTTCTAAGGATCTGATAATTAAAGAAGCACCCATGTGCACTATTTTATTATTTTGTTTTTATTTTCATGTATTGCATTCATATCCTTGTGTTTGGACATTCTTTTGAACTATCATTTCACATCATTTTTATTCCCAAAATAACATGTTGTAGAGCATCTAATTCTCTATCTAATAAGCATTTATTTACATTTTTTTGATAAGTGGATTTTTTATTAAAATTAATTTGGTGAAAACTTACGTAGTTTACCGATTTTTTGCTATGAAATTGATATTTAATTATTAGTTGATCTAAAACTACCGAAAATTTATAGTAGGTAGATTATTGGTTGTTTAACATTGTGCCCAAATTTCATCTCCTTTGCACATATATAGAGGGCATAATAAATGAAATGGTGATTCTTGTAAATGGTTTTTTAGTTAATTCATCACTTAGTATTTTTAGGAATTAAAAATTATTCTGGATCTCTCTCATATAGGCCTATCTAGTATAATTTAATATCTAGAAAATATTGACATTTGGTTTTTATTAAAATTAATTTGCAAAATCTCCTAGTCTGCATATTTTATTTATAATTATTTCATTCTGCATAAATTCAAAAAAAATATAGCAAGCTAATTTCATCATATTTCACATTCTAACCAAGTGTCATAATTTTTGGACACTATTTAGATGAAAATTGCATTTTAGTCCCTGAATTTTGCCAAATTGCATTTTGCTCATTTATTGCATTTAAAAATACCAAAAAAAGCCTCTTTGAAAACCTAATCTCTAGATCGACTTTAACCCAACTTAAGAAGACAATGACCTCCCTGAGTTTGACCTTGGGCTTGCCCAAGTAAAAAAATTGACCGCTAGCTTAAATTGGATAGATAATTAAATTAACAGTTTTTGATTAATCTGAATTCACCCCACAGCAACGAACAAATCAAAGTTAATTCCACCAATTTAACCAGGGTAGATTCGCGAATCATCAAAATGGCATCATTGCCGGGGAGGCACGACTTAAGTTAATTTTTAGAAAATCTCAATTTTAGGTTTTCCACCTCTATGTTGTCTGACCCCTGATTTTTCATTTGTATATTTCTCTACTTATTGTTAAGCATTTTTTATTTCTATTCATTTTATTTTAATTTTATTATATTGAGTATATCTCTCTGATTACCATTTTGTTTTTATGCGAGGGACCCGACGCAAAGGAGCAGCCGCTTAGCTGATCAACTCAGGAGCTTCAGAGGTTGGCATTTTCGGGGAAAATAGCTGACTGATGGAATCACACAAATTTAAGATCGAGTCGAGACGTGAGAGCATGAGAGAGTGAAGGAATCTCACGTGTGTACTCAGACTTGGACATTATTTTGTGATGTGTCGGGCCTATTTCACTCTCCCGTGAGGGTGGGGCTCGTCTTGAATGAAGAAAATAGGATAGGTACCCGATAGTTTAATTGCAAATTTGTTTGTGCCATCATAGTTTAGGCCATACATCTTGGAAGATTCACATCTTCTGAGTTCTTTAATGAGACAAACATAGCAACGTACTACTTAGCCAAATCAAACTCAGTTCTTCCCCGCTAATAGTTTATTTCTTAGGTGCATTTTTCTCATTTGCATGCATTTAGTTTAAATTTAAAAAATTCAGTTTTCCATATCGCATGGAGAGTGCTGGGAGTCACTGTAAGTATATCTTCTTTTGAGCATGCATCATTGTTTCACATTTGCATTATGATTTCCTACTCCTCCCTTGTTTTACAACTTAGGATTTAAAAAGAAAATTGGGACTGAATGTTAGACATGTTTTTGTGTTCAGATTAAATTTCAAGTGACAACCTAACGTTAAAATTGGGATTGAATTGAGTAGGTCGATTAAACAAAATTGGAATATAAAGAACCTTGTTTTACATGTGCATAAAGACCTCATTATCTGATTTACTTGCATGTGAGAGAGAAAGATGACACTAGGATAGATCCAAGCCAAGATTTTCATATAGACTACTGGTTCAAAAAAAAAAGAGTAGCCACTTTTCAATGAGGATCTACGGGTAGCCAGTAAACAGTTTGAATTTCCTTAGCATAGATTGAGGTTTAGAGGACATTGCAAATGACTTCATCCTCAAGTAAATGGGTATCCGTATTTATACGGTCCACACTTACTCTTATACTAGATTAAAGTGGGTGCAACTAGTTGTAAGAATCGGGAGAGTCTATAGGGAAGTACATGCACCTAACTACTCCTTAATCTTTCAAGACTTGCATTTGTCACCAACTAAAACTGATAAGATAATTCGATCAAACCTTTACGCCCCTCACATGTTGAGTTGGCGAATTTGTTAGTTTTTGTATTGTGTGAGTTTACTCCGCACATTTACGTGCACCGTAGAACTAGCACCTCATTGAATATCGTGTTCTCGTCGGTTCTTTTTGCCATCAAAGACTACTGACAGGGGGGATATTTATTCGGACTTCACAAATCTCTCTTTGAACCCTCTACGAAGTGCGTCTTTAAAGGTCCAAGCACAACTTCGGCCAGCATGGACTCATGACCCTCTTGAGTTCGAATCACTCACTCTTGAGATGGTCACTATCAAACTACTCCCTCTCCCTCCTTCCACCTCACCGTTGAAGACCTTCGCCTCCATGAGGCTGAGACTAGCTGCTCACAGACTACCAGCATGGCATATATACAGTCCCCTAGTTCACTCTCATCTACAGGGAGAAAGAAAACTATAGTTGATCTCTCTGAGGATGTGATCCCTAGCATGGGACTCCTTGCGGACAAGCTTACCGTACTGTAGAAGATTGACAGGAGGATTGATGAATTGGGCAGGAGTGTCTCCAAAATTCTCAAATAGATGTAGGAGTTGACTGAGAAGGTATATAAGATAATAATACATGTTGTGACTGCACTCGCTGCTCCCATATACCGAGTTCACCATGTTTAGGAGCAGATGGTGTTAGGGAAACCCCAACCGTAGGAGAAGGACTAGACCTACACCAACTCATCCCAGCAGCAACCCAAAACCATAGAAATAGTCCTTGAGGAGCCTCCACCGATTTCGGAGGTGAATTGATAATGGTATACTTAGGACCCTACCAAGCAGGGAAGTACGGGGGACCGACAGACTTATCAACATCCCCCAGCCTTTCACAACACTTCATTCACCTCTGCACAACCTCCTTCAAAATAGAGCCCTTGATATCACCCACCAAAACAACAATGGCAGCAGTACTAGCAGTACGGCCAACAGAACCAATACCAGGCGGGTCAGCATGACCTGTAGTTCCAGCAGCTGCCCCAGCACCTGCAATAGTAGAGGCAGTACCCTAGCCAGCAGGGCCAGTCTTCCCGTTCTTCTTCTTAGCCTTTTCCACTTCCTTCTCTGTCTGGTCCCACAGACTCACAATTCCAGTAGATACTCGATACCCTTCTCTCCTATCTGAACAAAATTCATGATTTATGGGTGGATGTCAACTGCCTGTCTAATGGAGAGATGAGCAGTCTGCACCCTCTACCTCGATACAACCCAAGTTCAGGCTAACCCTAATAGTCTGAACTGCTTTAGTTCTTAGCAGCATCTTTGTCAGGTATACTATTCAACATCTTTTAGATCTGAACATGAGATTGTTTCATGTGACACAGCTAACCATATGTCACTTACGAGCGGAGGGACCGTGACCGTAACTGACCGTGCAAGGGATGCATGGAGAGGCCTCTCTAGATCTCTATCTTAGGAGTCTTCAGAGGACGAGGAGGAGAGTCAACACATTCAGAGGCCCCATCAACAACATCTGAGGATCCTTTCTATGGGATCCAACAAGAGAAGTAGAGTATGAATCCAGCATCAACAACATGGAGATATTCATATTCTATGGAGCACCTTGCCCTTCCGGTTGTGGCAGATACCACTGCAGCTTCTTTTCACAACTCTTGTAGATAAATTTTGATTCTGATCCCCTATTGCATCAAAAAGATTCATGTATGAAATACTCTATTTCAGTTAATTCCAAGAATGATCTTTCAGTTCACGATACAGATTCTTCATCTTCTATATCCATTTCTCCTATCCCTTCCCCCATGTTCTTACGGGAGGAAAGCGTAGCAGAAAGATTTAGATGGATGACCCTGATACCAGAGTTTCTTCACTCTTATCTCTTCTGATTGGGTGATGTCGTTAACTAGATGACCGAGTGGGTCCAGATTCCACCGATCCATGGATATTTTGAGCTCAGATTGGAAATCTTATCTCTTCTTCCATCATTCCACAAGAACTCCAATGAGAAACCTTATATCAATCTTTAGCAGTTTGGTCGTATACATAACACTACTCACTATCCTAACATCCCATTAGGTGTAGTCAAGAAGACTACCTTTCCCTTTAGCCTTCAAGATAATACTTTATATTGGATTAATCATTTGGGAAGGTCGAGATGACTTGGGAGGAACTCAAGTCAGCGTTCCTACACAAGTTCTATCTCCATAGTCAGTTGAACTAGATGTGCGCCTACATATCGAATTTCTCCCATGGACCCCATGAGTCCATTCACGAAGCTTGGGATAGATTCAAGGATCTACAAGAGAAGCACCCCCTCAATGACATCCAAGGACCAGCCTGGTCCAACACTTCTTTGGTGTCCTGGAACAAGAAAGTCATAGATTAACCGATGCTACATGTGGTGGCTCTCACTTCAACGAGGATGAAGACGTAGTATTGAAGATATTTGAAGAAATGGCCAAAGGAGAGGTCGTTGTCTTCATCCTATTCATATCAGAAGCAACACCATATCAACCATAAGACTATCAATATGGTGGCAACACATGATGAGGACAGGGATGAGAGATCCAACATGCGTATCATAGGGAGACACCTATCCAAAGTGGACATTATCTAGAAACGATCACATGGCATCGAGAAGTTAGATGTGATTGAATAGAGAACCAAGAACCTGGACGAACTGAACTAGATCCCCACGCATATTGAACTCTTCGTTAGCATGATCAACACCTCTTAGTCTATGAGTTCATGAGCCACGACTCCTGCATGGCTGAAGAAACCATCATCATCATATAGTCAGGGGCAATCATCATCCATCCAACACAAGTATTATGTGAGGCACCTTATAAAGCCCCACTATCACCGTAGTTGTAGCAGTAGATGATTGTGTACAACCCTAAGCCCTGATCTTTTGTAGAGCTGTTGTTCCCACCTCCACCCAAAATTCTCGAGTTGAACGGTGTATTGAGAAATGAAGTGTAACTTACCCGTCCTGGTGGATGTTAGTAGAGCGGTCCAATGCCATCCGGTCGTACCACCAATCACATGGTGAGAAGTTTGTCCATGGTCAGCCCCAGTCACATCAGTCTCCACCACAAGCACACACTTTGAGACAGTCATATTAGTAGCTGGCGTACTGCCATTAGCAAGCGTATATCACCGTTACCCGACTACTTAAAACAATTAGTTTCCCCTCCTCACTATTATAACTAACAATATCCTCCTTAGTACTATTCATAGAATAATCAATAGCAGCATCTACAACATCACTATAAGTCTCAGTATGGTCATCACGTTGAATCCTATGAGGCAACACCCGTCAAAATAGACCTTGATTTTTTGGCTCAACTGATGAAGAGACTTACACAAATGAGCCAGAAACTTGATGACCTCACTACTGCCAAGACAATCATCCCAGTGCATGTCGAGGTCAACACCAATAATTTCCAGTGCAAGGAGAAGGTAATTCTGATGTGTCCTCCAAACCCGATGACTCAGATATCAATGATTCTATCATGCTATCTAATGTTGTCACTCTCATTAGTGGTAGGACCTTGCATCCATCTTCCACAACTAAGAGGAAAAATAAAGCATATGGTGAATCATCATCTTTTGCATCACTCGATCCAGTAGTAGAGCCAGGAGACGAAGAAGAAGTAGGAGCCACACCAGATTATCAAAAAATCCTAAAATTGAAGAAAAAGAAATAGACCAAAAATATAATAAGAACCAAGAAAGAACCGATCTAGGCAAGGAGAAAGCCGCAACAACCTCTCATGTGCTAGTCGAAGAAGCTGAAACTCCTGTTTCTTTTTCTTTTCTCCCTATTTTGAATACATAAATACCCACTAGTCAATCATTTGTAAATAATGATTCAATTTTAAATACGAAGGATGATTTTCTGTCTATAAACATTCCTTTCCCAGTTACATGAAATTTTCCAAAAAAAATAGAAAAATGAAAAATACCTTGTCTTATCCATCAATTATTGAGATTCTTCATAATAAATTTCTTAGGAGGCCTCTTTTGAATGTCATGGAATACATGACTTCTGTGAAGAAAGGACTGAAAGAGGCTGGTACATCAAAGAGTTAGCCCCACAAAAACCTACACAATAGATCAGAGAAGCATATCCTGACTATGGCTACTGTGAATGTGATCAGTAATTTCCCAACTAAGAAGAAAGACAAGGGAGCACCTTTAATCAGGTGTGAGATTTTTTGTCAGATATTTGAGCGAATGTTACTTGATTATGATTCCTCTGTTAACCTTATACCCTCCTCATTGTTGTAAGAATTTAAGCTGGGTTCGCTTAAACCCATATGCATAATACTTCATTTGATCTGTTAAGTGGCTCAGATGTTTATTGGAGGACGTTGTTGTAATAGTACATGATATGAAATTACCAGTTGAATTTGTTGTCCTGGAAATGACTCCCCTACATCGTTACACAACATCCCGATTATTCTTAGTTGATCGTTCCTTCAAACATCCAAAGCGGTAGTTCATTACGAGTCTAGGAAGATCAAGTTTTGCTCCCATGGTGACAAGGTTACAATGGATATTATCATCAAGCCAAAACTCATAGAGAGCACATATGAGAAATGTGAGCCAGTACTACCTATAGAAGAATGCGATAATCTTGAGAATATCAGAGATCCAAGCTCATCACTGAATGGTACTTTGACACAGGAAATCCTCATCTAGAGGAGGACCTGCACAACACAGTCTACTCCTTCTCATTTCAAGACATAGAGGATGATTCAAGAAAACCGATCGACATATTCGAGGATGATTCATGTGAAACTGGATAAGAAGAAATCATTTTAGATATGTTTGGTACATTAATGCCTGAGCTAAGATTGATAGATATGAGAAACACCTCATTGTCAGCTGAGCATGCACCAAGCAAAACAATTTCAGAAGTGCTCGAGAAGCTGACTCAACAATTACCTAAGTTAAAGCCGCTTCGAGCAGATCGTAAGTACGCTTTTCTTGCGGTGAGCAGATAATGTAGCTGGTCATCATCAACAGTCAATTGACCAAGGATCAAGAATCATGCTTACTAGAGATTCTAGAGAAAATTACAAGGTGCTCGGTTGGAATGTTTTCAATCTCTGAGGGATAAATACAATCTTGTGTTCACATCATATCTACTTAGAAGATGACTGTAAACCGTACTGTGAATTCTAGAGAAGGTTAAACTATAATCTTGAGAAGGTTAAACTATAGTCTTTGAGACACCAACATGAACGAGATAACGAAATGGTGTAAGGATGGGTTTGTTTATCGTATCTTCGATACAAAATGGGCTAGCCCATTAAATACAGTTATGAAGAAATCCGTAACTACGATGGTCACAAATGATCAAGGAGAGGTGATCTCTAACCTACTGCCTACTTCATGGTGCATATGTGTTGATTACAGATGCTTGAATTCAACAACCAAGATGGGTCACATTCCTCACCCTTTTATTGATCATGCGCATGAAAGTTTGGCAGGGAAAGAGTTCTTTTGCGTCTTTGATGAGTACTCCATGTACAACCAAGTGGCAATATCTCCTTGGGATCAAGAGAATACCACTTTTAACTATCCATTAGGTACCTATGCTTTCATGCAGATGCCATTTGAATTATGTAACAGGCCCGCTACATGCCAAAGGTGCAAGTTGACTTTTTTTGTCGGCATGGTGGGTAGCTTTCTCGAGGTTTTCTAGCATGATTTCTCAGTCTATGGTGATAGTTTTGATGCTTTTCATGCTCATCTAGATTGAGTACTTACGAGAAGCTGTGAAGTCAATTTTTTGTTCTATCATGGGAAAAGAATCACTTCAATGTAACTGAAGGAATTATGTTGGGCCATGTCATCTCCAAGTAAGGCATGGAGATCGACCCAGTGAGCCACCTCGTATAGTGAAGAAGTGAGGACATTTTTGGGGCAAGTTGGTTTCTATATAAGATTCATCAAGAAATTTAACAAGATTGCCGATCCTCTCACTGAATTGTTAGGCAAGAAGACTAACTTCATTGTCGATTAGAAGTTCTCCAGGCCTTTGCATAGCTGAAAGAGCTTGTCACTTAGGAACCGACCCTACAGCCATATGATTGATCACTTCCATTCAAGATCATGATGGATGCATTTGATTTCACCATTGGGTGGTATTAGGACAAATAAGAGAAGGTTTGACCTATGCCATCAATTATACTAGTAGAACACTTGATGATGCATAAAAGAACTATACAATTACATAGAATGAGCTGCTGATAGTTGCATTCACTGTGAAAAGTTAAAATCTCATCTCCTCAGATCCAAAGTAAGTGTTTATACTGACCACTATGTTATCATGTACCTACAACAGAAGAAGGATGCCGAGACACTTTTACTCAGACAGATCATTCTCCTCTAGGAGTTTGATAGGGAAATTAGAGATAAGCTTTGAGTCAAGAATGCAGTAGCAAATCATCTGTTTGAAAATGAATGCACATATAATCCCTTGAGCAGCGTGACTATTACAAAGACCTTTCCTAAAGAATCTATTCTTAGTGTTCTGCTCTCCCCTAGTATGCTTATATTGTGAACTATCTCATCTTTGCGAAAGTTCCAAAAGATTGGACAAGAGTAAAGAAGCATAAATTTACATCGGATATTCATTTCTAACAACGGGAAGATCCATACTTTTTAAGGAAGGTACATATTGCATTTTGTGATGGTGCATTCCCCAAGACAAGTACACTAGTGTCCTCAAGCACTATCATACACTCGAATCTGAAGGACACCATTCTAGAAGCAGAACAACAACGAAATTATTGCAGTGTGGACTCCAGTGGACCACAGTATTCAAGGATCCTACAACTTATGTGAAGGGTTGCATTAATTGTCAAAAAATGGGAGGAACCCTCAATTCCAAAGATTCGATGCCTCTTAAGCTTATTCATACATCAAATGCTTTTTATGCGTGGGGCATTGACTTTATGGGCCCATTTCCTAACAGTGAAGGATCTGAATACATCTTGCTTGTCATTGACTATGTGAGTCGTTGGGTGGAGACTATTCTCACCCGATCCGTTGATAGTTATACCATTTGTTGCTTTTTCAAGGACAATAATATTTCCACTTCAGAATTCCAAAGATTTTGATTTTAGGCAGGGGTGGCCATTTTGTTAATAAAGAAGTCAAAAATCTTGTGAAGGAGTGCGACATAGATCATCACGACGTGTCTCCTTACCACCCAAAGTTGAATGGCTTGGTCGAGTTATCCAATAGGGAGATCAAGATAATCTTGCAGAAACTTGTTAAGCAGATAGGACAATCTAGTCTCAGTTGCTTGACTTAGTTCTATGGGTTTTGAACCACCTACAAGTTTCCACTAAGTATGTCTCCCTATCATATGGTTTATTCAAAGCCATGCCATCTGCCAATTAGATTAATTAACAAATCTTATGGACAGTAAACATCTGCAATTTCGACTCATATGAATAAGGTCAGAGCCAAAATACTAATTTGAATAGACTCCTGGAACTCAGAGACATCCCATACAATAATAGCCTTATATATAAGGAGAAAGTCAAACGTTGGAATGACAAACACATCTGAAGAAAGACTTTCGAGCATTTATAGAAGGTGTTGTTATTTGATGCAAAGTTAAAGATATTCCCATGCAAAATAAAGAGAACATGGATAGGCCCCTTCATAATCAAAACTACAAGTGACAATAGAAGCATTCTTATATCAGGATTGTCATATGACGCACAACCATTTGTAGTCAACGTACCTTTGCTGAAGCTATATTTAAAGCACGATACATTCCTGTCTGATTACGATTCAATCAATGTGATATTTTATCCCCCATCCGCAACATCGTAAGATTCTGACAGTGCCTGCAAAAGTATTCTTTTATTAATTCTTTCTTTCTTTCTTTATGTTTCATTCATTTATTTCTTATATTCATTTATTCATCCCATTCATCGTTGCCATACTTGCAATATACTTCATTCTAAGTATAGCGAGGATAAGTGTATTTGTAATATTCTTCATTTATTTTCTCTCTTATCTTTCAACTTGTTGATATTATGTATATACTTTGGGATATTTCACCTTAGGCATCAGGGAGACAAGCTGAGCCGTTGATTTGTAAATTATCATCCTCGATCATCCATATGTCATGTATAGTTTGTTATACATAGGATTAGTTGATCCTAAGAACGGGGTGGGGGATCGACTTTTTATTCTTTTATTCGTTGTAATATAAACTTTGCTATACTTTGCACGAGTTACGTATTCCTTTATTGCCCTTTTATCAGTATGAGGATATAATTCAATCTAAATATCGGTGACGGTCATATATATTTATATATACGTTAGTCACAACTTGTACTTTCGTATTTTCTATAGTAAATATACTAGATTGGGTAAGGGTATGCACTAAATCAACTATAACGAATAAACTTTTGTAAATATATATAATTTTTTTTGAAAAATTATTTATAGTTCCGATTTCAAATTATTTTAAAAAATGATTTGGAAAATGGTTAAAAATGTTTAGAAAATCATTTGAAAATCTTTGAAAAATCCTTGTAAAATGTTTTCAAACCATTTGAAAAATAAACTCTTTGTAAATGTTTGTAAAAAGTTTGTAATAATTGTTTGTAAACTTATTTTCAAAATTAGTTCCCAAAAAGCTTAATAAATGTTTGGAAAAATCTTTTCAAGTTATTTTGAAAACCTTGTAGATAATATCCTTGTAAAATTCTTTAAATAAAATATGCACATATTGTAAGAAATCCTATATAAAATTGTATAAAAACATGTATATACTTGTTATAAAATTCTTTGTTGATATGTGTAAAATCCTTGTGAATTCATGAAATCATTTATTTTTCAAAAATTCCATAACAACTTGCTCAACATTCTGAAAAAATCTATCAAAAGTACGAAACAACATTTTTTCACAAAAATATTTCCTTACATTGCATAAGCATTTTTCTGAATTATTTTGACGATTAAACAAGGCTAAAAAATATGAAGATTGGTGCTTGTTTTGGACCTTAATTCGCTTAATTTCACAAGAACCTTATAGGAGCTAGAAATAAGACTTTTCAAGACAATGAGCCTTAATTCTTTGAGTCCACAAGACTATGTTCACATGTCATATTGGTTAGCCTAAGTAGAGTATTTCAAAGTGCACACATGACTCTTACTGATAATGACCTAACTTGGACACCACACTCTGCACTTATCTCAACTCTGAGGAGTTGGTGAGGGCATGACTCTTTAGCTTGTTGTATCACATGTGTGGAAACATACATCGCCCCAATAGGTGGCAAGTGCCCTCCAACGTATCTAGTAGCATGGACGTCTGAATACATGACACTGTGAGTTGCAATAAAGCTTCAAAAGAGGAAAAGTCTATTCGCACAAGAGGAAATTTTAGTTATGTAAATGTTATTGTATATACTACTGTGTGCATGTGTCTGTCTTTCTATGTGTGTGTGTGCGCGCGCGCAAAATCATAAAATCTCCAAAAAGAAAAAGAATAAATAAGCAAAAGTCAAATAAAAAATCTATTCCCGTCGGACTATATATGAAATAAGCAAGTCATTATGCTTCAAATTTAAATATCTCATGGTTTCCCCCAGCAGGAGACTTGTCTACACTGGTCAAGCTTTTGTGACTACATTAGTCACAATCCGTTCTTCTCTTAACCCCGTCTTCTTGAGCCGGTTGCACTTGAACTTAGAAGGAAATATCCTGGTCCTCGAGGAAAGAGTAGCTAGATTGGGGAATTAGGGTTATCTTGCCAAGGTAGATTATTCCTTACGATTTCTTATGAGAAGGGTTACATCGACATACACTTTTCAAGGGAGACTTATAGTCATAATGGTTTGCGTATGAATAGACTTGTTCTGGCTTGAGTATTGAGGCGATATGAACTGAGACTTGTCGAACATGAGGGCTGTTAAGTTTTAGATCCCTTTCCCAATAAGGTTCCAAACATATTAATAATCCAAAAGGTCTTAACTTAGCTCCAAACTTTGATTTTGTTAAGACAAGTTTAAAAATCATGATCGTTCTAATATTCTTTATTTTCCTTTTCTTAATTTTTTCTTTTGCATCACTTATTCTTCTAGTAGGTGTTTTGTAGGAACTAGCAAAGGTAAGTATAGGGGGGTGATGAACATCCATTCATCTATCTTTATTCCTCCATTTTATCTTTAAATACCTATGAAAACACCTGTAAACAACTAACTTGTACACATTAACATTCTCTATTCATATGCAATTAGTAAATATTTATAAGTATTTAAATCTAAAATAAAAGATTAAAAAAAAGGAAAATCAATGAAGTATCAAGGATACTAAATGACCATGAACCCCGAGACTAGGTCAATATTGACGTGGCCTATACAGAATAAAGTAGGGAGAGATAAGGGGCAATACATTGTACATTAAACTATAATTCCATGCTCCAAAAATAACCATTTTTCCAATATTTTATTCCATATTTACACAATCCAAATATAAAATGTTCAATATGAAACTTGTAAAAAAAATATATAGAGAAATAAAAAAATAATGGATAGTAAGAATAATGCAAAGTGCAAATGAGACATGCAGGGAAAACCAAACTCACCTCCATTGTATTTAAAATCAAATTATCTATCAAACGATTGTGATTTCATTGAAATCAAAGTTAAGATGCAAAAGCTAATTATCTTGGATCCCATTGTACTTTGTCTATGTATATTTTATTCATATATTTTACTCTTTATATTTCTACTCTTCTTATATTTTTTAATAATTATATATATTATTTGAAATATATTAAAATATAAATAGAAAATAAAACAATTAAAAATAGATTAAAATACTTAATATATAAAATATATTGGTGTGCCATAATTACAATGTGTGTATATATAATTATTTGTATTTGTAAATGCAATCAGAAAAAAAGAAATATATGTAAATATTTATTAAATTAAATTGTAAATATATAAAATATGTAAATAGGATAATAATATTAAAAACCTATAAAAATGTAAAATGTTGATAAATATACATATACTTTTAAAAATTAACAACTAAAAGTAAATTATAAAAACATATGAAGATAAAATAGTTTAAAAAAATAAAAAAATCATGTTTTAATTAACAACCAAAAGTAAGTTATAAAAAATATCAAGGTAAAATAGTTTAAAAAAATTAAAAAATCATGTTTTAAATTTTAGTTATTAAAATCATCTTTTATTTTATTTCTATTGTTTCTTTTTTATATACTTTTATCATTTTGTGCACCTAGGTGGACTAATTAGGTGCGAGTATTCGTTGATGCCAGGTCAGGTGTATCCATGCCTAGGTCTACACCTTTCACACCAATGTACTTGTTGACTTCGCTAATTTTTGTGGCTCGATACAAGGCACCATTCCCTTCAATTTCTTCATGAAATCTCTTCTTCTACGTAAGAGCCATTAGGCAATACCTTCTGCTCCATCTGACAAGCCTTGTGTTAATGGAAATACTTGGATTTTTGATCCCCCTTCATCTTTGTTTTAAGTAGAAATGCTTCTCCGACAATCCGATTTTTAATACATTTTTCTCCTACGTAACCCATAGATCTGTTCCTAGAGTGAAGCCCTAGTGATAGGAGATGCTTCCCAGTTAATCCAAGACAAGGATAAGGAGTAGGCATGATTCAAAGTTTACTGGAGACCTTCCAGACCAAGCTCTGCTACAAGCCATTCCAAGCAGATGAGCTTCTATTTATATTGTCTTTTCAATTCCCAGTTTTAGCAGTAGTTAGCTATGCCTTTCCTTTCGATTGATTTCATGTTATTTTCAATTAAAACCCAAAAAATGATCTACCCGAGCTCTAGACTCCAGCTTCCATCCAACCACTGTTAGCCACCTTTCAGACTCCCTAACACCTCCATATCTTTCCCATCTTGTTTCCAATTTTCCATATCCATTATCCTTCCTTGATCTCTCTAAAATCAAGGAGATTAGTGTTCCTCCTCTACCGCTCACCAAAGCAGCACCACCAATCCATTTCTAATATATATATGCACCAAACGTGTCTAGGAGCATCACCCTTGACCCTTTTCAGCAGGTCCCAGACTCTCGAGGCTTCATTTGGAGCATGTTTGAGAACTTGCAAGTCAAACAAGGTGTCAAGACCTTCTAGACCTCTATCGCTGAGGTCTGGACCATTTTGAGATCCCCAATTGTTGCAAAATCATCCCAGGAATGAGTACAACATACCTACAACAAGAGGGACTATCGGAGTCACACAAGAGAATAGAACGAACCTTGCCAGGCTGGTGTTCTTAGGTTGTTCTTCTAGAGTAGTCCAAAACCATCGGATCAAGAACGAGTGCCATGTGTAGGAACAATTGTCCGATGATATCCACACTAGCCATCTAATAAAATCCTAGATCTAACCTGGGTGCTCATTGATGAACGTGAAATCCTCCCCTTTAAGAATCGATAATTGTAGTATAGGACGCGAAAATCGGTCGATCAAAAAGCACAAGCTTTTAATGCAGTGGAGAATTTTTCATGGAAAGTCTACGAAGGTCGAACATAGGGAACGATGATTTTTAGTTGCAAGGTTTTAAATTAATTCAAATAATTAATTACTTGTTCGATTAATTTCTTTGTTGGAAGAGTATAATACAATGCAATGCAGATGTGAAGAAATAAACAGAGAGAATTATGCTCATGATCTATGATTTTAAACGTATTAAATCCTCAAAGATATGATCAATGAATCCTCAAAATTAATCACAAATCAAAAGAAGTTAAATCCAAAAATATTTATCAATTAGAGTTCAAGCTTGCATTTAACCACAATGATTTAATTCAGATCTCAAGCTTTTAATCCCTGCAATATTATTCCATAATAATGATTCTTAAATCGTAAGGAAGTCAATGAATGCAGTAATCAAGCCTCCTCTATATAGTTCATGCAAGGATATCAAATTCTTAAAACTGTAAAATTCTATTCCATAAATTCTACAAACAATTCAAGAATCTCCAAAATAGTTGACAATCTATACTTGATAAGGATATCTCTCCATTTTAATTCAAGAACCAAGATTCCCAAGATCATTGGTGCTCAACTTTCTCCTTGTAATAAAATGATTCGATCAGATCATGCTTTGATTATTTTCACACAAATCCCTACATATAAAGTTAGAAATTTCTCATTATAAAATAGCACAAATCAATCAAGAAATAACGTGCATAGATCAAATTGATCTTCAAATAATTATCATCCAGAAACAACCTCAGATCTATCCACAAACTATGCTAAATGATAGAACATGAAAAAGATTCAAATCGACATATTATATGCTAAAATCAGAGTTCAGATGTAAAAGATATGCCAAATTGAATTTACAGGGACTAAAATGTAAATAAAATAATTATTTTTCCTACAAACATGTCCCTGGTGGCTTATCTGTAAATAAGGAAACTCAGAGGGGCTTCATTGTAATTTTTCCAAGGTACCACGCCCGAGGCACGTAATTTGGGCTGTGGGGATCTTTTCGCAAATTCTAGAACTTACGGGGGTACGGATGCAAATTGCCCACTACCACACTTGATACAGTCTCCGTAGGGATGAAGCTACAGTTTGGGCACATGGCTGAGGTTCGGAGCCCCAAACCAGAGGCTCGGTCGATGAGGTAGGAGGCTCGAACCGAATCGAAGTCTCGGGCTTCTGAGCCTATACGTGGCTGCTTCGGAGGCGCGAACCTCCAGGCTTGGATAGGAGGTTTGGGTAGGCATGACATGTCACCCCGTGGGACCGTTGGATCAAAGGAGATCCAACGGTTGTGGAGTCGGGTGGAGGAGGCCAGGCGGTGGCGAAGGGCGGAGGCCTTTGTGGAGTCGTACGGCAGAGCGCAACAGCGAGGGCTCAACCGACACATGGTCGAGCAGCTGGAGTGATGTGGGGCATCAGAAAATCAATCCACCTTCGTCAACACACGACTAGAGGTGGAGTGATGATTTCGAGCGGCAGACCTCACGCAGGTGGAGGTCGTATGTAGGACGACGACAGGTGAAGGTGGAGAAGCGTGCTACTTTAGCGAGGTGGAGGCCGCGTGATGTGGTGGTGAGGCGGAGGCTGCACGGTGGCTCTTGCTAGAACAGATCCCAGGTGACACACGCTTGAGGGAGGTGACGACCAAGGTCGGTCGGAGCGATCTTATCGATGTGGAGTTGCACAGGGCAGTGGAGCTCGACGGTGAAGAGCTGGACCTGCGGGTTAGTGGAAAACAACAGGGAAACAAGGGATGAAGCTCATGCACAGATGGAGGAGAAGTAGATAAAGCTCGAACCTTTGCGAGGTCAGAGATGGTCGGAGGCGGTCGCAGCGAAAGCGGAGGAGGTTCAATGCAAGGCTGCTGGAGGGCGGCCGGTGTCGATCGGACGAAGGGATATACGACTTGGGGATGATGCGAAGTGTCAGAAGAACAATGGTGAGATGGGGATGAATGAAAATCATAGAAAAGGGGATGCAGAGTACCTAGAGAGGCGTGAATAGCTCAACAACCAAGGTCGAAGCTAGCAGACACGATGAGGGGGATGTGCGTTGCAACTAAGCCCCGTTGGGCTTCAGATCTCGCTGGAAAAGGAAAGGGAGCACATGCTGTCACCACCGGCGATGGACTTCCTTTATGGATGTAGTCGGTAGATCATCGGTAAGGCTGGTGAGGGAGGTCTTTATAGGGAGGTTTGACACGCATTAGGAGAGCAGGAGGCGAATGGTTGGAAGATGTGGAGGTTGGCGACGGCGCGTAACGGTCGGGGGTCGTGCATGGCGGAGGCTTAATGGACTCAGGAGCGGGTAACGACTGGAGGAGATGAAGGGGGGGTCACGTGCAAAGCACGTGACCTGGGGGGAGGGGAACTAGAGAGAGAGAGAAAGTGGGATGCCACGTGGCATGCCCAGGAGTTGCCACGTGGCATCCAAAAATTTTCTAAATTTAAAGACAAAGAAAAATAGAAAAGAAATAGAAGGTTACCTAATAAGCCGAAAAAAGTCCCTAAGACATGGGTGAGGTGTAATAAGACAAGGGTTGTTGTGACCCGGATCTCAAGGAATCGGCTCGATCAAGAAAAAGATGTTCAGACAGCCAAAATCAAAGAGATAAAACAATAAAATCAAGATAGCGGTCCTGGCTATGTGATTAACCTCGTATAGCACCCAGGGTCGGTCTCATGGAGCACGAGTTGGCCTTGCGGCCTACAAAGTAGTCTAAAAATAAAATAAAATAAAAACAAGTATTTTTGGTGCATTTTTAATTGTTCTTAATTTTTTTTTGGATTTTTGATAATAAAGAAAAATAAGAAAAGACAAAAACAAGCACACTCAACAAATTATTTAAACACTCATAAAGGCTCCAAAATTTCAAACAAAAATATTTTTATGATTTTTAGATTTTTTTAGTGTTTTTGGTGAATTTTCATATTTTTCCAATTTTTATATAATTTTCTATAAATCAAGAAAGCCAAAAGCAGTGTATCACTGTCCAGCCAGACTTGAAAGATCAATTTAAAATAGAAAATTGATATGTACAAGTCTGGAGGTAATTTTTATGAAAAGTATAAACAAAAAAGAAAATTTAGAAGAAGAGTTTATAATTGTTAGAGTTTTTTACAATTTTTAGAATTTTTATAAGATTTTGAGAATTTTTTTAAGTTTAAAGGTTTTTATATATCCAAAAATCACCAAAATTCCACAGAGAATAAAACACACGAAAACTAACAAAACTTAAATTTTTTAGAATTTTTAAAGTAGTTTTTATATTTTTTCTAGATTTTCCAAATCATACAGAAGCAAAAGCAACTATTTATGAATTATTAAAAATATCAAAAAGCCTAAAAAATGTACCCAAAATTTCGGGAAATTTTTAGACATGGCATGAGCCAGTATCCAAATTTCACGCAATTTGGGTTTAGTTTGCTATTTTATTTAATTAAAATAAAGGCTCATAGTGCACAGGGACCTAAATGCAAGAAAAAGTAGTTGCAGGGGCCAAACAGTAACAAATCCAGAAAGCATGGGGGCCCTCGTGCAAAATGTCCAAGTAATCACGCGCAGCACACGTGAATCAGGCATGGAGTGACCTACTTGTAATTCCAATTTCTATAAGATCAAACAATAACACACAAGAAATATAGGATAGAAAGTGCAAAAAGATCAAGTCACGTGTCGATGCACGTGGCCCACATGTATAAGGACTACAATTCAAATAGTAGAGACATGAAGGTCCAATGTGCAATTTTTCCAAAATAAAAACAACTGGGTAGAATATTTACAGGACTCGATTGCAAAAACAGAAGAGCAGGGGCCTAATTATAATTTACCCCTTATTATCGGAGGGACGAGGGCGTGCCACATGGAAGATCTACGGCTGAGAAGTGAGGGTAGCCCTTCGTCTGGATGGACGATCCCGATCAACCCCAGATGGATCTGACGACTGCTGACGCTCCTTAAGTAGACGACTAAGATAGGATCTGGAGCGTCAGGGGCGATCGGATGACGGAGGAAGATGATCCAAGAACAGCTCACCGACGATCTTCACCGGCTCCATGCGCGCGGTGGAGACCTCCTCTTCGGCTGCTGGAATGTGGAAAAGCTCCGCCTCGATGGTCCGCAACGGCTAGACACCTCCGATGAGGCCGGAGACCGCCGGAACGACCCGGCGATGGCGGAGGAAGGAAGCTCCTGGGCTCGAACGACTCGACCCTAAGATGGGTCGCGTTGACCTGCAAAATAGCATAGGAGGCTTCCTGGGTCGAGGGCAAATTGCCTCGACCCGGTTAGGGGTGACGTGGGTGGTCGGGTGCGTCGGATGAACGACCTCCGGCGAGGCAACGACGGTGGACATTAAGCCTTGGTTCCGGGGTGAACCAAGGGGGATGGCTGGTGAAGAACGTAAAGGGAAGTCTTGCGAATGTGAATCGATGGTCCGATGATCGATTGGATGAGCGGAGTGAGCGGAATCGATCGGCGACGGTGGAGAGGTGATTTGGGCGAACAGGGAAATTAAAGGAAACTAGAAAGAATCGAAGGTACCTAGTGAATGGGGTCGACTAGGGACGAGCTCGCGGAGCTCTGGGTCTTTGCCTCGAAGGGTCGTCGGGTCCCGAGGCTCTGGCGCACCTCGCGGCGGCGCACCGTGACAAGGGTCGCCGGATCAGTGTCTGGTGACCTCCTCCTCCTCTCTGCAACACTCAAATCGGTAGCTGTCACTCTAAGGATGAGAGTGGAGGTCCTGGGACGAAGGAGCAGTGCCAAAGATGGCATGAAAAGTTGGCCGGAGGCGAGGTCTTATACTGCTAGGGGTCCGGCAAGAATGGGTCGGGCACGATTGTCGGAGCTCGGATCCCTAGTAAAAACCACCGGGCGTGGATTAGGAATGGATCTAGTGTGATTAGGACCCAAGGTTTGGGTATTTGGGGCTCAGATCAAGCGGGGAAAATTTGGAGAAAAGCGGGTCGAACGCAGGATCCGCGTGAAGGGGGTTCGCGGGGGAGAGTTGACCGGGGTCAACAATCCCCCGTGGACCAATCACAGGCCGCCAATTATTAAAGATTTGTAAATTAAATAAAAAATAGCAAATGACTTTATTTCGAAGAACATAAAACATGAAAAATGTTTATTTATTTTCAAATTAATTTTTAGTGATTTTTATTTATTTCTTTGAAATATAATTTATATATTTACATTCTATTATTTTCATATATAGGTATATACATATATGTATTTTTGATTTTTAATTTTTGATTATTTATTTTTATATATGTATTCCAATTTTATATTTTATTTATTTATAACATAAAATTTGGAATAAAAGGGTATTTTGATTTTATTTTTATTATTTAATTACATAGGTTAAATAAATAATTGTATTTACATATTTACATGGTATATATATAAGGTGGGAATTTGATTTTATTTTATTTCTTTTTATTTTATTTTTATTTTTCTAATTTTTATTTTATATATTTACACCATGAAATGCGGACTGTAGAATTTTTTTTATTGTATTTTTATTAAATATTTACAAAGATAAAATAAATAGCTATGTTATTCTATGTACAAGGTCTATATACAATGATGAAGGGAATTTTATTTATTTTTATTTTGTTTTTCCCATTTAGATTTTATTTTTATAAATATGTACAAATTAACACAAATACCTTTTCATTTTTATTAAGAGAAAATTATTTTTTATTTATATACATAGGTATATGTACACACATGAGATTGACCCTATCTCCCTCTACTTGGATTCTTTTGCGGTCAGGCTCATGCTGAGCCCTCCCTTGGGATTAGGTCACTTAATATCTATTCTAAAAATTTCCCTCTTTTTCTTTTATTTCTTTATTCTTTAATTTATGCACAAAAACATGCTAATTATTATAATTTACACAATGCATTCTTATTGATAATTTATGCTATTTACATGAATATACAATGTGTTTTGCATAGGTTTTGTGGCTAAAATAAAAGAATAAAGAGTGATGAATGGGTATTCATCATTACCTCAAATCAAAAGATTTCCTTCAGGAATGTTGTTTGTATCGATTTGATCTACAACTTTTATGAAGGACTCAGGAGCAAAATAGGTCATTTGTGTGAAGTGGTATTTTTAGTGGTCTCCTCAAGTGTAAAGGAAACCATCTTTTTGGAGTTTTACAATTTATTTGGTGGTTTTAAGAGAGGATACAAATTCTAGAAAAAAATCGATAAAATACAAGGAAATTATTTACACACTAACCTTTTTTGGATTTTTAGAAATAAGAAAATAGTGAAATAAAATAGAAGTACAAAATACACAACTTTTATACAGACACACAGCGAACACACACGATCAATTTCCTTGATTTCGTTTTTCTTCTAGATTTGGATTTTTATGCAGTTTAATAAAACTTTAATCAATGAAACAAATGGAGAAGAAATAAAATTAAAAAGGTTAATTATGTACATAAAAACTCCGGTCAAAAATCGTAAAAAGTTAAAATGAGCAAAAGAGGCCCAAAACCCAACTTTCACACGTGAGCTCTGAATTTTACGAAATTGATCTTGTTTTGAAGGTATTTGAAAATGGAGTACTTTAAAAAAAAGTAGACCAAAATCGAACATTGTATGAGGGAGATATGTTTGTTTTAGTCTGTCAGATGTGAAATTATACTTTGGGATGATTTGACACGTATTTAAGTTAGTAATTTTTTTGTATTTTTTATTTATTCTTGTTAGTAATATTTACACAATGGAGGTGGTTTGGGGTAAATTGGAGTTAGGATGAATTAATTAAAAACTATGGCAGTTAGCTGCTTTTTGGATCAATTTACACTTTGGATTTTTAATGCAATTATGCATGATGAAATGCAAATAATGTATGTATGCTAATGATGCTCTATTAATTATTAAATGCAATGAATTATGGGAAACAGAGCCTAATAAATCAATTTTAACATGTTGAATATGAGATTCATCATACCCCTATACTGTAACCATGCTCGTCCCCGATCATGATTGAATGAATGACTTAGTTGAATACATCCCTGACTTTGTATGTGAATATTCACGGCTCAATTTTTTCGAAAACCCTCTATTTAAGCAATCCTAAATTCTAGGCTGAATCACGCTATAATCAAAAGGAATCCAACTTCTATATTTATCAGACTCTCTATTTGTACATATAATATAAGGATATGACTTTTAGTGTACTGCATTCATGAGAGTCGAGTCGAGACATCACCCAAAGTTCCTGTCCAAGAGACTCTCCTCTAGAACTAATCCTCAACACTAGGGAATAAGTCTATTCTTGCTTCATTCAACTATCTCATCAATTTGTCTGTCTTGAAAATGTAGATGGACAATCATATGATGGAGGGCATAGGATTGTGTCTAATTTTCGCTCCTCACATTGGAAAAAGGAGACTCTCGAGTGCCTTTTTACTCAAAACAAGTAGAAGTTTAGCTTGTTGATCAATGTGTCTGTCAAGAGAGTTTGGAGTCGTCTGCACTTGTTTTTCTGAGATTACACCGGGGTGAGTCTCTTTTGAGTATCTAAGATACCTTCGACACCCAGGCTTGTATCGCTTACGATGCAGAGCCCTTTTATGATGTCAGCTTGACTCCTTGGTCCTAATTAGTGCTTGGTCCAAGTGGACACTTTGAAAATGTTTGGGAGTGCTCACCATTAGTGGAAGCTCATTTGTAATTTTACTTTTGAAGGATAGAGCTTTTCTTTGAAAATTTTTCTTTTCTTTGTTGGCTAGCTCCATTGCTTTTACCAAAAGTCGGCACACACTGATCAACAATTAATTTAGGTTTCATCACACCCTGGCACATAAGTAGATATTAAAGAGATAGCATATGAACTTGTTCACATACTGGCTAGGGTTTTGCTGACACTCAGGTCTTCTGAAGCCTTCATTTACTTTATCCCATCCTCGAGCATCATTAGATCGGATCTAAACTCAAATATCTAGTCCCAGTTCCTCAAGTGATAAATCAACTCATCTCATCAATCATACAGTTGTGAAAGTGATTGTGCTGATCATATTCTTTAGAGGGTAGAGATAAATAGTGCAATATAGCGCTCATATCGTTCAAACTAAGGACGTGTGGATTATTAAGTTCAAAAACCCTAATGACTAAGCCAGTTAACTCAGACTCTCAAGATCACAAAAATCCTGTGTCCTCAAAAATCCTCAAGCCTCGAGTAAATGTGAAAATGTCAGTAATAAATCAACCAAGGGATGCGTGAGATGCATGATGAAATGCAAGACCATGAGTGAATTTTTGTTTTTTTTGTTTTTTTCTAAAACCGGGTATTATTTACAAAAAGAATTTAGTATAATATACATAATATACTCTACTTTTACCCAACCCCGATGTTAGATAAAAATCATCAAAGTATGAGCTATGGATTAAAGTAGAATATATATATATATATATATATATATCCCCCTAAACATAGCTTTTGCTATGTCTTCATGGCACAAAGTGAAATTTAGACATAGCTCATACTAAGTATAGATGGGCTAAAAAGAAGAAGAAGAGAAGTGATGTATAAACAATGGTATTGGTCCCCCTATATTGAGTATTGGTGGACCGAGAGAGTATTAGATTCAAAGAGGTGGTTTATCTGGGCAGTTCGAGTCTTTTGTCAAGTGCTACGCCCTGAGTGAAGGAGATCTGTTCTACTTGCATTAACTGCTCATTGTATTCGACAAAGTGTTTAAGCAGCTGACCGTTGACTATCAATATTTGCATGCTATATACGATCTCTAAGATCTCAACACTTCCGTTATTGTGCACCTCTCTTATGATGAAGGGTTCAATTTACCTTGGAAAATTTCAATCTCACATTAAATAACCATACTTTCTGCCCTGGGACAAAGGTCTCTGTTCGATTGTTCTTGTTGTGCCATTTCTTTACTTTGTCCTTGTAAATGGTGTTGTTTTCGTAGGCATGATTTCAGATTTCAGATAGTTCATTAAAATCCACCTCTCTGTTCTTCATTCCTTTGTGACAGTTCCAGTTAATCTTTTTGATTGCCCATTTTGATTTGTGCACGAGTTTTGCGGACAAATGACATGACTTTCTATATACCATTCAAAAAGGGGAGCTGCCCAATGGGGTCTTATAAACAGTCCGGTAAGCCCATAGAACCTAGTCCAGGAGTTGGGACCAATTCTTCCTGTCAGGGAGGACTAGCTTCTATAAAATTCCTTTGACCTCCTTGTTTTACACCTCGGCCATGCCATTAGATTGTGGATGGTAAGGACTAGCGACACAATGCTCGATGTCGTAATACTTACTCAACTTCTTTACCTCCCGGTTGATAAAGTGGCAACCCCCATCATATATTAATACTTTAGGGATTCCAAACCTCGAAATAATATGATCTTTTAAAAGCTTGCATATAGTTTTGCTATCTGCTGCTCGAGTAGGGATAGACTCCATCCACCTAGATAAGTAATCTACCGCAAGAAGAATATATTCAAATACTTGACTATTATGGAATGCACCTATAAAGTCAATGCCCCATGCGTCGAATACATCACAAATGATCACTGGTTGCATAGGCATGGCATCTTTGGGACTAATGGTTCCTCCCATTCTCTGACAGATCGGGTGTTTATCACAAAAATCGGGAGGTCGTGTTAATTCACAAGGCGAATCAACAGTCGTTGAGTTGACCTCACACGAAATCCGGATTAAAACAACAATTAACCAACAACAAAGATCAAACAATGAAAATCGAGTGTGCGGAGTTAAAATTTATTATAACTCTATTAAAGATGTGTATAGTGCAAGTAGTGTAGAGTGTCGAACAAGGGAGTAAGCAAGTAGATCGAGGCAAATCAATGTGCAAAAGTGAATGTGATGAATTTTGTCTACTTGTGCTATTTTTTATGAGTTTTTAATTTTTTATTTTTTTTTTTAAATTTTAATTTTTATATTTTGATTTTTAAGTTTCTGATTTTGCATTTTCTTTTATATTTTATATTTTTGGATTTTCTTTTTGTTTTAAATTATAAGATAATATATACATACAAGAGAGGTAAGAGAGAGATAAAATTAGGTAAAGATATTCAAAATTCAGGAAATGAAATGTTTTTGTTCTTTTTTATATTTTTATAATGTTTTCATGATTTTTTTATATTTTTGCTATTTTTTTTGTATTTTTAAAGTCCAAAATACACAAAACAGGGAATAAAATAGTAGACCGAAATTTAAAATGGAGAAATAAAATACATAACAGAGATAAAAATTATCCAAATTAATTTTAAAATAAAGATAATATAACAAAGAAAATTTAGAAATAGATACTATATTTTTGTGATTTTTTATATTTTTATAATGATTTTTAGTGTTTTTTTATTTTTTTGAGTTTTCTTTTATATTTTTTAGTGATTTTTGGTCTGAATATAAAACAAGGGAATAAACAAAATAATTTTTTTTGGAAATTTTTCGAAGAGTTTTTATATTTTTTATGGATTTTAGAATGCAAATAGGTGTGAAAATGCTTGTTTTTGATTTTTTTTATAAATGTTAAAATGCTGCAAAAATGCAAAATAAAAATATGATGTTAAATTCAAATGCAGCATGAACCTAATTCTATTTTTGAGAATTTTTTCAATTTTTATAGGTGCAAGAAATAAATGCAAGAAACAAAGAGAAAATGGAACCCTAGTAAAGGTATTTTTGTAATTATGCAAAAGTCCAGAGGCCTTCTTGTAAATATAACCAAAAATTATAACTAACTAAAAATATTCGTAGACCAATTAGAAGTCACCAAAAAGCAAAGGGTGTGACTGCAAAATTGCCAATGTCACATGCGTGGGGCGCGTGACCTAGTAGGGACGTAAATTGTAATTATCAAAAATCTTGAAGGCTAAGTTGCAAATTTACCAAAAAGTTATAACGTTATAAAATACTTTTTTGACTGAATCAAAATGAGAAAAGTAGTGGAGTTCCCCGCACAAAATTCCCATGCCTCACGTGCGCCAGGCACGTGAGGTGACGTGGACAGGGACCCAATTGCAAATAATAAAACTACGGGATGGTTTTTGCAAATTTTACAAAAATATAGAATTGCAGATTGATGAATCTCAGATTCATCACTCTAAATCTCAATAATTAAGCTCAAATCCCTGAAAATCATCGGCATTTCTTCACTTATTTTACATAATTATCATTCATGCATGTTTTAATAAGAATTGCATTTTCTCCTTTATTTCTGCACAAAATAAGAAGCAAAAATTCCCAACCAAAATTGACCTGTAAATAGCCTAACTTCCCCGATTTTTAAGTAATTCATGCTAACTCCGAATGACCCAAAACCACCTCCACTATGTATGTATCACTAACAAGAATGAATGAAAAATACAAAAAAATCAAAAAACCCAAATAAGTGGACCAAGAACCCAAACCCTAGTTCTAGGATTCCAGGAATAAAACCCTCAAATCATTCCCATCCAGTGTCTGTTTTGATCCTACTCACTTTTGAGCTAATGTACATTCAATTACCTTCAAAACAAGACAAAGTTCAAGTGAATCAAAGCTCATATGTGAATGTTGGGTTTTGGGCCTCTTTTGTACATTTTGTATTTTAGCGGTTTTTGACCTCTTATTTTATGTACATAATTAAACTATTGCATTTTATTTATTTTTCATTTGTCTTCTTTGATGAAAGTTTTATTAAATTACTTAAAAATACAAATTAAAACTGAGCTTGAAATCAAAGAAACTAACCGAGTCTAAGTCTTCACTAACTGTCTGTACAAAATTGATCTTTTTCATCTTTCATTTTATTTCTTCTTTTACTTAATTAATAAATATACAAAAAATAGATTAATTTGTAAATATTTATCTTTTATCTTACCATATTTTTTCGGATTTTTTATATGGTTTAAAATAACAAAAAAATTATAAAACCCAGAAATCATGGTATTCTATGTACATAGGACACCCCAAAAATATTACTTTGTGCAAATTATCGATTTTGGTTTTGATGTCTTCATGAAAGTTATAGATCTCGTCGAGACGAGCAATTTTTATGAAGAATTTTTTTCGATCAGAGGTCGTTTACTATTTCATTCCTCTTTTCTTTGTATTTATTTTCTGAATTTTGTGGTGCTGACACATGGCAGCTCCTAGAGCTGCCACATGTCAGCCAATTTTTGAGTTTTTATTTATTCATTTTTATAAAAAAATTAAAACCACTGCACGTGAGGGGCACGTGACTCCCGCGCACGTGCCACGCACGTGCCTCCTGCGCATGTGCCGCACACTTGCTTTGATCGGGCCCCCGTCGACTCACCACGTGGCGTGTTGAGGGTTGTCTGATCTCAGTTGATCGGACATCCCCTATGTGTCTCCCTCATCAAACCCCCCCCCCCCCCCTCGCGATTTCGCCGCTCGAAATCTCCGTCGCGCCGCCCGCACAATCGGTCCCACGAATCTCATCATCTCGTCTCAGATCTCCTCTCGTCCGATCACGATCCATCCCTCAATCTACAATTAGATATTCGTCTCCATAAATCGAATCCCTCGATTCACTTCCATCTCCGACCTCCCATCTCCTCTTCTATTTAAACGAAGCACCCCCTCCTCTTAAACCATCTGCTGATTAAGGCAAGATCCAAGGAGGGCGGTGACAACACCCCCTCGTTCTATGGTCAGCGAGATCCGAGGATCTTTTCCTCGTTGCAGCATCGAATCCTCGAGCACGTGCCTTAGCTCCAGCATCCTTGCTGTCGAGCCAACCACCTCATACTTTAGCAACTCTTCACCTCCTCCGTTCCGCCACGACCCACGATGACACCCGATGGCTCTTTCCTCACACCGCACGCAACCCACCACGCAGCGCCTTCCTCATCGACGTACTTCTCTGCTGCTCCACCAAGGGGCCATCCAGAAGCTCCTCTGACCGTCTCCACTCCATCTGCACCACCGTCACGACCGGAGCTTCGCCAACAGCCACCTGCCCATCACGCCTCGCCATCGGTTCTACCCGAGAGCCTCCCCTCACGTGAGAAGCACGTGAGGAGAGGGGACTTCTTTTGCCAATGCCCCTGGGCACTAGAGAAATAGCGCAAAAGCCCTTCAACTCCGGGGTCACGTGCATCATACATGACATGTTGGGTTAATTGCAGAAAGCCACCGGGGGATTATCCTATTTGTTGTTCAGTCCAGCTGACTAGAGGGCACGTGACTGCACGTGCCCCTCTGGCTATTTTGCGAAAACCTCCCCCTGACTTGTGGTAATTACTCATTTATCCTTTTGAATTTTATTTTTATTTTTCAACAAATACCATTGTATTCCCCTTCAATTTTGGACCTCTAATTGCATATTTCTATTATTCAAAAATAGGCATTTCATTCTACGATTAATTCTCTACATTATGGCATATGTATGATATTTTTGTGATCAATGTTAAATTAATAATTAATTATTTCGTGGAAAATAACATACTTTGCCCTTTTTGAGCTCTGAAATTTATAATTGATTAACGTTGCTCTAAAAATTGCCGAAAAATCACGGATTGTGGAATTAACTGTGTCTAACATTGTGCCCAAAAAGATTTGCATTTGCATGCATAATTTTCCTAGTAAAAAAAACATTTTGCATATTTCAATATTTGATTTTTAATAGGTATTAAATCTCACATTTTTGAGATTTAGGAATTTTTGAGATCCAACACCTAGTGATAGATCTAAGATATTTTTATCCCTTGAAAAAAAATAGGTTTATTATTTTATTATAATTAAATATTGAAATTCACATTTTTTTGCATTCGAAAATTCATAAAAAAAATCATCTTGCATCCAAAAATTCCAAAAAAAATTACAGTGCATTCATTTCATCATACATCTTGGTCAAGTTTCATATTTTTTGGCCATTGTTTAATTGATATCTACATTTTAGTCCATAAATAGGCCAAAAAATTCATTTTACATATCTAATTGCATAAAAAATACAAAAAAGATCGCCTTGAAAACCGTGCATGAACTTTGATAGAAAAAATTCTAGGTTGTTCCTTTGGCTCCTTGTGTTTGACCTTGCTACTTGCCCAAATAAAATAAACATAAAACTACATCGATTAAAACGGAAAAAAAATTCTGTGTCGTTATTTCTTGACCGATTCCGATTGCCCGCCTACAACGAAATGACACATTAATTTTAACACATGACAATACACATATATTTAACATCTTCTATCTCAGAACCGTCAGATAGCACCGTTGCCAGGGAGGCAAACGACTTAGTTTTTTCTCTAAAAATTTTATTCGTTTTTACGTATTTGGGTAGTCTGACCCCCGAATTTTCCACTATAAATTCCATTTTTTCCTGCCTTTATTTTCATTTTTAGCATTTATTTTCTTGCTTTATTTTTTATTTATTTTTGAGTCACTCTCTTACACCTATCTTATTTTTCTTGCGAGGTTTTCAGCTTACGTGGAGCAATTTTTCAAGAACCGATGCATCTTCACCGACTTCCAAAAAGCTGCAATTAATTTAAGATCGAGTCGAGTCGTGAGAGAGTGTAGAGTCTAGGATTTTATTTTCTACAATTTTTTTATTTTTTGTATTTAATTGCTCATTTATAGTGGTGTTTATTTGGACTCTCGCGTGTGTAAAAAGATCCTTGAACTTTTTTCAGTGGTGTGTCATGGCCTGTTTCACTCTTCGGTGAGGGTGGGGCCTGACTTGAGTGGCGCTTACGATAGACCTGCACTTACAGCTCTTAAAGCATTTAAATTTCTTGATTGTGCTCGTTGGACCTAAAGCCACACTTTACTTTAATTGAGACACACAGTAGATTGTTCAATTTTGGCCAAACTCAACTCAATACTTCCTCGCTAATAGAACTATCTGCTAGGAGCGATTTACTATCAGCTTGTATTCATTTAGAATAAAATTTTCAATTCTTGTATTGCATCCCACATGGAGATTGCGAGGATTCACTGTATGTCTTCTAACAGAGCATACTTCATAGTTTTCGCGTGCACCAGCTTTTCCCGAATTTCTCCCTCTTGTTTCGTCACATAATTTTAAAGGAAATTGTGACTGGACAGTAGACGTGTATTTGTGCTCCTTTAATTCTTCAGTGATCGCCTAATTAAAATTGGGACTGCTAAATATAGCTGACTTTAAATAACTCATAAAATCAAGAGTCTTTGCGAGAGAGCAACCTCGACCTTGGATTCTTTTATTTTTCTGAGTGAGCAAGAGACGACACTTAAGGCTAGAGCCCAAACCCAGATTTTCATATTGACTACTGATTCTACCAAAAATGATTAGCTACTTCTCAATGAGGATCTATGGATAGCCGGTAAACGGTCCAGATTTCCATAGTAGAGTGGGTGGTTTAGAGGACACTGCGTAAGGCTTCGTCCTCAAGTAACGGGTAGTCGTTCTATGGTCTGTACTTATTCCCATACTAGCAGAAAGTAGGTGCAATTAGTCATAAGAATTCGGGCAAGTTATTAGGAAAATTTCCGGCACCTAACAGCTCGCTAATTATTTTCCAATATCGATTTATCACCAAATAAAATTCAAAAGAAAATTGCCAAACTCTTGCAGCTTCATTGTGTGAGTTGATGAACTTGGGGTTTGATTTGTATTTGCATTGGTGTACGTGACCCTATTTCGAAAATCAAAAGCCGCACATTTGTACCCTCAAAACCTCCTTGATAAAAATTTCTTTTCACTATCTCATGCACTTGCACCGAGATCAACTATGACGATTCATCATCATCAACCTCCTTTGACAAACACATGACAATGGTCCGAGCACCCATCTGATCTATATTATGAAAATGAATTTGTTTCGGTCAGACCCAAATCAACTAATCCTCTTCTTTCAATAATCCTCTGACATTTGAGAGAGATTCTGACTCTCTAATAAATCCATTGAATTCCAAGCCATTCTACTCGAATCATCCTACATCCCATGACCACATACCATCTAGGACTGAACCGTCATATTCTCGGTTTCTCGCTAATGAACCAATTCAAGACCAAATTCCTTTTGAATCTCATGACTGGCCGAGAAACCAAACCAAGATGGAGAGACACACATTTAATGACCATCAACGTTGGATTGACCGTGACGGTCAGATCCCTATTGACCAACCTGAATACCACTCCTTCAACCAACCTACACATACAAAGGACCAAATGGATGATATCGAGACATATGAACCCTATATGACTCCATTATATTAGGATACGATCAATCATGACCATAGAAGTAGACTCTACTCAAACCAGCATTACATGCCTGAGTCGCGACATGTTGAGTATGAGACCTACACATTCCCGCAGAATCCTTCCACTGAGCAGCTGATGAATCTGTGGTTCATCACTCTAAAAGTTGAAAATAGAGCTTTGTCCCCGAGTAATTAGATGGATATTTCCACTTATACTGCATAATTAGCATTCATGCATGCATAAATAATATCTGCATTTTAACATTCATATTTGCATTAAATAAGAAGCCCAATTCACTTGTAAAAATCACCTATATATTCACCATATTTCACCTATTTGTATATATTTTAAACTAACTCTGAATCCAATAAAACCAACTCTATTTTATATATATGACTAATACTGATAAATGAAAATATCAAAAAAATACTAACTTGTAAAATTGACCTATAAAACCCCAATACAAGTTTGAAACTAGGAGCCTTAAAATGCGCATATCTTTCTACTAACTTTTAAAGTAATATACATTCAAAGACCTTCGAAACAAGACCAATTTCATTAAAATCGGAGCTTGTATGCAAAACTTGGGTTTTGGGCCCCTTTTGTATATTGTACATATTGACCGTTTTGCCCTTCACTTTATCCTTTTATTTTCTTAATTATTAAAAGGGATTTTTACCCGGCAGACCCTGTAATCTTTTGCAATTACCGCTACGACCTCTGAAACATCCTAATTCCCTCTCTCGACCCCGTAAACTTGCTAACCTTTACCCTACAGACCATGTGGTTAACCCCCATCCATTTGACCGTTAAAAGGAACCAGATTCTGTTATCTTTCTTTATATTATACCCATTTTGTTTGTCTAATTTACAATTAATGCCATTCTCCCTCTTCTACCACATATCCTTCCCACCCCCACACCCTCGTCCCGCCCCGTCGTCTTCCTCGAAGCCCCGGCCCCGTCGTCCGAAGCTGCTCCCCCCAACCCGCGTCGGCCGAAGCCCTGCCTCCCCCAACTGGCGCCCATCCTGTTCGATGTCCCCCCGGCCATCGCCTCACCCTGCTCCCCCGGTCACCACCCACCACCTCCCCCTATCCCCCGCTCAACCCCCTTTCCCTCTAAGCAGCCGCCTCCACCGCAAAGCCCCCCCCGGGTCCCCGTTCCCCCGATCGTCGGAATACCCCCTCCCCCGCAAGCTCAACGCCTTCTTCCGCGTCAAACCCAACCCCCCCCCCCCCCTGAAGCCCCCCCGCACAAGGTTCTTCTGCGCGCCCCACAACCCCTCTCGCAAGATACATCCGTGTTAACGCCGCCCTCCCTCCTCACCGAGCCCCCCCTCGTGACGACCTGCAGAGAACCCCGCACCTCGCGGTGACCTGCAGCCCTGAGATGACCTGTAGTGCCCCCCGCGCCCTGCGCCGACCTGCAACCCCGCGACAACACGCACCGCACCGACCTGTAGAGCCCCCCGCGCCCCATGCAAAGCCTCCTCCAATTACCCCCCCCCCCCCCCCCCCGCCCCATGCAAGCCCCCAACCCCCCGCCCCCCTGAAGCCCCCCCGCGCAAGGTTCTTCTACGCACCTCGCAGACTCAACCCCCCGCCCCCTTGAAGCCCTCCCCTCCTCACCGGTTCCCTGCAGACTGCCGATCGGAAAGAACCCCCCCTGCAAGCCTCCCCTGGTACCTGCCGCCACCCCCTGCAAGCCCCTCGATCAGGTGAACCGATCGGTTGGCTTCCCTCGATCCTCATCCTCGGCGTTTCATTGGGAGGAGAACCTGTTAGAAGAAGGAGGATTTTTTTTGGGTTAATTCCAGCCGTCCGATCATGGATGGTTCGTTTCTAACTCAAAGAAGTTAACTGTAGATGTGTCAATTTAACGGTAGGGTTCGTAGGGTAAGACGGAGTAAGTTTACAGGGGTGAGGGAGGAATTAGGATGTTTCAGAGGCCGTAGCGGTAATTGCAAAAGATTACAGGGTCTTCCGGGTAAAAATCCCTTATTAAAAATCCAAAAAATTAGATTAAGTTGTAAATATTCCTTTCATATTTTTCCTAATTTTATTTTGATTTTAATCTCTTTTAAAAATGACAAAAAAATTAGAAAAGATAAAATACGGTATTTTAAATCTATAAGGTACCACCCAAAAATATATTTTGTACAGATGATTTCATTTGATTTTCAGCCCTTTATGAAAATTGTAGATCTCATCAAGACGAGAAACTCTCGTATTGACTACTTTTTTCTTTAATCCCTTTTATTATTTCTTTTTTATTTTTCCTTACATTTAATTTTTGAATTTTTTGGGAGCGACATGTGGCAGCTACTGGAGCCGCCACGTGTCACCCAATATTTTATTATTTTATTAATTTCGGATTTATTTTATTTATTTTTATTAATTATTTATTTACATTTATTTTCTGATTTTAATTTATTTTTTTTTAATATTTTTCTTTTACCTTGATTTTCTCTTTATTTTTAGTAGCCTACTTTTATTTTTTTATCTTTTTTATTTTTTTTCTTTTTACCCCTTCTCCTCTACTTGCCTTCTACTCCAAGCCACCATTTTCCCCACTTTCTCCACCATTCTCTCACTCTCTCCATCTCTTCTCCAACTCCCTCCTCCTCTTTATATTCACCACCACCTCCATCATTTTCGATCATCCGCCGTTTTTGAGAGAAGTGAGGTCGAGCCCCTTTAACCTTCAGGTGACAGCTATAGGAGACAAGTCGAGCAACGACAACCTCAAGGCGAGATCCGCGGTTAATCTTCGCGTAGTGAGCTGCCAGCCAAGCTCACCAAGCTTCTCCAATTTTCAATCGCCAAATCGGATCGAGGCCACGACGACGGAAGCAGCACACCACGGCTTCACTTTCGGCAAACTGCAGGTAAGTAATCCCTCTCTTTTTTCTTTTCATTTCATTTTTATCTAACAAAATATTTTACTTGTTGATTCACATCGTATCGCATAAAACCATCACAATCATCATCACCACTTTCGCATTTCATTTTCACATTATATTCCCTGTTTACAAAAAATTTTAAACGAAAAAATATATTATACATAAAATTAAAAAAAAAGAAAACAGGAAGAGCTCTTGTCCGCCGAGACCCCCTTCCTCCACGCTAGCGCCAGTCACCGACGGCCGTTGCGTGGCCGCATCCACCTCATCTAGAACCGCCACCGCCTCCAGGCACGTGGTCGCCGACCACCTGCGCGGCCTATTGTCGTACCTCCTCGCGCGGCCCGGATATGCCTCCAGCCTCCAAAGCCGCTGCTTCATCGCCGCCGACCGCTGTGCAATCGCGCCCGCCTCGACCATAACCTCACCGGGACCCCACGCACTTTTTTGCTTCCCACCGGCCTACGAATGCGACCGTTGATGCCCGCACCTAGCACCTGTCGCCGTAGCTGACCACAGCCCTCTAGGCCGTGCGGCTCCGTCCAGCACCACCCAGGATACCGTGCATATCCTCGCTCGAGGAGATCTCCTCCCTCCGCGTCCCCCTTGTTGTGTGCACCCACCAGTGCGGCCACGAGCAGCTCGCGTGACCAGCAGACGCATGCGCCATCCCCTTCAGCGTGCCTTCTAGACTGACCTCTCCACCGACGTCGATCTGCGCGATCCCAGTCACCCGCTTGCACGTGCCGCCCACCGCCGTCTATCTGCGCGCGCTCCGTACTGCCCACAGCCAGACGCCGCGCGCACCGCCTAGCGTGGTTGCTCCACCGCCCTCCGTACGTTGACCAACCGCTAGTGCCCCCATGCACGACCTTCGCGCTGCCGCGGTTCCTCTAGCCCTAACCGAGGTTATGAAGAATCGTTCTGAAGAAGGTCCTCTTTCTTTTTATTTCTTATTTGTTTTGGAAAAATTGCAATTTATCCTTTTAGTTTTCTTCATTTTCAAAAACCGCCCTATGCATAGTTTCAGTTTCTTTATTTCATTTTCAGTATTGCGAAGATTCCCCCTGACTTCGAGTGTTATATTGGATAGTATTTTTGCATCATTTATTTAAAGAAAATCACATGTTGATGAGCATCTAATTCTTTATTTCATGGCTATTTATTTGCTTTTTTGTGACATTGGATTATTTATTAAAATTCAGAAATTGAAAATCAGTGATAATTTCCCATTTATGCTCTGAAATTTGCATAGTCATATTTATTTCTCTAAAAATTGTGAAAATTTGTAGATGATGCTTCTAAGTGTGCTTTAATTATAGTCCAAATTTTTCCAATTTGGAGTTGTCTTGCGCATAAAATAAATTCTAGGGTGATTTATGTAATTGATTTTTTAATTAAATCCACGAAGATTATTTTTGAGAAATTTCAACTCTATTGTATTCCTTATTAAAATACCTATTTGAGATAAATAGCTCTCTGGATAATTTGACTTCGTAGATTTATTAGGAATTAAATACCTGCAGTCGCTCTGTTTTCAGTAAACAATTCATAAAAAAATCATAAAGTGTCAGAAAATTCCAAAAAAATAGTGTAGTTTAATTTCATTATTTTTCTCTTCTAGTAAATTTTTTCATAATTTTTACATATCATTTGCACGAAAAAATTGCGTAAAAAAACCCAAAAAAGTTGGCATTTTTCTTTTGTGCATTTTAAACCCAAACAATTCCAAAAAAATCATTTTGCATTAATCATTGAATTAGGTTTTTAGGAAAAATACGATTTGGTCATTTTGGAATAATTTCACATTAAAATTAAATTTGACTAAGTTGTTGATTTTCTCAATAACATAGTTCATTCGCATCATTGCATTTGGCTTTTTATTGCATAAATAATACCAAAAAAACCACTTGGAAAACCACAATCTAATCCCTCTAGCTTGATCCCGAGTTGTTCCTTTGTCTCCTTGAGTCGACCCTAGGGCTTTTCCTGGCTAAACAAACATAAAAAACCACGTGTTAATTTCATTCATTGATTAATCAATTTGTGCGGTTCTTTTTGATCGATCCAAATTTATCTGATGCAACGGAACCGTCAATTAGACACATTAAAAGGGTAGATCCGTGGTTCATCAGCAGCCTCCTTCTATAATTTCCGAGGAGAAGTTTTCGGAAAATAATGATCATATATTGGACATTCCAAGAGACTCTTCTCCCAGCACATACAAGAAAATGGAAGATGAAATTATTGAATCTCAAATGCAAAAACACACACCAACTGCTCCCATGATTGATCATGAACATATTTTTGAGGATGATATTTCAAGGATAAATAAGAAATTTGAATTAATGGAGGAAAAATTCAGAAATTTTACTGACCGACTCAGTCTATTTTATGGGAGCTCGGATATAAAAATGAATGAGGAGAAGATTGGATCTCAAGTTGATAATTTTGAGGATATTCATAACCCTAGGGATGATTCTGACAGTGACACGTCTGCATATTAGTCCCCTAGAAATGATTATGCGTCTGACTCTTACTCGAAACATCACAGCCCCTTTTCATCTACGGAAGACACTACATCACCGCACCACACAGAAAATACCAAAAAAATTGGAATACTCAAAAACACCCAAAAAATCAAAAAACCAGAAAATTACATGAAAATTGAAACTCAATAAGATCTGAAGAATTTGGATCCTGCTTTATGTGAAGCACTACAGAAAAGATTGATTTTTGAACTTCCCTTTATATAGGCCATTGAACACTTCCCCTACCTTAAAGGATTTGTAATGAACAAATTGATGATGAAAAAGTGGGGCAGAATAAGAACAAAGACTGAAAGACATATCTTTTCAATGGCCTCCTCCTTGGTGTTGAGGAGAAAAACCAAGAGCCACATAGTGAAGCGGTTACCCCAGATTTGATTGTGGAATCAAAAACATGATATTTACCCATGCTCGAAATGATGACGATTCACTGATCAATATCCTCCCGAGCTCTATATTTCATGAGCTCAAACTCAGGCCAATTAGGAAGACACGAGAGATCGTTCAACTGGTTGAGCGATCAATAAAGCGGACGAGAGGAACCATTTTTGTCATCATTACATTCCAAGGTGCTCCGTTGAAAGTGGAATTCACGATCATTGATATTGAGCATCAAGGAGAATTCACCTAGTCTCTAATTATTCTCGAAAAGCCATTCGTGGCATTGGTTAAGGCAATTATTGAGTGTGAGACTCGAGAAATCAATTTTACAACATTGTAAGCACTTTGATCTCACCCAGACTTTGAGGAACCATGATTTTCTGAGGCAACCAATGAAGTCCTCGACAACCGTAACCATGAAGCGGTAGAAGATCCCTACCCCATTCCTACATCTGAGATAGTGGTTGTTTATGAGACTATTGGTTTAGAGACTCTCCCCCTGCTCCATTCCCAACTTCTCTCACCATGAAAAATCAAATATATAAATCATATGATCAGGAGACTTATGCATGGTCGCACCCTAGGTCAACCTATTCTGACTACCTTGATCACATCAACTCGACACAGTAATGCTCCAATGTCAAGTCAATTGAGAATGAACATGCAGAGACTCTGCCCAGTATTTCAATTCCTGTGGATCTCACAATAGAAGAATGTTTCTTATATGATCTTGAGACATGAATGGTCGCGCCCTAGGTTAACCTACTATGAATACCTTGACCAAATCATCCCAAGTCAAGAGTACAACCGGCATTAAAAAGATTAGGAACAAACACGCAGGACGAACTCCGACCAAGGAGAAGTATTCCAATGGTTATTCTTATGGAGACTCAAGTGGACCAACAACTTCACGAAACAAAATGACTACTGCTTCATCTAAAAAGAAAGTCACGTTTGACCTTCTGGAAGTGGAATCAGCTAAGGATCCCTCATCAGGTCCAGAGAAGGTATTCTACATAAGTGAAGTCTACTCGACAGTTCTAAAACCATATCTTCGCATGGATCCGAACTTCAGTTCCCATTGGACGACTCCCGTTCCTCACTATTATTCATCAAAAGCTTATGCTCCTTCTCTCATCAAATACATTAGAATTATCTCTTATGAGTTGAATGAGACTGGTGCTTCAAAGTATTCATCCAAGGACAGATTGCATGATCTCAAGAAGGAACGAATTCTGAGAAAACAACTAAAGAAACAAAACGACAAGATTCTGGAGTGTGTCCACTTTTAAATACTACTCCTCTGAGGATAACTCTTATGATGGCTACCTTTCATCTGACTCATATGCTTCATCTGATATCCAACATGATTTCTCCGTGGATAACACTGATAATAGTTGGGAATCATATGCTTCATCTCCTTCTCGTCATTACGATCTCCCACCACAGGCTCACAAAAAGATCGATCGAAAACTGCCTTAATCATTGGCTACCCACCCTCCCTCCCGACCACATCAGTCTCCTTGTACATCTTATTCCAGTAATTAGGTTAAGGCCTAATTATAGGGGGGACCGATGCCATTTGTACATATCATTCTCCTCATCTCACAATCGCCTCATTTCCACCCTTCTTCCTTAGGCTGACCAGAGCCTAATTATAGGGGGAACCGATGCCCATTTATATATACTCTCTTCATCCACATATCCTGATCACCTCATTTTTTCGCTCTTCTTCCATACTTAGACTGTTCATAGCCTGTGTATAGGGGGGTGGACCGCCCTCTCTTTTGCAATCTCTTACGCTTAGCCCGAGCTATGTCTTCTTTATGCTTAATGTGCTCTGAGGACACATCACTCGCTAAGTATAGGGAGTCTGTATATATACCTTGTATATATTTTACCCATATATCATACTTTTCGTGTAAGTCTATATGTATTTACGGGGTAGGTAATTAATTTGAAAAAAACAACAAAAACAAAAACCAAAAGAAAAAGAGTTTTGCTACTAACACTGATTGTATCCAACCCAAAATTTTTGAGAAAAAGGCTTCTTATTCAAGTTTTGCATTAAAAAATCCTTGTATAACAAAATCACAAAAAAAAAGTGTCTGCATTTTACACACCTGCACCTAATCCAGCATTTCATTCATTTGCATCTGTGAAAAGTCTTTGGGTTTCGAACCGAGTTATGAGAAGAAACCGTAGTGATCTAGACTTGACCTTAATAAACCTATTTTTTAGAGGAACTTCATCGAGAAATAAGATAGAGAAATAAGATTTTAGAAGCTTCAGGTCTTTGGACTTAATTCTTTAAGTTCAACATGACAATGTGTTGTACTTGACTCTTAGTGTCTAACATGGTCTCTTCATTCTGGGTACAACTATAGAATAGGGAATTAATTTGTAATCTCGCACTATGCACTTAGCTCAACTCAGACGGGATGTTGGAAGACTGTGTGAGTTTCTTTCTGGTAGCGTGGAAATCTAAAGACCGGAGTACGGGTTGGAAATAAAGCTTCGGAAAAGGGATGGACAACTGGGCACAATTTTTTCTAAGACCGAAAAACATGTACAGAAAAAAATCTATATCGGTAGGGGCACAACAAGATCTAAGCAGAACAACCAAAAATCGAAATACAAAGAAGCCAATACCAAATAAATATCTGACCAAAAAGGTCCAAACATCAAAGAAAACCTGCAGATCTTGGTGGAGACTCGGCCACACTGGCCAGCTTCACAAGGGAGAGGTGACTACATTGTCCATCCTCCAGTTCTTTTCTCCTTTTTCAAACTTCTCCCAAATTTGATTGTGAACACAGCGCGACAGACTTTAGAAGGAAATACAGGACTCCTCGAGGACGAGTTACTGGAGAGGGAGATTTGCATGGTAGTCCAGTATTCTGTATGGGAAGAGTAAAAACCTTCACAAACAGATTCGATTATTCAATGTTCATAGGGTATGCTTTGGGAAGTGAATTGATCTAAGATGACTTTCTAAGCCGAAACTGTGACAATGATGTGTAGAACATAAAGTCGGTTGATTTTAAAATTTTAAGTGTCACAGAATTTCCGCCAAACTAATAATCCATAAGTCGAATCTAGTTTCATTTTCACCATCAGCTCATGGTCTTGGTATGGAACCCAATCTCAATTTACCTCATGGAATTTCTTTTGATGCGCAGGGACAGCACGGTTTAAGTACATGGGGGATGATGAATCTCAGATTCATCACTCTAAATCTCATTAATTAAGCTCAAATCCCTCAAAAGCATCAAATTTCTTCACTTATTCTGCATAATTATCATTCATGCATGCTTTAATAAGAATTTCATTTTATCCTAAATTTTTGCACAAAATAAGAAGCCAAAAATCCCAACCAAAATTGACCTGTAAATAGCCTAAGTTCCCCGATTTTTAACTAATTCATGCTAATTTTGAATGACCCAAAACAACCTGTACTATGTACATATCACTAACAAGAATAAATGAAAAATACAAAAAAATCACTAACCGAAATAAGTAGACCAAAAACCCCAAACCCTAGTTCTTGGATTCCCAGACTAAATTCTCATATCTTCCCCATCTAGTGTCCATTTTGATCCTACTCACTTTTGAACTAATGTACATTCAATTACCTTCAAAATAAGACCAAGTTCAAGTGAATCGGAGCTCATATGTGAAAGTTGGGGTTTTGTGCCTCTTTTGTACATTTTGTATTTTAGCAGTTTTTGACCTATTATTTACGTACATAATTACCTATTGTATTTTATTTCTTTTTCATTTGTCTTCTTTGATGAACGTTTTATGAAAATGCTTAAAAATCCAAATCCAAACTGAGCTTGAAATCAAAGAAACTAGCCGAGTCCAAGACTTCACTAACTGTCTGTACAAATTGGTCTTTTTCATCTTTTATTTTATTTCGTATTTTCTTAATTAATAAAAATCCAAAAAATGTATTAAGAAATATTTATCTTTGATCTTACCATATTTTTTCGGATTTTTATATGGTTTAAAAATGACAAAAATATATAACCCAGAAATCATGGTATTCTATGTACTAGGATACCCCAAAATATCACTTTGTGCAAATGATCGATTTTGGTTTCATGATATGATAGATCTCATCGAGACGAGCCATTACTGTGAGGAAACTTTTTCGATCCGAGGTTGTTTACTATTTATTTTATATTTTTCTTTGTATTTATTTTCCAAAATTTTGTGGTGCTGACACGTGGCAACACTTGGAGCTCCAGCATCCTTGCTGTCGAGCCAACCACCTCTAACTTCAACAACGCTTCACCTCCACCGTTCCGCCATGACCCACGACGACACTGGGTGGCTCCTTCCTCGCACCGCACGCAGCTCACCACGCAGCGCCTTCCTCATCGATGTACTTCTCCGCTGCCTCGCTAAGGGGCCCTCCACAAGCTCCTCCAGCCTCGGCTGCTCCATTTGCTTCACCATCACGGTCGGAGCTTCGCCAAGGACCACCTGCCGATCACACCTCGTTGCCCGGTCTACCCGCGACCCACCCCTCACGTGAGGAGCATGTTAGGAGAGGGGACTTCTTTTGCCAATGCTCGTGGGGACCAGAGTAATAGCGCAGAAGCCCTTCAACTCCAGGGCCACACGCATCACACGTGACTTATTGGGTTAATTGTAGAAAGCCACCTGTGCATTTTCCTATTTGATGTTCAATTCAGTCGACCAGAGGGCACGGGCTACGCTCGTGCCCCTATGGCTATTTTGCGAAAACCTCCCCCGACATGCGGTAATTACTCATTTATCCCTTTTGCATTTTATTTTTATATTGCAACCAATACCCATGTATTCCCCTTCAATTTTGGACTCTACATTGCATATTTTATTATTAAAAAATAAGCACTTTGTTCTATGATTAATTCTCTAGATTATGGCATATGTATGCCATTTTTGTGATCAATGGTTAATTAATAATTAATTATTTTGTGGAAAATTGCATACTTTGCCCATTTTGAGCTCTGAAATTTATAATTGATTAATCCTTACTCTAAAAACTGTCGAAAATTCAAGGATTGTAGAATTAATTGTGTTGTGTTTAACAATGTGCCCAAAAAGAATTGCATTTGCATGCATAGTTTGCCTTGTAAAAATCATTTTGCATATTTCAAATATTTGATTTTTTAATAGGTATTAACTCTCATATTTTTGAGGTTTAGAATTTTTTTGAGATCCATCACCTAGTGAAAGAATTTTAATTAATTTTATCCCTTGAAAATATTTAGGATTAATATTTATTATAATTAAATATTGAAATTCACTTATTTGCATTCGAAAAGTCATAAAAAATCATCTTGCATACAAAAATTCCAAAAAAATACAGAGCAATTCATATCATCATAATTACCATCTTGGCCCAGGTTTTATATTTTTTGGATATTGTTTGATTTGATATTTACATTTTAGACCCTAAAATAGGCCAAAATTGCATTTTGCATCTCTAATTGCCTAAAGAGTATACACAAAAAGATCGCTCAAAAATCGTGCATGAACATTGATAGACAAAATTCTAGGTTGTTCCTTTGCCTCCTTGTGTTTGACCTTAGGACTTGCCCAAGTAAATAAACATAAAACCACATCGATTAAAATTGACAAAAATTCCATATGGTTATTTCTTGACCGATTCCTATTGCCCACCTACAATGAAACGACACATTATTTTAAACGCTCGACAATACACATATATTTAACATCAGCAATCTCGGAACCGTCATAGATGAAAGATTATAAACTATTAATTAAATACATAGAATGGCAAGGGTAGGGGTGCAAAATACAAAGGCATTGCACGATCCAATGGAGGGTATTGATCCACTTACCACGTGTCGACCTATGGACGCACGATGCCCCTTCGCAATCGACGGTTGCTATCATTTCCAATTGAGAGATCCGAGAGTGTTGGGTGACCAAGATCCAATGGCATCTGCGTGATCTGGGCTTCAGCCTTGATCCGACGGTGGATAGCCTACAAAGAAGAACAGGGAAAAGCCGTCGGTGGAGCGACCTTCCCTGACCGCGATCTCACCCTCTGGTGCTTCTTCTATACCTAGAATGGCCAAGATTCGTTACATTAGGTCCGCTCTAGGTGCTGGAAGAATCAAAACCATCAGAGGTGCATCGTAGCACAATACAGAGGCAGCATAGCTAACTGCCTCCACGTATCTCCTTCAACGGGAAAAATGGTCTCCAGGCACTTTATGGGATGCTTGGTCCTTGCCCGGAAAGGGTTATGGCGGTCAGGGTAAAATGCCTCGGCCCCGTAGCGTACGATATGGCGTAGAAAGATGAAAATGGAGCACACCAGAGCAAGCTCCGGTGAGGGGGTGGTAAGTGGTGAAATGGGTGCGAACGACACGAGTAAGAATGCTAAATCAAAGCTACTATCTACAGCTAAATAAAGTACAAAGAAAAGTGAAGGAAGACTGCCTCAAGGGATGAAAAAGCGAGGAGGGAGCGAGGTGGGGGCTCGTCGGAGCAAGCTCAGGCGAGTGGCAGATGAAGGTGAAGGGATCGACGAAGAACAAAAATGACAATGGAGATCAAACCTAAGACTACAATGAAGTAACAAATGCAAGAAAACAAGAAGAAAAGGGACCTCGAAGGCTGGTTTGCCTGAGATGGGTACCTCAAGGCCGTTGGCCAGAGATGGGGTGGAACACACCCAAGAACTGACTGAAGTAGCTCCCTATGGGCTTGAGAAGGAGGTTGTCACCCTCCTCCCGTCGGAGCACACGCAAAGGAGCAGAAGCAGTGGTCAAAGGGGGTTCAAATCTCAAAGGAAAAATCCAGGTGGTTTTTGAATAGGTGGTGGACGAGAGAAAAGAACGATGGAGTGTGATCGATGCAGCGATCCAAAACCCAATGCAAGCACTAGGCGTGAATCCTCATTCATTGAGGAAGAAAAGTCATGAAGAGTGTATCGTGGAATGATGCACCTCCCGGTTGGTCTACGTGGACCAACCAGGAAAAAGCCTGGAGAAAAGAATTGGAAATTTATATAAGAATAATAAATGATTTTATTATTTTTATATTATTAAATAAAAAAATATTATTTTATAAATTATTTTATTTTTCTTTTTATTTATTTTTTAGATGCTTAAAATTACAAGTTCCCTTTTAAGGGCTAATAGGTATATTTATCTATATATTTAATGTTTTATTTTTATTTTGTATTTTTAATTTTATTACTTTTGTTTATTATTTTATATATTTATAAATTTTTTATACACTTAAATATATTTTTATTTTTTTTGTGATGTATTTTATACACTTAAATGAATAGTGGTATAGTCTATATAGTTATATTTATAGGTATTACACCTATGTATTTTATATAAGTGCTTTATTTTTGTGTATTAATGATGTTTTTATTCTAGTTTTAATATACTTATATATTATAAATAATATTTACAAAATTATAAAAATATAAAATTATAAAATAATGAATAATAAATAAAATGAATATTTTAATAGGTACAAGTATACAATAGGGGTCCAAAACCTAACTTTCAAACCGTAACTCAGAAAAATATGAAACCACCATTATTAAATAGCTTATTAAAAATTATATACAATTAAATTGATTTTGATACATTTCGAGTTTTTATTTGAGAGATACATGTCTATGAAGTTGGGATTTTGGAAACTTATTCATATCATAACTTTTTATCTATGCATTACTTTTGTATGAAATCAATTTCGTATTTTTCTGTATTTAATTATATACATTTTTATGTACAATGTTTCTTTGTTTGAAGTATAAAAAAGTGGAACAAAAATAGATCCTAAAAAATGAAGGAAAATGAATAAAATAAAAGGGAATTTTTATTGGTTTTGGCCCTTATCTCCCCCTACTTTAATCCTTGTCGACATAGTCATTGAGATGCCCAGGTCTGGTGGTTTCGAGGCATAAAATATCTGCAATATTTTATTCTTATTCTTTTCTTTTCTTTATTCTATAATTTTGGCTTTAAAAAGCTTATTTGATACAATATTTACACAAATATGCATGAATGATAAAATGCCTAAATTAACTCCATTTTCATGCATTTACTAGGGTTTTTAAGGCCAAAATGATAGAATAAGGATGATGAAATGGAGATTCATCATCCCCCTATACTTGCCTTTGCCAGTCCTAGCAAACACTTATGCAATAAGTGCAGAAGTGGAAACAAAAAAAAGAAAAAGTAATAAAGATGGATTAAATTTAATTATCGAACTTGTCTTCGCAAAATCATAGTTTGGAGGTGAAGTTGGATCTTTGGTATTTTAGTGCGGGCGGAACCTCAATGGGAACCTGATTTGAAATCCAACAGCCTTCAAGAATCCCAAAAAATTGCTCAAGTCTCCTTAATAGACAGGTCAGAAATATTTCAACTCATACAAAACCCCTACTACTATGAATCTGACTCATACAGTGTAAGTGATGGTGGCTCTCCCCAAATAGAATGACAAAGAGACTGACTTCTCCAGCATGACAACCCAATGATTCCCCAATCCAATAACTCCTTCCTCGAGGAGCAAGGTATTTTCTTCTATGTTCAAGTGGCAACCAACTCAGGAGGAGGGGTGAAGAGAAGAATGGATGGTAGCCAGTGTAGCTACCTATCCTAGGATGCAAGACCAGTGTAGTCAAGTCATCCAAGCTGCAGGCTCACCTAATTTGACTTTGAAGCTCAAGCTTTCTTATTTTCTATACAACATATATACACTCCGGCAGGCATTTTATTTTTATACAGGCCTGTCCATTTTTTTAGAGTTTTTGCTTTTCTCTTCTTGTTTTTGAAATACAATATACAGTAGCATTTACATAAGGAGTTTTTCCTCTTGAGCTAATAGACTATCCCTCTTTTGAAGCTTTGTTGCAACCGACACTATCCTGTCTTTAGAATTCCTCATCACTGGATGGGTTAGGGTGCACTTCCCTCCCTAGAGGAGGACAAATGTTTCCACCTATGTGCGTCTCATACCCGACAAATCCAACACCCTCACCGGTCCAACTGAGTTGAGCCAAGTGACATGTGCAGGTGTCCAAGTTAGGTCATTATCAACAAGAGTCATGCGTGTGCTCCGAAAGACTCTACTTGGGCAGTCATGAATCCATTGAACCAAGTCTCATGATCCTCAAAGAATTAAGTCAACTAGACCTGAAGTAGCTCAATTCCAGTTCCTATAAGATTCCTGTTATTAGGTAGATTATAAGGTCCAACCAAGGTCCAATCTTCGGATTTTACATAGACTTGTTTAACTATCAAACTCAATCCGAAAATTGCTAATGCTATGCAAATGCTATGCAAGAAATGCAGAAAGTATTTTTGTGATGCAATTTTCAAAGATTTTGAACTTTTTATAGATTTTGAAAGGATGGTGCATATGTATTTTTTGTATTTTTAAAAATGTTTTTTCAAATGTTTTGGTATTTTAAATTTGCAAATGTTTTTTTGTTTTAAAAAAAGATTTTGGATAAAAACCAAGTCAAAATATTTACGCATGGATGCATCTTATATTTAAAAGAAGTAGATTTTAAGAATTTACAAGGGTAAGTGGTCTATTTTATATGTATATATATTGCATCTTGATGTGATGTATATATTCCTAAAAATTATTTGAAAAGGGTTTTTCAAAATTTGAAAACTATAGTCCAAAATTATTTTTACAAACATTTTTACAAACGTGCACACGCATTTGAAAATAATTTTGCAAAGGTTTTTCCAAACAGTATAGATAGATTTTTCAAAGTATTTTTGCAACCATTTTCAAATCTTTTTTCAAACATTTTATTTCACACAAAGAAAATATTTTTTCAAAACAAAATGTTTTCACAAAGGTGAAAATATTGAACAAAATGTTTTCCAATTAGTTTTCAAAAGATTTTTCAAAGAATTTTCAAACTATTTTTTAAACATCCTGCAAAAAACATTTTCACTTGATTTATTATATAGTGAATACCAAAATATTTTGAGGAATAATAACATCTTTTTATTATTTGATTTTAATGAATTTAATTAATATAATTAGCCATATTATTAATAAAAATACGAAAGTACGAGTTATGGCTACAATATATACGAAGTATATACGACCCCCCTATACTTAGCTTGAGCTATGTCCTCATAGATCAGAGAGAAAAGAGAAGACATAACTCGTACTGAGTATAGACAAGTCTAAATAATAAATGAATGAATGAATGAATAGGATGTTGATCATCCCCCCTTTACTTAGGATCAAAAAATCCTAAGTATAGCAGACTGTACATAAAGTAGGGAGGGTCAGGGGTAGGAATGAATAGATCATACTCAGACTGTCTACCACTATACTTAGTGTAAGATATCCCTAATTATAGGCAAGAAGAGGAGATAGTGGAGAGGATCAAAGAATGGAAAGAACTCGAAGTGCATATCCCCCTATACATAGGACAAAGTATGTCCTAAGTGTAGAAGACTGACAACAAGGGGCGACACTGTTTTTGATAAAAAAAATAGAAAAGGAAAGAAGAAAAGAAGAAAAGAGATGAAAATGGAAGAAGACATCTAACTGTACACATCACTCCCCCTATATTTAGGGTAAAAGAATCCCTAAGTATAGGCAACAATAGGAGTAACGAAAACGGAACGAAGACTGAACACTCGGCTCGTCCACCCCCTATACTTAGGGCAAAGTACGTACTAAGCAAGGCAAACATGAGAATGGGTGGACGAGCAATACGGGAGAGGGATAGAGATGAACAAAAGCAGATTTACAACAAGGATGGATGTAGAAAGGATTAAGAAGGCAGAAAGCGAACCTTCTTGCGTGACCGTTGAGGAATGGATCTGGTATGGTGCAGGTCCACATCGGGGTCCTTAGATAACACTAACCGATCAGGGTCGACACGGTGAGGGTCCTCAGTGGTCCTAGGGTGTAAAGGCACATACAGGTCAATGGAAGCAGTGTGTCTAGGTTTGTCCTTCGGAGTTTCGCTGATATCAAAGTGAAATGGGATGAACTCATCATCATCTTAATTAGTGTAGTCAGTATCGTCCTGCGAGGTGTCATCCTTGTCAAAACCAAAAGGAACGAACTCATCAGTGGAAGTAGTCGAACTATGTTCATCCTCTACAATCTCAATCGGGTCATCTTTCTCATCAAAAGGCCCCAATTCTCGAATAAAAGCAATCAAATCAAATTCGACCTTTGTCTCATCTAAATCTAAGTGAACATGCCCATACTCATCAGTGAAAGTAGTCGAGTCATGTCTGTCTTGTCTAGTCTCTGAATCTGCCCTCCACTCAATGGTATCAATTGTGTAAATCCCATGAATGTCATCAACACAATGCCAAGTCCTAGAAGGAAGAACTTCGAGGTCCATGCTTTTCGAGTCTTCCTCCACGGGGAGGAATTCACAGGTCTCAGTGGAGTCCAACATCTAACAAAAGTCTCTGATAGTATCATCTAGGTCATGATACTCGGGGTCAACAAAAATAGGTCTAGTCACATCAGGTGTAGGTCTCTGATCGACAGTGGGTGTAGTGATGATCACTTCGCTTTCATTAGTAGGAGGAAGCGAATCTCTCCTGATCCATAGTCAATAACGGCCCTCGTAGAGGTGAGGAATGGTCGTCACGGGATGATTAGAGAGTGGTCCCTAGTAGAGGTCTCCATGAGCAATACAACAAAGTTAAAATGATAGCTCGTGCCCTGAATCGAAATGATGACATTTTCAAGGATACCCTTCAGCCTCTTGATAGATCCATCAACAAACTGTACGATCATCATGGTTTTCTTGAGAGGCCCTAAGTGAAGAGAATGTACCAGTGAGAAGGGTAATATACTAATTGAAGCACCGTCGTCCAGGAGAGTGTAGTCACATGTGAAGTCAGAGATGGTGCATCTAATAAAAGGTGTGGCAGTGTTCTTCTTCTGAGGAATGGGCGGTGTGTGATGGGGTAGGCAGTGGCCATGGTCAAGATATGACGCTCAGATTTGCTCCTCCGCTTTCTCTTCTTGGGAAGAGGAGTAGATAAACCGGTCATGGCCTGCTAAAGTGAGGCATGGATGATCTCATGAATGGTGTCCACCACCTCGGGTTCAGTCAACAATTTATTTAATTCTTGGACCTCCTCCATACAAGAGAGAAGGACATTACCAGCATATACACGAGGAATGCCAAGAGTTGTCTGTACATCAAAATCCTCGAGGTCAAAGGCGGGACAGAGTACGAATGTTTGTGTGGTCAAAGGATCTGGCAAGTGGGCGCTCTCTTCACAGTCTGACTCAGCCAAAGGTCTCCTGAATTCTTTTTGGATTTTTTTTATTTTTTTCTCATTTTTTGTATTTTGGGTGATTGCAAGCTCTCATGATTATCCTCAAATGATTTCATATCCTCAAAGAATGGAGCATCGTTCTAGTTCTTATTCAAACTAGTAAGATCATTGATCCTCGAATGAGTGTGCTCCATTATCTGGTTCAAGGACTCAAGTGCGGATATCATAAAAGGTGACTCCAACAGGTTAGTATCGGGTGGATGTGAAGGTGAATGTGACGGTGGAGGCAGCTAAAAATCCGAGGTCTGAATCTATGGCTGGGGTGGATATTTACAAAAATCAGAAAAAAATAGGAGGAGGATCCTCCTGATAAATGGGAGGTGAACAGGCTGGAGTGAGCGTGGGATCCGCAAAGTCAAGATAAAATACAGTCCAAGGGTCCATCTCGAAAACAAAAGGAAACGATCGAGAGAGCACGAAGGTCAAATCAAGAGAGTGAAGAAGGCAAATGTGCAGGGACGATCTAGTATGCACACAAAACAATCACACACATAAAAATAAAAACAAGACAAACCCTCAATTCACCAACTCAACACGGTGAAGATCGCAAATGTGATCTTTTTTTCTTGTATGTATTAGAGTTAGGTGAGAAGTCCAAAAAGTTTCGCAAACGTTTAGTGGGTAGAATAGGATTTGGGCACTAGTCCTTAGTGTGTGCGCGAGTAATGTAAAATGAAGACAATGAGGGGATTACTCGCCCCAAGACAATTTTTTTCTTTTTGGTTGATTTTACAGTCGAGTAATGTTAGTAGACCCAATTTTATTGTTTATCACTTTTTTTTGTATTTTTAATGTGAATGCATGAGCCTAGCGAGGAATCAATTCCTTTAAGCACCTAGGTGATAAAAATCAGAGGTAGAGGAGCTGAAAAGAAATGCAAGCAGCAAACAATGATGAATGCTAAAGCGTAAATGCTCACCTTGCCTCCAGCACTCTACATGCAAGGATGCTCAATAGAATTGAAACCTATACCATTTGTAAATGTAAGCCGATGAAATCGCCCTATGTTCGGAAACTACTAGCGTGAAGCACAATTTTCAAAATTTGACTAGATCCAAATGTCGAGTATAGGCACATGCAAATATGATTAGATGTTTAAGCCTAATATTATCGACAAGCAGATCCTAAAACTAAGGGCTCAATCACACTAATAAAGAAGACAGAATTGAAAAACAAAGGAAAAAAAGCGATGAAAACACGAGATAATCGTGGTGAGCCCCCAATTATACAAACACTTGGAAATTGGGCCCGAGTGTATAGAGTATGAGTACCTGTATTATTATAATAAATAAGGGTCTCTCACTCACTTCAAATTACAAAAAATAAATACAATAAAACGAATGTAGCTAAGTATGCAAAATTTCCTAAGTCTCCTCGATGCTAGGTCGGCAGGCTGACGTCGGCTTCATGTGGGTGCGTAGGCACCTAGGGTAGAGCGCTTCCCTTGATCCACGGTTCCTCTCACAAAGACAATAAGAGAGGAGGTTAGACAACTCAACAATCAATATCAAAAAACAACGAAAATAAATGAATGACAAATATAGATAAATATCACAATCAAGCAAAAAGCTAATCTATGCGGTGTTGCCCCCCAGCAACGGCGCCATTTGTTTAACATGAAAACCAGGAGGTCGTGTTAATTCACAAGGTAAATAAACAATCGTTGAGTTGACCTAACACGAAATCCGGATTAAAACAACAATTAACCCACAACAAAGATCAAACAATGAACAGTAAGTGCACGGAGCTAAAATTTATTATAACTCTACAAAAGATGTATATAGTACAAGTAGTGTAGAGTGTCGAACACATGGAGCAAGCATGTGGATCGGGGCCAATCAATGCGCAAAAGTGAATGTGATGAATTTTGTCTATATGTGCTATTTTTGTGGGTTTTTAATTTTTAATTTTCTATTTTATTTTCTATTTTTTTATATTTTTTAATATTTTTGTGATTTTCCTATATTTTTGCTAATTGTTTTGGTATTTTTAAATTCCAAAATACACAAAATATAGTATAAAATATTTGCTTGTAAATTAAAATGGAGAAATAAAATACAAAATAGGTACAAAATTCTCCAAATTATATTTAAATAAAGATAATAAAACAAAGAAAATTTAGAAACAGAAACTATATCTTTGTGATTTTTTATGGTTTTTTTTATATTTTTTTAATATTTTAAGTGTTTTTCTATTTTTTAAGTTTTATTTTATATTTTTTAGTTATTTTTGGTCTGAATATAAAACACACAGAAATAAACACAATATATTTTTTTGGAAATTTTTCGAAGAGTTTTTATAATTTTTATGGATTTTATAATGCAAAGAGATGAAAATGGTTGTTTTTTTTTATAAATGAAAATGCTACAAAAATGCAAAATAAAAGTATGACATTAAAGTACAATGCAATAGGAACCTAAATCTATTTTGGGAGATTTTTTCGATTTTTATAGGTGCATGAAATAAATGCTAGAAACAATGAGAAAATGGAACCCTAGCAGGGGTATTTTTGTAATTATGCAGAAGTCTAGGGGCCTACATGTAAATATCCCAAAAATTTTTAACTAACTAAAAATATTCCTGGACCAATTAGAAATCACCAAAAAGCTAAGGGTGTGACTGCAAAATTGCCAAAGTCACGTACGCGGGGCACGTGACCTAGCAAGGACGTAATTGTTATTATCAATTATCCTAAGGGCTAAATTGCAAATTTACCAAAAAATTATAACATCATAAAATACTTTCTGGACTGAATCGAAATGAGAAAAGTAGCAGAGGTCCCCGCACAAATTTCCCATACCTCACGTGCGTCAGGCACGTTAGATGACGTGGACAGGGACCCAGTTACAAATAATAAAATTAAGAGATGGCTTTTGCAAATCTTACAAAAATATAGATTTGGAGATGAAAGATTATAAGCTATAAATTAAATACACAAAATAGCGAGGGCAGGGGTGCAAAATACCTAGGCACTGCACGATCCAACGACGGGTGTTGATAGACGTGCCACGTGTCGACCTACGGACGCGCGATGCCCCTTCACAATCGATGACTGCGATCAGATCTGGCTGAGAGATCCAACAGTGCTGGGTGACCAAGATCCAACAGCAGCAGTGTGATTTGGGTTTGGCCTTGATCCGGCGGCGGATAGCCTAGAAAGAAGAACATGGAAGAGCTGCCAGCGGAGCGACCTTCCCCGACCTTGATCTCAGCCTCCGACGCTTCTTCTAGCTATAAAATGGCCAAGATTCGTTAGTACATGTCAGCTCTAAGTGTTGGAAGCCTAGAAACCGCCGGAGGTGCGTCATAGCACATCCACGGAGGCGACGAAGCTAAGTGCCTCAACGTATCTTCATCAATGGGAAAAGTGGTCTCCAAGCACTTCGACGATGTTTGGACCTGCACGGGAATGGTTAGGGGGTCTAGGGTAAATTGCCTTGACCATGTAGCGGTGCGATATGGCGAAGAACAACAAAAATGGAGCTCGCTGGAGCAAGCTCCGACGAGGGGGTGGCATGTGGTGAAACATGTGCGAACGGCACGAGTAAGAACGCTAAATCGAAGCTACTATCTACAGATAAATAAAGTACAAAGAAAAGTGAAGAAAGACTACCTCGACGGGCTGAAAAAGCCAGGAGGGAGCGTGGTAAGGGCTCTCCGGAGCAAGCTTAGGCGAGTGACGGATGAAGGTGAAGGGATCGGCAAAGAAATGAAAATGACGATGGGGATCAAACGTAAGACTACAACGAAGTAAAAAATGCAAGAGGACGAGAAGAAAAGGGACCTCGAATGCTGGTATGCCTGAGATGGGTACCTCACGGTCGTTGGCCGGAGATGGGGCGGAACACGCCCAAGAACCGATTGATCTAGCTCCCTAGGGGCTGAAGAAGGAGGTTGTCACCCTCCTCCCATCGGAGCACACGCAAAGGAGTAGGAGCAGTGGTAAAAAGGGGTTCAAAGCTCAAAGGAAAAATCAAGGTGGTTTTTGAATAGGTAGTGGACGAGCGAAAAAACGAAGGCGTGTGATCGATGCAACGATCCAAAACCCAATGCAAGCACTAGGCGTGAATAACCATTCATCGATGAAGAAATGTCATGAAGAGTGTATCGTGGAATGATGCAAGGACATGCCTAAAAAAAATCACAAAATCGGATAAAAACCAAGATTCTAACGAAATGGCAGGCGTGGGTGAGAGAGTTGACCGTGGGTCAACTCTCCGACCCTCCTGGTTGGTCCACTTGGACCGACCAAGAAAAAGCCTAGAGAAAAGAATTGGAAAGCCATTTAAAAATAATAAATGATTTAACTAATTGTAGGTTATTAAATAAAAATATTTATTATTTTATAAATTATTATATTATTTTTTATTTATTTTTTAGAGGTTTAAAATTACAATTTCCCTTTTAAGGGCTATATAGGTTTATTTATCTATATATTTTTATTTTTATTCTATATTTTAATTTTATTTATTTTTTTATTATTTTATATATTCATAACTTATTTTTATACACTTAACTATATTTTTATTTTATTTTTCTATTGTATTTTATACACTTAAAGAAATAGTGGTATAGTCTACATAGGTATATTTATAGGTATTATACGTATGTATTTTATATAAGTGTTTTATTTTTGTGTTTTAATGATGTTTTATTTTAGTTTTAATATACACATATATTTTAAATAATATTCACAAAATTATAGAAATATAAAATTATAAAATAATGAATGTTAAATAAAATGGATATTTTAATCGATACAAGTATACAATAGGGGTCCAAAACCTTACTTTCAAACCGTAACTCTGAAAAATATAAAACTACCTTCATTAAATAGCTTATTAGAAATTATATACAAATAAAGATGATTTTGATACATTTCGAGTTTTTATTTGAAAGATACGGATTTGGGAAGTTGGGATTTTGGAAACTTATTCAGATCACAACTTTTTATCTGTGCATTTGTTTTGCATGAAATCAATTTTGTATTTTTCTATGTTTAATTATCTACATCTGTCATGTACAATGTTTATTTATTTGAAGTATAAAAAGTTGAACCAAAAATAGGTCCCCAAAAATGAAGTAAAATGAATAAAATAAACGGGAATTTTTATTGGTTTTTAGCCCTTATCTCTCCCTACTTTATTCCTTATTGACCTAGTCATCGATATGTTCAGGTCTTGAGGTTTCAAGTCATAAAATATTTGCAATATTTTATTCTTTTCTTTTCTTTATTCTATAATTTTGGCTTTAAAAATCGTATTTTATACACTATTTACACAAATATGTATGAATGATAAAATGCCTAAATTAATGCTATTTACATGCATTTACTAGGGTTTTAAGGCCAAAATGATAGAATAAAGATGATGAAATGGAGATTCATCACCGTTCACAACCTGACAAAAAATCGTAGGCATCTTTAAAGAAGGTCGGCCAGTAAAATCCACATTGTAGTATCTTCTCCGCGGTCCACTTTCCAGAATGATGTCCTCCAACCTCCAAGGTATGGCAGAGATTGAGGATGCTAATACATCTTCTCCGTATGCAATCCGGTCCTTCAAAGAAATGGAACGGGTTCCCAATGGTAGTGTCTTGCTTCAGACATGAGTCGGTCGATTCTATTCTTGGGCCAACCCTGAGGAACATTCTTGGAGACGAGATAGTTCACCATGTCAGTGTTAGCCTTGTGAGCCCGAGGAGAACCATTCTTACAATAAGTGTTATTGTAATTAATATGTTTTATTAATAAAAGTTATTGATTGTTCACTCCCTTTCTGAAATTATGTGAATGAATGCACTATAAGGTCCCTCTGTACAATTAGGGTTATGTAGCATGGCCATCTTGATAATCATATAGTTGTTGATTCATTAAATGAATCATAGAGGCTGGTGTTTGGATGAATATCTAATGGATTAGATAGAGGATTCATCAAACACCGTCAAATGATTATTAAGAGATGATCTCCAACCTGAGTAGGAGATGGAAATCCTTTCTCACATAGGCTGATATATGAACGACCTCTTGATGCAGGTCCTCTGCATGGGAATAGTGATTCGGAGGTGTCAGATTAGTTAAGTCAATGAGTTGACTTAGCGAGATCGAGATAACCTAAGTCCTTTGTTGAATGCTGCCACAGCATAGGCACACATCCTCTAACCAGAGATAGATGTGTTACTATATGTCTGAGTATGTACAATTGGCAGACCATTAGGTTGATGACCTGATCAAGGTCTATACACCGGCGAGCGAGTGTGCATATAAGGGCATATGAGTAATACGATCTCTCAAAGGGATCGTACAGGTTCACTTATGAACCAGAAGACATGAGCTCACTCAAGAGGTATTGGGACCGATCAAATTCCATGCATGGTCGTCGTGCTTTGGAAGCATGACAAGAATTTAAAGGTATGATATATGCTTTGGGAAAGCATATGATCGATACCAAATCCCAATGACCAATATTGAGAAACTTGGTGATCAAACCCTAAGGAAGACAGTGTAAAGTTGATCTTCATCTTCAGGTTGATCATTGGTCTTCAAGTATGCAGGATGTGCAGGTATTGGGAATACCTGAGGGTTATGTGATCATAAACGATTGTATAACCATGGCGCTTCTAGTCCGAGGGAGAGATGAAACAGGTCTGGATTTTAGTGACTCCTCTCAGTAGAGAAGTAACTTGATCTTAGTCCAAGTGTTGGACATTGATCTGAATGTGATCAGATGCAATGAGAAGATTAAGTATACGGACTTGATTTAATCAAGCATCTATGGGAGGTCCGTTAGATCTGGATTTGAGATGAGATCTCAACATCCAAGTCACTATACGTGGAACAATACAATCGCACTGTCTTTATCTCCAAGTATCTGCGGAGAAAGCACATTATTCCTGAAGGAGTTCAAGATTAATTCCTATGATGAATTTAGTATCCAAGCAAGAAGGTCTTGATGATTAAATAATATTTAATTATCAAGTACAATATGAATGAGATTCATGTTGTGAGAATGATTATCCAAGATAATTAAATGGGATTTAATTATCAAGGATAAGTAGATCGTGGATAGTGATATCCATAATAACTGTGTATATTATAAATGAGTTTTATAATATATCAGAGAGAGAGAAATATTGTAAATAACATTTATTAATTATTAATGTGGATTGGATCCACATTAGTTAATTAATTGGAAAGGTAATTTACAAATTAGTTTGGGATGTGAATATGATTCACATATTTTTCAATGGCATGGTTGAAATATTCACAAATTAGTTTGGAATTAATTTGGTGGATATTATTACAATAATAGTTATTGCAACTGATTAAGAAATAATGAGATAAAGTAAAATGAGACAAAATACCACCAAATTACAAGGTGGCGTCACCTATGACTTAGTCATAGGTGACGCCCCCTATAATCTAGGGTGGTTTGTTGCCTCTCTTTATTTGTTATCTTATTATCTCTTAATAATTAATTTATGTTAACTAAATTGTGTTGATAATAATTCCACATATATTTAATTTAATATAAATTAATGTTGTTGGTTTTTAACCAACAACAATCATAGCTGTTGGATGGCTCTAGGAAGACAAGAGCCGTTGGATCCATATGAGCCACGGATTGAGATCTATTGGATCCCAAAGTAATATATAAGGAGGGTAGCCCTAGCCCTTGAAGGGTACACCAAGTAGACGCCTACTCTACTTCTCTCTCCCCTCTCATTCTCGTCCTCTCTCTCTCTCCCTCTCTACAAGGTGGCCGACCACCTTTGTTGAGAAAGAGAGAAGTTCTGGCCTTCGCCATAGACTACTCGAGGATCTCCTTCATCTTTGGGGTGCTCGCTCTAGAGAAAGACGACGTATTTTGTTGGATGAAAACAGGAGATTTGAGGCTTGGATCTTCGTCGAGGATTGCGGGAGTCACGCATCTCATCATCGCGCCCACAAGTGCTGTCTTCGTGGATCGGACTTGAGACAGGAGGATCTCTTGCTTTAGAGATCTCGTGATCGCAACCACGCTTTGAGAGGTATTCCTAATACTTTGTGGTTTGATAAAATGATCCAAGAACTGTTCTTGTGATCATGTGGTTTCATCGTTTGATTTATTTTTTTTAAATTCTGCTGCACCTTGCGACTAGTTCAACTAGTCGCCTCGATCGTATTAGATGTGATCGTCATGCTTCCGTGATGCATTTGAGGATTCTCAATATCCTTCAGGTGGTATCAGAGCCTTAGGTCGAAAAAGGTTTTGGATATGATCCATGAACCAAGGACGACTTGGGTTTGAAAGGGTCGCGAAAGTTTTAGCGCATTTGAATTTTCGCAACTCTGTCTAATTGATTTTTTCTGCACTGTTTAAATTGTTTAAACACGAAATATTCAATTGGATTTTGTTCCCTATTACACAAGGAAACCATAAGATCTGAGTTTACTAGATTTGGATTTAATTTTCTCAAGATATGGTCTTTTGAATAAACATGTATTCACTGTTGCGGGAACAACAAAACTGAACGTGATTAATTTGTTAATTACGGTTTTGACATGCCTCGAAATACGTGAATTATCACTTTGGTTCTGTTCTAAATCAAGTTAGCAATATTAGGAAAATGATTTTGCGAATTTCAAATTTAAATTGATCATGATAAGTTAATTTTAGTGATTAGGGGACACTGCTGGAAATTGACAAAACTTGATCATGAACCTAGTGATAGTCATTCAAACATGTTCATGAAAATTAATTGTTAATTTCCTGAAATTGGTCATTGATAAATATTTGTGAAATGTTTAAAGATGATAATCAATTCGTTGAATAGCATCCCACTAACCATAATGATAAGATATTTGATCTTGATCATTGGTTAATTTGATATCATCAACAAACATTGTTTTCATGCAAAACACTAGGTCATCCTACAATAGTTGTAGGACAACTTTTACATGCAAAACCCACATTGTTTGAATATGATTGGGGATTTGTTTAGCAAATCTCCTTAGAATATAATCAAAAATGCTTTGATGTATATTATATGGTATAATTTCGGTTGAAAGACCGATGAACATCTCAAAGTACATGATGATCTATCTGGCATTATCCTTTCCTGAGGTGGATATGGTGTCTAGTCGGAGATCGCTGGGGTAGTGGGTTGCAACGTATGTGGTCCGTCCCACTCTCGTCGGTACTGGCCATGACAGCGGGTAGGGACTAGATAATGCCGGAGAAATCAAAGTGTATTTTCTAATTATTAAAATTCAAAATAATGCGCACTTTGAGAATATACCTACTATTCAATTAAAATTCAAAGTTTATTGATTGATAATAGGATTGATAATTAATTTAATGTGATTAAATTAATTATATCCTATTAAAACACACTATTATGAATAGATGTGTAATTTCCCTTGGAAGAATTAATTATGTGAATATGATTCACGATAATTAATTATTTCAATTTGAATAAGAGGTGGAGGATCACATAAGTGACATCCATGGTCTCCCGTCAAGGCAAAGAATTTCGTCGCCAAAAGTTGTATATAGGAGACGCATGTCCGAAGTGATAGATCCTATATACAATTATTTGGATTGGGTTCTTTGCTTCTCGAAAGAGTACGGCCGTATACGTAGTGACCCCAATATCGGGTCTTCATATTATTCGAGTGATATTGCATTGCGTATAGCAAGTATTAAGCCTGTTGACAGTTTGTTCAATTAGCAACGGGTCAACATCATCTTAGGGGTGGTGGGCCCGGGTGTTAAAGAATGAATTGGGAAATGCAAGTTGGACTTGAAAGGCAGAATGTGTTCCCGCTTCTCTTTATTCGAGTCACAGGTTCTCATATTATAGGGATGTGATAAAGATAGAGAGGAGATCCCATATCTTGCTTGAGATATGGAGGTTAGTATATCTCTTACTTTGAAAGATGATTAGGGAATAATCTTTCATGGTATACATAGTAAGACAAATTTGATTTAAAATGCCTTAATCAAATGTTTAAAACTAGATATATAATTATATATATATTCTAATATAGTGCATTTTAATTTCAGAAAATGAAGTCCATGAACCCACTGAGCAGGCTTCTAGAGGTCAATCAGTTGACCGGACCAAATTATTCGGATTGGATCCAAAATTTGGATCTTGTCCTATCTGCGGAGCGCATCTCTTATGTGCTGAGCAAGGACAAGATAGCAGACCCTCTGACTGTGGAAGATAAAACTTTTAATGAGATGAAGATCATAACTTGGCAAGGCGTTATATCCTTGGCTCATTATCCAATGTGCTTCAGAAGCAACATGTAGAAATGAACCACTGCCAAGAAATCATGCTGAATCTGAAGGAAATATTCAGTGATGTCAACCGCACACAACGTTACAATGTGATAAAAGAGCTTATTCGCTGCAAGATGCAGGAAGGGATCTCTGTTAGAGAGCACGTGCTCAAAGTGTTTGGGTGCCTCTCTGAACTTGAAACCCTGGGAGCTGACATGGGTGCTGATATGCAAGCTAATTTTATTCTCTTGTCACTCCCTAAGTCTTTCAACAACTTTGTCGTGTCATATCACATGAGCAAATTTGATTTCAGTAACGTTGGTCTATTAGCTACATTAAAGTCTACAGAAGATGTAATGAAAAAGGACGGCCCCTCTGCTAGTGCAATGGTTGCACAAGTGAAAGGAAAGCGCGATCAGAAGCAAGGTTCTCGGAAGGGCCTGCCTAGAAGAGAAAGAAGAAAAATCAAGGAGTTGGTTCATCTTCCAGTGCTTCCACGTTAATGACATCGAAGAAGACCGATGTCTGTCACCACTACAAGAAATTGGGGCACTGACGGCGTAACTGCCCAGAATACCTGAAGTCTGCTGACAAATGTACAACCCCAACAGGTATGAAATCTACTTTCATCATTGAAACTAGTATTCTCGTTGGACGAGAAGGAAGTTGGGTTATATCTTCTGGTGCTTCTGTTCATGTATGCAATTCGTTGCATTTGTTTCAGGAAACTAGGAATCTGGAGCAAGGGGAGATAGTCATCCAGATAGGATCTGATGCAAGTGTTGTAGCAGTCGCCATTGGAACCTGCCGACTATCATTATCTAGTGGTCGAGTCTTAGTACTTAAAGAGTGTCTTTATGTACCTTAAGCCAGGAGGAATTTGATATCCGTATCTAAGCTTGTTAGACATGGATATTCCTTCCTATTCTGTAATAAGTTAGTCATTAATCAATATGATAAATTTATTGTGAATGGTGGTGGACTCTATGAATTGTGCATTGATGAATGTGTCATGAATGTCACTACCACTACTAAAAACCCTAAAAGATCCAGGGAGAATGAAAATCATTCAAATATTATTTGGCATCAAAGGCTTGGTCATTTATCTGTTGATAGGATCAATAGATTGATAAAGGATGGACCCTTATATTTTCTACTGGTCTAATCTTTACCTACCTGTGAACATTGCATTCGAGGTAAAATGACCAGGATGCCTTTCCGTAACAAGGTTAAAAGATGCAAAGGCATTCCTGACCTAATACATAATGATGTGTGTGGTCCCTTCAGTACCGCGACTCGAAATGGATATCGATATTATTTAACGTTTATTGATGAGCATTCGCAATACGGTTTTATCTTCCTACTATGTCATAAATATGAAACCTTTGAAAAGTTCAAAGAGTTTAAGGCTTTGGTTGAGAACCAAACCGATAGGAAGATTAAACGGAATCGATCTGACCGAGGTGGCGAGTACCTCTCAGATGAATTCAAGAGACACCTTAAAGAGAATGGAATTGTCTCCAATCTCACTCCCCATGGAACTCCCCAACTTAATGGTGTTGCTGAAAGATGCAAGAGGACCATCATGGACATGGTTCATTCAATGATGAGCAAAACACGCTTACCTCTTACTTTTTGGGGATATGCAGTAGAGACTGTAATATATATATCCTGAATAAGATTCCTATCAAATCTGCGCCTAAGACTCCTCATGAGCTCTGGTATGGAACCAAACCTAGTGTTAGACACTTAAGGGTTTGGGGTTGCTTGGTCCATGTGAAGAATATGGACGCAAGTAAGCTAGAATCTCGCACTTGTGAGTGCTACTTCATTGGGTATGTTAAACATGGTATCGGATATCAACTTTATGACCCTGAGACCCAAAAGGTTTTTATCTCTATAGATGTGAGATTTCTGGAGGATGATTTCCTTAAATGTGAAGATAGAAATGAAGTAGAGGAACTCATTGAATCCCCTGAGGATTATAAGGATCCTGAACCAGAAACTGAAAAGGTAAATGAAGATGAAACACCCATACCTCTTCGAAGGAGTTCGAGGGTGGTTGCACCACCTGAAAGGTATGGATTCCATGTGTCAAGTGAGACTGACAATGATCCTACTTCATTTGATGAAGCACTCGCAGATCATGACATGGATAGATGGATGCTGGCAATGAAGTCAGAAATTGACTCCATGCATAAGAATGGTGTATGGACCCTAGAGGATCCACCTAAGGGGGTAAAATCCATTGGGTGTAGATGGATCTTCAAGAGAAAGAGGGGACCTGATGGGAATGTAGAGACTTTGAAGGCACGGCTCGTAGCCAAGGGCTACACACAGAGAGAAGGCATCGACTACGATGAGACATTCTCTCCTGTGGCTATGCTTAAGTCCATCCGGACACTGCTAGCTATAGTTGCATCTCTTGACTACGGCATCTGGCAGATGGACGTCAAGACATCTTTCCTCAATTGATACCTCGAGGAGGATATCTATATGGAGCAGCCCCAGGGCTTCATAGTTGAGGATGGAAAAGTATGCAAGCTGAAGAAATCCATCTATGGGCTCAAACAAGCTTCTCGTAGCTGGAACATCAGATTTGCCAAAACCATAAACAGTTCTGATTTTGTGCAAAATCCTGATGAACCTTGTGTATACAAGAAGCTTAGTGGGAGCGCCAGTGTGTTCATCGTGCTTTACGTATATGATATACTTATCATTGGGAATGATACAGGAATGATGACCAGTGTGAAGATTTGGCTATCTCATACCTTCGAGATGAAAGATCTTGGAGAAGCCTCTTACATCTTAGGCCTGAAGCTGTTCAGAAACTGAGAAAAGAGGATGTTGGGATTGTCACAACATGGATACATTAAGAAGATTCTTGAACGATTTTGTATGGATAGTTCCAAGAAAGGATTCCTCCCCTAAAGACAAGGTATTCATCTATCTAAAGGGATGGCTCCTCAAAGTGTTGAGGAAAAGAAGGCAATGGCTGGATACCCCTATGCATCAGCTGTAGGAAGCTTAATGTATGCCATGATGTGTACTAGGCCAGACATCTGCCATGCAGTGGGAGTGGTAAGTTGTTACGAATCCTGCTATGGAGAGCAACACTGGAATGCATTAAAGAACATATTCAAATATCTAAGACGGACTCAAGATTACATCTTGGTCTATGGAGATGGAGATTTCCAAGTCTTGGGATATAAAGATTCAGACTTCGAGTCGGATATTGATGATCGAAAGTCGACATCAGGGTTTGTATTCCTGTAGAACAGTGGTGCTGTGAGCTGGAGAAGCAAGAAGCAGGACACTACGGCGGATTCAACAACAGAAGCTGAGTACATTGCCGCATCGGATGCTGCAAAGGAGGCAGTGTGGTTGCGCAAGTTCATCTTGGATCTTGGAGTAGTTTCCCCTGATACTCCCATCCCGTTACTCTGCGATAACACGGGAGTCATTGCCCAGGCAAAGGAACCCAGATGGCATCTAAAGAGCAAGAACGTGGAAAGGAAATACCACATCATTCGGGAGATTCAAAAGCATGGTGATATCATCATCACCAAGGTGGCCTCTGCCGACAACGTTGCTGATCCTCTTACCAAACCTCTAACACAGAAGGTTTTCGACCAGCATGTAATGTGTATGGGTTTAAGGAATGTTCCTTAATGGTTCTGAGGGCTAGTGGGAGATTATTAGCCTTGTGAGCCCGAGGCGAACCATTTTTACAATAAGTGTTATTGTAATAAATGTGTTTTATCAATAAAAGTTATTGATCATTCACTCCCTTTATGAAATTAAGTGAATGAATGCACTATAAGGTCCCTCTGTACAATTAGGTTTATGTACTATGGTCGTCTTGATAATCATATAGTTGTTGATTCACTAAATGAATCATAGAGGCTGGTGTTTGGATGAATATCTAATGGGTTAGATAGAGGACTCATCAAACACCGTCAAATGATTATTATGAAATGATCTCCACCCTGAGTAGGAGATGGCAATCCTTTTTCACATAGGCTAATATCCGACCGACCTCTTGATGCATGTCCTCTCCATGGGAATAGTGATTCGTAGGTGTCAGATTAGTTAAGTCAATGGGTTGACTTAGCGAGATCGAGATAACCTAAGTCCTATGTTGAATGCTGTCACAACATAGGCACACATCCTCTGACCAGAGACAGATGTGTTACTATATGTCTGAGTATGTACATTAGGCAGACCTTTAGGTTGATGACCTAATCAAGGTCTATACACTAGCGAGCTGGTGTGCATATAAGGGCATATGAGTAATACAATCTCTCAAAGGGATCGTACATATTCACTTATGAACTGGAAGACATGAGCTCACTAATGAGGTATTGGGACCGATCAAATTCCATGCATGTTCGTCGTGCTTTGGAAGCATGACAAGAATTTGAAGGTATGATATATGCTTTGGGAAAGCATATGATCGATACCAAATCCCAATGACCAAGATTGAGAAACTTGGTGATCAAACCCTTAAGAAGACAATGTAAAATCGATCTTCATCTTCAGGTTGATCATTGGTCTTCCACTATGTAGGATGTGCAGGTATTGGGAATACCTGATGGTGATGTGATCATAAACGATTGTATAACCATGACACTTCCAGTCCGAGGGAGTGATGAAATAGGTCTGGATTTTAGTGACTCCTCTTAGTAGAGAAGTAACTTGATCTTAGTCCAAGTGTTGGACATTGATTTGAATGTGATTCCGATGTAATGAGAAGATTAAGTATACTTACTTGATTTAATCAAGCATCTATGGGAGGTCCGTTAGATATGTCTTTGAGATGAGATCTCAACATCCAAATTACTACACGTGGAACAATACAATCGCCATGTCCTTATCTCCAAGTATCTGCAAAGAAAGCACATTATTCTTGAAGAAGTTCAAGATTAATTCCTGTGATGAATTTAGTATCCAAGGAAGAAGGCAATGATGATTAAATGAGATCTAATTATCAAGTACAATATGAATGAGATTCATGTTATGAGAATGATTGTCCAAGATAATTAAATGGGATTTAATTATCAAGGATAAGCAGATCGTGGATAGTGATATCCAGAATATATGTGTATATTATAAATGAGATTTATAATATATTAGAGAGAGAGTGAAATATTGTAAATAACATTTGTTAATTATTAATGAGGATTGCATCCACATTAGTTAATTAAATGGAAATGTAATTTACAAATTAGTTTGGGATGTGAATATGATTCACATATTTTTCAATGGTATGATTGAAATATTCACAAATTAATTTGGAATTAATTTGGTGGATATTATTGCTATAATAGTTTTTCATTTAATTAAGAAATAATGAGATAAAATAAAAGGAGGAAAAATACCACCAAATTACAAGGTGGCGTCCGCTATGACTTAGTCATAGGTGACGCCCCCTATAATCTAGGGTTGTTTATTACCTCTCTTTATTTGTTATCATATTATCTCTTAATAATTAATTTATTTTAATTAAATTGTGTTGATAATAATTCAACATATATTTAATTTAATATAAATTAATGTTGTTGGTTTTTAACCATCAACAATCATAGCCGTTGGATGGCTCTTGGATGACAATAGCCGTTGCATCCATATGAGCCATGGATTGAGATCCATTGGATCCTAAACTAATATATAAGGAGGGTAGCCCTAACCCTTGAAGGGTACACCAAGTAGACGCGTACTATACTCCTCACTCTCCCTCTTATTCTCGTCCTCTCTCTCTCTCCCTCTCTACAAGGTGGCTGACCACCTTTGTTGATAAAGAGAGAAGTTCTCGCCTTCGCCATCGACTACTCGAGGATCTCCTTCTTCTTTAGGGCTGCTTGCTCTAGAGTAAGACGATGGATTTCATTGGACAAAATCGGGAGATTCGAGGCTTGGATCTTTGTCGAGGATTGCAGGAGTCACACGTCTCATCATCACGCCCACAAGTGTTGTCTCCGTGGATCGGACTTAAGACAGAAGGATCTCTTGCTTTAGAGATCTCGTGATCGCAACCATGCTTCGAGAGGTATTCCTAATACTTTGTGGTTTGATGAAATGATCCAAGAATTGTTCTTGTGATCATGTGGTTTCATCGTTTGATTTAAAAAAATTTTAAATTCCGCTGCACCTTGCGACTAGTACGACTAGTTGCCCCAATTGTATTAGATGCGATCGTCACGCTTACGTGATGCGCTTGAGGATTCTCAATATCCTTCAGTCAGCATACCATGAAAGCGAGTCAATAGCAGAAATTGACTCATTGGGGAAGGCTTCACGGATAGATTCAGACTCAGGGTTTTTGTTATGTTTGATCCATGATAAATGATTAGTCACGAAATTCTTATCCCCATATTTATCTTTAATCTCTAAATCAAATTCCTGAAGCAATAGTATCCACCTAAGGAGTCACGCTTTTACATCTTTTTTTGCCATTAAGTATCGAATGCCAGAATGATCTGTGTAAACTGTCACCTTAGATCTAGAAGTATAGATCAAAATTTTCCCAGGCAAAGACTACAACAAGCATTTCCTTTTGGTTACATTGTAATTTTTTTGAGCATGGTCTAAAACTTTGCTTACGTAGTGAATAACATATGGGATTCCATCTTTTCTTTGTCCTAACACTGCCCCTACTGCGAAGTTTGAAGCATCTGTCATGATCTCAAAGGGAAGAGACCAGTTGGGGGCTTGTAGGACGGGAGTATCAATGATCCTCTTTTTGAGAAGCTCGAAGGCTTCAAGACACTTATTATCTATAATGAACTCGGTGTCTTTCCCTAAGAGGTCAGTCAATGTTGGGCAATTTTTGAATAATCCTTAATAAATCTTCTATAAAATCCGACATGGCCCAGAAAATACCACGCTTGTTTCACATTGGTAGGTGGCTCGAGTATCTTGATCACATCTACCATGGCAGGGTCAACCTCCATTCCCTTCTTGGAGATGACATGCCCCAATACAATGCCCTCTTTTACCATGCAATGGCTTTTCTCCCAAGAGAGCACTAGATTCACTTCCCTATACTTTTGGAGGACTCGATCCTGGTGTGCTAGACAATCTTCGAATGAATCACCATGAACCGAGAAGTCATCCATAAATACTTCTAGGAAATCTCCAACCATTTCGGAAAAAACTACAATCATGCACCGCTGAAAAGTGAAGGGGGCATTGCAAAGCCCAAAAGGCATTCGCTTGAATGCGTATGTGCCGAAAGGACATGTAAAAGCGATATTTTCTTTGTCCCTACGGGAGATGGCTACCTGATTGTAGTCCAAATACCCGTCTAAGAAACAGAAGTATTCTCTCCTTGCCAATCTCTCCAAAATTTGATCAATAAAAGGCAGCAGAAAGTGATCCTTCTTTGTTGTGGCATTCAAGCATCTGTAATCCATACAGATGCACCACGATTTAGGTACCCGTGTCATTATATCTTCTCCCTTCTCGTTGGTGATAATCTGAAGTCCTGACTTTTTCAGGACGACATGCAACGGTGACACCCACTTGGAGTCTGAGATCGGATATATGAAACATGCCTTACACCATTTTTCGATCTCTGTCTTAACCACTTCCCGTAAGTTTGGATTCAACCTGCTCTTCGGTCAGATGTGAACTGATGATGACTAGAAACTGTCCCTTATTTCATGCAAGGAAGGCATAACAAAGAGTAGGGGGCAATGGTTTGAGCTTGGGTAACTTTGTATCGTTTATCGAATCTGGCTCTCTCATTGCCGATTCTGGTTGTGGTGTGGATGTTTGCAATATATCAATATCGACCACCATCTTGGTTGCTTTGGGGATCGGATCGCTAAAGATGGAATATGGTGTGACAAGTGCCACATCCAATCTTTGTACCTTACTCTGGGATTGTCCATAAGGAGAATGGAGTGACATGTCAAGAGGGACCTCTGAGTCTTCGAGGGTATAGATAGATGCATGGATGAGCTGGCAGATTAAATCATCAACAAGGTCCTCTCCATATGAGGTTGATTCTATCCTTGCGGTTGGATTTTGTCTTCAAGGCCCAACTGTTGCTTCAGTATATTCTGTCTCAGGTTCTGATTTTTCAGACTCGGTGCTTGACTCCGTGTCAGGTCTTTGAAACCTAGTTCGCTTCATTTTGAATTCAACTTTTGCAAACCGGATTCTTTCAGATGTGTAATCGAATATTGCTCCTGCTGTCCTAAGGAAGGGTCACCCTAGTATCATTTGGGAGTCTTTCCAATTTCTAAGGACATCCATGTCGAGTATTGTGAAATCGACTAGGTAATTTTGTCCCTGTATGTTGATGACAATGTTTTGAATCTCCCCCTTAGATCTCTTAGTTGATATATCTACGAATTGAAGTACGACTGTAGACTGCTTAAGAGGACCTAGATTTAGATGCTCAAATAGAGTAGTGGGCATGAGATTGATGGATGGGCCATTATCAAACAATGTTCGGGAAAATTTGATTCCATTGGTCTAGCTAGTGACAAAGTGAGCACCCTTGTCTCCTTTCTTCCTTGGCAGCTCATTTTTTTTATCAGGAGAGATGTTGCAATAGAGAGTATGTGCTTCTTTGTTCGGCTATGATTCTTTTTGTTGGCCCTTGTCAGTGTGCATCTCACCTTAAGGTATTTTTGAAAAGCTGGGTCTCTTTCTATCATCACGTGTAGGGACAAAGTGACCTTAATTATATTTCTACAGACGTGGGCCATCTTATCATCATTTTTTGGGTTTTTATATTTTACTACTTTCTGGCCATAACAGCACGAGGGAAGGGATGGACTCATTGAGATAAAAACCATCACTTTAGTTGAATGATGAATTAAAAATATTTATAGAACTCAGACTAACAGATCTAAAAGTAGGGGAATTGGTGGTCAACTGTCGCAGATGTCTTGGTGGAGCTTCTTTGTCAGACTCATATTCTGACTCTCCATGACCTTCAGAGGTGTAGTGTATGATGGGTGGTATGGGTGGGTCTTCTTCTTTCTCCTCCTCGTGCCTTTCCTTCTCAATTCCCCCAGGATTGTGTGAATAGTGGACACTGGGGCTATGTCATCATGTTCTTTCGCTCGATCAGGTATGGTTACGATCCTTCCGCTCATAAGAGAAATGTGATAAGTGTCATTATTCTACAATATATCGTATACAGGTTGGGAATATTCAGAGATTAATATCTGATTCTGTCCGAGGCTATTTGGATTAGCGTAGACTTGATCTGGAATCACGGTTTGGGGTGTAGTTACCTCTTCTCTCCATCAAGAGAGTTGATTTATGTCGACTCTAATATCATGAAGTTCGTCCAACACTGACTGGAGTTCTGTAGAGATAGAAGAAGAGGAGGACCCCTGGCCCTACTTGACCTAAGACTGTTGATATTGTTTGAATTGGCCTTGTTGGCCTTGGCGTTGAAAATACTACGGCTGCAGTTGCGGGTTCAGATAACCCGTGAGGTACTGCTAACGCTGCTACTATTGAGGTTGGTAAGTGGGTCAGGCTTGTGGTGGACGAGCATTCAAAGTAGAGTTTTGGTCTGAACGGTTGACAGGTTGCAGGTTATACCAAACTCAGTTTATCTCCATGACTTGTGGAGGTTCCTCCTAAATAGTTTGAGTGGAGGTTTCTTCAGTTTGATGGGACAAGACTTGGTCTCCACCCCAATGGCTCTGTTGCAGTATTCCTTGACCCTGAATGTAGTGAATTTAGTGTATGGGGGAAGGAGGTTAAGTCAGCACATGTATCTGCATTTTAGATACTGATGAATCTACGTTTCATCATCTTTATTCTATCATTTTGGCCTTAAAAAACCCTAGTAAATGCGTGTAAATAACATTAATTCATTCATTTTATTATCCATGAATGTTTGTGTAAATATTGTATAAAATACGGTTTTTAAAGCCAAAATAATAGAATAAAGAAAAGAAAAGAAAAGTAATAAAATATTGTAAATATTTTATGGCTCGAAACCCCGAGACCTAGGCATCTCGATGACTAGGTCGACAAGGAATTAAGTAGGGGGAGATAAGGGTCTAAAAACAATAAAAATACCTTTTATTTAATTCATTCTTTATTTATTTTGGGATCTATTTTTGGTTCCACTTTTTATACCTCAAATAAAAAAACTTTGTACATGAAAGTTGTAGATAATTAAATATAGAAAAAAACAAAATTGATTTCACACAGAAATAATGTACAGATATAAAGCTAGAACTGAATAAGATTCCAGAATGCCAACTTCCTAGACCTGTATCTCCCTAATAAAAACTCGAAACACATTAAAATCACTTTAATTGTATATAATTTTAAATAAGCTATTTAATGAAGGTGGTTTCGCATTGGGTGGAGCTACAGTTTGAAAGTTGAGTTTTGGACCCCTATTGTATACTTTTACAGATTAAAATATTTATTTTATTCATTATTCATTATTTTTATACTTTTATTTTTTTCATAATTTTGTATATATTATTTATAATAAATTTGTATTTTAAAACAGGAATAAATACATAAATAAAACACAAAAATAAAATACTTGTATATAATACATAGGTATAATACCTATGAATAAACCTATAAAATTAATACTTCTATTTTATTAAGTGTATAGAACACCTCAAAAAAATAAAATAAAAATATATTTAAGTTTACAAAAATGAGTTATAAATTTTGAAAATATTAAACAAAATTAATAAAAACAAAAATACAAAATAAAAATAAATTAATAAAATATATAGATAAATATACCTATATAGGCCCAAAAAAGTAAATTGTAATTTAATAGCTCGAAAAAATAAATAAAATCATAATAAAATAATTCAGAAAACAAGAAATATTTTTATTTTATGATATAAAATTAATAAAATCATTTATTTTTTTAATCGATTTTCTAATTTTTTTCCAACGATTTTTCTGGTTGGTCCACGTGGACCAACCAAATGCAGCCGTTGGTTGACCTCGGTTAACTCTCTGACCGAGGTCTGCCATTGCGTCAGACCAGGTTTTTTGTCCGGTTTTGCAGATTTTTCTAGGCTGCCTCGTACCTCCTTTCATGATGCTTTCTTCTACGATTTTTCTCCCCACTCTTCCATGATATACACCTATGGGTTGCCTTGGGGATTGAATCACTAATCATCGTATTTTCCCTCGTTCTTCAGGCCCTGTTCATCATCCATTCAAAACCACCCCTGTCACTCCCTTTCTCCTTTGAACCTCTTTGACCTTGTTTCACGCCCGTTCCTGGTGTGCTCGTGGTAGAGGAAGGTGACAGCTTCCACCCTCGGCCCTTGGCGGTGGCGTTTAACGTAGGGAAAGGCGGCTTCCACAATCGCCAGAGTGCTGCTCCTAGCGGTTACATCTCGTGGCCTTTGGCCGCTCGAGGTCATTTTTCATTGATTTTTTTGCTCTTTTAGTTAGTCGCAGTCTTAGCTTTAATTTAGTGCATTTAGTTTGATGTTTATTAAATATTAAAGTAGATTTTATTCTCGAACACCTTGCCGAAGCTCGTATGCTCCGGCCACCATTCTCCACACCATAACTCACCAGATACTCGCCAATAAAGGCCAGGTTTCATGCTCTTTTGTGTTGTTGTGTTCCCATTTCATTCGCAGGACCTCAAGGAGGCGATCGAGCCTCCTAATTTGTCGAAGGAAGACCCCCGGGGCGGCTAAAGGAGCGTGAGCTCCAGGGGCTCAAACACTAGCCCCTGGACATCTTGGAGCCACCTGGGTATCACGGAGGAGTTGCAGGAGTTGAAGACGCCCACCGGTCGTGGGGATGGTGGTCGGAGGAGAGCCCAACACCTAATCAAAACTTGACGCCACCGAGTTTTTCTTTGGTTCTTCCATCTGCATCCTACACCGTCGGATCAAGAACTGCTCCTCTTGTGCCACAATTGACATTGGATTCCCACTAGCCTTCACCGTCCGATCTACGGTCGGGATCTGATCTAGTCCGTCCAATCGAAGGGGTATCACAGAACAGGAGGGTGCCACGTGTCTTAAGTGACAGTTTTGCAGCCATTGAACAGAAGGGGTATTTTGCACTATTACCCCCGCAAGTTTTTGTAATATTTTATCAGTATTCAATATTTCCTTGGCCGTTCATTAATTATTGTAAAATTTGCATAGCCGCTCAAACCTTTAGACTATATGTGAGTCGGTCCCCGGCCACGTCACCTCACGTGGGCGACCACGTGAGGGACATTTTGCAGGGCCTACCTTGGAGTTTATTTTACTTATATTCAGTAAAGAAACATTTTTATGTAGTTCTAAATTTCTGGTATTTTTGTATTGTAAGACCCAGGTTTTTGTGAATTACAGATTCACCCATGTCAGGCGCATGTGCTCACGCACGTGTATCTTGGGGATTTCGCTAGAAAGCCCTCGCAGGTTATATTTTTTTGTAATTGGTCTTGAAACATTTTTATGTAGTTGTATATTTCTGGAATATTTGCACTCTGGCCCTTCATCTTTCTATTAATTACGTAAATGCCCCTACTAGGACTGCAATTTTTTATGTTTATAGTATTTATTTCATGCATCTAGAAATTTCTAAAAAAATCCACAAAAATTACCTTGTGTGGCTATCGCTCTATCACGCTATATTTTTATTTTACATTTTTTTGCATTTTATAATTTATAAAAATTTAAAAACATGCATTTTCTCTATTGTTTGCATCAGAAAATACCAAAAAATTATTAAAACCCCTTGAGTCCAAAAATCACTAAAAAATATAAAATAAAAATCCTAAATTATAAAACTCTAAAAATCTTCATAAAAATATTAACAATTCATTAAAAATAATAAAAATAAATTCTCGGTTTCCAAATTTTCTTTATTTTATTACCTTCAATTTAAAATTAATTTGAGGAATTTTTGTCACAGTTTACTATTTTTTTATCCTCATTTTAATTTCTGACTTTTACTTTATTCACTGTTTTCAATATTTTTGACTTCAAAAATACAAAAAAATTAGGAAAAATCTAGAAAAATCATTAAACAATAGAAAATTATAAAAATCCCCAAAACAATTTATTTTCTGAATTTCGCTTATTTTTTCCTATTTTTATAAATACCTTATCTCTCTCACTCTTCATATTTTGTATATAAATTTTGTTTTATAAATTATAAGAAGAAAATATAAAATATAAAATATAAAAAGAAAATATCAAATCAGAAAATAAGAAAATATAAAAATATAAAATCAAAAATTAAATAAAAAATATAAAATCAAAAACCCACAAAAATAACAGTGATAGACAAATTCATCACAGCCACATTTTGAGCATTTTGCCCCATTCTACCTGTCTGCTCCCTATGTTCGACCTATACACATACTTGCACCTATACACATCTTTGTTGTAGAGTTATAATAAATTTTAACTCTGCACGTTTACTTTCATTGCTTGATTTATCTATTGTGGGTTAATTGTTGTTTGAATTTCAGATTTCGCGTGAGGTCAACTCAGCGATTGTTGATCCGCCTTGTGAATCTACACGACCTCCCGATTTCCATGTTCAACAGATACCCTGTCAGCCAATTCCTCCATTTTCTTAGGTAATTTAGCCAATTTCTCCATATAAGATGATTTATGGAGTTCGTCCACATTCTTATAAATCTGTTTGACCATAGTTAGCTTATCAACTATTATTCCCATATCAGCACTCTAATCGGTCGTCAGATTATTCATCATCTTTTTAGAGCCGGATATGTAAGCCTGGCTGGTGCTTTATGTACGGATGGATTTAGCAAGTCTCTTAAAAACCTTGTAAACGGTGTCCTTATGGCGTCACATGTAGCTTCCTCCGCATGATGCACTCACTAACCCTTGGGTCTCAGGGTTCAGTCCACTAACAAGACTTTGAACCAGCGTCATTTTGCTTATCCCATGTGCTGGGCATTTCTGGATTAGGTCTGTGAGCCTTTCCCAGGATTCATGGAATGGCTCGCTCGGGTGTTGGGTGAAGCTTGTGAGCTTGATACTCATCTAATTAATTCTACTTGCAAGGTAGAATTTCTTTAAGAATAATGTCTTCAAGGTGGCCCATGTCGTGACCACTTCCCTTAAGTTCTTCAACCACTAAGCCGCCTTATCAATCAAGGTGAAGGGGACAGCTCTCAACCTTATGTAGTCCTAGATAACTCTAGGGTGGCATAGGTTAGAACAGACAAGCTCGAAGTTACGGAGGAAGATGTATGGTTCTTCATGATTATTCCCTCCGAACTTAGGCAACAATGCAAGGAAATGTGGCTTGTGTTCGAACGCATCCTCAGGGGATACTGGTCTCAACCAATTATAGTCTTCATCTAAATCAGGGAGGTACGTATCTTCCATATAAGTCTGACCACGTTGCATTTCTGCCATCTAGGCTCTAAGGAGTTCATTGTGTTGTTCGACAACAGTAATTCTATCCAAAAGCGCACGAATAGGGTCATTGTCATTATTGTCCTTCTTTGGAGGCATCTCGTCTTCTTGTTCACCTTAAAATGCAAATAAATCTGAGTTAGGCTCATGCTTGGAAGATTTAGGGGTTATGCCCAGGATGAAAGTGTTTTTGGCGGGAAGGGAGTAAGAGAGAGGGTTAGTTTGGAGTTGACTAATCCATATGGGTGTGGGGTGAAACATGGTTTGGAGAAAAGAGTTGTCTCCATACCATGGGTTTTCGAGAAGAGAGTCATCTTGAAACCGGGGAGATGAGTTGCTTGAGGAGCTTGTAGATTTGGTCGTAGAGTTCGAACGAAGAACTCCAGAAGAATCCATCGTAAAAGGAATTTACCACAGAGCATAGAAATGTACAGAAGACCCACTCAAAACAAACGCAATTCAAAACTCATCAATTTACCCACTCAACACTGGTGAAGTCACGTTAGGGCATGGCCATTTATCTTATCAATTTTAATTTAATGACAAAACAATATTGAAAATTTAAACGAAGCTGTTAAGTGCTGAGATATTTCACGAAGACTCTTCCGAGATCATACAACTAGGTGCACATACTTTCAGCTAGTATAGGTGTAAGTACGGAGCATTTAAATGGCTACCCATGTTACTTAAGGATGGAGTCTTACGCAAGGTCCTCTAAACTACCCACTCTGCTAAGGGAAGTCGGATCGTAAAATGACTACCCGAAATCGTCACTGAAAAGTAGCTAATTATTTTTTGAAATCAGTAGTCTGAATGAATTTTTTTGGTTTTTGGCTCTGTCCTAAGTGTGTGATCTTGTCCATACAAATAATGAGTGGGTTTCACTGCACCAGACACAAGAGTTAATTTTTTGTCAATTTATTGGCAATCACCTTGATTAGCATTCCCACTTTTAGATTAAGGTTATCACTGAAGTTTATGTGAGCACATAATCACAACTAATGAGCAGTCCCAATTCCTTTAATACCTAAGTTGTAAAACTGAGGAGGGAAAATTGAAAAAGCTAATGCAAGCGTAAATCAGTGATGCATGCTTAAGAAGAGGACTTACAGTGATTCATTGTGTTCTTCATGTTGGATGCAATACAAGGAATTTTAAATTACACTAAATGATTTGTATAGTTGAAAAACGCCCTAAGTAGATAGTTCTATTAGCGGGAAGAATAGATTTCAATTTGGATAATGTTGAACGATATATAGTGCGTATAATTAATGGAAGTGTGGCCTAAAAATTACAAGCACAATCAAGAGTAAATAAATAAGTGTATATGTGCCTAATTCCTACGCCATTCAAGTTAGGTCCCAACCACACATAAGGGGTTGAAACAGATCCGACACACCACAAGGAAGTTCAGTAAGAATTATTACAAGGGTTTAAAGAGAGGGACCCTGAGAATAATGTCGAAACAAACTATCTAAGCTTTCTCTAAAAAAAAGCAGTCTTCTTTGCATATCCTTGAATAATATCCAAAAATCACTCTGAGATATCTGCAAAGCGAGACTATGCTATTAGTATATGTAGCAAGAAAAAGATATAAAATGAAATGCAGAAAATAAAATGTAAATAAAAAGAAAAACAAAAAAAATGACAAAAATTAGTTTCACAAAAATATTTACAGTAAATTAAAACCCTAAAAATCCAACATTCCCCAACAATGATTCCATTTGATGAACGCAAAATCCGCCTCTTTAAGAATCGATAATTGTAGTATAGGAGGCGAAAATCGGTCGATCAAAAACCACAAGCTTTGAATGTTGTGGATAATTTTTCTTGACAAGTACACCAAGGTCGAACACAAGGAATGCTGATTTTTAGTTGCAAGGTTTTAAATTATTTCAAATAATTAAGTACTTGTTTGATTAATTTCTGTGTTCGAAGAGTATAATACAATGCAATGCAGCTACGAAGAAAAAAATAAAGAGAATTATGCTTAGGATCTGTGATTTTAAACGTATTAAATCCTCAAAGATATGATCAACGAATCCTCAAAATTAATCACAGATCAAAAGAGGTTAAATCCAAAAATATTTATTGATTAGATATTAAGCTTGCATTTAACCACAATGAAATAATTTAGATCTCAAGCTTTTAATCCCTAAAATATTATTCCACAATAATGAATCTTAAATCATAAGGAAGTCAGGGAATGCACTAATCAAGCCTCCTCTATATAGTTCCTGCAAGGATATCAAATTCTTGAACTATAAATTCTATTCGATAAATTCTACAAACAATTCAAGAATCTCGAAAAACTTTGACAATATATACTTGATAAGGATATCTCTCCATTTCAATTCAAGAACCAAGATTTCCAAGATCATTGGTGCTCATCTTTCTATCTGTAATAAAATGATCCGAACAAATCAAGCTTTGATTAATTTCACACAAATCCCTGCAGATAAAGTTAGAAATTTCTCATTATAAAATAGCATAAATCAGTCAAGAAATAGCCTACATAGATCAAATTGATCCTCAAATAATTATCATCCAAAAGCAATCTCATATCTTCCCAACAAAATATGCTAAGTGATAGAGCATGAAAAGAACTTAAAAATGACATATTATATGCTAAAATCAGAGTTCAGATGTAAAAGATATGCTAAATTGAATTTGCAGAGAATAAATGTAAATAAAATAATTATTTTTCCTACAAAATGGTCCCTAGGGGCTTATCTGTAAATAAGGAAACTTGGGGGGGGGGGCTTCGCTGTAATTTTTCCAAGGTACCACGTTCGGGGCACGTGATCTGGGATGGTGGGCATCTTTTTGCAAATTATGGAACTTGCAGGGGTACAGATGCAAATTTCCCACTACCGCATGGTGTGTATGTGATCGGAGAGGTTCGGTGAGGCTGAAGATGCGGTTTGGGAACATGGCTTAGGATCGAAGCCCCAAACCAGAGGCTCGGTCGACGAGGCAGGAGGCTCGGATCGAATCGAAGGCTCGAGCTTCCGAGCCTATACGTAGTTGCTTCGGAGGCTCGGACCTCCAGCCTTGGATAGGAGGTTTGAGTGGGGGTGACGTGGCACCCTGCAGGACCGTTGGATCAAAGGTGATCCAGCGGTTGTAGAGTCGGGTGGAGGAGGCCAGGCGGTGGCGAAGGGCGGAGGCCTTGGTGGAGTCGCACGGGGAGCACGGTGACGAGGGCTCGACCGACACACGATCGAGCAGCTGGAGCTGTGCTGGGCGTTAGGCGATCCTCCAACCTCTGTTGACACATGACTGGAGGTGGAGTGATGACTTCTAGTAGTTGGCCTCGTGTAGGTGGATTCCGTATGTGGGTCGCTGACAGGCGAATGTGGAGGATCGTGTTGTTGTAGCGAGGCGAAGTCCGTACGACACGGTGGTGAGGCAGAGGCCGCACGGTGGATCTTGTTAGAGAATATCCCAGGCGACACACCCCCGAGTGAGGTGCCGACAAAGGTCAGTCGGAGCAAGCTTGTCAATGCGGAGTTGTATTGGGCGGCGGAGCTCGTCGGTGATGAGTTGGACCTACGGGGTTAGTGGAAAACAACAGGGAAACATGGGACGAGGCTCCTACGTAGATGGAAGAGAAAGAGCTAAAGCTATGACCTTTGCGAGGTCGGAGATGGAGGGGGGCGGTCGTGGAGGAAGCAGAGAAGGTCCGGTGCGTGGCTGGTGGAGAGCGGCTGGTGTCGATCGGACGAAGGGATATGCGACTTGGGGATGACACGAAGTGTCGGAGGAACGATAGTGCGATGTGGATGAATGAGATGCACAGGAAGGGGGAGGCACAGTACCTGGATAGACATGAATAGGTCAACGACCAAGGTCGGAGCAAGCAGACATGACGAGTGGGATGTGCGCTGCAACGAAGCCCCGTTGGTCTTCGGATCTCGTCGAAAAGTAAAGGGTGCACGGGCTATCACCACCGACGATGGACTTCCTTTATGGATTTAGTCGGCGGATGATCAAGAAGGCTGGTGAGGGAGGTCTTTATGGGGGGATCGATGTACGTTACGAGAGCAGGAGGCGAACGGCTGGGAGGTGTGGAGGTGGGCGGCGGTGCGTAACGACCGGGGGTCGTGCATGGAGGAGGCTTAATAGCCTCAAGAGCAGGGAAAGGTTGCAGGAGATTGGGGGGGGGGGTCACGTGCTAGGCACGTGACCCAGGGTGGGGCGTTGGAGAGAGAGAAAGTGGGATGCCACGTGGCATTCCTAGGAGCTGCGACATGGCATCCAAAAAATTTTTCAAAATTTAAAGACAAAGAAAAATAGCAAAAAAATAGAAGGATACCTCGGATCAAAAAATTTCATTCACGAAAGTTGTTCTCTCATCTACAACTTTCATGAAGGTCTCAGGAGCAAAAGAGGTCATTTGTGCAAAGTAGTATTTTTTGTAGTCTCCAAGTGTGAAGGAAACCGACTTTTTGGAGTTTTACAATTTTTGATAGTTTTAAGATAGAATAAAAAGTATAGACAAAAAAGATAAAATACAAGAAAATTAATTACACAGTAATCTATTTTTTTGGATTTTTAATAAATAAGAAACAGGGAAATAAAATAAAAATACAAAACACACAACTTTTGTACATATACACAATGGACATTTGGACACGGTCAGTTTCTTTGATTTTAGTTTTCACCTAGATTTGTATTTTTATGACATTCAATAAAAAATTCATCAAAGAACACAAATGGAGAAGAAATAAAATTAAAAAGGTCAATTATGTACATAAAAACTCTTGTCAGAAATCACAAAAAGTTAAAATGCTCAAAAGAGAGCCAAAACCCAACTTTAACACATGAGCTCCGAATTTTACGAAATTGGTCTTGTTTTGAAGGTATTTTAAAATGGAGCATTTTAAAAGTAAGTATACCAAAATCGGACACCGTATGAGGGAGATATGCATTTTTTAGTACGTCAGAAGTGAGATTAGACTTTGGGATCATTTGACACTTATTTGAGTTAGTAATGTTTTTGTATTTTTTATTTTTTTTTTTAGTAATATTTACATAATGGAGGTGGATTGGGGTCAATTGGACTTAGGATGAATTAATTAAAAAATGTGGGAGTTGGCTACTTTTTGGGTCAATTTACACTTGGGATTTTTAATGCAATTATGCATGATGAAATGCAAATATTATTTACAAATGTATGTATGCTAATGATACTCTATTAATTATTAAATTCAAATGAATTATGGGAAACAAAGCCTAATTGACCAATTTTAGCATGATGAATACGAGATTCATCACTCATCGTCAAAACGTCATCGTCCGTCCAGGATGTGCCACATATATAAGTAAAATGATCTGAAAAGTCCCTAGGATGTCTTTAGGGGTAATTTAACCTTGGACCCTCCCACTTTTTCTATTGCATAATAAGTCCTATAAATAATAATTCTAGTGTAATATATATTACGTATTTTATATGTAGGACCATGAACTTCTTTGTATTTATACTTTGGTCTTCACACCTCACGTGTTGCGCCACATTAGGGTTGTGTTATTTGCATAAACATCCTTGTAGTTTCTTGTATTGGTTATGGAATGATGTCGATGTTTATTTAAATTACAATCATGACCCTATGAATTGTTCCTTTTTATTTGTGAATATTTACTATAGTAAATATTTTTTTTGTACTAAAATTTGTAGAAAAATTTGTTTAAGTGTCTGACATGATGCTTACACTCGTAAAGTTCCTATCTGGCATTTTAATTAATTTTTATATTTATTAAACTTACAAAAAGATGCATTTTTATCCTATTTAGATATTAAAATTAAGAAAACTAATAATACAACTCCAAAAATTCCAAAAAACATATTATTTATATTATTATTTATACTTCCACATATCAGAAAAATCTCAAAAAAATACAAAATATAAAACTTAAAAATTATAAAATCCTAAAATCCTTACGAAAAATCACAAAAAATCTTAAAAAAATCCAAAAAATATAAGTTTTTATTTCTGATTTATTTTCATTATATGTATTTTATGAGTATCCATTTTCTCACCTTTATTCATTTATTTTGGACTTCAATACCTAGTAAAATTCATGTAAATATCATTGGTTTGCATAAAATAACACTCATGATTTAACTTGTAAATACTATTTAAATTCTTATATTTAATTCCAAAATAATGAATAAATGAAAGAAAAGAAAAGGAAGTATCAAAGGTAGTAAATGAACTTAGACCCCAAGACCAAGTCAATATTGACTTGGTCGACAAGGTATAAAGTAGGGGGTGATAGGGCCAACAACTATACAAAAATATATAAAGAAACCATAATTTGATTAACTATAAAAAGCCATATTTACACTATTTTATTATTCATTTTACACACTCCAAATAAATAAACTCTCAACATCAAAACTTATACATATTAATGTATAGAAAAATCCAAACGTAATTACCAATAAAAATAATGAATAATGTGATTGGGACACGCAGATGAAAAAGTCGTAAACCAAACTTCAATGATCAATATTTCCTCCATATGAGCTCAAACTTTAGTGAACTCACATTTTATTGTTCTTAAACATAAATTATCTATCTAATGAAGTTGATTCATTAAAAATGGATTTAAGATGCAAAACTCGCTTTTTTGTTGTTCCATTGTACTATAAACATGTATATTTTATTCATTTTATTCTTTATATTTTTACATTTATTATATTTTTAAATACTTGTAAATAGTATTTAAAATATTATAAAAATATAAAAATAAAATAAAAACTTTAAAAATACATTAAAATAAATAATGCATTAAAATATATTGATAAACTATATCTATAATGTATATACACCTATTTACTTAAGTATATAAATAAAATCATAGAAATGAATTAATAAAATTTTTAAATATGTATTTGAATATACTATAAATATAAAAAATATGTATATATATAATAAAATTCAAAATACAAAATAAAAATAAAATACCTAAAATACATGTATTTATACCTATATATACTGGTAAAAATTAGCATGTAATAAATAAGCTTATAAAAAGAAATAACAATGTCCATAAAACAATAAATAAAAAAATAAACAATTTCTACGTTTTGAATTTTAAATAATAAAATCGTTTATTTTTTACCTAAATAATAAGGGATTTACTCCCTGAATTTTCTTGATTGGTCCACGTAGACCAATCTAGGACCTTGGACTATTGACCAACATATCAACTGTATGGCCTTAGGCCTCCCATTATCATAGCTTGTGACACACCTAGCCTCTCCCAAAATTTTCTCTTCATTCACTGCTCGATACATCTCGAGCCCTTCACCGAACTTCTTCTACTTTTGACACTTCGTTTCACCGATCCCATAGATCGTATCTACCCGCATGCCATTGCCAACAAACTCGTGATCTTCCCATGCCTCTTACTTGTCTTTAAATAAACCCAATCCCCTTATTTTGCAAGATTGATCCTCTTTTAGCCATCGTAACGCCAATCTGTGAATCACTTGAGGCCCTTGGTGACAACAGGAGCATCATGGAGGTGTTGGTATGGAGAAGAATGGTCGGAAGATATGGTCCACTATCACCAAAAGCGTGCTTCAATATGAGTCCTTCTGCTCCCAGTCTATTCAAGTATGAGTTGTTCATTCATTCTTTTCTCGTGTCATTTCCTTCCCATAGCATAGTCGAGTTGTGTGTCTAATAAATTAGTGATTAGATTAATGTAATTTCTCAATTTTTCGTTCGCTGGAACTTTGGCTCTATCCCCTAATCGCCGTGAATATCGACTACTTTCAACTCACCAACACCCTCGTCTTGATCCTCTACAAGTTCTCTATCAGATCCCCATCTTTTCCACCTTGATTCTGCACGAATCAGATCCAGCAAGGTTCATCTTCCAACCTTGCCTAGAGCTCCTCCTGCACCCATCTCCCTCTTATTGCAAGATTCCATTCTTGGTCGAGGCTCTTCACCTCGACTAAGTAAATCTTTTGTGCAGGCTAAAGTCTTGAACAACTACCTGGAGCAAGGAATCGATGCTCCATTTCAAGCTCAGGTCTTGAAGAACAACAAGCCACCCAGGTTCCTATCGATGCGACCTGAAACTATTTGAAGACATCATGCAGATGCCTTTGGCTCCCATGAAGGTTTTGGGCCTATCACTGATGAAGAAGGATGCCTAATTGAGGAGAAAGGAGCGATCGAAGGGATTCCACCCACACGTTCATTATGTTTTTGGTGATTACCTTATCGATGTTGGCTCAGGAGCCCGACCCAGTTCTAATGGGTCGTGGATTAAAGCCAAACCGTTATGCTTCATGAGTCGCTTGATCATCTTAAGTGAAGCAACGTGGTGCAAGGAGCATCGTTCATCAACATAGACCTTTGGGTAATTTCCTAAGTGCCCCATCGATTTTTGAATATTAACTTAATATATTAAAACTCAGTCATAATGTAAAAGTAATTAGGGTATTTTGCAAATAAGGACAAAGTTTTATTGTATATTGCATATTTATCCTTCTGCCTCACGTTGTATCCCACATGAGGCATTGTAAATCTTTCATCTATAACCTTATTTTGTTTCAAGACATGATAAGAAACACAATGAATGTTATACTAAATTACATATATGTCCTTATACTATTGTATATTATTTTCTATGCATTTCTAATTATATAAAATGTATCATATGCCCTAAACATCATAGGATAATTATGGCAGATGCCTCTTAGGATGATTGCACATGCACATATTTTTGTTAGGCATTTTATTAATTTCCTATTTTTAAAAAAAAATCTAAAAAGAGCCATTTCTTTCCTTTTTGCATATAAAAAATCCAAAAAGATATAGTACATATCTTATCATTATATCACATATAAAAAACCATTAAATAATGCAAAAACAAAAACATAAAAATTACAAACCCTAAAAAAAAGAAAAATCACCAAAACTTTTATAAAAATCTAAAAATAATATTTTATGTTACGTATTTTCTTTATTATATATATAATATATTAAAAATAGTTGTGGGAATTTTTTACACTATTATCTATTTTTAAAACCCAAAACAAATCAATTATAATTTTATTCACTGTTTTGTGCATTATAATAATTAAAAATACATAAAAGTTAGTAAAAGTCCTATAATAGTTTATCATAAATAAAGAATAATCTTAAAAACACAAAACGTTTAATGTATTTTTATATATTTGTGTATAGTTATATATAAATACCTATATATATTATATACTCTATGTATTACTTTTATAATCTATAATAATACTAATATTATTATATATAAAAATAAATATTATATTTCAAAAATAAAAAAGAATTTAAAATTTATAAAAAAAGAAAAAAAAATAAAAGCTTTAAAATAAATATACAAAAATATAAAACAATTAAAAATTCATAAAAATTCACATATAATGAAAAACCCTTAAAATTTCAAAAAGGCTAAAATGCAAATTAATTATTATAATTTTTTATCAATTACAAATAATTATGACTATCATGTGTTGTTCTCTATGGTTGGACGCCTACACTTACATATTATACACATATTTTGTAGGGCATAATAAATTTCTTCTCGCTTAGTTTTCATTGTATATTATTATGGAGTAATTGTTTACTGATTCGCATTGTGTTACGTGTTGACAACTTAGAGAGGGATGATACATCGATTGCCATATCCGATCTGTCGGATACCGCAGGCTCCTCCAAGACCGGGCATTAGGCACCTCCGACGTGAGCGATGAACAAAATGTCACCTTTGTTGGAGATGTGAGCCCACGCGAGCCATTATGCAATAAATGTTATTACAAATATCATTCCCTAATTTGAAATGTAGAACAATTAATTTGCCTAATAGGTCCTTTAGTATAATTAGGGTTATGTACCATTTCCATCTTGATAATCATATAACTGTTGATTCAATTATTGAATCATAGAGGTTGGTGCTTAGAAGAATATCTAAGGAGTTAGATTGAGGACTCATCAAGCACCGTCAAATGATTGTTAAGAAATGATCTCCAGTATAAGTAGGATATGAAAATCCTTTCTCATTTGGCTGATATCTAACCAATCTCTTGATGCGGATCCTCTGCATAGGAATAGAGATTCAAAGGTGTTAGATAATTTAGGTCAAAGAGCTGACTTAACGAGATCGAGATAACTGAAGTCCTATGTCGTACGCTATCACGATATGGGCACGCATCCTCTGACTTGAGACAGATGTATTACTATATGTCTGAGTATGTACATTTGGCAGACCAATAGGTTGATGACCTAAGCAAGGTCTATACACCTACGCGCTGGTGTGCATGGAAGGTCATATGAGTAATAAGATCTCTCAGAGGGATCATACAGGTTCATTACTGAACTGGAAGACATGAGCTTACTCATGAGATATTATGAAGAATCAAATTCAACGTGTGGTCATCTCGCTTTAGAAGCTTGACTGAATTTGTAGGGTTTTATATTTGCTCTTTGGAAAGTATATAATCAACACCTAGGTATGATATATGCTTTTGGAAAGTATATGATCGATACCGACTCCCAATGATCGAATGAGAACCTTAATGATAAAATCAAGAAGACAATCTAAAAGAGATCTAAAACTTCAGAATTATTCTAGGTCTTCCAGTAGCAGGATGTACAGGTATTAGGAATGCTTGAGGGTGATGTGTGAAAGATATGGTTAGATCCTCAAGCGCATCACAGAAGCGTGAGCGTCGTATCGAATACGACGAGGAGTGACTAGTCGCACTAGTTGCTCGATGTAGCAGAATTAAAAAATTTTCTTACGACGAAACCACATGATCCAAGAACACTTCTCGGATCATTTCGTCTAAACCACAAACAAGTAATTAGGATTACCTCTTGAAGCGTGGTTGCGATCAAGTCTCTAAATGAAGAGACCTCCTATCTCATGTCCGATCCGACGGAGGAGACGCTTGCGAGCGCGGGGAAGAACCGCGTGCTTCTCGCAATCCATGTTGATGATTCAAGTGGCGGATCTCCCGATCTCGACACACGAGAACCGACATCTTCTTCACGAGCGAGGCGCACCGAAGGAGATGGAGATCCACGAGCAGACGAACGGGCAGCATAACGACGATGCTGCGGCGATGGAGAACCTCTCCATGGCATCCATGGTGGACGACCATGAGAGGGAGAGAGAGGGCTGACGTCTAGAGAGAAAGAGAGAGAGAGAGATGCTTCTCAAGCATTGTGTGTGTAAAGAGAGAGCATGGGTATGCCTCTCTATTTATAGGGTTTTGGGATCCATGGATCTCAATCCATGGGACATATAAAATCAATGGATGAGATTGATTTATGTCAATCCAATGGTCAAGATTGTTGTTGGTAAAAGCCAACAAACAATAATCTAATTTAAATCAAATATATTTGAGATGTCAAATATATTTTAGTCCTAAATTAGATAAAGCAATTATGGAGAGAGATTTGCATGAATGATCTCCCCATTAGGAATGGTGGGGACGACCACCAATTTCCTTGTGGAATTGGTAGCCGTCCACCATCTCCATATGGTGGAGATTGTCCCATGTAATCTCATTAGATTACACATCTCCTTGAAATTCTCCCATAATTTCCAACAACTTTTGTTGGGATTTTATTCACCAAAAATAGTTCGCAAAAAATTTTGGGAATATTGCAATCTTGACATTGGAAAATTGTGAATCACATTCACAACCCAAAACAACATATAATTTACATTATCAATTAATTACACAATGTGTATCCAATACACATAATAATTAATCAACAAATATAAATTATAATTAGCTCTCTCTAATATATTATAAATCACATTTATAATACATTATGAATAATTGGATATTACTATCCACATTATTCTTATCCATAATAATTAAATCACATTCAATTATATTCGATAACTTATTCTCATGTGCCCAAATAATATGAATCATATTCACATTATTTACATCTTTGATAATCAAATCACATTTAATTATCTAAGATAACTCTCTTAATAATCTGAATTAAATCCATATTAGTCATGATAATTAAATCACATTTAATTATCCATTTTCTCAATGCTCGGATACATATATCAACAATAGAATTATCCATGAACTCTATCAAGGATAATGCGCTTTCTCCGCGAATACATGGAGATAAGGACAGGGCGATTGTATTGTTCCACGTATAGTGACATGGATATTGAGATCACATCTCAAATCCAGATCTCGGGCCTCCCATAGATGCTTGACTAAATCAAGACCGTAAATCAAATCTTCTCATTGAATCTGAATCACATTCAGATCAATGTCCAACATTTGGACTAAGATCAGACTACTTCTCTACTGAGAGGAGTCACTAAAATCCAAACCCGTTTCATCACTCCCTAGGAATGGAAGCATCATGGTTATACAATCGTTTATGATCACATCACCCTCAGGTATTCCTAATACCTGTACATCCTGCATACTGGAAGACTCAGAATAAACCCGAAGTATTAGATCAACTTTACACTGTCTACTTCAGGGTTCTACCAGTAAGTTTCTCATTCGATCATTGGAAGTCGGTATCTATCATATACTTTCCAAAAGCATATGTTATACCTAGGTCTTGATCATATACTTTCCAAAAGTATATATCAAACCTACAAATTCAGTCAAGCTTCCAAAGCGAGACGACCATGCGCATGGAATTTGATTCTTCCCAATATCTCATGAGTGAGCTCATGTCTTCCGGTTCAGTAATTGAACCTGTATGATCCCTTGAAAGATCGTACTACTCATATGCCCTTATATGCACACCAGCACACCGGTGTATAGACCTTGATTAGGTCATCAACCTAGTGGTCTGCCAAATGTACATACTCAAACATATAGTAACACATCTGTCTCCGGTCAGAGGATGCGTGCTTATATCATGACAGCATACGATATAGGACTTTGGTTATCTCGATCTCCTTAAGTCAACTCTTTGACCTAACTAATCTGACACCTCCGAATCTCTATTCCTAAGCAGAGGACCTGCATCAAAAGGTCGGTCAGATATCAGCCTAACTGAGATTGGATTGCCATCTCCTACTCTGGCTGGAGATCATCTCTTAATAATCATTTGACGGTGCTTGACGAGTCCTCAATCTAACTTATTAGATATTCATCTAAGCACCAGCCTCTATGATTCAATAATTGAATCAACAGCCGTATGATCATCAAGATGGCCATGGTACATAACCCTAATTGTACTAAGGGACCTATTATGCAAATTATTCATTCTTCATTTCAGATCAGGGAATGATATTCACAATAACATTTATTGCATAATGGCTCGTCGTGGGCTCGCATGTCCAACAATCTCCCACTAGCCCAAAGAGCCATTAATGGGATAATCATTTAAACCCACACTCATGTGACAATGATAGGCTATTTAGAAAAATAGGTAGGTAAGTTGATCAGTCACTCTGTTCCCGCGAGACTACACCAAGTCCTTTTACGGTACTTGCATATCCCCAGTAGCAATGCTCGCATCTAATGCGAATGTTGCATCTCGTGCAACCAATACTCAATCTTTGTTAAAGCTATTATAGGGTCCTTGACACTATAGCTTAATCATCTGTTATAACCAGTATTTCCATAATCCTTATCAGACTACCTTTATCCCTGGAGATCACTATCTCTAAAGGTATCTAAAGTTAAGACCTTTTAGATCACTATCTATAAAGTCTTAAGTACTTGAAGATAAGACTTTAAGATCACTATCTCAAAAATCTTATCATCTATGAAGATTTTGTTATTACTGCAATCAAGTGTTTTATCTCCACAGTAGGATTAGTAACAAGTTACTACTCCCACTGCATGGCAGATATCTGGTATTCGTACACATTAAGCATACACTCAGCTTCTCGTAACTGATGCACAAGTGCAAGCAGTTTGTATTCACATCCTCAACTCTTTGAGGTGCTATCCCTTTAAATAGGTCAGTACCATATCCTAAGGGAAGGAAGCCTATCTTGGAATTTCTAAGAATAGAATATGTCCAAGGTGTACTACAACTGTGATAGTCCCAATATCCTCTTCTCTTTGCTTCTGAACATCTTCAGAACTAGGATCTAAGAGGTATCCTTGAGATCATATCTCAAGGTATGGAACAACCAAATTATAAAACACTTCTTAGTATCATCCTTAGATCATTCCAAATGATTAGGATATTATTTACATTTAGCACGATGAACACAATGGCACTCCCACTAAGCTTCACATTTTTCATCATGATTTTATCTGAAATCATAACATTTATAATTTCATCAAATTTTATGTTCCAACTAGGAAGCTTATTTGAGTCCAAAGATGGAGTTCTTTAGCTTACACACCTTGCTTTCCTCAACCATGAAGCCCTGGGGCTACTTCATATGAATATCCTCAAAGAGGTATTCATAGAGGAATGCAATCTTGACTCACATCATGAAGATGTCATAGTCAAGTTGTGTAGCTATAGTTAGCAATATTCTGACGGGTTAAAGCAAGGTCACTGGAGAGGAAGTCTCATCGCAAGCGATGTCTTCTCTTCGGTGTGTAGCTCATGGCTACGAACCATGCTTTGAAGGTCTCTATCTTCTCATCAGATTCCCTCTTTTTCTTGAAAATCCATTTACACCTTAATGGGTCTTACCCATAAAGGTGGATCCTCGAGGGTCCATATACAACACTTGTATATGAAGTCTACATTAGACCTTTTATTGCTAACATCCATCTTTCCATGTCATGATCCTCAGGAACTTCATCACATGAAGTCCGATCATTTTCACATGGAATACATCCTCAAACTTATTTGAAGAAGTATTAGTGTTTCATCCTCATTATTCTTTTAGTTTCTGATTTCAGGAGCCTCATTATCTTCTCAAGATTAAATGAGTTTCTTTACTTCATTTTATCTTGAATCTTAAGAGAGTCATCCTCTAAGAATCACATTCTCAGAGATGAGATCCTTTAAGAATCTCAAGGTCATAAAGTAGGTATACAATACCATCCTTTAATTTCCTAATGAAGTAGCACTCTCTAGTGCCAGATTCCAGCTTACATGCATGGAACCTTATTAAGTATATAATGTAGTCTCTACTACATATATATACCTTGGAAACTAAGAGATAATTATGCTAGGATTAATCATTGATTAAATCATGTCACACATGATCAATTGTATCTCCCTACAACTCCATTGAGTTCAGGTTCATTAGGAGGATTGAGATAGGAATGATATTCACATCTCCACAAGGTATTTCTTGAATTCATCTAATAGGTGCAAGCTGCCTTGGTTAGATCAAATCCATCTCATCTTCTTTCAAACTTTGGTTCTAAACCAAAAATGTGAAATCTTTGAACATTTCAAAGTTTTCTAAGTGAAGAGAAGAAATCTCATATCACAAATAATCATTAATAGATATCATATATCCATAAAGTTTATTCTAATATAGATGGTTCACATACATCAATATATATGGGATCTTGTATACCTTGACATCTTACACCATTCCAAGGAAGGGTGTATTGGACATTTCACTTTGAATACAATATTCACAAGCACGTGAGATTTGAATCTTTAGACAATCTAAAGTTTCATGTCTTACTAGTCCACTGATCTCATCAACAGACATATGTCCAAAACTTGATGCCAGATCATTGTCAAATGATCTTTATCCTCCTATTGATCTTTAAAGGTTTAATTTTCAGTATTAGAAATCTTAATGAACCATTCATTAATTTTCTAATTTAGTAGAGTCCATTAGATTTTAGATTAGTATCTGAAATATCTCCATCATAACACTTTATGATAGATTTATTACAGAATTCATGTTTATATCCAACAATTAGAAATAAACAATGAGTGTATTCTAATATCTAGGTCAAAGAGACATCCTCTAAGACTAAGGGCTCCCACTAAAAATATGAAGTTCACTGATCCAATGGAAATTGTTGCAACACTTGCATCACTTTCAACATGGATGACCAATAAACCTTAAGATCAAATTTTTAATATTCTAGTACATATGCAACCAATTGCAAGTGTTACTAGAAGATTGAGATACAATTATTAGACTTTACCTTATCAAATAAGTAAGTCAATTTCAATGATTATATGTAGGTTATTCTGATGTATTATCCGATTCCTTCTCTAAGGATTCTAGATAGATTTGATAGTCATACTATCAATACATCAACATATTGCAGTATTGGCATTCATCCAACTCTTTGGATGTCATATGGAAGTCGCAGAAATACAGTCAACTCTTTGATTATACTTCTTGTTTGGGTCCAACCCATGCTTCCACTGCGCTCCCTTATGTTAAATTCAATCATTGCTTAAGACTAAGGATCTCTTATGTTAAATTCAAAAGAATTTAATGTAAGAGCATTTCGACATTTATACATGCTTCACCTAATTCATATAATATGAATATTATGAAGCTTCATGAATGACTAGAGTATAGACAGTAGAATGATGACACTCATCATCTACATCCATCTAAACTTTTAAAAACATAGGTTCAGGTAGGTACTCAAACAATTTGAATACATCATCTCTTATAGATCTACCATTCTACATGATGCAGAGAACCATGTCAATAATGATTAAATGTAAAGAGCACATATGCATGCCTTGAAATCTTTATTGATTTTATAAGGATTATTTGATAATTACGATCATCATCGACATGTCACTTCCAAAGTACATTCGATGAGATCAAGACTTATAGAGACATACAAACCCTAGGGTTTTAGTCTTATTGTCTTATTTAATCATCATTCCTCATTATTGTGAGGAAACTTGCACATTACAACCACATACATTATGTGTCCAATTGCAAGTATAATATCTGGATCAAAAAGGTCCAATCCATTATATTTTACTGGTTATCATTGAGTATAACATTGAGTGGGATTAATGAAGGATTATCTGAAATAAGAAATTTTGCATAAATATATATAAATATTTAATTTACTTTGATTTAGGAATTTTTATATCAAAGTTGTCTTGCCTTGTCAACACTGAAAGTTCATTCCCTTAATCACTTTCAATGTAAGAGATATACTTACCATTATATCTCAAGCAAGATCTGGGATCTCCTTCCTTATCTTTGTTGTATCCCAATAATATGAGAACCTACAACTCGGATAAAAAGAAGCGGGAGCACATTCTGCCTTGCAAGTCCAACTTGCATCCCCCAATTTGGTCTTTAACACCCGGGCCCACCACCCCTAAGGTGATGTTGACCCGTCATTAATTGAACCAACCGTCAACAGGAATACAAATCGCTATGCGCAATCCAATATCGCCCCAATAATATGAGGACCCGATATTGGGGTCACTACGCATACGTCCTTACTCTTTCGAGAAGCGACGAGCCCGATCTAAATGGATCATATACATGAGTTGTCACTTTGGACAGGCGTCTCCCACATATAATATCTGGCAACGAACCCCTTCGCCTTGACGGGAGACCATGGATGTCACTTATGTGATCCTCCATATCTTATTCAAATTTACATGAATCACATTCATATAATCAATTCTTCCAAGGGAATTATTAACTCCAATCATATTAGAGCATTTTAATTTTGGACATAATTAACTTAATCATATTAAATTAATTATCAATCCAATTCAATCAACCAAACTTGATTGTCTTACTTGAATATATATGGTATTATTCTCAAAGTACGTATTAATTCGTATTTTAATAATTAGAAAAATACATCTTAATCCCTCGGACATTATCCCGGCCCTACCCGCTGTCATGGCCAGTACCGACGGGAGTGGGACGGACCGCATACGTTGCAACCCGCTACCCCGGCGATCCACGACTATACACCATATCCGCCTCATGAAAGGATAATGCCAAATTGATTAATTTATACTTGATATGATCATCGGTTCTTCAACCGAAATTATACCATATAGTAATCAAAACAATTTTGATTATAAGGAAATTTGCTAGCCAAATTCTCATTCCTATTCAAGCAAGGAGTTTGATTATTGTGTTTCCAATTATGATTTAGATCAAATCTAATCAATTAATTGGTTGGGGTCAAGTCAATTAACGAAATAATCATCTTTTAATATATCTCAAATATTTTCCATAATTATTTCTCGAAATTAACAATTAATTTCATTAATTGACAATCACATGGTTCTTTATTAAGAAAGTAATTTCAGCAGTGACCCATACTTACTAAAATTAGCATATCTCAATCAATTTAAATCCAAATTAAGCAAAGTCAGTTTCCAAAGTTTGCTAATTTGATTTACAATAGAAACTATGTGATTTGCACGCATTTCAAGGCGTCTCTAAACAGTAATTAACTCTTTAATTACGTTAAGATTCGCAGTTCCCGTAACAGTGAATACATGTTCATTAAAACTACCATATCTTGAGCATACAAAATCCGATTTACGTAAACTCAGATCCTATGGTTTCCTTATTTAATGGGGAACAAAATCAGAGTATTAAATTCGTGTTTAAACAATTTAAACAGTGCCGAATTTATTTACTAAACAGATCTGCGAAATCAAATGCGATAAAAACTTTCGCGACCTTAACGAACCCAAGTCATCCTCGGTTAGCGAATCATATTCGAAACCGTCGACCTAAGGCTCTGATACCACTTGAAGGATATGGTTAGATCCTCAAGCGCATCACGGAAGCGTGAGCGTCGTATCGAATACGACCACTAGTTGCTCGATGCAGCGGAATTAAAAAATTTTCTTATGACGAAACCACATGATCCAAGAACACTTCTCGGATCGTTTCGTCTAAACCACAAACAAGTAATTAGATTACCTCTTGAATCGTGGTTGCGATCAAATCTCTAAACGAAGAGACCTCCTGTCTCAAGTCCGATCCGATGGAGGAGATGCTTGCGAGCGCGTGGATGAACCGCGTGCTTCTCGCAATCCATGTTGATGATCCAAGCGGCGGATCACCTGATCTCGACACACGAGATCCAACATCTTCTTCACGAGCGAGGCGCACCGAAGGAGACGGAGATCCACGAGCAGACGAACGGGCAGCATAACGACGATGCCACGGCGATGGAGAACCTCTCCATGGCATCCATGGTGGACGGCCATGAGAGGGAGAGAGGGGGCTGACGTCTAGAGAGAAAGAGAGAGAGAGAGATGCTTCTCAAGCATTGTGTGTGTAAAGAGAGAGCATGGGTATGCCTCTCTATTTATAGGGTTTTGGGATCCATGGATCTCAATCCATGGGACATATAAAATCAATGGATGACATTGATTTATGTCAATCCAATGGTCAAGATTGTTGTTGGTAAAAGCCAACAAACAATAATCTAATTTAAATCAAATATATTTGAGATGTCAAATATATTTTAGTCCTAAATTAGATAAAGCAATTATGGAGAGAGATTTGCATGAATGATCTCCCCATTAGGAATGGTGGGGACGGCCACCAATTTCCTTGTGGAATTGGTAGCCGTCCACCATCTCCATATGGTGGAGATTGTCCCATGTAGTCTCATTAGATTACACATCTCCATGAAATTCTCCCATAATTTCCAAAAACTTTTGTTGGGATTTTATTCACCAAAAATAGTTCACAAATAATTTTGGGAATATTGCGATATTGACATTGGAAAATTGTGAATCACATTCACAACCCAAAACAACATATAATTTACATTATCAATTAATTACACAATGTGTTTCCAATTCACATAATAATTAATCAACAAATATAAATTATAATTAGCTCTCTCTAATATATTATAAATCACATTTATAATATATTATGAATAATTGGATATTACTATCCACATTATTCTTATCCACAATAATTAAATCACATTCAATTATATTGGATAACTTATTCTCATGTGCCCAAATAATATGAATCATATTCACGTTATTTACATCTTTGATAATCAATCACATTTAGTTATCTAAGATAACTCTCTTTATAATATGAATCAAATTCATATTAGTCATGATAATTAAATCACATTTAATTATCCATTTTCTCAATGCTCAGATACATATATCAACAATAGAATTATCCATGAACTCTTTCAAGGATAATGCGTTTTCTCCGCGAATACTTAAAATAAGGACAGGGCGATTGTATTGTTCCACGTATAGTGACATGGATATTGAGATCACATCACAAATCCAGATCTCGGGCCTCCCATAGATGCTTGATTAAATAGAGACCGTAAATCTAATCTTCTCATTGAATCTGAATCACATTCAGATCAATGTCCAACATTTGGACTAAGATCAGATTACTTCTCTACTGAGAGGAGTCACTAAAATCCAAACCCGTTTCATCACTCCCTAGGAATGGAAGCGTCATGGTTATACAATCGTTTATGATCACATCACCCTCAGGTATTCCTAATACCTGTACATTCTGCATACTGGAAGACTCAGAATAAACCCGAAGTATTAGATCAACTTTACACTGTCTACTTCAGGGTTCTATCAGTAAGTTTCTCATTCGATCATTGGAAGTCGGTATCCATCATATACTTTCCAAAAGCATATGTTATACCTAGGTCTTGATCATATACTTTCCAAAAGTATATATCAAACCTACAAATTCAGTCAAGCTTCCAAAGCGAGACGACCATGTGCATGGAATTTAATTCTTCCCAATATCTCATGAGTGAGCTCATGTCTTCCCGTTCAGTAACTGAACATGTATGATCCCTTTGAGAGATCGTACTACTCATATGCCCTTATATGCACACCAGCGCGCCGTTGTATAGACCTTGATTAGGTCATCAACCTATTAGTCTGCCAAATGTACTTACTCAAACATATAGTAACACATCTGTCTCCGGTCAGAGGATGCGTGCTTATATCATGACAGCATACGATATAGGACTTTGGTTATCTCGATCTCGTTAAGTCTACTCTTCGACCTAACTAATCTGACACCTCAGAATTCTCTATTCCTATGCAGAGGACCTGCATCAAGAGGCCGGTCAGATATCAGCCTAACTTAGATAGGATTGCCATCTCCTACTCTTGCTGGAGATCATCTCTTAATAATCATTTGACGGTGCTTGACGAGTCCTCAATCTGACTTATTAGATATTCATCTAAGCACCAGCCTCTATGATTCAATAATTGAATTAACAGCTGTATGATCATCAAGATGGCCATGGTACATAACCCTAATTGTACTAAGGGGCCTATTATGCAAATTATTCATTCTTCATTTCAGATCAGGGAATGATATTCACAATAACATTTATTGCATAATGGCTCGTCGTGGGCTCGCATGTCCAACAATGTGATCATAAACGATCGTATAACCATGATGTTTCCATTCCGAGGGAGTGATGAGACAGGTCTAGATTTTAGTGACTTCACTCATAGAGAAGTAATCTGATCTTAGACCAACTGGTGGACATTGATCTGAATGTGATTCATATGTAATGAGAAAATTATATTTGTGGTCTTGATTAAATCAAGAATTTATGGGAGGTCTGCAAGATCTGGATTTGAGATGTGATCTCAATATCCAAGACAATATAAGTGAAAAATACAATCGCCCAGTCCTTATCTCCAAGTATATGCAGAGAAAGCACATTAACCTTGAAAGAGTTCGTGGATAATTTCATTATTGATATATGTATCGGAGCATTGAGCAAATGGATAATTAAATGTGATTTAGTTATCATGAACAATATGAATTTGAATCACAATATAAGGAGAGTTATCTAAGATAATTAAATGTGATTTACTTATCAAAGATGTGAATAATGTGAATGTGATTCATGTTATTTGGGTAAATGAGAATAGAGATCCAAGATGATTAAACGTTATTTAATTATCAAGGATATGAATAATATGGATAACACTATCCATATTAATCAGGTATATTATAAATGTGATTTATAATATATCAGAGAGATCCTATTGTGATTTATATTTGTTAATAAATTATTGATATAAATTGGATTCACATTGGATGATTAATTGAAAATAGAATTGACATTTTGTTTTGGGATGTGAATGTGACTCACATTTTTCCAATGGCAAGATTGCAATATTCACAAGATAATTATGAATTATTCTTGTGAAATAATTTACAACAAGTGGTGTTGTAAATCTAGGAGATATCATGAGATAATGAGATCTCATGTGATAATGAGATCTCATGAGATATTGAGGAGATAGACCTATTATCCCCTTTGTTTAGGGGATAAGGTCAATCTTCTCATTATCTCCAGGATAAATTAATTAATTTGATGTGGAATTTATTTTATTGATTTATAGATTTATATTGATTTAAATTAAATTAATTGTTGGTGTGCTTTTACAACAACGTCATGGCCATTGAAAGAAATAAAAATCAACCTCAACCATTGATTGTGTGTTGTCCATGAATTAGATCCATGGGATCCCAAAATCCAATATAAAAAGAGGCACACTTGCTCTTCGGGTTACATGTGTTCAACATAAACTAATGCTCTCTTCCTCTCTCTCTACACGCCAGGACTCTCTCGCTCTCTTTCTCAATGTGGCCGTCCACCATGGAGCCATTGAAGAGTCGCCATCGCCGCAACATCGTTGTTATGCTGCTGGAGTATTTGCTCGTGGATCTCCATCTCCTTGAGTGCGCTTCACTCATGAAGAAGACGTAGGATCTTGTGTGACGATATCAGGAGATTCGTCGCTTGGATCATCAACATGGATTGCAAGAAGGGCGTGTCTCATCAACGCGCTCGCAAGCGTCTCCTCCGTCGAATAGAGCTTGAGACAAGAGGTCTCTTAGTTTAGAGACTCGATCGCAAACATGGTTCAAGAAGTAAACCTTATACCTATTGTGCTTTAGATGAAACAATACGATAAATGTTCTTGGATCATATCGTTTCATCACATTTTTTTTAAATTCTGTTGCATGGAGCAACTAGTGCGACTAGTCGTTCCTGATCGCATACGATGCGATCATCATGCTTCCCTAATTTGCTTGAGGATCTCCGCATATCCTTTAAGTGGTATCAGAGCCATGTTTGATGTTTTGGATACGGTCCATGAACCTAGGAAGACTTGGGCTCATTAGGGATTGTGAAAATTTTACCGCATTTCATTTTCGTAGCCCTATTTATTGAATATTTTCAGCCCTGCTTAAAATGTTTAAACAAAGAAATATCATTTGGATAATGATCCCCATTAATTAAGGAAACCGTTGGATTTGAGTTTGCGTGATTTGGAATCTGATAACTCAAGATATGATCATTTTAATGAACCTATATCCACTGTTTCGGGGATGGCGAATAATGACGTAATCAAAGAGTTAGTTACTGTTTTGACATGCCTAGAAATGCATAATAATCACTTGGGTTCTGTTTTAAATCCAATTAGCAAACTTTAGAAACTTATTTTGCATGATTTCAATTTAAATGAATGAGATATCCTAATTTTAATTTGTGAGGTCATTGCTGGAAATTGCATACGTAATCACGAACCATGTGATTGTCATTTAATATTTTATAGAAATTAATGGTTAATTTATTTTGATTATTATTGATAAATATTTCTGAAATATTTAAATATGATAATTATTTCATTAAATGACATTGCTTTAACCAATAATTGATTAGATATGATCTAGAACACAAATTACTTACATCATACACTTTCCAACAAATAAGATGCTTGAATAGCATTGGGGATTTGTTTAGCAAATTTCCTTATAATGTTAATCAAAAGGGTTCTGATTACTATTATATGGTATAACTTGCATTGAAAAATTGATTATCATCTCAAGTATAAAGTGATTGACTTGGCATTATCTTTTCCCGAGGCGGATATGGTGTCTAGTCGGGGAGCGTTGGGGTAGCAGGTTGCACCGTGTGCGATCTGTCCCACTCCTGTTGGTACTGGCCATGACAACGGGTAGGGAACAGATAATGCTTGAGAAATCGTGATGTATTTTTTCTAATTATTTAAATTCAAAATAATACGTATTTGATATAATAACATATATCAAGTAACAATTAAAGAATGTTTGTTGGATATTCCTTCAATCATTAAATTAATATGAATAGATTAATTGGAATCCAATTAAAATTAAAACACTCGATCATGAATATAGTTATTATTTCCCTTGGAAGAATTAATTATAATAAATATGATTCATAATGATTTATTGTAATTTGAATATGAGGCGGAGGATCACATAAGTGACATCCATGGTCTCCTGTCAAGGTGAAGGGTTCCGTCGCCAGGGATTGTATGTAGGCGATGCCTGTCTGAAGTGACAGATCATGCATACAAGCCCATTTGTATTGGGCTCTTTGCTTCTCGAAAGAGTAAGGACGTATGCGTAGTGACCCCAATATCGGGTCCTCATATTATTTGGGTGATATTGGATTGCGCATAGTGAGTTCTAATCATGTCGACAGTTGGTTCAATTAATGACAGGTCAACATCACATTGAGGATGGTGGGCACGAGTGTTAAAGACCGAATTGGGTATGCAAGTTGGACTTGCAAGGCGGAATGTGTTCCCACTTCCTTTTATCCGAGTTATAGGTTCTCATTTTATTGGGATGTGACAAAGATAAGAAAGGAGATCCCAGATCTTGCTTGAGATATAATGGTAATTATATCTCTTACATAGAAAATGAATAAGGGAATGAACTTTCAGTGCTGACATGGAAAGAAAACTTTGATATAAAAACTCCTAAATCAAAGTAAAATGTGTATATATAAATATTTATACATATAAAAATGTACTAAGCCTTCTCCCACTATAAGTAGGGTCGGCTACATGGATTCTTGGTCAAATCCATGTTGAAAGATTCGACTATTTTTTACGCTGGCCATAAATACTATACATATATTTATACATATATATATACATATATTTATGCAAATTTCTTATTTCAGATAATCCTCATTAAACCCACTCAATACTGTACTCAATAATAATCAGTAAAATATCATGAATTGGATCCATGATCCAGATATTGTACTTGTAGTTGAATACATAATGCATGTGGATGTGCAAGTTTCCTCATAAGAATGAGGAATGACAATTAAATAAGATAATAGGACTACAACCCTAGGGTTTGTATGTCTCAGTAGTCTTAATCTCTCATCGAATGTACTTTGGAAGTGACATGTTAATGATGCTCGCAATTGTCAAATAATCCTTATAAAAAATGAAGAAGATGTTCTGGCATAAATATGTGCTCTCGACATTTAATCATGAATGACATGGTTCACTGCATCTTGCAGAATGGTGGCTCTATAAGAGATGATGTATTCAAATATTTGAGTACCTACCAGAACCTAAGTCATGAGTTAAGATGTATGTAGATATGATGAGTGTCATCATTCTACACTATATATACACTCTAGTCATTCTTGAAACTTCATAATATTCATATTGTATGAAATAAATGAAGCATGTATAAATGTCGAAATACTCTTATATTGAAATCTTTTGAATTCAACATAAGAGATCCTTTGTCTTAAGGAATGGTTATTTAGTAATGAAAGGAGCGCAGTGGAAGCATGGGTCGGACACAGGTTAGGAGGAAAGTCAAAGAGTTGGATGTACTTCTATGGTTTCCACTCACATATGACATCCAAAGGGTCAGATAAATGCCAATACTGCAATGAGCTGATGTGTTGATAGTATGACTATCAAGTCTCTCTAAGAACCTTTTAGAAGGACTCAGATAGTGCATCGGAGTAATCTACATATAATCATCAAAATTGACTTTCTTATTTAATAAGATCAATGTCTGGTAATTGTATCTCATTCTTTTAAGAACACTTACAGTTGATTGCATGTGTTTTAGAAGACTATAAAATTTGATCTTAAGGTTTAATAGTCATCCATGGATATTGATGCAATGGTTGCAACAACTTCTATTGGATAAATTGACTTCATGTTTTTAGTGGGAGAGCCCTTAGTTGTAGAGAATGTCTCTATACCTGGATATTAGAATACACTCATTGTTTATTTTTTTTAAATGATGGAAATAAACAAAAATTATAGATTAGACATATCATAAAGAGTTTTGATAAATATATTTCAGATAGTAGTCTGACATCTGGAGGACTCTACTAAATTAGAAAATTAATGAATGGTTCATTATCATTTCTAATACTAAAAATTAAACCTTTAAACATCAGTAAGAGGATGAAGATTATTTGATAATGATCTGGCATCGAGTCTTGGACATATGTCTGTTGATAATATGAATAGACTGGTAAGATATTGAAATTTAGATTGTCTAAAGGTTCAAAACTTACATACTTGTTAATATTGTATTCAAAGTAAAATTATCCAATACACCCTTCGTTGAGAATGGTGTCAGATGACAAGGTATTCGAGATCTCATACATATTAGTGTATGTGGATCATTTGTATCATGATAAACATTGATGATATGTGATATCATTCGATGATTATTTGTGATATAATATTTCTTCTCTTCATCATAGAAACCTTTGAAATGTTCAATGATTTCACAATTTTGGTTTGGATCCAAAGTTTAAAGGAAGATAAAATGAATTTCATCCAACCTACGTAGCAAGTACCTATTAAATGAATTCAAGGAATACCTTTTACGGATGTGAATATCATTCCATCTCAGTTCTCCTAATGCACCTAAACTCAATAGAGTTGTATGGAGATACAATTGGATCATGTATGGCATGATTGATCAATGATGAATCTTAGCATAATTATCTCTTAGTTTCCATGGTATATATATGACTACAATATATATCTTTAAGATGATTCCATGCATATATAAATCCACATTCTCATAAGCTATGGTTTGGAACCTAGCCTAGTGTTGGACACTTGAGGATTTAGGGTTGCTTGGTCCTTAGCTTTGTCATGGATGAAAGTAAGCTGGAATAAAAGAGAGCGCCACTTCATTAGGAAAATAAAGGATGGTATTTTATACCTACTTTATGACCTTGAGATTCTTAAAAGATCTCATCTCTAAGGATGTGATTCTTAGAGGATGACTCTCTTGAGAATAAAGAAGAAAATGAAGTGAAGGAACTCATTTAACCTTTAGAAGATAATGAGGCTCCTGAAATCGAAAACTAAAAGGAAAATTAAAGATGAAACACTAATACATCTCCAAATGAGTTTGAGGATGGATTCCATGTGTCAGAGAAATCTGACAATGATCGAACTTCTTGTGATGAATCTTCTAAAAATCATGTCATGGAAAGATGGATGTTAGCAATTAAGTCTAAAGTAGACTTCGTATACATGTGTTGTATATGGACCATCAAGGATCCACCTATATGGGTAAGACTCATTAAGGTATAAATGAATCTTCAAGAGAAAGAGGGAACCTGATGAGAAGGTAGAGACCTTCAAAGCATGACTCATAGCCATGAGCTACACACTGAAGAGAAGACATCGCTTGTGATGAGACTTGCCCTCTAGTGGATTTGCTTAAACCCATCAGAATATTGCTAACTATAGATACACAATTTGACTATGACATCTTCAAGATGAAAGTCAATATTGATTTCTCTATGAATACCTCTTCGAGGATATTCATATGAAGTAGCCCCAGGGCTTCATAGTTGAAGAAAGCAAGCTGTGCAAGTTGAATAACTCCTTCTGTGGACTCGATTAAGATTCTTGTAGTTGGAACATCAGATTTGATGAAATCATAAATGCTATTATTTCAATTAGAATCTTGATGAACCATATGAAGCTTATAGGGAGTGCCATTGTGATCATCGTGCTAACTATAGATGATATCCTAATCATTTGGAATGATATTGGGATGATAATAAGTGTTTTATAGTATGGCTATTCCTTAGCTTGAGATATTATCTCAAGGATACCTCTTAGATCTTAGTTCTGAATTGTACAGAAGCAAAGAAAAGAGGGTATTGGGAACGTCACATTAGTGGTATTCCTGGGGCATATTCCATTATTGGAAAATCCCACAAAGGCTTCCTTCCCTTGGGATATGGTACTATTCTATCTGAAAGGATAGCACCTCAAAGAGTTGAGGAAGTGAATGCTGAAACTGCTTTCTCTTGTGCTTAAGTTGTGAGAAGTCCGGTGTATGCTAGATGTGTACAAAAATCAGATGTCTGTCATGGTGTGGGATTATTAAACAATTACTAATCCTAATATGGTGATAAAATACTTCATTGCTATAATAAAAAAATCTTGAAAGTTGAGAAGACTTTAGAGATAGTAATCTCTAAGTCTTATCTTCAAGAAATTAAGGCTTTATAGATCGAGATCTAAAAGATCTTAAAGGATACCTTAGGAGATAGAGATCTCCAGGAATAAGATATTCTGATAAGGATAATGAAAATTACATACAGGTTATAATAATTATTGAGCTGTAGTGTCAAGGACACTATAACTAACAAAACTGACTTTTGGTTGCATAAGATGCAACTTTCACATTGGATGCGAGCACTGTTACTGGCGATATGCAAGTGTTGTAAAAGGACTTGGCATGGTCTCTCGAGAAGAGAGTTACTGATCAACTTACCTGCTATTTTCTTAAATAGCCTATGATTGTCACAGGAGTGCGCGTTAAAATGATTATTCTATTAATGGCTCTTTGGGCTAGTGGGAGATTATTCGACATGCGAGCCCACGGCGAGCATTATGCAATAAATGTTAATGCAAATATCATTCCCTAATCCGAAATGAAAAATAATTAATTTTCATAATATGTCATTTAGTACAATTAGGGTTATGTACCATGGCCATCTTGATAATCATACAGCTTTGATTCAATTATTGAATCGTAGAGGCTGGAGCTTGGATGAATATCTGAAGAGTTAGATTGAGGACTCATCAAACATTATCAAATTATTGTTAAGAGATGATCTCCAGTCTGAGTAGGAGATGGCAATCCTTTCTCATTTGGTTGATATCTAACTGATCTCTTTATGCAGATCCTCTACATAGGAATAGAGATCTGGAGGTTTTAGATAAGTTAGGTCAAATAGTTGACTTAATGAGATCGAGATAACCAAAGTCCTATGTGGTATGCTATCACGATATGGGCATGCATCCTTTGACTGGAGAAAGATATGTTACTATAGGTATAAGTATGAACATTTGGCAGACCAATAGGTTGATGACCTAACCAAGGTTTATACATCGGTGTACTAGTATGCATGTAAGGGCATATGAGTAATACGATCTCTCAAAGGGATCATACAGGTTTATTACTGAACTGGAAGACATGAGCTCACTCATGAGACATTAGGAAGAATCAAATTCCACATGTGGTCGTCTCTCTTTAAAAGCTTGACTGGGGTTTGATATATGCTTTTTAGAAAGTATATGATCAACACCTAGGTATGATATATGCTTTTAGAATTTATATGATTGATACCGACTCCCAATGATTGAATGAGAACCTTAATGATAAAATCCTGAAGGAGACAATCTAAAAGAGATTTAAAACTTCGGATTTATTCTGGGTCTTCCAGTATGCATGATGTAAGGTATTAGGAATGCTTGAGTATGATGTGATCATAAACGATTGTATAAATCTTGACAATTCCATTCCGAGGGAGTGGTGAAACAGGTCTGGATTTTAGTGACTCCACTCATAGAGAAGTAATATGATCTTAGTCCAACAGATGGACATTGATCCAAATGTGATTCAGATGTAATGAGAAAATTATATTCACAGTCTTGATTTAATCAAACATCTATTGGAGGTCCGCAAGATCTGGATTTGAGATGTGATCTCAATATCCAAGTCACTATACGTAGAACAATACAATCGCCATGTCCTTATCTCCAAGTATCCGTGGAGAAAGCGCATTATCCTTGAAAGAGTTCATGGATAATTGCATTGTTGATATATATATCCGAGCATTGAGAAAATGGATAATTAAATGTAATTTAATATTTATGAACAATATGAATTTTATTCATATTATAAGGAGAGTTATCTAAGATAATTAAATGTGATTTAATTATCAAAGATGTGAATAATTTGAATGTGATTCATGTTATTTCGGCACATGAGAATAGACATCCAAGATGATTAATTGTGATTTAATTAACATGGATATGAATAATATGGATAGCATTATCTGTATTAATCAGGTATATTATAAATGTGATTTATAATATATTAGAGAAATCTTATTGTGATTTATATTTTTTAATTACTTATTGACGTGAATTGGATTCACATTGGATGATTAATTGAAAATAATATTTACATTTTATTTTGAGATGTGAATGTGATTCACATTTTTCCAATGGCATGAGTGCAATATTCACAAGATAATTATGAATTATTCTTGTGAAATAATTTACAAAAACTGTTGTTGTAAATCTTAGAGATATCATGTGATATGGAGGAGATAGACCCGTTCTCCCCTTGTTTAGGGGATAAGGTCAATCTTCTCATTATCTCCAAGATTATCTAATTAATATGTTTTGAAATTAATTATATTGATTTATCAATATATATAGATTTAAATAAATTAATTGTTTTTGTGTTTTTACAACAACATCATGGCCATTGAAAGAAACACAAATCAATCTCAACCATTGATTGTGTCTTGTCCATGGATTGAGATCCATGGACTCCCAATATCCTATATAAGAAGAGGCACCCCTTGCTCTTCGGGTTACACGTTTACAACATAAACTAATGCTCTCTCCCTCTCTCTCTCTACACACCAAGACTCTCTCCCTCTCTCTCATTGTGGCCATCCACCTTGGAGCCATTGAGAGAGTCACCTTCATCGCAGCATCGTCGTTATGCTGATGGAGTATTTGCTCGTGGATCTCCATCTCCTTCGGTGTGCTTTGCTCGTGAAGAAGACGTCGGATCTAGTGTTATGAGATTAGGAGATTCGTCGCTTGGATAATCAACATGGATTACGAGAAGGACACGTCTCATCAATGCACTTGCAAGCGTCTCATCCATTGGATCAGACTTGAGACATGAGGTCTCGTAGTTTAGAGACTCGATCACAACCATGCTTTAAGAGATAAATCTTATACCTATTGTGGTTTAGATGAAACAATCTGAGAAATATTCTTGGATCACGTGGTTTCGCACATTAATTTTTTTTAAATTCCGCTGCATAGAGTGACTAGTGCGTCTAGTCACTCTCGATCGCATACGATGTGATCGTCATGCTTCTCGACGCGCTTGAGGATCCCCTCATATCCTTCAACCATTGCTAAGGAGGAATGCATAGAATAGTGTATGCATAGTCGGTTTATTTCCTTAAATATGTATTTATTTCTTTTTAAATAATTCTTTATCTGTGCTAATCATCTCTTCTATTGAATTTGTTGTGTGGGTCCGCTATAGGAGAAACGTCTTCTAGGAGACCAAGGTAACCAAGTAGAGTGGAGATAGGCTTTTTAGTTGAGCCGATAAGAAAGAGCTACAAAGCTGACTAAGGAACCGAGAAGTGGAGTACCATTAGTGTAGATTCTAATTTTACTTGGTGGGAAAGAGACTCTTTATTATTGTAATAATATAAGTTGAGGCACTTGTACACTTCAACTTTATTTGAGCCTATTTTACCAAGTGTTTGTTTACTTAGGGGCCCATATGATTTTTACGATTTTTCTCTCCTTCCATCTTCCCTTCTCCCTATTTTCCACTTATTTTATTTTTTTTTGTGATTTGTACTTTTCAACTTTCTTTTTTTTTTGTGTGAATGAGGCCTTAGTTTTTAGGAGTGCTTTACTCGGTACTTACGTCCAAAGCCCTAATTATATACATATACCTATAGTCTCTATGCTTGGACCTTCGTCAAATTAAATTGGTTCTTCAAGATAATAGCAATTCCTACTTAGGGTGATTTCACTAATTGCATATTACATGCAATGTAAATTTTAGTTCTTGTCTTGCATCCTGCATGGAGAGAGTTGGGAAGTAGTGTAAGTCTTCTTATTGAGCATACATAATTCATCACGATGACAAGTTTTCTACCATCTTGATACTTGGATTGCTTTTGCAACTTCTCCCCCAGTTTTGATTAACTTAGGACATAAATGAAATCCAAAAGAATCGTTAAGTGATTATTTCTGAAAAATACTTAAAAAAGTTAAAATTCAAAAATTAGAACAAGGGGATTGCTAATAACACTTTGACCCTAAATAAAATTCGTAATGGACTTCATTGTATTGGGTTCAAAAATCCAACATTGTTTTCATGTACAATCTAAATAGAGCGAGGCATGACTCATAAGGATTAGATACAACAACCTAATATGTGGCAACCTTGTGGCTACCTTGATTATTACCTAGGCTCGGTGAAGTACTAACGCTTCCATAGTATACGGGCGAGTGGGTCTTTGTCTGCTTGTAGACCTAGTTTGAATTATTGAGCATAGACCATCCATTCATGGGGGTGCCTGTCTCATCATCCCGCATCCGAGTAGGGCCTTGTCTGCTTGTAGACTCGGTATGAAGTACTTGATTTGCCACTATCATCTTCTTCACTCTTATTCTTTGGTTGAGTAGCCAGCCTAGGACCGATATCAAGGACCTCTAAAAAGTGCAAACTACATGTTACAAAGGAAGTGTTATGTACAATGTACTTTTCTGGCAGTACTCACTTTCTTATATGTCTAGCCTCTAAGGACAAGCTACAAGATTGCTTGAATAACAACTAAAATAGAAAAGATAAAAATAGTTGAATTATTACAACTTCGAATGCGTTGAGTTGTTGAATCCATTGTTTTGAGGTTTATTTGAATCTTGTTTAAGGGCAAATATCAGTCCTGCGCACTTGCACCATTTTTATTTACTTCCATTTTCATTCCATTTTATTTTGCTCACTTTCAACCTTCCTCTAATATTCTCTTCATTTCCTCTTTCTATTGATTATTGTATTATTCTATCCTCATATGTTCCTCTTGTTTCTGAAGGTGCCAGCGCATGGATGATTTAGTCAGGACTCCACCGACACCCACATCGATTTCATGGATCTGATATCTCGAATAATTCGAGGTGATTCCTAAGAGATCGATCCAGACTTTATGGGTCACTCTCAAGACTCCATGCTTCTTCTTTCTCAAACGGATCGGGAAAACACTCTTCTCGAGTTTTTTACCTTTTGGATGGATATTGATTTCAATACTTACACTTCTCCATCTTTATTAAAGTTCATAGTTGGGGTTCTCTACATCTGGTACTTGCTTTCAGACTAATCAAGGCATCTTTTCAATTGCTGACCAAGAACCCAATTTGGAGCCTGAGATGCAATCTGATTCTGAGATGGCTCCACATGGATTGGGAAAGGGATCGCAACAGTCGAGTTCGAATCAATGAACAAACGAGAATGAAATAATTAGTCAACTACTTTTGTCAATTTAAGCTATTCAAAAATAATTGACTTATCAACCATTAGCTCAAGTCACTTCCCAGGAAATGCGGAATGTTTGAGGAGAAGATCAGAGAAAAGAGAGACCCGAGTTGGAGGCAACGATGAACAACATAGAGATGATGATGTTGGCCATTCAGTGGGAGGACCTCGTGGAGTACAAGGAGATGCAAGGAGAGAACAACCAAAGAAAACACTGAATCGGATCTACAACCCTGGCACCTAGCCAGGTAACTGAGTGGATTCATGTCGCTTCTTCCTAAATTTCATGGGAACACCAATGAAGAACCATACATCCATCTGTAGTAATTTGGCCACATCTACGGTATTCTCCATTACCCTCACATTTTGTCGGGTGTTGTCAAAATGATCACATTCCCATTCAACCCTCAGTATAAGGCACTCTACTGGATCAACCATCTATGGTAGGTGGTGATGTCCTGGGAGGAGCTGAAGTTGGGTTTTCTCCATAAATTCTACCATCTCGTCATCTCATTCAGATGTGTGCTAGGATCTCTAATGTTTCGCAACAGTCCCACGAGAGTATTCATGAAGTGTTGGAAAGATTCAAGTTTTTATAGGAAAAGTGCCCCACCATGACATCCCGAGGAACATCCTTGTCCAACATTTCTTTGGGGGCCTCACTTAGGAAAGCTAAAGGTTGGTAGATGTTGCTTATGGTGGCTCACATTTCAATAAAAGATGAAGTTGTTGTGTAGTAGATCTTTGAGGAAATGGGTGAAGAAGAGGCAATCCAATGTTTATCTAGAGGATATCAAAAGATTCCATTAGTCCACCACAAACCTTTCAAAATGGTTGCACACACAGAGGACAAAGATGAGAGATCTAACTTGAGTATCATTAAGAGCCATTTGTCCAATGTTGATATCATCAAGAAACGATCAAAATACCTAGAGAAGTTTGATGTGATCCAGTAAATAACCAAGTCACTGGACAAACTCAACCAGATCACCAAGCAACTCGAGTTATTGGTGAGCATAATCAATTTATGCCAATCCGCAAGCCCTTCAGTCAAGACACCCGCTGAGCAAAAGGAGCAAATGTTGCAACAACCACCTCAACCAAGTCAGCGTTAGCCTCAGTCGGTCTAGCATGTTTATTATGTGTAGGCACTCGAGCAGCCACCACAGTGGCCACAGGCGCATATTGTTGTTTACCATCCGGAGCCCCATCTACCTTTTGTCTAGCCATTCTTTCCACCTCCACCATGAATGTAAGAGGTGAATGATGTGTGAAACAATGAACTGCAGTTGACCCATCCTCAGGGACAATCCCAAGGTCAGCTATCAGGCCATATCACCCACAACAAGGTGGGAGAAACTTCTAGCAGAACAAACTGCATCACTAGCCTCCGCAATATGGTTATACATGGAGGCGTAACTACCAACATCTAGATTATTGCCAACAACAATACCATCAGTAGTAGTCAGTTGCTAACTTTCAAAGTCAATATCTTCCTCCTCAATACCAATAGTATCCTCCTCATCACTCGAACTATCAGGGTTACCATCAGTTACCTCTACAATACCATCAGTATCAATGATTACACCATGCTGAGTCATTTGAGGTAGCACTGATGAACTCGACACATGATTATTTGTCACAATTAATGAAGAATTTTGCATAGATGAGCCAAAAGATAGGTGACCAAACAACTACAAAGATTGTCATTCCAGCACAGGTCGAAGCTAGTGTGACTAACATCTGTCGCAAGGAGCAAGTAGCATGTAATTCCCCCATCCGATTTCGGTATGAATGTTTTCTTTTTATATAACTTTGTGACACTAAAGAGTGGTAGGACACTACAACCATCTGTTAGGACGAAGGGGAAAACAAATCTTTAGAGGGTGCGTCATCAGTTTGGCCCACCTCAAGTGCCGGAGAACATCATGGAGGAGTAGTACCAGATACAAAAACCCAAAAAATGAAGAAAACATAAAAGTCAAAGGATAGTCACCGCCAAGGCAAAGTCGCGCCCACCCTGGAGATGCCAACACCAACAACTAATCTTATGCATGCCTATGGAGCCAAGCCTGCAGCTTTTTGTTGTCCACCCAAAGTATATGAATATATCCCTTTTTGCCATTCCCCTGTACAAAATGACATGGACATTAATCAAATTGGTGATGTTTGGCATGATGTACATATTCCTTTTCTTGATGCTATAAAACCAAAACAGTAAAAAATTGAAAAATGCTTTGTCTGATACTGGCATTTGTGGAAATATTGTAAAACAATATGCTTGAAATGCCATTGCTTAATGTCATAGAAAATATGCTTGGTGTAAAGAAAGGACAAATGTAGGCATGTACAACAAAGCATAAACCTCACAAAATTAGATATAGGAGACATGAAAAACATATTCTGACCATGGGTAAACACCACCAGCATTCTCTCAAACAAAAAGAAAAACAAGGGAGCTCCTCCTATCAAATGTCATATTTTCAGTCAATAAGTCGATCACATGCTCTTAGATAGTGTATCATCTATCAATTTGATGCTTTCATCACTACTCATAGATTTTGGGGTAGTATCGCTCAGGCCAAACAACATATATCTGCAGTTCACAGACAAATCAGTTAAGCAACCTAGGGTCATGCTAGAGGATATGATCGTCACGGTCCAAGGGATGTTGTTCCATGTGGATTTCATTGTCTTGTACATGGACTCTAATTCATAACTGCTCCACACCCCCATTATTCTTGGTTGGTCGTTCATCTGAATAGTCAAAGCAGTAGTGGATTATAGCACCGGAGAGATAACTTTCCACTCCAGCAGTGACAAATTTCAGATAGAGATGGTCCCAAAATCGAAAAGTGCAGAAGTTATATCTGATCAGAGTGAGCTTGTGTCACATGGACCAGAGGACTGTGACTTTTTGGCAATGATCAGAGACACAAACTTATTCTTGGATGATTTTGAGACCCATGAATTCCTCTCCACCAAGGAAGGACAAGATTGCACATTTAATTTATCGATGTCTTTGATGATGAGATTTTTGTTGATGTGCATGATGTGATATTTAATCATCCATCCTTCTCTAAGAAAGATGAATTCATTCCTGATCTTTGTGATATCTTGCATGCAGAACCTGAAGTAACCATGGTAGATAGTATACAATCAACAGATCTACCACCTACCATAATTGTAGAAGAAACCACAGAGCTAACTCAGACACCGTTAGAGATGAAACAATTACCATCATCGTTGAAATATGTCTTCCTTGAAGGTGAGACAAACATGTTCCAGGTCATAATCAATTCTCAACTAACCATGGACCAAGAATCTTATTCGCTAGAGGTTCTAGAAAGAAACTGCAAGACCACGGGCTAGAATTTTATGGATCTCCATGTGATAAACCCATCATTGTTGTCACATCACATATGTATGGAAGAAGATGACAAAACATCTTGAGAATTTCATCACAAATTAAACCCTAACCTCTGGGAGGTTGTGATGAAAGAAATCACAAAGTTGTGCGATGCAAGTTTTATCTATCCTATCTCAGATTCGAAATGGGTAAGCCTTGTTACATGTTGTTCCCAAGAAATCAGGGGTCACAATTGTAACGAACGATGAGAGAGATGAGATTCTAACAAGAGTATTGACCTCCTAGTATCTCTGCGTGGATTACATGTGCCTTAACTTGGCCACAAGAAGTATAATTTTTCACTTTCCTTCATTTACAAGATAGTCAAAAGACTCAATGACAATGAAATATTTAGCTTCTTGGATGGGTACTCTAGATATAATCAAGTTACCATTGCTCTTGAAGATCAAGAGAAGACTACATTCACATGTCCATTCATGACATATGCCATCAGAAGAATACCCTTTGGATTGTGCAACGCACCCGTTACATTCTAATGGTGTATGTTGGCATAATTCACAGATATGGTAGGTAGTTTCCTCTAGGTATTCATGGATGAGTTCTCAATCTATGAAGATAGCTTTTGTCTTGCATATCTGGATCGAGTACTTCGGCAATGCTATGAAGTAAACCTAGTGCTCTCATGGGAGAAGAGTTACTTCATGGTGACTGAAGGCATTGTGTTAGGCCACGTCATCTTTGAGGCTGGAGGTAGTCCTGGCCAAGGTGGAGGTGATCTCTATGCTTGAGCCACCTATAAATCTGAAGCAAGTCAGATCATTATTGGGGCATGTTGGGTAATATAAACAATTCATCAATGAATTCAGGAAAGTGGTCGTCCATTGACAGAGCTTGGCAAGGAGACTAATTTCATTATGGATACTAGATTCCTTCGTCCTTCAATCAGCTGAGAGATCTGATTACACAAGCACGTATCTAATAGTCACTGGATTGGTCTCTTCCATTCAAGATCAAGACTGATGCTTCTGATTATGTTATTGGGGTTGTTCTGGGATAGAGGTGGGATTGATTGCCATTTGTGATTCATTGTGCTAGCATAACACAATATGAGGCCTAAAAGAACTACATCATTAAAGAGAAAGAGCTGCTAGCAGTAGTGTTTGCACTGGAAAAGTTCAGATCGCATCTACTTGTATCCAAGGTCATAGTTTATAATGACCATTCTACGACGCGATACTTACAAAGCAAAAAGATCATCTTTCCGGAATAACAGATCCATATGCTCTTGAGAAGAGCATGATACCAGTTATAGAGACTTTCCGATATAAGGCAATTCTATTTGTCACCTCACTTCCTTGGTTTATTGATATTGTGAATTATCTTGTCTCAAAGATATCTCTACAAGATTGGTTGAATATGAAAGTTGAGAAGGTCTTATCAGATATACATTTTTACCATTTGGAGGATCCATATCTATTTCATGATGGAGTATATTGCATGAAGAGGTGCATTCCTTAGGAGGAATATACCTGTGTCCTGGAACATTATCACCGACATGAACAGGACGACACCATTCTTGGAAGTTAACATGAATAAAACTGCTTTAATGTGGCCTTTTATGGCCAACTCTCTTTAAATATTCTTCTGAGTATGTAGAAGGTTGTATTGATCGCCAGAAAATTGGCACCACCATCCGTTCCAAGGATACCATGCCTCTTAAGTACATTAAGATATTAGATGTCTTTAATGCATGGGGTATCAACTTCATGGCCTTATTTTAGAACAACCAAGGTTTTGAGTACATCTTGCTTGTCATCGAATATGTCCGAAGAGGGTGGAGGTTATCCCCACTTGAGCCAACAATAGTTACAATGTTTATCGATTCTCAAAGAGAACATCATTTCACTATTTGAGATTCTGTCGATTCTAGTATCAGTTATGGGTAGCCATTTAATTAATAAAGAAGTTACGAAGCTGACAAAGGAGTACTACATTGAACATAGTGTCACCTCTCCTTACCACCCATAGACCAATGGCTTTGCTAAATGTTACTAAAGGGAGATCAAGACAATTTTACAGAAAGTTTTGTGTCATCATAGGAAGAACTGGTCACAATTGATTGACTTAGTTCTTTGGGCTTATTCTACTACGAACAAGTCTCCTTTAGGCATGTCATCCTATCACTCAGTAAATGGAAAACCATGTCACCTTTCCCATGGAACTCATTCACAAATCTTTATGGGAAATCAATAAGTGTAACTTGGATTCCAAGAAGACCGACAAAAATTGGAAGATTTATCTAACCCAATTGCTTGAATTCAATGACTATGTATACGACAACAACCTAGTATACAAGGAGAAAAAAAATGGCACGATGAGCATATTCAAAGGAGGACTTTCGAGCCTGGTCAGAAGGTTTGATTGTTTGATGTAAAGTTGAAGTTGTTTCCATGCAAGCAGAAGAGCAGGAGGACAAGGTCGTACTTAGTAAAACATGTGCGTGACAAAGGTAGTCTCATGATATCTGGTTTGTTATCTAATGCACAACCATTTATTGCCAACATACTGTTGTTGAAGCCATACCTGAGCATAACGAATGCTAGGGTTTGAGCCTTAGCGCATCATGGAAGCGTGTAGATCGCATCAAATACAATATAGAGAAACTTGTCCAACTAGTTGTATTTGGCAACAAATTTAAAAATTTAATAATATAAAACACATGATTCAAGAACACTTCTCAGATCGTTTGATTAATACCACATAAGAGTAATTAGTACTACCTCTTAAAGCATGATTGCGATAGCTAATCTCTAAAGTATGAGATTCTCCTGTCTCACGTATGATCTGACATAGAAGCACTTGCGGGCATGTAGATGAGAGAGGAAGCTCCCGTAATCCAAGTTGATGATCTGAGGTTGGAATCTCCATATTTTGTCTCATGAAATATAGATCCTTCTTCATGAGCAAGGAGCATCGAAGAAGGCATAGATCCATGGGCAATCGATCCGGCGGCACTAAGGCATTGCGATGACAACGGGATCTTCTTCAACCACATCGTGGATGGAAGCAATATCAAAAGAGAGAGAGAGAGAAGCTTAGACGTGTATATGAGAATAAGATATATAGATATTAATTGCCCTTGCAATTGTATAGTGTTTGTAAGGAAAAATGCTAGGTCTACCCTCCTTTTATATTGTATTTCATGGTGGAGATGCACTTCAAATTCAAATCAATGGTTGAAATTTTTTATCAACAAAAATTAATTAATTTAAAAGAAAATAAATATGTTGTAAATAATATTAAGATATTTAATTTGATTTAGATCAACAAGATTTTCATGAATAAAAGAGGACTGAAGGAGCAACTTCTATACAAGGGGAAGGAGAAAGCCTCCTTCCCCTTTAAGACGCTTGGATGTCCAAGGTAGATTGGAGAGAGAGAAATCTCTCCCCAATCACCATATAATGTAATCTTATTACATTAAAATTCTATTCATTGAATTAATTGAATACAAGGTAATTCAAAAATTATTTGTGACAATTGCAAACAAACTATTGATAATTATATATCAAATTCGACCATCCAATATAAAATGTAAACCACATTTACAATTAATTATCCAATGTGAATACAATACACATTAACATTTAATTCATAATTCTATTTATAATTAAAATTTCTCGAATATATTATAAATCATATTTCTAATATTTATAATATTTATTATTATTATGGATAGTGATATCCAAATAAATCATATCTTTGATAACTAAATCATATTTAGTTATCTTGGATGTGAATCTCAAGTATCAAAATAGTATGGATTATATTCATAATATTCATGATAATTAAATCGCATTTAATTACCCGTTTCCCATTGCTTGGATAATTTATATCCAATTGAATTAATCTTGAACTCTTTAAAGAACAATGTGCTTACTCTGCAGATACTTGAAGATAAGGACCAGGCGATTGTACATTCCTTGTATAGTGACTTGGATTGAGATCATATATCAAATATAAATATCGAGAACCTCTCAAAGATGTTTAGTTTATTCAAAACATAAATCTAATCTTCTCATTGCATTCGAATCATATTCAGATCAATGTCCAACATTAGGACTAATAACAGTTTACTGATCTAGTAAAAGGAGTCACTAAAATCCAAACATGTTTCATCACTCCCTCGGGATGGAAGTTTCACGGTTATACAATCGTTTATTATCACATCACCATCGACTATTCGTAATACCCATACATCCTGCATGCTGGAATACCTATATTAAACCCGAAATATTAGATCATATTTGAATTGTCTTCTTTAGGGATTTATCAGTACCTTTATCATCATATCATTAGGAGTTAGTATTAATCACATACTTTACAAAAGCATATATTATACCTATGTATTCTGCCGAGCTTCTTAAGCGAGACGACCGTGCATGGAATTTGATCCCAATATCTTCTGAGTGAGCTCATTTCTTTTGATTTAGTAATGACCTGTATGATCCCTTTGAGAGATCATATTACTAATATGCCCTCGTATGTGCACCAGCACGTCGGTGTATAGACCTTGATTAGTCATCAACCTATCGATCGGCCAAATTTACATACTTAGACATATAGTAATATGATAGTATATGACATAGGTAATGGTTATCTCGATCTCTTCATGTCAACTCTTTCACTTAACTTATCTGATATCTATGAATCTTTATTCCTATGCAAATGATAAGCATCAAGAGGTCAGAAAGATATCTGCCTCTAGAGAAGGATTGCCATCTCCTTCTCAGAATAGAAACCCTTCTTAAAAATGATTTGGTAATGCTTGATGAGTCGTCAATCCAACTCTTTAGATATCTTACAAGCACTAGTCTCGATGACTCAACATTTGAATCAACAACTGTATGATCAATAAGATGGCAATGGTACATAACCCTAATTGTACAAAGGGACCTTCTAATCAAATGAGTTATTCTTTATTTCAAATTAGGGAATGATTTGCAATAGTATTTATTTCATAATAGATTGTCGTGGGCTCATATGTCCAACAATCTCCTACTAGCCCAAAGAGCCATTAACAAGCTAATCTTGAAACCCTCGCTCATGTGCTAATCATAATCTATTTAGAAAAAATGTTTGGTAAGCATACTAATCACTCTGTTTCAAAGAGACTACACCAAGTCCATTTACAAAACTTGCCTATCTTGTAGTAACAGTGCTCACATCCAATTCGAATGTTGCATCTTATGCAACCAATACTCAATCTTGTTAAAGTAGTTATAGATTCCTTGACTCTAGAACTCAATAATCATTATAATTATTATAACCGATAAGAAGTTTCTATTATCCTTATTATAACACCCTTATGCCTAGAGATCTCTATCTCCTTATACTAAGACATAGTTACAAGTCTTATAAGGCATCTGTAGGTAAGACCTTTTAGATAACTATCTATAAAGTCTAAAGTTATTAAAGATAAGACTTTAAGATAACTACATAAAAAGTCAAGTTGTCTTTGAAGATGTTGTTACTACTGCAAATAAGTGTTTTATCTCCATAGTAGGATTAGTAACAGTTTACTACTACCACTACATGACAGACATCTGATTTTTGTACGCATCCAACATACACTAAGCTTCCCGAAATGGACACACAAGGGCAAGTAGATTTAGCATCAACAAAGGTCAAACACTTCGAGATGCTATCCCCTCAGATTGGTTAGTACCATATCTGAAAGGAATGAAGCCTTCCTTGGGTTTTTTCAAAATGGAATATGTCCAAGATGTACCCCTAATGTGACAGTCCCAATGCCCTTTTCTCTTTGCTTTTGAACAACTTCAGAACTAAGATCTAAGATGTATCCTTGATATCTTTCATCACGAGATATGGAACAACCAAATTATAAAGCACTTATTATCATCCTTATATCATTCCAAATGATTAGGATTTTTTTATTTACATTTAGCACAATGAACATAATGATACTCCCACAAATATTCACATGGTTCATCAAGATTATATCTGAAATCATAACCTTTACAATTTCATCAAATCTGATCTTCCCACTACAAGAAGTTTATTTGAGTCCATGGATGGAGTTCCTTAGCTTGCACACCTTGCATTCTTCAATAAAGAAGCCTTGGGCTTCTTCATAGGAATATCTTCATTGAGGCATTCAAGGAGTAATGCAATATTGACTTCCATCTTGTTGATCATAGTAAAGTTGTGTAGCTTTAGTTAGCAATGTTCCATTGAGTTTGACCCATATAGGTAGATCCTCGAGGTCCCAAACACAACAATTGTGTATGAAGTCTACTTTAGACTTTATTGCTAACATCCATTTTCCATGTCATGATCTTCAGAAGCTTCCTCACATGAAGTTTGATCATTGTCAGATTACTCTAATACATGGAATGCATACCCTCTAGGTTACCTTATCACCATCAAAGTAATTTGAAGAGGTATGACTGTTTCATCTTCAATTATCCTTTTCGTTTCCAGTTTTGGGTGCCCCATTATATTCTCAAGATTCAACGAGTTATTGCACTTCATTCTTATCTTGATTCTCAAGAAAGTCATCCTCTAAGAATCATATCCTTAGAGAAAAAATATTATGCATTACTTTTAGGTGTTAGATTTCAGCTTACATGCATCAATATTATGGTCATGTACCAAGCAACCCTAAATCCTCAAGTATCCAGCATTGGTCTTGGTTCTAAACCATAGATTATGAGGGTTTTCGGTTTAGAATTGCATGTCATCTTATAAATTGCAGTCTCTACTGCATGTACCCGAAAACCAATAAGTATTTATGCTTAGATTTGTTATTGATCAATCAAGTCACACATGATTCAATTGTATCTCCCTACAACTTCATTGAGTTGAGGTAAATTAAAATGAGTAAGATAGAAATAACATTCCTTTCTCTATAAGGTATTCTTTTGAATTTATTTGATAGGTACTGGCAATCTTGGTCATATCAAAATCTTTCCATCTTCCTTCTAACTTTGGTTCTCAATCAAAATTGTGAAATCTTTGAACATCTCAATGGTTTCTACTGTGAAAGGAAGAAATCTCATACCTCAAATAATCATCAATGTATATAGCATATCATTAATGTTCATTATAGTATATAAAATCCACATACATCAATTTGTATGTGATATTGAATACCTATGTGTCTTACACCATTTCATGAGAAGGGTGCATCAGGCATTTTTACTTTGAATATACTATTCACAAGTATATAGGCTTTGAACTTTCAGGTACTGTAAAGTTCAACCTCTTACTAGTTTATTGATCTTATCAATAGACATATATCCAAGGCTTGATGCCCAATCATTGTCAATTGATATTTGTCCTATTTTTGATCCTTTAAGGTTTAATTTCTAGTATTAGAAATTTTAATAAATTATTCCTTAATATTCTAATTTAGTAGCATCCTCTAGATGTTAGATTACTTTCTAAATATATTGATCATAATTGTTAATGATAGGTTTGCTACAAAGTGTATATTTTTTCCAACAAATTTAGAAATAAGCAATGAATGTATTCTAATATCTAAGTTACAGAAACATTATTGAAGACGAAGGGCATTCCCACTAAAAATAAGTAGTCTATCTTTTCAATGGAGATTGTTGCATTAATTGCATCGACTCTCATGTTTTTGACTATTAAACCTTAAGATCAAAGTTTCAAGTCTTCTAAAAAATATGCAAACAATTGCATGTTTTATTAGAAAAATGAGATACAATTATCAAACTTTAATCTTATGTAACAAGTAACTCGATTTCAATGATGATATGTAGATGTTGAATATGCCGATGTATTATCAGATTCCTTCTCTAAGGATTCTGGATACTCCTAATAGTCATACTATCAATATATCGGCTTATTTTAGTATTTACATTCATCCAACTCTATGCATGTCATATGTATGGAAATCATAAAAGTAAAGTCAACTAGTTGACTTTTCTTCTTACTTGGGTATGACCCATGCTTCTACGGTGCTTTGATAATCTATAAACAACATTTGATTAAGATAAAGGATCTCTTAAATTGAACACATCCTCAAGGGACTTCAATACAAGAGCATTTCAACAATTATACTTGCTTCATCCTATTCATACAATATGAATTATTATTCCAAGACTTGAGTAGAGATAGTATAATGATGATAGTCATCATACTTACATCCATCTTAACCCTCAAAAACTTTGGTACATACAGGTACTCAAACATTTTGAGTATATCATATCTTACCTAAGTACCATCCAACATAATGCAATGAACTATGTCATTCATGAGTAAATATTGAAGGCACATATGCTTGCAAAAGCATCTTCTTTAGGATTTTGACAATTATGATCCACATCGATATGATACGTCGAAAGCACATTTGATGAGAGATGAAGACTGTAGAGACACACAAACCATAGGTTGTTGTCCTATTTTCTATTTAATTGTCATTCCTCATTATTACGAGGAAACTTGTACATTACGACCACATAAATTATGCATCCTACTGAAAGTACTACATCTTGATCTTTGATCCATGATATTTTATTGGTTATGATTGAGTGTAGTTTTGAGAGGGATTAATGAAGGTTATCTGAAATTAAATAATCTGTATATATACATTTTACTTTGATTAATGATTTTATATAAAAGTTGCCTTACCTTTTACGCTCTAAAAGTTAATTCCCTTATTCCCTTTCAAAGCAAGAGACGTATTTAACATTATATCTCTAGCAAGATCAGGGATCTCCTTTTTACCTTTGTCGCATCCCAATAATTTGAGAAACCTCAACTTAGTTAAAAAGAAGCAAGAACTCATTCATCCTTGCAAGTCCAACTTGCATTTTCCAATTTGGTTTTTAACACCTGGGCCACTTCCGTTAAATGGTTTTGACACATTGGTAATTGAATAAACCGTCAATAGGAATAGAACTCGTTATGTGCAATCCAATATCACCTCAATAATATGGGGAACCAATATTGGGGTCCCTACACATACGAGCTTACTCTTTCAAGAAGCAAAAGAGCTCGATCCATGTGCACATGTATGTAGGAGTTGTCACTTCAGACAGGCACATATAATCCATGGTGACGGAACCCTTCACTTTGACAAGAGACTATGGATGTCATTTATATGATCCACCATATCACAGTAATTTTTTAATTAATCATTGTGAATCATATTCACGAAATTAATTCTTCTATGGGAATTACAACTCTATTTAAAATAAACTGTTTATTTTAGTTGTCTAATTCATTTAATCATATTAAATCAATTATCAATCCAATCAATCAACCAACAAATAATTTGTGTTTTTTATATTACCATATAGTATTATCTCTCACATGTACATATTATTCTTGAGTTTTAGTAATTAGAGTACAATTTGATTTACTCATATTAGCCTTTCATCTAAATGGATCAAGCCGACAGATAATAGTAACAGGGAGCACTTCTACCCCAAACGCTGTAGAGGATTCCAATTAAGTAACCCATTAGCATATCCACGACCTAGACACTATCACCATAATGACTCAAGAACAATAATTGTTAGATTAACGTACTTGCAGTTTTATCGATCATTCTTTTAATGATCAACATTATTCTATATAGTAATATCTCAGAAATCTTAGGCATCCTAAAATAATTTTGAGATCATAAATTTCTAACAACATCAAGCAAACAATATTGCATGTAAAAGTTGTGCTTCACCTATTGTAGGTTAAACTAGGGTTTTTGTCATGAAACATTCATTCAGTGGTGATTGATGTTCAATCAGATATTTCCAAAAATTTATTAACCATCAATTAATCACAGAAAATCCATAATTCCCTTGATTGACATTGAATGATAAACATATTTAGAAAGTAATCTCGATGATCAAATCACCTTTCGACGTGTCTCGACTAAATATGGAATATCTAGGGCAAACAGAGTCAGAATCTCATGAACAAAATCGTACTGTTTGCTTGTTTAATTGTCTACTTATATAAAGTGTTAATTTCGTATTTTATGATGGAAAAATAGTAACCTAAAATAAATTTATTATAGATCCTTGAATACATGCAAAGTAATGTGATTGTTGGAACTTTTCGAATATTAAATTTTGAATTTTTCTGCCAAAAATTGTCTAATGCTTTTCGAAAATATTTAGACATTCTAAATGAATTCTATTATCCAAACAATTCTTCCAAAATAGTGCATAAACATTACCTTCTCATTTTAGTGAAAACCTATTGGAAACATGCATCAATTGCAAAGCAATGAGTCTCCGCACAATAGATATACAAAACCTCACTCATATATGGTTTTAGATCACATCCTAGACCTTTTACCAAGTCTCTGATAATGCTTGAAGTCTAGTTTTTGGGCATAGCGTATTATGGAAGCATGTAGATCATAATGATTTCAATCTAGGGAAACTAGTCATACTAGTTATAATGAGCAGTGGAATTTAAAAATTAATAAAATGAAATCACATAATTCAAGAACACTTCTCAAATCGTTTCATCAAGATCATAAACAAGAAATTGGGATTACCTATTGGTGTGTGTTTGCAATATCTAATCTATAAATAAAGAGATTCTCCTGTCTGATGTCTGATCCGACATAGAAGCACTTGTAGGAGCGTCGATGACACACGAAGCTCCCACAATCTGAGTTGATGATCCTTGGATGAAATATACTGATTTTCTCTCAGAAAATATGGATCCTTCTTCACGAGCAAGGAGCACCAAAAAAGGAGGAGATCCATGAGCAGTTGATCCGACAACACAACAGTATTCCAACGATGGCGGGGTCTTCTCCAACAACGTGGTTGATGACAAGATCAGAGAGAGAGAAGTATGGATGTGTATATGAGAATAGGAGAGAGAGAGAGAAAGAGATGTTTATTGTTCTTGCAATTGTATAGTGTGTGTAAAGAAAAATATTAGGTCTATGCTTTCTTTTATACTATATTGGATGGTGGAGATGCACTCCTAATTCAAATCAATGTTTGAGATTTTGTTGCAATAATTTGCATACACAAGTATTGAATTTCAAAGAAAATAAATATGTTACCAAAAATCCTAATATATTTAATTTAAATTAAATAAACAAGATTCTCATGAATAAAATAGGACTAAATAGACATCTCCTATACAAGGGGGAAGGAGAAATCCTCCTTCTCCTTTAAGAGGCTTAGACGTCCATGGTGGATTGGAGAGAGGAAAATCTCTCTCCAATCATCGTATATTATACTTCTAATACATTAAATATCTATTCATTGAATTAGTTGTCTACAAAATAATTGGCAAAATTATTTATGACAATTGCAAACAAACCATTATAAATTATGAATCAAATTCAGCCTCCCAATATAAAATGTAAATTGCATTTCCCGTTAATTATCCAATATGAATCTAATTCACGTCAAAATTTAATTCGTAGATTTTATTTACAATTAGATCTCTTAGACATATTATAAATCATATTTTAAATATTTATGATTACTTTGGGTAGTGATATCCACATTAATCATCTTTGATAACTAAATCATATTTAATTATCTTTGATGTCAATTCCCATGCGTCCAAATAATATGAATCATATTCATATCATTCATGATAATTTAATCACATTTAATTATCTATTTCCCATCGCTTAGATATATTATCAACAACTAGAATTTTTATTTATCCCAATATCTTATGAGTGAACTAATATCTTTTGGTTCAGTAACAAATCTGTATGATCTCTTTGAGAGATTGCACTACTCAAACGCCCTCGTATGCACACCTGCTCACCCATATATAGACCTTGATTAGATCATCAACCTATTGGTCTATGAAATGTATATAATCAGACATATAGTAACACATCCATCTTTGGTCATGAGGATGTGTGCCTATATCGTGACAGTATATGACATAGATCTTAGTTATCTCGATCTCTTCAAGACAACTCTTTGACCTAACTTATCTAATACCTTTGAGTCTATATTCCTATGTATAGGACCTATATCAAGAGGTCGGTCAGATATCAAGCTTTAGAGAAGGATTGCCATCTCCTTCTCAAGCTAGAGATCCTTTCCTAACAATAATTTGATGGTACTTGATCAGTCTTCAATCTAAATCTTAAGATTTCATCCAAGCACTAGCCTCTTATGATCATTAAGATGGAAACAGTACATAACCCTAATTTTACAAAGGGACCTATTAAGAAAATTGATTTTTCTTTTTTAGATGAAAGAATGATTTGCGATAACATTTATTGCATAATGTCTCATTGTGAGCTTACATGCCCAACACATGAAACATTCTTGTCTGTTGTTGATTCAATTCATATGGTGTTTCAGGACGAGCTACCATAGATAGAAGGGTCACACACGTGAGCTCCAAAATAATCCTTAATTTTCTTCTTTTTTTCTGTTCATTCCTTTCTCAATTTTCTATTCCACTGTTATTTCATGCATCCCATTCAAATGTAATATACTTAGGATATAATTCATCATATGTATAGGGGTGATGGGTATATTCGAGCTATTCTTTATGTATTCTCTTGCTTGTCTCCTCACCTCTCGATATTTTATCATGTACTTAGGGATCTTTTACCCCAGGTATAGGAGGAGACAAGCTGAGCTGAGATTTGTTCATACTAACCTCGATCCTCCCCGTTTTGTACAATATGTTTGACTTAGGATTAGTTGATCCTATGTATAAGGGGATGATCGACTTCTTATTCATTGACTCAGTCGTTGTAGTCTACACTCTTCTATACTCAGCATGAGTCTTGGACGATATTTTCCGAGTTTCAAAATAGAGATATAAATGTGTGCAATTGGCGTTGCAACCCAAATATCCTGCAACAAAAAAATATTATTTTCTGTGTTCTCAAGCCAATAATTATAAGAAAATAATGTAGCGAGGAATTTTTTTTATTTAATTAACATGTATAACAACAAGATCAAACTTAGGGATGCTACAATTCTCGAGGGTTATTCATATAATAAAAATTAGATAAAAGAAAAGGGAATCTCAATTGCAAACTATCTTCGTTTTTCTGGAAGTTTTATCTTTTAAATTTTTAAATTTTTTATTTTCTGATTTTTTTATTTTTAGTGATTTTAAATATTTAATTTTTATTTTAATTTTCAAAAATGAAATTTTCAAAACAAATTTATGCACAAAAGAGATGTATTTTTTAAAAAATTTCAAATATGATAAAAAAACTAAAAAAATGTTTAAAGAAAATATTTATGTGTTTTATGATTTATGTTACTTTTGTAATTTTTCAGAATTTTTAGAATTTTTTAGGATTTTTAAAATGGCTGAAATAGAGGAAAATGCAAACAGTGAGCAAGCAGGATTATTTTGTAATTTAAAAATGTGAAGTAAAATATAAAATTACGAAAATTACTTTTCGTATAAACTAGCAGAAAATATCTACAAACAGGAATTGAAATCATTTTTTCTACAATTTTATATGATTTTTAGATATTTTTAATATTTTGCATATTTTGGGTTTTGAAAATAATTAATGCACGAAAATTGGATAGAAAATAAAAGATAAAAAGAGAAAGTTAATCTATTTTTTTTGAATTTTTCACGCAATATTTGAATTTTTTATGAATTTTCAAAGTTCAAACATGGAAATATGTATTGTTTTTATTTTTTAATAATATTAAATGAAAATATAATGGATTGAATTTTTTGTATAATGATCAAGCACACAACAAGAGTCTACACAATTTTTTGTAGAATTTTTAGAGCAATATAAACATTTACTTCAATAAAAAAAACATACAACTTAAACATATAGAAATACAGGGACTGCATTGCAAATATTTATAGTTTCTGCATTAAAAGATAACAGAAATAAAAAAGGAAGAAAACTACAAATTACCAAAATAAACGTGTGACACACTTGTTTGACTAGAGAGTAGGGGTCTTTCTGCAAAATTAGAAATATAGGAGGACCTGTGTGACATTTTTCAAAAATTTTTACTCCCCTGTTAGGGTTCTTTGTTCCTTTTCATTCTCATAAGAAAGGGGGAATCGCCCCTCTTCTTCCTTCTCTCCCAAGCCGTGGGCTGGGGCTACGGCTTCACGCAACAGAGGGTGGCAGAGATTGGCGTGCGAAGGAGGCGCACCAGCTGTCTAGGTGGCTATAGGTAGTTGAGCGGAGTAAATCCTTTTGGCGCTGATGGCACAAAAGGGAATATGGAAGGTGGAATGTCTCGCAGAGGTGGGCTAATCTAGAAATGTGGATGGCGGCTACTACCGTTGTTCCACATGCGGCAGATGATGGAGAGCGGACAGTAGGCGACGCTCTCCTCCAAGAGCAGCCAACAATGGTGAAGGTGGAGGGGCGGCACACGCCCCTGGAGCTCACATGGTCGACGTTCTACAGAGGGGGAGGTCAGGCAATGCCGCACGTGTGGCAATGGTGGACTCTTCGCACGGGGGCTGATGGAGGGTGCTTGCGTACGCATGTGACAACTCGAAGGCGGCAGGTGCGAGGCTTCAGCGGAGGGTGGCGACCTGGGAGGTGCGTGCACACAGGTGGCGCGGCTCGCAACAGGTCAGCGGAGCGAGATGGCTGGCGCTGACAACGACGACGGTAGTGGGACGACACCTACGCAAGCGACAAACATGAGTCCGACCGCTAGTAGTGCGACAGTGAGCTGCATGAGGATCTTGCTGGGGCTGCAACTGGAGGCCCCAAATTTTATTATTATTTTTATTTTTATTTAAAAATTTTTTACAGTAGCTATATTTTTTCTTTTTTAAATAGCTGTAATTTTTCTTTCTTTTTGTAAAAATAGAAATTAAAATTTTTCATTTTTTCCTGAGAACCTACAATAAAATAGAGATATACGACTCGAGCATGATGGCTCGGTCCAAAAATCAAATGCGAAAAATGTGTGTGGATTCAGATCCGATGAAATGGAAGATAGATCCGAGTCTGTGGTCACCGTGTTTGATTTAAGTTTATAGATGACATGAGGTAGAACGTAAACGAGGAGAGATCAAGAATATGAGATAGAATCAAAATCGATGGCGGATCAAATCGTGATGGGTGAAAAAAAAATGATTAACTAAGATATAGAAATATAAACTGACAATGAAATTAAAAAACTGCGAAGAATTAAACTACGATTAACGTAGATTAAAAACAAGAGAAGAAAAATTTGGATCTCACAGTGGGAGCGGAAAATGTCATTATAGCCTCGACGAATACCGACTCCCTGTAACTGGACGACTCTGAGGTTAGGCACCTCTCTACAACAAGACGACTCTTAGAAAATAGGCTCCTCTCACCCAAGATTGATCAAGTGAGAATCAAGGAGGAGGATCCCATTAAAAAGAAAATTAACTAAATTTGAAATTCAAAACTTGAATGAAGAGGAGAATAAGGAAGAGAGTTAATGGTAGAATTAAATAAATAAATAAATTAAAAAATTGAAATTCAGATTTGAATAAAATAATAAAATAATTAATTGGTAAAAATAAATTGGCCACCTTAATGGTGGTTATTTAAGATGTACAATCAAATCTTATATACTTGGTATGTTTTCAAATCAAATCAAATAAATAAATCAATCAATCAATCAAAATTTCCGTAATTATATTAATTTATATAAATATGTTATATATTAATTTTTTAGTGATTTTTTTATAAGGAGGTTAATTTTATAGGTATCATATATACATAATGTGCATTATACACATGTACAAATAAGGAATTATTTTTTAAATTTAATTTTTTTAATTATTTTATTTAAGTTGAATTTCAGAAAATAATATTTACACTTAATTATAATATGTACTAAAATAAAATAATAAATACAATAATTTAATGGTCAAATTGCAAAAACCACTCAGAAAACCATCTTTTCAACCAAAACTCCAAAAATTGTGAAACCACTACCATTTTAAAGATAAATTTATATAAAATAAAATGGAAGTGAGTTTGATTCAATTTGATTTCACATGGAGTTGGAATTGGTCTTTCAATTATAACTTTATGGCTTTTTCTGAGCGTGGTTACTTTTATTTTGTACATTGTTTTATTTTACAAACATTTTTTTATTTGGGACACATTTGTTATTTACAATTTTTGTTAAGAAAATTATTTAATTTTAAAATAATTTATATACAAATAAAATAGTTTATGTTTAATACATATATACACAAAACAATATTTACAAAACATTTTTTTGGATTTTCTGATTTAAGGACCCTAATTCCCTCTACTTTATTCCTGATCGATCAGGTCAAGTCTCGATCTTCTCTTATGGTTTGGTCAGCCTGTATCTATTACATATATACAGTGTTTTTTTAATTATTTATTTTTTATTTTCCCTTTCTTTATTAAATTATTTATTTTAGGTTAAAATAGTAATAAAGGTACAATATTTAGACACGGATGCAAGTTAGGAAGAATATGGAGTTGGTATTACATACAATTGTTTTGTAAGAGATTTTAAGCTAAAATAAATGAATAAAGATGTTAAATTGCATATTCATCAATGAGTTATGTCTTCCTTTTTGCTCTTTGATCACTATGAGGACATAATTCACGCTAAATAAAGGGAGGTCGTATATATGTTGTATATACTTTAGCCATAACTTTTACTTTCATATTTTTAATAATATAGCTAATATATTATATTAGGTAAGGGTATGTAATATAATAACTATAAAGAATACACTATAAATATGTATACAAGTTGTTGAAAATTCTTTGTAATTTTGTTTAATAGATCGAATTGTAGAAATTTTTTGCAAAATGATCTGAAAAAATGGGTGAAAAATGTCTTGAAAGATCTTTTGGAACTGTTTTGAGATTTTTTCGTAAAATATTTTTAAAACCTTTGAAAAAATATCTATAAATGTTTGTAAAAATTTATCTTATTTATTTGAATAAAACATGTTGAAAATTACTTTGCACATGATTTCGAAAATGGTTGTGAACTACTTTGAAAAATCTATTTATACCTTTAAATATCTTTTCAAAATGATTTTCAAACTTTGGAAATAGTTGTAAGTTATTGGTAAAAATTATTTCCAAAATAAGGTTTTCAAAATATTTGTAAAAGTGTTTTCTAATTATTGTGGGAACCTTGTATATAATTTTGATAAATAACACCTCTTATAAAAATATTTGTAAAACATATATATATAACACTTGTATATACAACATGTGAATAACAATTAACACTTAACTTATGCACAAATTTCAGTGTAAAATCTACACCCAATTTTTGTGAATATACACTCACTCCCATGTAAATATTTGTACATACATGTTTCACTAGCCTTTATCAAAAACCCCTAAAATTCAAAATTTTCAAAAGATATAAAAATGTGCAAAATGTTTTCAAAACTCTTAAAAAATTGTAAATTTTTGGAAAAAAATCATAAAAGCTCAAAATTAGAAAAAGTACCACACAAAAATATTTGCATTTTTTAGATTGTTGTTAATAATAGAACAAGTCGAAATAAAGTCTATAGATTGGAGGTTGGTCTAGACCTTTATCCACTTAGTTTCAAAGGAACCTGTTAAGGACTGGAATTGGGACGCTTTAGGTAAATTTGACTTAATTCTTTAGGTTCTATGAGACTGTGTTCATGAGTCGATTCAATATATCTAACTAGAACCTTTCATATCATACGTGTGATTGTTGAGACGATGTCTTGACTTGAGACATCACACTCAGCACATAGCTCATCCAAGATGGATTGTTGAAATATCTTGGAGTCTAAGTCGGGACAATACTAAGCGCTTCGTCAAGGGTGGCTCAGGAACCAATCTTCTAGGCTACCTAAACTGATACTTCAATCCAATATTAATGTGGTAGCATGAACATCTAAGAATCAGAGGATGGATTGAAATAAAGCATTAGATGAGTAATGTTTGCTAGCACATTTTTCTAAGACCCCAAAACTTGAGTAAAAAAACAGATTATATATCCATAAAGGCAAAATAAGAATGAAAAGCAATGCCAAATAAAGAAATACCCAAAAGGAAACATATACCAAAAATTCCAAAAAGTTTTAGATTCCGTAAAAGGTATGCCTCCTGGTGGAAACTTAGTCATACTAACCGAGCTTTACTAGGAAATGTGACTACACTGGTACATTTCCACATCTTTTCTCTTTCTTCTAGATCCCCCTCCTCTTCTATGCCCTATCACGTACCTGAACTCGAAAGGAAATATCCACTCCTTGAGGACAAGCTATCAAAGGAGGAGACAACTTGATAGTTTGACTATTTACATGGGAAGAGCTAACACAGTTCATGCACTTGGTACTCGTCATTTTCAAGGTTACAAGAGTATGTGTCTTAAAGGATAGTTTTAACCAGACTGTTGGGTTGAACTGAATAGAGGAACATGGAACCTAAGGGATGTGGAGTCACAATTCCTAACTTGAATACTGTTGCGAACAAACTAACAATTTGATGGTTACAACTGAGCTCCAAACTTTGATTTTATGAAGATAGATTCAGAATCAAAACCATTCTAATTTATTTATTTTTCTTTTCTTTTTTTTTCAATTTTTAGGCACTCATTACCATAAGTATTTGTTAGGGAGTAGCAAAGGCAAGTATAAAGGGTGATGAATCTCCATTTTCTCAACTTTATTCATTTATTTTGGCCTTAAATCTCTAGTAAAATGCATGTACAAATCATTAATTTGCATAAAATAGTACTCATCATTTAACTTGTAAATACTGTAAATATAGGGAGTTAGTTCGAAAATAAAAGAATAAAGTAAATAAAATAAAAAGAAAATGAAGTATAAAAGATACCGAATGACGCTAGACCTTGAGACCAAGTCAATATTGACTTGGTCTACAAGGAATAAAGTAGGGGGCTATAGTGTGAATAATTGTACGAAATATATACAGAAACCCTAATTTAACTAACTATGAATATAAATTTTTACATTATTTTATTATTCATTTTACATACTCCAAAAAAATAAACTCAACATAAAATATGTATATATTAATAGAAAAATACAAAATTAATTTCCATTAAAAATAAAGCATAGTGTTACGGTGATATACAGATGAAAAAAGCCAAAAACGAGACTTCAATGATTAATATATTCTCCATCTTAGCTCAAAATTTATCAAGCTCGTCTTTATTGATCTTAAAATTAAATTATCTATTTAATGAAGGTGGTTTCACTAAAAATGGAGTTATGATGCAAACGCCTACTTGTGGGGTCCTATTGTATTGTATACGTGTATATTTTATTCATTTAATTTATTCCTAAATTTTTACATCTATTTTTTTAAAATACTCAGGAATAAATTTGAGATATATTGAAAATATAAACATGAAATAAAAACATTAAAAATGCATAAAAAAATAATACATTAAAATATATATGTTACTATACATATAACGTATATACACCTATATATTTAAGTATACAAATGAAATCAGGAAAATAAAATATAAATTTGTAAATATGTATTTAAATATACTATACATATAGAATATGCACATATAATAATAAAATATAAAATACAAAATAAAATTTAAATGCCTAAAAACATATGTACTTATATCTCTATATATATGTAAAAAAAGTACCTAATAAATAAACTTGTAAAAATAAAAAAATATATCCATAAAATAGTACATAGATAAGAACGACTTTTCATCTTTTGACTTTTAAATAATAAAATTATTTTTTGTTATTTACCTAATTAATAATGGATTTATTCCCTGAATTTTCTTGATTGGTCCACGTGGACCAATCAGAGGCCTTGGAATGTTAACCAACGGGTCAAGTGTCTGGCCCTCGAGTCGACCCATATTAGAGTTTCTGACATGCCTATATTCTCCTAATATTTGCCTTGTATCCACTGCTCGATACATCTCGCTCCCTTCACCGAACTTCTCCTTGCAACACTTCATATCGACATGCCCAAATAACACATGTACCTACATAACATCGTTCACAAACCTGTGATCTCCCCATGCCTATCTATTGTCTATAAATAAACCCAATCCCCTTATTTTGCAAGTTTGATCCCCCTTTTGCCCTCATAACCCCTATCTATGTATCACTTGAGGCCCCTAGTGACAGCAGGAGCATCGTGGAGGTGTTAGAGTAGAGAAGAGTATCTGAAAGCGGTGTACATCATTGCCTGAAGTGAGATTCATGCGGAGGCCTTCTACTCCATGTCTACATTGGTCTGAGTTATTCTTTCATGCTTTTCTCACGTCAGTTCCTCCCCTTGGCATAGTATAGATATTAGTGAAAGGATATAGTTTTTAGATTAGTGTAACTAGATTTTCCGTTTGCTGGAGGTATGGCTCCAATCCCTAATCGCAATGAATCTAGACTGTTTCTGACTCATCAACACCCCCATATCAACCCTATCAACATTCTCCATCAGAGCACTATCTTTTCCCCTAGATTCGACCGGAGTCATGTCCACAAAGATTCATCTTCCAACCTCGCCTGGAGCTCCTCCACCCCTCCTTCTCCCACTTCCTACAAGCTTCCATTCTCTGTCAAGGCTTTTCTTCTCGAGCCAATGAATCTTTTTTGCTATCCAGAGTCTTGAGCAACAACTTGGACTGAGGAATCAAAGCTCCATTAGAAGATCCAAGTAGTGAATAACAACGAGCCACCAAAGTCCCCATCAATGGGACCTAAAAACATTTAAGGACCTCCTATAGATGTGAATCGCTCGCAAGAAGTTTTTGGTTGCCGCTATTAGATCAAGAGCCCATCCCATTTCTGATCTAGGTTGTGGATTCAAGCCAAAGTGTTATGCTTCAAGAGCTGCCCAATTATCTTAAGTGAAGCGACATGGCACAAGGAGCGTCATTACGTGTGCCTTTGGGTAATTGTTAAGTGCCTCATTTTTTTTTGAATATTATTTGTACTAATTTAAAACTCAGTTGTATTGTAAATTAATTAGGGTATTTTGCATATAAGGACCTATGCTTATTGTATATTGCATATTTTCCCTTCCCCCTCAAGTGGTACCCCATGCGAGGTGCTATAAATATATCATATATACCCTTATCATTTTAGGACCTATTAAGAAATGTGATGGATGTTTTACTAGAATACATATAGGTCCTTATATTGTTCTGTATTATTTCCTTTTCATTTCTATCTTTTGTGCACTAAAAATCGTATGATAATTATGGGAGATGTCTCTAAGCATGCTTGTATATACACATATTCTTTGTTTGTCTATATACATAATTTCCTATTTTTTACAAAAAAATCCAAAAGAGTTATTTATTCCCTATATATTTATTGAAAATCGAAAAAAATAACACCTTTAAAAAATAAAAAAATAGAGTATAAATCTTTTTATATATTCTACCACATATCCGAAAACTAATAAAAATATAAAAAGAAAAAACCTTAAAAATATCATAAATCAATAAAAATTCATTAGAATAAAAATTATTGTATTATGTTCAATATTTTTCTTTACTATATCTAGAATATATAAAAGTTAGTTTTGGGAATTTTATGAATTCAATTATATTATTTAATTTATTTTATACATTTTAATTAATAAGGATACATAAATTAGAAAAAAAATCCTATATAAATTTTTAAAATTGAAGAAAAATATTAGAAACAAAAGCATGTTATTTCTATATTTTGAATATATTTATGTATATTTAAAAATATAAAACCCTATATATACTATAAACTCAATATATTACTTATATTAACTAAAATATCATTATTAATATTATATATAAATATATATTATTTTTTAAACTAAGAAGAAATCAAAATTCTAGAAAAGTTAAAATATAAAATTCAAAATATAAAAATATAAAACAATTAAAAATCCCCAAAAATTCACATATAATTAAGAACCCACAAAAAATTAGAAAAAGGCTACAATACAAAAATAATTATTAGTAGTTATTAATTACTAGTAATTATACCTATCTTCCTTTGTTCTTAGTGGTTTGACCCCTACACTTACATATTATTCACATATTTTGTAGGGTATAATAAAATTCATCTCACTTAGTTTTCATTGCATATATTGTCGTAGGTTGATTGTTTGTTGATTCACATTGAGTTACGTATCAAGAGAAAAGATAGGGCCGATAAAGCGATAGCTAGACCTGATCTATTAGACACTGTAGGCTCCACCAAGACCGGACTTTAAATAGTTTTGAGTTTGTTTTGGAAACATTTATACTTATTAAACTCTAAATAAACACCAATAATTTTTCTGTTCACTATTTTACTATATTTATTTTGTTAAAAATAAAAAAGTAGTACAAATTCTATAAAAATGACCAGAAATAGAGAAAAATATAAAAATCGCAATTTTTTTTTATTTTCCATATTTTGACTATATTTTGATACTTTAAAAATATAGTTCCATGTATACTATACATCATATATATTACTTACATTTTTATCATATCATTAGTATTATATATAAATTTATATATAGTTTACCTTAAAATTTAAAAAAATAAAAAATTGCAAAATTTAAAAAAAAATAAAAAATAAATATATAAACAATATAGAACATTTAAAATTCCAATAAATTTTAATATAATTTAAAACCCACTCAAAAATAAGAAAAAACATAAAAATAAAAAAAGAAAATAAACACAGAATTAATATTAAATAGAAATAACTAATTTTGATTTCTCAATCTATCCCGTAGTTCCATGTGTTTATCTCTACCATACTTTGGCATATACACATCTATAGTAGATTTATGATAAATTTTGACTCACTTTCTCATTATTGATTAATTTATCATATTATGGATAAATTAGTGATCTAATTGCATATTTTATGAGCGGTCGCTCAACGTTTGTGAGTTTAGTTTGATGGATCTCGTGGACCCTCCAAATCTGTGGTTATTGGGGTCATCGGATCTGAATCTGTTGATGCTCTGTGGAGGGATTCTCTTGCTTTACCTAGAGGTTGCAATTGACTCAAATCTGAAAGAGCTCAGATTTTACCTAATATCAAGGACGAGGAGGTGTACTGTGGATGATGATTGATAAGATTTTGGCACCAATGTTCATTGGAGATGGATGTTTTGCATAGAAGCCAATAAGAGAAGACAATGGGCATTATTTCTTCAGAGATGGGTTGACGTGTAGATGACAATGACATATAATAAGAATAAAGAATGCAAGAAAGAAGAAGAAGAAGAATGTGAAAAGAGAAACATAGGATATGGAATATACCTGACTCGCTTGGAATGTAGAGCGGAAGGGGAGTTCTACTTAGGTCTTCACCAATGTGCTCAGAGGAGGAGCATGAGGTTGCGCAACACCCAAGGGTAGCTGCTACGTGATGGGATACACCGCAGATCTCGCCTACAAGGAAGTCGTCAACGTATAGGTTATGTCATCGTCACCGGTTGTATCTCTCTAGCTCTCTCCTCTCTGATTAGGATTGTTTGTGGCAAATGATCGGAAGATGGTTACAGCAAGGGCTTAAATATGTGAATTGTGAATGGATTAGGGGGTCAATGATGGTTTATTGGAGGTCCTAATTGGGGAAGACTGGAGGTGATAACGTCAATTAGGAGTAGGTTTTAGGGAGAGGACAATGAGGGAAGGCATAGTGGATAATGTGTTGCTTCTCGAGTAGCTGGAGGAGTTGGGGATAAAGAGGAGGGAGTCGTCGTCTACATGGATAGATTGGTTGGAGATGCGACTGGTGGACAAGAAAGGTAGGAGAGGGTAGTTTTGAATGGTGCATGTGATATTTAGAGGTTAGGGATGATCAGGTAGCCATTCGATCTTCAAGATCAAACCACCCTAGCTAGGACTGGGAATAAAGGTGGAGAAGAGGTTGGCCATTAGATAAAACCTGATTTAACAATCAGGAATGGAGGTGCTAAGTAACAAAATGGGGGGTCGACCAAGCTGAGCGGGGATGACCAAATCTTAGGTGGACCAACTAGTAGAGGGCATGTGGAGGCTGACTTTGACCATACAAAAAAATGCAAAGATAAATTAGGAATAAATAGAAGACGAACCCAAATAAAAAATGACTAAAATGAAAAATGTTGCCTTAAATTCATTCTACAAAGATCAATCAAATGTGACTGACATCAATTGTGCAATATATTAATTTTTTTATTGGTAGTTTATGTATATAAAATACCATTATTTTAGTTGTGTAAATTCTATTTGGTTTTATGTGATTGAATAATGCACAAAAAAATCAAATACTTTGTAAAATAGTGTAATCGACACTAATGCACTATTTTTTGGATTTTTATGAATTAATAAAACATCAGAATAGGGATGTGGATATTATACAAATGAATTACTCAAAGTGTTCAATTCAAAGCTTTTCTTTTTCAATACTTTTATGATTTTTTTGCATTTTTTGTGAAGTTATTTATACCACGAAATGAAAAAAAGAAATGAAAAATAAGTAAATAAACCAAAGTCAAATATGTACATGAAATAATAGGTCAAAAGTCAGTGGGTATGTATAATGCACAATTAAGTCCAAAAATCTAATTTTCCTAAATGAACTTCTATTCTTATCGAATTTGCTATTAATTATTATATATTTGAATGTACATTAATGCAAAGTGAGTATAATGAAATTGGACATTTTAAGAGAGAGAGAGAGAGAGATCAGTTGTACAACTTTTTATCTTGAAATCAGGGTTTTGGTTATATTTTAAATATGTACAAGTTAGTATTTTTTAGGATTTTTTAATGAATAATGTTAGTGATATGTACACAATTAAGTTAGTTCCTACCAATTGGATTTAGCATGAATTAATTAAAAAGGGTGAAATTAGGTTAAAATTTACAAATGATCACGAATGCAAAAAAATTGCTAATTTATGAAAATTATCTACAAGTCCATGAAAGTTAAATTTGAGATATAAACATCAGATGAACCTACTTTCTCGAGACAATACTATATTTTTAGTTAATTAGAGTGATGAATCATGGATTCATAACCCCTCGTACTTAAACCTTGCTCAACCCAGTGCAACTAAAAATGAAGTGGTGATTTGAGATTGAGTTCTATACCAAAATCATGAACAAAAGGTGAAAATGGAGCTTGATTTGACCTTTGGATTAATAGTTTGGAAGATCTCCTATGAGAATTAGGGTTCTAAAATCAACAGCCTCCAAGTTCTACACATCATTGTACAGGTTAGGTTAAGAAATCTTAGATTATTCCAACTCTAAACGCATACCCCATGAATATTGAACAATAGACTCTTTGTGTGTGAAGGGTGTTATCTTTCGACATTCGAAATGTCGGACTACCATGAAAATCTCTCCTCTTGGTACTCGTCCTTGGGGAGTCAGGTATTTCCTACTAAGTTGAGGCACATGATAGTTTATAACAAATATGGTGGGAGAATCTTAGAAGTATGAGAAAAGAACAGGAGTGTGACCGATGTATGATGACACGCCTGACAAATCGGGTAAAGGTAATCAAGGGTCGTTGCGACCCAAGTCACCAAGCGGTGTCAATCGAGAAAAAATCAGACCACCAAACAAAGACATAAATCAAAGAAAACTCAAGTAGGGGTCTCGCTATTATCTTAACCTGGTATAGCGACCAGGGTCGAACACAAGCAGCACGTAATGGCAAAATGGCCTACGAAGTAGTCTAGAAATGAAATAAAAGAAAGGTATTTTTGGTGGATTTTTTTAATCTTTTTATATTTATTTGGATTTTTAAATTAATAAAGAAAATAAGAAAGCAACTAAACAAGCAACTTGGGTGAATTATTTAACTACTCAAAATACACCCAAAAATCCAAACAAAAATGTTTTTAAGTTTTTATTGTTTTTCTCTGTTTTTGGTTAATTTTTGGTGATTTTCAGATTTTTATGGAATTATAAAAAAAACGAAACAAGACAGAAAAATGAAGGTGATGTCCAATCAGACTTGGACGGCTAATATAAAATAGATAGAGGCCCTGTCAAGGTATGAAGGTAATTTTCCTATATAATAGAAAATGCAAGGAAAATTTAGGCACCAGATTTATTAATTTTTGATTTTTCTTTTATTTATTAGAATTTTTATGAGTTTTTAGGGGTTTTGTAATTTTTATAAGTTTTATAAAGTGAAAAATGACCAAAATGGGTCACAAAATCAAACAAGGCAAAACAAACACTACCTATTTTTTTTGTAATATTTAGAGGTGTTTTAAATTTTTTTTGTGATTTTTATTGTTAGATAGTAATAAAAATGCTGGTTTTTGAATTTTTAAAATATCAAAAATAATCAAAAATGTCTCCAAAATTAAGAGAAAATTTTACTATGGCAGGAGCCATGTGTCCAATTTTCATCAAATTCGGAGTTAATTTGCTTTTTTATTAAAAATAAAAGCAAAGGTACAGTGCATAGGGACCCGTACGTAAATACAACAAGTTCCAGGGGGTCCGGTACAATTTCTCCAAGAAAACACGTGCGAGGCGCATGACCTGGGCACTCAAGGACCTATTTGCAAGAAAACTAAAGTTCCTGGACTATTTAGTAACTTGTACTAAAAGTCCAGGGGCTTCAGTGTCAATAACCCACTATATAACGCACACGCACAAATAAACCACACACAGGGGTATTTCTGCAAATATAAAAAACATAGATTCATTCAATAACACCCTAGAACATACGGTGTATATATGCAATTAACCAACAAAAACACATGACGAAGCACGTGCACCACTGCGTACAAGGGTATAAACGGAAATACCAGAAAAGACAGGGTCCTCTATGCAAATTACCAAACTACAATAAAGTTTCTAAAATATTTACAGGACTACAAATTAACAATTAAAAATCTAAGGGCCTAAGAAGAAATTACCCTTTATTTAAGTCGAGGGCCAGATGCGCGCCACGTGGAGATCGGACGGTGGAGAAGAGGAACGGCTAAGCACTGGGGTCCTCGACGCTCATCCAACGGTAGGGGACGCGCCACATGTAGATCTGATGGTCCAGATGAGTTGGGTCCTCTTCGCTGGATGGAGGGATGAGAGGAGGCCACGTGGAGATCCAACGGTGGCTGCTGGCCTCCTCTTAACCCTGATCGGACGGTCCGGGACTGATCTAGCGCTAGAAGGCAATTGGACGGTCGGGGCGGATGGTCGAAGAACTGGACTCCGACAAGGTTCGCCAGGCTTGTGTACGGACTGAAGACCTCCTCGCGGGCTGCTGAAGATCGGAGGAGAATCGCCTTGGCCTCCTGCGTCTAATGGTTCCCTCCGATGGTGACGAGGAGCTCTGGAGAGCTCCGGCGGCACTGGCAGAGGAGGAGTGGCTGCTCGAATGGACGAATCCCTCAGATGGGCTCCTCACAACCTGCAAAGCTGCGCAACACACTCCTGGGTCGAGGGCAAAGAGCCTCGACCCGGTTAGCGGCGGTGAAGGTGGTCGGTGCGGCAGGGCGAAGGGGCTCCGGCGAGGTGACGGCAGAGGAGCCCCAATCCCAGCTCCTGTGCGAGCTGGGTTGAACGAGTGGGTGGAGAAGGTGCGCGGAGGGAAGGCGAAGGTGGTCAGCGACTCCGATGATCGGGACTAAGGCGAGGGTGGTCGGAATCGAAGATGAACGGCGTCGGGGGAAATTGAGCGAAAAGCAAAATTAAAGAATTAGAGGAAGAACGGGGACTACCTACTGGACGTTGTCGACTGTGGAGGAGCTGGGGATGTCCAGGTACTTGCCTCAAGGGCCGTCGGTGCCCGAGGCTCGATCGTCACCTCTAGGCGGCGCACGGCGGTGCAACGTCGCCGGATCGATGGTCTACATGCTCCCTCCTCGCTGCAACACCACTGGAAGCGAGCTGTCACTCTCACGGAGGTGATGGAGGTCCTTGGGTGGAGAATGGTTGAACCAAAGATGCAATAAATGGAGGCGGAGCTCGGCTTATATGCGAGTGCAGGTCCGAGAAGAGGGGATCGGGCAGGGTTTCACGAAGCGCGGATCCCTGCGCGGAAGATCGGGCGAGGATCTCGGATGCACAAGGAAGAAAGAGAGCCTGGGATTTGCAGGTATGGGTGTCGGATCGAGCGTAGAGAAATTCGAGAAGTCGGGTCGCGGGCTCGGATCCGGGGCTCGGTGGTCCTAGGGGGGGAGTTGACCGGGGGTCAACGTCCCCCGTGGACCAATCAGGATCAACCATGTAATAAATATTTAGAAATTCAAAATAAAATAATAAACCGCTGAATTATTAAAAACTCAAAACATGAAAAATGTTTGTTTTATTTTTTTCTATTTTTTGTGATTTTTAATTAATTTTTCAAAATAAACATAAGGTATGTACACTATAGTGCTATACATAGGTATATATACAATAAGGGTTTTTGATTTTTGATTTTTAATTAGTTAATTTTATGCATTTTTATTCCCATTTTATATTTTATTTATTTATAGCATAAAATTAGAAATAAAAAGGTATTTTTATTTTATTTTTATTATTTATATACACAGGTTAATTAAATAGATATATACATATATATACATGGTATATATACAATGTTCTTTTTGGTTTTTAATTTTGTTCTTTTTATTTTATTTTTGTTTTCATGATTTTTATTTTATTTATTTACAACATACAAGATGGAATATATACAGATTTTTAAAGATTTTAATTTGTTTATTTACAAGGCTAAATAAATAGGGATAGGTGTGCTATGTACAAGGTGAATATATACAAGTGCATATTTTTATTTTCTTTTTAATTTTTCAATTTTTATTTTGATTTTGTATTCACAAATATATACAAATCCTTTTTATTTTATTTTTGGAGGAAAATATTTTTATTGTATTTACAGGTATATTTACACACATGAGCTCTCTATCTCTCTCTACTTAGGCTTTTATGCGGTCAGGCCCATTCTGAGCCCTCCCTTGGGATTAGGTTGCTCAATATTTATTCTAAATATTTCCCCTCTTTTTCTTTGTTTCTTTATTCTTTTATTTTTGCATAAAAACATGCTAATTACTAGTTTTTACACAATGTATGCCTTTTGTTAATTATTTGTATTTACAAGTATCTACATGCATTTGCAAAGGTTTTTGTAGCTAAGATATAAGAATAAAGAGTGATGAATGAGTATTCATCACCCCCCTATACTTAACTTTGCTAGTCTCTTAGCAAACACTTATTTCAAACAGAAGTGAAAAAGAGAAAGAAAAGAAAAAGAGGAGAATGTACATGGATTAAGGTTGATTATTAAACTTGCCTTCATTAAATTGAGGTATGGAGCTCGATCAGATCTTTGGATTATTAATGTGTCGGAACCTTATTTGGACTTAATCTTAAAACTTAACAGCCTCTATGTTCCACTAATCTATAATCAGGACTCCTCAATAATCCTGATCAGAACAAGTCACCAAACACAAACCCTAAAGACCATGAATCTTTCCTTGTACTGTGAATGTGAAGTATAAGCTCTCCACCTCAGAAATGGCAACTTGACAACCCTCCCCAACAAGGTAACTCTATGACCTCAATCTGGCCACTCTTTCCTCAAGGAGCGGGGTATTCCCTTCTAAGTTCAAGTTCAACCGACTCAAGAAGAGGGGGAAGAAGAGAATGGACCATGGCCAGTGTAGCCATGTATCCTTGGGAGCTCAACCAGTGTAGCTAAGTCTCCCTGCTGCAAGCTACATAAGGTGGGACATGAATCTCAAACTTTGCTTATTTGCCCTCTATATACATACTCCGGTGGGATTATCATTTTCTCTCAGACCCACCACTTTTTTGGAGTTATTTTCTCTTTGCATTTTTTTTCAAGTGCATCTATACAACATATACATGTGCAGCATATATACAAGGAGTTTTTCCTCTTGAGCCAGTAGACTATCCCTCTTTTGAAGCATTATTGCAACCCACAACTCCCGTCGTTAGACCTCATGGCAACCATACCAAGTTGAGACACACTTCCTTCACTAAAAGAAGAAGAGAGGTTCCGCCTAGAAGTACTACCCTCATATGCTATCCCAAGTCAAGGAAGACTGCCTCCTCACCACCTCATCAGTAGAGAGCTCGGTCCTAAGTGCGGTGTCCAAGTAAAGTCATTGCCCTATGAGTCATATGTGTGTTGTTAAGTGCTCTACTTAGGCTCATTGAGATGGCATGTGATCATAGCCTAGTGGACTTAAAGAATTAAGTCACCATGGACCTGAAAAGCCTTATACCTAAGCCCTATGAGGTTCCTCTTATAAATTAGGTGGATTAAGATCTTAATCAAGCTCCATTTCCCAATTTGATTCCAGGCTAGTTTAAATGTCAACTATAATACGGGAAAAACTATATACATATGTACAAAGATGCTATTTACACAAATTTTACAAACATGCAAAATTTTTGAAAAATGTTTTGAAATCATGAATGGATGAATGCAAGTTTTGCAAAATATTTACACACATTTACACAAGATTTTTGCAGACTTTTGATTTTCAAAACATTTTGGAAAAATTTTGTACTATATACATAATTTTGCTATACACATATTTACACAAACTTTACACAAATGGTTTTTGAAAACATTTTTACAAAAATAATTTGTACACTAGCTACGTATGTGCAAATAAAAGAATGATTATGTACAGGAAAAATTTTTTAATTTTGTGATTTTTAGGGTTTTTAGCCATTTTTATTTATTTACACACTCACACAAAGTACGAGTTATGGCTAAAATATATATGAAATATATACACACCCCCCTATACTTAGCTCGAACGATGTCCTCAGAGTCAAGAGCGATGAAGAAGACATAACTCGTGCTATGTATAGGGAAGTGAAAAGGAAGGCTATATACAAAGATGAATGAATGAATAGAAAATCAAGAGAGTCTCGGCTTTTCCCCCCTATACTTAGGATCAAGTAATCCTAAGTATAGCAGGTTGTACACAAAGGGAGATCCGAGTGGAGAATGTACAGGGTCTACCCCCCCTATACTTTGGGTGAAATATCCCTAAGTATAGGCAGCAAAACAGGGGTAAAAAGAATCAAAAGAAATACCCGAAGGTCCCGCATCCCCCCTATACTTAGGGTAAAGTGCACCCTAAGTATAGCATAATTAAAGATGACAAACGGGATGTGGGACTAAAGAATGATATGATATGGACATCTGCATCTATACAGGTCAGAAGAACAGTGATAATCAGGCGTGAGATGCAATAGATGTGAGTCAAAAGACCACATCTCACGCAAAATAAATAGGGGCAACATCAACGACCCGCGGCTCATGATCTAGAAATGGCTTGAGCCGTTGCCCGTTCACTCGAAAGGTACTCTCAGAAGACAACTCGGATATGTCAATGCTACCGTTGTCGTGTACCTTTCTCACCAAGTAAGGTCCCTTCCATTTGCTCTGTAGCTTCCCTGGAAATAGACGAAGCCTAGCATCAAACAACCATACTCTCTGTCCAGGCTCAAAATTTTTGTGGCTGATGTGAGAATCATGCCACTTCTTTACTCTCTCCTTGTAATGTAGGCTGTTTGAGAAGGTGGTATCTCTAAGCTCCTCCAGGGCTGCTAACTCTGCCCTCCTCTGGTCTCCTACACTATCTGGATCCATAAGAATATTCGTGACTGCCCAAAGTGACATGTGTCTCAGCTCAACAGGTAAATGGCACGGCTTGCCATATACGAGGCGAAAGGGAGATGTGCCCAATGGTGTCTTGAAAGACGTCCTATATGCCCACAAGACCGAGTCCAAAAGCTGTGACCAATCCTTTCGGTCAGGGCGGACGACTTTCTGCAAAATAGTCTTGATCTCCTTGTTCGACACCTCGGCAAGACCATTCGTCTGTGGATGGTATGGAGTGGCAACTCGATGGTCTATGCCGAACTCGCTAGCAAGGGCCTTCATCTGGTCGTTGATGAAATGAGACCCCCCATCTGAAATCAATACTCGAGGTACCCTGAACCGCGTGATGATGTGCTTCCTCAAAAATTTGCAAACTGTCCTGGCATCAGCGGTTCGGGCAGGGATAGCCTCAACCCAATGACTAACATAGTCAACAGCCAACAGAATGTACTCAAATCCCTGACTCTTAGGGAATGGACCCATGAAATCGATGCCCCATGCGTCAAAAACCACACAGAAGAGAATGGGCTGTATCAGCATCATATCACGCTATCCACAAGTGCCCATCCTCTGACAGTCAGTAAACCTCTTCACAAACTCATCAGAGTCCTTGAAGAGGGTATGCCATCACAAGCCGGATTGGAGCACTTTCTGTGCCGTTTTCCTCCCAGAATGATGTCCTCCTGCCTCAAGCTTGTGGTAGTAACTGAGGACGCTATGGTGCTCCTCCTGAGGAATGCACCTACGCCAGACGCTATCCCCTCCTTCATGGTAAAGGATGGGATCCTCCCAGTTGTAGGACTTGGCCTTTGCAAGGAAGGTCTCAAGCCTCTGCCTGGGCCAATCTTGTGGAACTTTCTTAGCAACAAGAAAGTTCACAATATCGGCATACCACGGGAGTGAGGCGATAGCAAGGATCGCCTCATCTAGGAAGGTCTCACAAATAGGGTCACTCTGCTCTGCATCCTCAAGGTGCTCTAAACGGGAGAGATGATCCGCCGCCACATTCTTGACTCCAGGCTTATCCTTAATCTCAATGTCGAACTCCTGGAGTAGAAGGATCTATCTAGTCAGTCTGGCCTTGGCATCCTTCTTTGCCATGAGGTATCGGATGGCGGTATGATCAGTAAACAGGGTCACTCTAGATCTGATAATGTACGATCTGAACTTATCTAGGGAGAACACTATGGCTAGCATCTCCTTCTCAGTGACTGTGTAGTTCCGCTGCGCGGAATCCAATGTGCGGCTAGCGTAGTGGATAGCAAATGGGACTTCATCCCTCCTCTATCCCAGCACGGCCCCGACGGCAAAATCGGAGGCATCCGTCATGATCTTGAATGGAGAGACCAATCAGACGGTAGAAGAACAGGAGCCTCAATAACACTCTGCTTGAGAGTCTCAAACGATGAAAGACACTTGTCATCGACAAGGAACTCGGTGTCTTTCGTCAGCAGGTCAGTCAACGGCCGGGCAATCCTACTGAAATCATGAATGAATCGTCGGTAGAAACCGACGTGCCCCAGGAATGACCGTAACTGCCGCAAATTGGACGGCGGTGCGAGTTTTCTAATGGCATCTACCTTGGCCGGATCAACCTCCATGCCCCTGTTGGAGATGATGTGGCCAAGCACCGTCCCATGAGTCACCATGAAGTGACTCTTCTCCCAAGACAACACCAAATGAACCTCGATACATCGCTGAAGTACTCGGTCTAGGCAGTCAAGATAGGAGTCGAATCCGTCACCGTAGACCGAGAAATCATCCATGAAGACCTCCAAGCACTTCCCTACCATGTCCGAAAAGATAGACAGCATGCATCTCTGAAAGGTCGCAGGGGCATTGCATAGCCCAAATGGCATGCGTCGGAAGGCATATGTGCCAAAGGGACAGGTAAAGGTGGTCTTGTCCTGGTCCTCGGGAGCAATGGCAACCTGGTTGTAGCCCGAATACCCATCCAGGAAACAGTAGTGGCTCTTCCCTGCCAGTCTCTCAATGATCTGATCTATAAAGGGTAGGGGAAATTATCCTTCTTGGTGGCCTGGTTGAGTCTCCTGTAATCAACGCAGACCTGCCAAGAAGTGGGTACTCGTGTAGCAATCTCCTCTCCAGACTCGCTAATCACTGTAGTGATGCCCGTCTTCTTGGGCACCACATGCAAAGGGCTGACCAACTTGGAGTCGGAGATTGGGGTAGATAAAATCGGCGCTCCACCATTTCGAAATCTCCTTCATGACAACCTCTCTCAGATTTGGGTTCAACCGCTGTTGGAACTCACACGACGGCTTTGCCCCATCCTCGAGATAGATATGGTGGGAGAACATGGCTGGACTTATCCCCTGGAGATCTGCTACGCTCCATCCGCTTGCCTTGCGGTTCTTTTCAAGAACCCCCATCAGACGAGATTCTTGTTCTCCAGTCAGATCGGTGGAGATAATGACCGGGTACATCTTAGGATCACCCGCAAGGAATCGATACTTCAACGAAGTAGGAAGTGGCTTCAGCTCTGGACAATTAGGTGCTGGTGGACCTGGCCTCTGAAAAGTCTGCGTGAACGCTGCCAAATCTGCATGGGAGAACTGAAACTCTCTGTCAATCTCAAAAACTGGAGGAGGCTGCCCTAATGGACTGTCTCTGCTCTGCTCGGCATCTACCTCCTCCTCAGCTGTAGGCTCAGTGGAAATCAGATCTGGCATATAATCATCACAATATGCCAACTCAGAATCTGACTCTGAGGGATCTGTATCATCTAAAGTGGCATCAGTACCACCATCATCACAAAAATCAGTGTCGCGGTCGAGAACCGGCTCTGTTGCCTCTATGGTATCCTGGACAAGGAATGTGCTCTTAAAGCTCTCCTCTGCTGTCGTCTCTGCATCAGTTGAATCTGAAAATGAGAGGATGTCCTGTGCTGCTGGGTCTGCCCAAACTTCCTCATCGTCTGTGATCACAAAGTCACAGTCCTGGTGGATGTCTAGCCCTGCATCTGTCAGTTGCTCGGTGTCTGAAGTCATCTCTGAACATGCTCTCTCTCTGGCTCTGTTGTCCTCGACCGTCTCTATTTGTACACTTTCGCCCTCGACGCGAAAATATACCTTCCCGCTATCATGGTCAGTCACCGCCTTGGCTGTGTCCAAGAACGGACGACCAAGAGTGATGGGGGTATCGGTCACTGACTCAGGGATCTCCATGTCCAACACTACAAAGTCCACAGGGAATTTCAGGCCCCGAATCTTGATGACAACGTCTCGCAACAACCCCTTCGGCCTCTTGACAGATCGATTAGCAAACTGAAAGACTGTCCTGCTTTGTCTAAGGGTGCCCAACTCGAATCGGTCGAGAAGGGCTGCCGGAAGTAGGTTGATTGACGATCCGCTATCTAATAGAGTCCGTTCGAACCTCTGCTCTATGATGTGGCATCTGACATAAGGGGCTCCGGAATCTGGCCTCTTGGCCGGCAGACGGTTCTGGATCGCGAAACACGTGGCTTTCGTCAGCACATGGATCTCTGAGTGATGGTTCCTCCTCTTCCTCCTGACTGTGGTCCTGTCTCTCAATGAACGCTGAAGAAAGGGGATGTGCTGCAAAGCCTCCTGAAGAGTCACCTGTATGTGAAATCTATCTATCATCTGCTGGTTGAACTCCTCCTGCTCTCTCTTTTTGGAATTTTCTTTTTTCTTCCCCTTGCCCATTTGAAGGGCTCTAGGTAAGGGGATCATAGGGTCCTTCTCAGATGAAGGACTAGAAAAAGGTCTAGACGGCTCGATGGTCGGATCAACACATACATCATGCACCACAGTGGGACCAGAAAAAACCAAACCTTTTCCTTTATTTACAACAGAGTTCCGAGATACATCAGAAGTAGGAAAAACTACAGGCTCTCAACAGAAGCATTGGTGGCCTCAGTACCACCATCGGCTGGATCGATTGGAAGACTCGCGGCCTCAGCACCGTGCTCTGGCTCGGCATCGTGGGTGGCCTCAGTACCACCTCCTCGAACTGGTGAAACGGCGGCCTCAGCACCGCCGGTGGAATCAGCATCCTTGGTGGCTTCAGTACCACCGTCATCATCTCTAGCGGCCTCAGTACCACTCTCCTCATCCTCGTCAAGCGCTCTGGGTGTATCCTCATGATGTAGCTCAGAAGAGGCGCCGCCAGCTAGCATCCTACAGCTCCTAAGTGTGACAAAATAAGTATCAAAAAGATATCCAGTCATATCACCAAATGCATCACTAGGAGTGGTATACTCAGTACAAGCTACCTGCTCAAATTTCCTCTTCAGGTTGTTGGGGTTCGGCTCAATCTGGGCAGGGATGACGGCCTTCCCTCTCACGATGTCCCGCATCTCATGGTGGAACTCGTCCATCTCCCAACGAAAGGTAGCCTGCTGATCAGTGAGGAGGCGTGCTATATCATCCAAGGCAGGGCTCTCGTAGGGTGGACCATGAGAGCCCGACGGGTAGCCTCTCTGGTAGTGAGGCTGTTGGAACTAGTGCTGTGGCTGAGAGGGGTACGGGTGATGCTGCTGCTGCTGGTGGTGAGGTTGATCTCGCCTCCAAGACTGTCCCTGCTGATAGGGATGAGGACCATAGGACGACTGCTGCTGTTGCTGTGGTGGTGGGTACACTGGGGGATGCTGCTGTTGCGGCTGGTGATCTCTCTGCTAGCCGTACTGGCCACCCTTACCTGATGGCTGCTGCTGGGGCTGGGCACCTCCGGTCACCCAACGGAATCCGAGATCGTCTCGTCGGATACCGGGCTGGGGGCGGTCATACCAAATCCCGTTGACATCCATCAACGACTCTGTGTCGTACTGGGGTGGTGGGAGCACTGCCAGAGGCTGATTCGGCTGGTATACCACCATCTGAGTGTCAGTAGATGGTGGTGCCTGGTAGGTGAGATGCGGCTGCTGGTACAGCTCTGCCTGTATAAGGTGAACCTGTCTAGGCTGCTGGTGTGAGCTGGAGCGCTGGGACGAGCTGCTGCTGCTGCCGGAATCACCTCGCGACTGAAGACGGGGCTGGGGAGCCGTCTCTGCCTCCTGGAGACACATGAGCTGGGTCTTCATGTCGCTCAGATTCTGTGTCATCTGCTCCATCTGAGTGATGCCCTAGCACTGCTTCTTCTCGATCAGCTCCATCCGATCCAACTTCTCGCTAATGATGCCCATGTCTGCGGCTGTACTCTTTGCCTGTGCTGCTGTCGCCGACGAACTGGAAGGACCGGCATCGACCCGTGCTATCCTCTGGTACTGCACGGGTTGTGGTTGCTGGGGTCTGCCCTGAGTGTATAACCGGGTCTGGGACATCACCATGTAGTTCTCAGCCATCTCCTCGTAGATGGCCCAGACCTGATCCTAATCCTTGGCGAAGTACGACCCGCCAGAAGAAGCATTCACCAAGCCCTGAAGCTCTGGTGTCAGCCCGCTGAAAAAGCTCTACACGAGATTCGGCTTGGAAATGTCGTGGTGCGGGCATCTATCAGTCAGCTCTCTGAACCTCTCCCATGCCTCATGAAACTGCTCGTTGGGGAGCATGGAGAAGTTTCTGATCAGGGCTCTCGCGGTATTGGTCCGCCCGAGTGGATAGTACTTATGAAAGTACTCGGTGCGGAGATACTCCCAAGTGTAGACGAACTTCCCCAGATATTTCAGCCAGGTGGCTGCTCTGTCTGCCAAAGAGAAGGGGAAGGCAATCATCCTGATGGTATCCCACCTGACGGTCGTGGACAGTACTGCAAATCATGAGAAACTCCTGGAGGTGGAGATGGGGCTCCTCGGTGGCGAGCCCATGGAAACGGGGGAGGAGCTGCAAGGTGTTCAGGGGGAACTTGAAGTCCCCCACGATGGCTGGTAGCACAACCCAGTGATGCATCAGTGTCAATCCGGGGTTGTGCAACTCCCGCATCTGTCTCGGTGGGTCTCCTGCTCCTGTCGCGGCGGCTGCCGCTGCAGCTGCTGCGGATGCTGCTGCTGCATCATCTGGGACTCTCGGCCCGTCTCTACGCTGCTCTCGCTCTGCTCTCATCTACTCCATCTCTCTCCTTATATCCATCATAAACGCTCCCTGATCCCTCAACTGCTGCTGCACTGTCTCGAGGGAGGCGATCAGGGTGGAGTTGATCGCACCGTGGTCCAGAACAAAATGCTCGGGATGTGGACTTCTACTACGATCATCAGAACTGCCGGCCATGGTCTCTGCAAAATCAAATGATCCATACTCAGGTGCCGATAAATCTGAAAGTCTCTCCTCTGGCACTGGCCTCTCGGAACAGAAAGAAAGGGGTTCGAGGGGGAACAGGGTGGAATCGTACTCGGGTTCGGAGAGCTGGTCTCGGCTCTCACGAACCAACCTAGATGAGCAGGTAGACGCGCCCGAAAGCGGTGCAACCAGAGGCTGCCTAAGAGATCGTCTGCCTATCATCTTGTTGTGGCAAGTAAGGCGAATGAGATCTGGAAAAACTATGATCACAAGCAAACCCCCAGTTCACCAACGCAACACAAGCTGAAGACTGTAAAGGCTCGGTCAATTTATCTTGTCAATTTTATTTAGGTGAACAATCAAGATATCAGAGCGATTACGTGCCCTTTTGGGATACCCGATACTTTCCCAACCGACTGTCCCGCACAGAAGAAGTCGGTAATCAGTCGGGAAGAGTACCGGAGGGCTCTACCAAGTGTTCGGGTCACTCTCTCGCACAATCAAACCAAACAATGAGGGGGTTGCTCTCCCCAAGATAGATTTTTAAGTCAAGTGTCTTTTAGGATCAATGGTTTTAGCAGTCCCAATTTTATTGTTTTTCTTTTTAGATATTTTTCAATAAAAACAAAAACTCCTAACGAATTTTTTGGTTCTCCTGGTTATTAAGTCAAAAATAGAGGGAGAAGACGAAAAAGCCGATGCGCGGTGAAATCAATGATGCATGCAGAGTAAGAAATGCGTACCTGTCTCCAGCACTCTACATGCAATATGATCCGCGCAGAATTGAAAGACAGAAAGTAAACTACCTATATGGTGCAACGGGAAAAGCTGAGTCCCTAAGCAGGCAACTTCTACTCGAAAGAACCGTCTAGCTGGTCACCAGCCTTCGATCCAAAGGGTCCGGTCTCGGTCTACCCCTCCTCCTCCCGACACATCGGGTTCAGGAGCAGCGCTTGGCAGGGCAGGCTACGGCATGTAGGCTCGAAGGGAGTGAGTCAGCTATTTTTATTAATCTTTTATTAGTAGGTCTAATTAACGATCTATAGGCACAAGCAGTCTATTAGGTGTTTGGATCCTACTTAGTACGGCACAATCAACAAGAAATTCCTATGGCTAGGGGCTCGATAAAAACCGCGTGAAATCGTAAAGGGCAGCGAAAAACAAAAACCGCGAAAAAGCCGCGAAAAAGCTAAACTAGCTAATGGGTCCCCCGAGCACATCGGTGCTCGGTGAAATAGACCCGAGAAACTGTCCAAGTTCGATTGTCCCTGTATTATTACAACAATTCAAATCAAATGAAATAAAGTCTAACTAATCTAAGCCTCTCCCACTCTGCTACTCTCTCACGCTCTCCTGTGGCTCCATGCAGAAAGGAGCCGCCTCCGAATCCCGCGGTTGCGCCGTCTTCTCGAGAGTCGCGGCCTCGATCCTTGGGCCCTCGCAAGATAGAAATAGAGTGTCAGAGACCAAATAGAATAATGAAATAAAAGCAAGAAGAATAAACAGGGGTATATGTGCAGAAATGGCAAATAAACACACAAAATCAAACAAAAACAAAAAGAAAAGAAAGAAAAGAAAAGGAAATAAAACAAAAATAAGAGAAAAATAAAAAGCCGCGAAAAATCGCGGACTCAGAAAAAGCCGCGGAAAGCCATGAAAAAGAAAACAAAAAGAAAATGAAAAATAAAGAAAAAGACTACTAAGCCGTGCTCCCCGGCAACGACGCCATTCTGATGACACGCCTGACGAATCGGGTAAAGGTAATCAAGGGTCATTGAAACCCAAGTCACCAAGCGGTGTCAATCGAGAAAAAATCAGACCATCAAACAAAGGCAAAAATCAAAGGAAACTCAAGTAGCGATCTCGCTAATATATTAACCTGATATAGCGACAAGGGTCGAACACAAGGAGCACGTAATGGCCTTACGGCCTACGAAGTAGTCTAGAAATGAAATAAAAGAAAGGTATTTTTGGTGGATTTTTTTAATCTTTTCATATTTTTTTGGATTTTTAAATAATAAAGAAAATAAGAAAGCAACTAAACAAGCAACTTGGGTGAATTATTTAACTACTCAAAATACACCCAAAAATTCAAACAAAAATGTTTTTAAGTTTTTTTATGTTTTTCTCTGTTTTTGATTAATTTTTGGTGATTTTCTTATTTTTATGGAATTTTATAAAAAACGAAACAAGGCAGAAAAACGAAGGTGTTGTCCAGTCAGACTTGGAGGGCCAATATAAAATAGATAGAGGCCTTGTCAAGGTTTGAAGGTAATTTTCCTATATAGTAGAAAATGCAAGGAAAATTTAGTTACCAGATTTATTAATTTTTTATTTTTCTTTTATTTATTAGAATTTTTATGAGTTTTTAGGGGTTTATAATTTTTATAAGTTTTATAATATGAAAAATGAACAAAATGGGTCAGAAAATCAAACAAGGCAAAACAGACACTACCTAATTTTTTGTAATTTTTAGAGGTGTTTTAATATTTTTTTGTGATTTTTATAGTTAGACAGTAACAAAAATGCTGGTTTTTGAATTTTTAAAAATATCAAAAATAATAAAAAATGTCTCCAAAATTAAGAGTAAATTTTACACTATGGCAGGAGCTATGTATCCAATTTTCATCAAATTCGGAGTTAATTTGCTATTTTATTAAAAATAAAAGCAAAGGTACATTGCACAGGGACCTGTACGCAAATACAATAAGTTCCAGGGGGTCCGATGCAATTTCTCCAAGAAAACACTCGCAAAGCGCGTGGCCTGGGCACTCAGGGACCTATTTGCAAGAAAACTAAAGTTTCTGGACTATTTAGTAACTCGTACTAAAAGTCCAGGGGCTTCAGTGTAAATAACCCACTATATAACGCACATGCACAAATAAACCACGCACAGGGGTATTTCTGCAAATATCAAAAACATAGATTGATTCAATAACACCCTATAACATACGGTCTATATATGCAATTAACCCACAAAAACACGTGACGAAGCATGTGCAACACTGCGTACATGGGTATAAACGCAAATACCAGAAAACACAGGGTCCTCTATGCAAATTACCAAACTACAATAAAGTTTCTAAAATATTTACAGGACTACAAATTAACAACTAAAAATCTAAGGGCCTAAGAAGAAATTACCCTTTATTTAAGTCGAGGGCCAGATGCGCGCCACGTGGAGATCGGACGGTGGAGAAGAGGCGCTGCTAAGCACTGGGGTCCTCGACGCTCATCCAACGGTAGGGGATGCGCCACGTGTAGATCTGATGGTCCATATGCGCTGGGTCCTCTTCGCTGGATGGAGGGCTGAGAGGAGGCCATGTGGAGATCCAACGGTGGCTGCTGGCCTCCTCTTAACCCTGATCGGACGGTCCAGGACTGATCTGGCGCTAGAAGGCAATCGAATGGTCGGGGCAGATGGTCGAAGAACTGGACTCCGGCGAGGTTCGCTGGGCTCGTGTACACGCTGAAGACCTCCTTGCGGGCTGCTGAAGATCGGAGGAGAATCGCCTTGGCCTCCAGCGTCTAATGGTTCCCTCCGATGGTGACGAGGAGCTCTGGAGAGCTCCGGCGGCACTAGCGGAGGAGGAGTGGCTGCTCGAATGGACGAAGCCCTCAGATGGGCTCCTCACGACTTGCAAAGCTGCGCAACACACTCCTGGGTCAAGGGTAAAGTGCCTCGACCCGGTTAGCGGTGGTGAAGTTGGTCGGTGCGGTGGGGCGAAGGGGCTCCAGCAAGGTGACGGCGGAGGAGCCCCAATCCCAGCTCCTGTGCGAGCTTGGTTGAACGAGTGGGTGGAGAAGGTGCACGGAGGGAAGGCGAAGGTGGTCAGCGACTCCGATGATCGGGACTAAGGCGAGGGTGGTCGGAATAGAAGATGAACGGTGACGAGGGAAATTGGGCGAAAAGAAAAATTAAAGAATTAGAGGAAGAACGGGGACTACCTACTGGATGCTATCAACTGTGGAGGAGCTGGGGATGCTCCAGGTCCTTGCCTCAAGGGTCGTTGGTGCTCGAGGCTCGAGTGTCACCTCCAGGCGGCGCACGGCGGTGCAACGTCGCTGGATCGATGGTCTACACGCTCCCTCCTCGCTGCAGCACCACTGGAAGCGAGTTGTCACTCTCGCGGAGGCGATGGAGGTCCTTGGGTGGAGAATGGATGAACTAAAGATACAATGAAATGGAGTCGGAGCTCGGCTTATATGCGAGTGCATGTCTGAGAAGAGGGGGTCGGGCAAGGTTCACGAAGCGCGGATCCCCACGCGGAAGATCGGGCGAGGATCTCGGATGCACAAGGAAGAAGGAGAGCCCGGGATTTGCGGGTATGGGCGTCAGATCGAGCGTAGAGAAATTCGAGAAGTCAGGTCGCGGGCTCGGATCCGGGGCTCGGTGGTCCTGGGGGGGGGGGGAGTTGACCGGGGGTCAACGTCCCCCGTAGACCAATCAGGATCAGCCATGTAATAAATATTTAGAAATTCAAAATAAAATAATAAATGGACGAATTATTAAAAACTCAAAACATGAAAAATGTTTGTTTTATTTTTTCTATTTTTTTATGATTTTTAATTAATTTTTCAAAATAAACATAAGGTATGTACACTATAATGCTATACATAGGTATATATACAATAAGGGTTTTTTATTTTTTATTTTTAATTAGTTATTTTTATGCATTTTTATTCCCATTTTATATTTTATTTATTTATAGCATAAAATTAGGAATAAAAAGATATTTTTATTTTATTTTTATTATTTATATACAAAGGTTAATTAAATAGATATATACATATATATACATGGTATATATACAATGTTCTTTTTGGTTTTTAATTTTGTTCTTTTTATTTTTTTTGTTTTCATGGTTTTTATTTTATTTATTTACAACATACAAGATGGAATATATACAAATTTTTAGGGATTTAAATTTGTTTATTTACAAGGCTAAATAAATAGGGATAGGTGTGCTATGTACAAGGTGAATATATACAAGTGCATATTTTTATTTTCTTTTTAATTTTTCAATTTTTATTTTGATTTTGTATTCACAAATATTTACAAATATATACAAACCCTTTTTATTTTATTTTTGGAGGAAAATATTTTTATTTTATTTACAGGTATATTTACACACATGAGCTCCATATCTCTCTCTACTTTGGCTTTTATGCGGGCAGGCCCATGCTGAGCCCTCCCTTGGGATTAGGTTGCTCAATATTTATTCTAAATATTTCCCCTCTTTTTCTTTGTTTCTTTATTCTTTTATTTTTGCACAAAAACATGCAAATTATTAGTTTTTACACAATGCATGCCTTTTTTTAATTATTTGCAAGTATCTACATGCATTTGCAAAGGTTTTTGTAGCTAAAATATAAGAATAAAGAGTGATGAATGAGTATTCATCAATGTACTCACATCTCCTGTGAAGCTTGGCCAGTTTAGCCAAATATCCATCATGATATGTAGTTAATATGAAGCATGGACCATTGTGGTCAATGATGTTCTTGGGAGCTGGCTTCTTTTGGTATGAATTTGTTGCACTACATTGATCTTTTGTGCTCCTACAGATATAAAATCTTTTTCTCTGCAAATGTTTAGGGCCTTAGAAAAATTGCATTAGTTGTTCATTCCTCATCCGAAGATTTATTTCAGCACATATTTTGGTCATTAGATGTCCATTCTACCATAAAGAAACCTACAAGACTTCCAACATCCCATCCTAGTTGAGCTAAGTGCATAGTGCTAGAGTACATATTAATTCCCTATTAATGGGTTGTACTCTGAGGAGGCGACCATGTTATACACTAAGTGTCGAAGTCTAAATACTATCATGCCAAACTTGGAGAATTAAGTCCAGGACATGAAGCTCCGTAAATCCTATTTCTCAATGAAGTTCCTCTAACGTTAAGTGTATTAAGGCCAATTGAAGACCACTCTCAATTTCTGTTCACAACTCGGTTCAGAATTCAAGTGCTTTTTACAAATGCAGAATCATGAATAATTGAATGAAGTGTATATGGATGAGATGTGATTTTTTTAATTTGTAATTATATTTTTGTGTTTTGTTTTTTTGGGTTCTTAGAGAATTGCACACAATCGTGCAATTTTTACAAGACTCACCCAATCTATGTTAGTTTTATAAAAATAAAATACAATACCATATAGTGTAGTGCAATGACGAGTATATACATGAATGAGGCTAACCCCCCTATACTTAGCATGCTATAATTATAAAAGGATGAAAAAAAAGACATGAGGAGTGGATTAGAAGTCATCCACCCTTCATACATAGGCTCTTGGTCAGCCTAAGTTTTGTAGAGAGCAAAAATGGGGTGATCGAGGGCAAGATAAAAGAAGATGATTACGAACATGGCATGCATCACCCCCCCATACTTAGGCATTTGCATAAGTATAGAATAAGTACAAGAGAAATGATAGTGTCAGGAGAGAATGTACAACTGATCACGGTGGTTAGAGAACTTCTAAGGATTCTGAGAGGTGAAGTTAACATGTGCAAGGAGTCATGCAAATCCTATCGCTATGGTTTCTGGATCTGCTTCCTACATGATAATTTCTTCTACTCTTGGTAGCTTATCATCTGGTCCAATAAATTATTTGAATAATTGCCCATTTACTAGAGACACCGATACACCCTCTGTGAATATATCAATGCTACCGATCTCGTGTACTGCTCCGATAGTGTAGGGCTCGATATAGTTGGATTTCAATTTTCCTTGGAAAATCTTCAACTTCACATTAAACAACCATACCTTTTTCCCAAGGACAAATATTTTCTTCCTAATGTGTTTATCATGACATTTCTTCGACCTTGTAGATCATGTTGTTGCCATATGCTTGGTTTCTTATATATACTAGCTCATTCAAGTCTATATCTCTCCGTTTCTATCCCAAGTGACTAGTACAATTGATCTTTTTAATAGCCATTCTGATTTGTGTACTAACTCTGCAAGGCAAATGACATGGATTCTCGAAAATCATCCTGAATGGGGAAGTACCTAATGGTGTCTATCGCCTCGAGCCCATCAGTGTTTCTGTGCAGGTCCCAGCTTCCAAGGACCCTCCTCGAGTCGATTTCAAGCATGCAGGTGATGTTCTAGGTGCTCAGATATCCATGACATGCCAAGACCCAATCGATGGGTCCTAGATCCTCTCGAGCACCCCAATCATTGCGTACGAACCCTGTGGATATGAAGAGACAAAGAACAATAACGAATAACCAAAGAGGAGTGAGGAAATGGTGATTGAAGGTCAGGGGAAGACCTATTCTTCCCCATTCTTCCTGAGCAACAGATGTAGTCTAATCAATAGTCGTGCCCAATTCTAATCCTAGTCGTTGATCTGGTGGCGAAACGAAGCATGCCATTACCATAGGATGCCCTTAAGTGATCCAATCTTGCCTGTCAGTCAGCATGTAATAAGGAGTAAATACTAAATAGCCCCCTCTGCTATTTTTAATTTTTCATTTAGTATAATAAATAATTTTTGGTGTATAAAATATGCATGATAAATAACAATAATGGCGTCGGTATTTAGTGTATTTGCCTACCTATCCGTGCCAACTCACCTCACGTAAGGAACCACATGAGGTTTGGCATTTGCACACATACCCTTCCTATTTTCCATTATTTACATTTAGTCCAAGAATTTGTATGTGTCATGTATATTGTTTTGGGAAATTTGTATAAAGGACCTATAACTTTTGTATATTAGCATTTATGCCTCTCCCATGCGTGTACACTTTAATATTTGCCATATATGCCCCTGGATTTTGTAGGTATGGTTCTGAACTACATAAAATGTTTCTTTTAATTGCAAAATGATCCTTGCAAGTAAATGCATTGTAATTTCTTAGAATTTTTGTTAAAATACCCTTTACTCGAATTTCATTTTGCAAAAATCATCGTGTATGTCTTGAATGATGTTTTAATTTCTATAACTTATAATTTGGATTTTAATGCATTTATCTATTCATTAAAATTCGAACAACGACTTAAATTTCCCTATTTATCTTTGAAAAACACAAAAATATTAAAAAATATTTAAAAATTCCACAAAAAATTATTATATATAAGTTTATAATTTCATTCCAGATCAAAAATCACAAAAAACATACAAAAACTTAAAAATTACAAAATACTCAAAACTCATAAAAAGCACAAAATTTATTTTAAAAACCCCAAAACATTGATTTTATCCTATAATTTTCTTTATTATAAATATTATGTATTTAAAATGATTTTGGATAATTTGAGTTGAAGTTAATACTTTTAAATCCAAAAACTATTTTGTTGGATTGAAAAGTTCTTGTGTTGCCTTTTTTCTATTATTTAAAAACCCATAAAAGTATGTAAAAATACGAGAAAAATCATGAAAACAATAGCAAAGTATAAAAATACACAAAATATTTTCCTTGTATTTTTTAGCTATTTATATCTTTATTTAGTTATTATATACTATATATATGCATATATACATATATGTACTATATACCCTTTATGATTATATACTATATTATATACTTATTATTTCATTTTCAAAAATAAAAAGAGACTAAAAAATTGCAAAATGAAAACCCTAAAAATTTAAAAACTCTGAAAAATCATTTTATATATTTTATTGTTATCTTGATCTATCTATATATATATCTATATTTATCTATATATAACTATATATCTATATATATATTATTTATATATTTATTATCTCGATATAATTAATCAAAATAAATAAATAAATATCTAAAAACCTACATAAAAATAAAAAGACAAGTATGTACATTATAAAATTGATTAGAAATAATCATAGGCTACCTATCTTGTTTTTCTGGTTTGACCTCTATATGCTTACATGCTATACATTTATTTATATAAAGGTAAAAATAAATATTCACTCGCAAATTTGGGATTTAATTGATTCATTTACTATGTCGTGGGTACTTGTTGATTGAACGTGAGTTTTCTTGTGGATCGCCTCAAGGACACTCTTATCTTCGCTACTCTTCTAGTGATGATCATTTTTAGACCCGCAAGGAAACTTCGATTCATCAAATGGTGCCGTTGCCGGGGAGCAATGTAGTGTATACTATTTTGTATATATTTTTCTTCTATTCTCTAATTCATTTATTTGCTTCCTTGTATATATTTAATTGATTCATTTATTTTCTATCTCTTGCTTGAATATACCTCATTTCATATTGTATAGACTATTTTATTCATTGTGCTAATGCATATCTTTTGTTATGTTTGTTGCGAGGGCCCGCTATGCGAGGACAACCTCTTTAGAGGGCGATGCAACCAAGCAAGGTGGAGACCAGTCCTTAACCTGTGTGACCACTTGAAGAGCCATCATGCATAGAAGGAGAACAATTAGTCTATATATTTTTTTGATTTGGTGAGAGAGAGATTTATTATGTCATTCATTATTAATTTGTAATAATTATGGACTTGGACACTACACCATATCATGAGGTCCATTGCCAGCCTCGCCGTGTTTTATCGTGTTTTCACCGTTTTGTTTTATTTTTTCTCGATGTTTTGAGTTTTCTGCCTTTCTTTTATATGTTTTATGTGAATGAAGCCCCTAGACTTTAGGTTGCTTGAATCGGTAATTAGGTCCAATCCTATTATGAATTATTTGTCTATAGTCTCTCACATTTGGATCTAGTCAAATTAATAATTGTTAATTATTTAGACTTGAGATCTCGTGTCGAGAGAGGTCACATATAGCGTTGCCAAGACCCGTTGTAGCGTGCGTCGAGTGGCATCGAAGACAGGACTTTTGGCTTCAAATGCAGATAATTAACTTATGGTTCTTCACGACTAATAGCATCTACTGTTTAGGGCGATTTTGTCAAATGCACACCACCATCTAGATAGGTTTAAAAATTTTATTTTCCATACCATATGGAGAGAGATGGGAAACACTCTAAGTCCTCTAACTCTGCATGCATCATTAGGTTCAATGATGAGAATCTAGGACTTAAATGAGAATCTACAAAATCGTTAGGCACTTGTATACAGAATATCCAAAAATTGAAAACCAAAAAATCTAAAATAAGGGGATTGCTAAATAAACTTTGACCCTAATTAAAATCTAATGAACTTCATTTCCATGGGTTCATAAAGCCCTCATTGTTTTCAGGTACCTTAAGAGGGGACCAAAATCCCTCCCATGATCGAGGCACGACCCGTTAAGGATTAGAGCCAAAAACCCATTCTTTAACTGCCTTGTGTATAGACTGGATTTCTGAAGTAGTGGTGCTTCTAGAATATGTGACCAAGTAGGGAAATGTCATCGATGGTGTTCCCGCCTTCTGTGGAACATTGACTTGGTCCAAAGTACTGAGCTTAGGCCATACCCTCACGGGTGTGTTTGTCTCATCGGTTTGTGCCCGTGTAGGTCCTTGCATACTCACAGGTGATTTCGTTGCAAGCGAGGTCCGTAGTAGTGGTTTCGCCTATCGTCTCCCTCCCTCTATTTATTTGGCTAAGTATGGATCCAAGAAGCGTTACAAGGACCTCAAAAAGTGCATACTACGTATTACAAATGAGGAGGACAAGTACGAGATACTTTTCCGACAGTACTCTCACTCCTATAGGGATAGCATGCTAAGGACTTGTTACAAGATATGCTTGAAGTAACAACTCTAAAAAAGAAAATAAAAAATAGCCCACTCTTTACGGCTTCACACTATGTTGAGTTGCTGAACCCAATTTTGTATTGTGTTTGTATGGATCTAGATTAAGGTTCAAAGAACTTATCTCATGCACCTATGCAAATTTTGTCATGTGTATCTTATCTTTGACCCCCTGCTCATTTCGAGCCTTTCTACTATTTTACACTACTTTTTATTTCTCGTTTACCATATCCTTCATCCTGCATCGATCTTCTATTACTTCACGATGTCAATCCATGGATGGTTTAGTCGGGACTTCGCTGACACCCACATCGATTCCATGGACTCGATATCATCAATAATTCAAGGTGGTTCCCAAGAACTCGATTTGGACCTTGCGAACTGATCTCCAGACTCCTCGCTTTCTCTCTACTTTCCTAAATAAATCGGGACCACTCTTGTCCCACTACCACCTATTGTGAATAGAGGTCGATTTCAGTCTACATCTTTTTCTCCATTTTGACCATATGGGATTTACCCTAATCTCATATTCATCACAACAGGTAGTATTCAAATCAAAGTGGTCTGATTCAAATTCTCTTACATTGCAGATAGACGCCTGTCCCAGTCTAGGATCCTAATATAGATTTCATCTCATCAGATTCAGATCGAGAAATGGCTCCCTATGGAAAGAGCAAGGGGAAACAACCCCCCCCAATCAGAGCAGGGCCAGGTGCCCGACCAGAATCAAGTAAACACTCAGTTGCTGGTCTCCATTTAGGCCATCCTACAACAATTGACATAACAAACCCTTGTGCAGACTAACCTATTAAGACATACTGAATGACATGAGTAATAGACCAACAGGAGGAGGTGGTGGAGGTGGACCCTGTGATTACCCGGAAGAAGAGGAACCAAGGAACAAGAACCCAAAGCCGATAGTAAAGGAGACATATAACCCTGGAGATAGCCATATGACCAAGTGGATTTTCATCCTTAGGTCCATGCTCACTTCGAGCACAAGCCTCAGTTCATTGCGCTCCTACCATCATTTCACGAGAACACCAATGAGAAGCCCTACATTCACTTGCAGCAGTTCTCTCGCATCTACAGAACTACCCACTACCCTAACATTCTATTAGGTGTAGTCAAGATGACTGCATTCCCCTTTAGCTTACAGGACAAGGCACTGTACTGGGTCAATCATTTCGGAAAGGTCATGACGACCTGGGAGGAACTCAAATCTAAATTCCTTCATAATTATCACCCTCTCAGTGGGCTCACCTAGATGTTAGCCAAGATCAGCAATTTCAATCAAGCTACTCACGAGTCAATTCATGAAGCGTGGGAGCGATTCATTGAGCTACAAGAGAAGTGCCCCCACCATGACATACCGAGGACCAGTTTGGTCCAACAGTTCCTCAGGGGCTTGAATGAAAAAAGTCAAGGATTAGTTGATGCTGCCTATGGGAGATCCCACTTTAATAAGGATGAAGATGTGGTATGGAACATCTTTAAAGAAATGGCAGAGCGAGAGGCTGCTCTCTCTTCATCACGAGCTTATCAGAGACTGCCTCAAGCCAGTTTACATGGCAGCATCCTGTGTAGCAATAAAAGATGAGAGCTCCAACCTCAGTATCATTGGGGGCCATTTTCTAAGGTTGACATTATCGAGAAGGGATCACATAATACTGAAAAGCGCGCTGTTATTGAACAATCGATGCAACACTTGGATAAGCTAGACCAAAACACCAAGCAGTTGGAGCTGTTGGTGAGCACAATAGGTTCATGTCAGTCAGCGACACCATCGTCAGATACTAATGCTGAGAAGAAGCACAAACCATCACCTCCACATCATCCTCAGCCGAGTCAACAACAACTAGTGATTCAACGCGTATACTATGTGTAGGCCCCCAAGTAGGCCTCGTTGCAGCAACAAATGGTGGTTTACTAGCCATACTTCCTTCCATCTTCTTCTCTAGCATTCTCGCCACCACCCTTGATACAATAAGTGAATGGTGTTTGGAGAAACGATGCACAACTGGCTCATTCTACTACACAACCTCAAAGCCAGCCAACAACTAATTGGCCTTAACACTAACGCCAGGGTGGTCGCTTTGCGCAGTCCTCCCAACCTCAACCTCAGTACCAGCTCCACTAGTCTCCTCAATATTACAATAATTAGCGACAGTCATAGTAGTACCCTCATCTGCATTACCTGTCCACACTCGTAATACCACCAGTACGTGGCTGCACCTCAGCAACAATATCCTCCTCCTCCATACCATTAATATCAGCTTCCTCTATATCTGTAACATAACCAACAGTCTAAACCTCAACCTCACCATCAACAACCACAACGTGGACATCACATTGAATCTTCAAAGGCACTTCTTATAAACCCCAACCTTGATTGCTTGGCCCAACTCAAAAAGGGTCTAGCAGAGATGATTAAGAAGCTAGACGACCTCACAACCATCAAAAATCCTATCCCAGCTCAAGTCGAAGCAAATCCCAATAATTTCAAGAGTAAAGAGTAGGTAGAATATGATGTCCTTTTTGTGCCTGTAGAGTTGGATGCTTGAAATTTTATTTTGTCTAGTGTTGTCACTCTTAGGAGTGGTTGGACCTTTCCTCTGTATATGGCAACAAAGGGGAAGAATAAAGCTTTTTCAGGTGAATCGTCGTCTTCTGCATCAGCCATGCCATCTACAAGTTTGTGTGAGGAAGAAGAAGAAGAAGGAGTCGTGCCAGTTGCCAATCACCACCATCTACATTAACAAAAAGACCAAAAATCAGAAAAATCAAAAAGACCAAAAAGAAGACAATAGTCGAAGTAAAGCCTTGCCCGCCATGGAGGAGCCAGCACTTGCAATCCATCTAGAGCCAGCTGACTGAGAAGAGACTGTTTTTTTGCATGACCATCAGCAATCGCACCATCATCTCCATCATGTACACCTTTTAATAACATGTATGTACAAAATAGTGTGCGAAAGGATTCTATTATAAATAAGATCTGATTTTAATTTTAGTTCTATAAATATTCTTTTTCCTGATGCAATACAAAATTCCAAAAAAATGCAAACAGAAAAAATGCACTGTCTGATCCTGTAGTTTTGGATATTCTTAAAATTTTAATGATTAAGTTATCGTCAATAAAAGTCGTGGAATATATGCCCATTGTGAAGAAGGGCTTGAAGGAAGCGTTAACAAACAAGCGTCAAACAAACCGTAACAAGAGACACCAAAAAGTTGAGAAACACGTCCTTACAATGGCTACCATTGCAGCCAACAACAATCTCCTTCAAAAGAAGCACAATAAAGGATAACCTTTTATCAGATGCAAGATTTTCGAATAGGTCTTCGAGCGAACTTTGCTTGACAGCAGCTCTTCCATCAACCTCTTGCCCTCATCATTACTGCAAGAATTTGGGCTAAAGAAAACACGCAAAATCCTTCAGTTCGCTGATCGATCTATCAAAAACCCCACAGGACTGTTGGAAGACATTGTCGTAAAGGTGCATTACATGCAATTTCCGATTTATTTTGTAGTCCTTAATATGGACTCTTGTGTACGATTACTTCAGACCCTAGGTATCCTTGGATGGCCATTCTTGGATACTACAGAGGTCGTGGTTGACTATGAGTATGGCAAGATCATGTTCAACTCGAGAAATCACAGAGTTACCATAGCCATGGTCAGCGAACCAAAAGTTGTATCAGATGAAGGTCATGCAACACTGCCTGAAGCCTTCTGTGACTTTATTGCGGAAATCAGAGATATAGAACTCTCCTTAAATGACACATGGACCTTGGAAATCTTTTCTCATGAGGAGGACCAGGAAAGCACAGTCCACACAAACTGATGTCATTTGGGAGATCAAATCAAATTTGTGGGTGCTTCTCTTTGATCCAGAAGATCCATGCCAGTCCGAACATGATGAATTCGTTGCAGATCTCTTCGGTACATTATCAGTTGAACAACAAGCCATTGAGCTGAGCAATACCTTCAAAATTATGGCAGATAATCTACCTACTAGTACAATTTCTGAAGTGACCGAGAAGCAGACCATATCCGATCCTGAATTAAAGCCACTTCCGACGGGACTTACGTATGCCTTCCTTGCAATTGCAGAGAAGATCTATCCGATCATAACCAGTAGAAGGCTGACCCAGTATAAGAATATCAAATTCTTGATGTTATATAGAAAAACTGTAGCGCACTTGGTTGGCATGTCTCAGATCTCTACAGGATAAATTCTACAATGTGTTCACATCATATCTATTTGTAATAAGATGCCAAGCCATTCTGAGAGTATCAGAGAAGACTGAATCAAAATATGTGGGTTGTCATCATGAAAGAGATCACAAAATGTTGTGACGCAGATTTTATTTATCCCATCTCTAATTAAAAATTGGTGAGCCCTCTACATGTAGTTCTAAAGAAATCCAAGCTCACCGTGGTGACAAATGACAGAGGAGAGGAGATTTCTACTCAAGTACCAACATCATGGTGTGTATGTGTTGACTATCGCCGCCTCAATGCAACAACAAAGAAGGACAACTTCCCCTTACAATTCAACGATCAAGTTCTGGAGAGATTAACATGCAAGGAGTTCTTCTGCTTTCTGGATGGGTACTCCAAGTACAACCAAGTGGCATCACCCAAGAGGATTGAGAGAAAACTAACTTCACTTTCCCATTCAACACCTAAGCCTTCTGGAGAATGCCCTTTGATCTGTGTAGTGCACCAGTCACATTCTAGAGATGCATGCTTGTAGTCTTTGCCGAGATGGTTGGTAGTTTTCTGGAGGAGTTTATGGATGGCTTCTTAGTATATGGTGACAATTTCAATGCTTATATTGAGAACCTGGACAAAATACTTAAGAAATGGCATGATGTCAATCTCGTGTTATCTTCGGAAAAGAGACACTTCATAGTTATAGAAGAAATTTTGCTGGGTAACGTTATTTCCAAGCGTGGCATGGAAGTCGACCTGACAATGGTGGATGTTATCAACAACCTTGAGCCACCTCAGAATGCATGTAAATGATAGAAATGAAATCATAAATAACACCGAGAATGAAAATGCAAGTAGAAATAGAAAGAAAACCTAACCTCAACAGGCTTGGGAAGACCTGGAGTCTTCACCACCAGAATTAAGCACTGACGAGGGGTACTTCAACGAGGATGCCTTCTCGACACCATAAAACCGCCTATTGCTCCGCCCATAATAAGAATCAACAAGGCTGAAGTTGTTCTTGGGGTTACGAAGCTCCAGGATGGATCCAAATCAAAAGTAAGAAGAAGCTGAACTTATATACATGTGGAGGAAGATGGAAAATGGAGATAGGGTTATGGCGTTATTCAGGCAACAATGATCCGAATCAAAAGGATGGCCTGAAAGAGCAAGATCCTAAGAACAAAAACCAAAAAGTAGTCGAGGCCAAATGAGGTAAGGATTCGAAGGGAAAATTCACCAAAAAGTGGAGCCCAACCAGTTCTGACATGCAACAGAGGGTAGGGTGGTTTTTAACCAAAGGTTAAGAGTCCCCGTGCCCTTATTGGGCCATGTGGGATGCTACACAAGCACTACAAGATAAAACAAAAAAATTAAAAGATATTTCAAAATAAACTAGAAAATGATTTTATTATTTAAAACATAAAACGTAAAAGTTGTTCTTATTTAATATACTATTTTGTTATGATTATAACTTGATTTTATTACTTTATTTATTAAGATTAATTATTTTATCTTATTATTTAAAAGTGTTATTAATATATACAATATGTAATTTTATTTTTATTTTAATATTTATGTTACCATTATTAAATAATTTATTAATAATAATATTTAATAGATGTTAATATATATTTATTTTGGTATTTTTATCTATTTATTTATATTAATAATTGCGTATGTAAGTACACTATAGGCATAATATACCTATTATTTAATATATAATAAATTTTTTGTATTTATAAGATTATTTAAATTTTATTATTATTTTTAATATGTTATATACACTACGTACAATTATTTTAAAATAATAGATTAATATTAAAAATATATTCAATAATTAATTAGGTTAATATACAGAAATACAGTCCAAATGTGCTCTCAATTAGCCGACTTTTGCACCTTAACTACAATTGAAATGAAATTACCTTCATTAGATATATAATTTAAATTTATGAACAATAAAGTTTAGTTTATTTCAATTTGATATGGAGTAGATATTGGTCTATGAAGTTCAGTTTATGACCTTTTGAATTAAGTATATAGAGTGATCTCTGCATCAAATAATTTGACCAATATTTTTATTATTTTTTATACATTAATATATGCATGTTTCATGTTGAACACATGATTATTTGAGGTGTGTAGAGTGTTGGATAGTGTAAAAATAGGCTTTATTCAGGATATTTACACTTAATGAAATTAGGGTTTCTAAAATAAATATATACATTATTTTCCCTTATCTCTCCCTACTTTATTCATGGTCTACTAAGTTAATACCTGACTTAGTATCGGGGGTCAAGGTCAGTCAGTATCAATGATACCTCATTTGTTTTTATTTTCTTTTATTTATTCCCTCATTTTAGGATTTTATTATAGGTATTTATACACAATATGCATGTTATTATTCACATTAATTCATGTGTGTTATTGGTATTTACATGCAATTTTCTGGGTATTAAAGCCTAAAATGAATAAACAAATGTTATGAATGGCAATTCATCACTCCCTTATGCTTAGCTTTGTAGTCCCAAGCAAACATTTATGATAATGAGTGCATAAAGATTTTTAAACTTATCTTCATAATATCAAAGATTGGAGATTAGTTAGACCTTTGGATGTTAGTTTATCGAAACCTTAGTTTGAATAGGATTTAAAAATTAATAGCCCTTAAGAACCACAATCATTTGTTCAGTTCTCCTTAATAGCCAGATTAGAACAAGCCTTTTCATACACTAACTCTTATGACTATGAATCTATCTTGTATAGTGTTAGTGATATGTAGCTCCTCTCGGTTGAAGTGGTAACGAGAAATTATTCTCCAACATGGTGACCCTAACTCCCTAATCCAACAACTTTTTCCCCGAGAAGCGGGGTATTTCCTTCTAAGTTCAAGTGCAACTATCTCAAGAAGAGGAGGTAGAGGATAGAACGGACAACATCCAGTGTAGCTACCAATTCTAGGATGCTTATCCAATGTAGCCAAGTCATCCAGCAGCAGGCTCACATGAATACTTTGACTTTGAAGAACAAGCTTTCTTCTTTCATATATACTCTGACATGAATTGATTTTCTTGGTTTTTGCATTTCTATTATTTTTTAGATTTTTGGATTTTTTATTTTTTAATAATATTTATAGTGGCATTTACAAAACGACTCGTTCCTCTCAAGCCAATAGATTATCCCTCTTTTGAAGTATTATTGTAACCACGACATGTTGACCTCAGACCTAATCACTACTAGATCGAGTTATGGTACAATGGTCAATGATTGTGACTTCGTATGTTTCCAGTCTCTTGTGTTTCATGACAACAAATCCAGCATAATACTACTTTACGTGAGTTGACCAAAGTGTAAGGTGCAGGTATGCAATTTAGGCTATTGTCTATAAAGTCATGCGTGTAACTTGAAAAATTCTACTTAGGCATACCAAGACAACATTTGAACATAGTCTTATAGTCTTAAATAATTAAGTCAAGCAGACCAGAGAAGCCTCAAATCTAGTTCTTACAAGGTTCCTCTTAATTGAAGTGTATTAAGGTCACAACCAAGATCCAATCTTCAGTTTTTATCTAGACCGATTCAATTATAGATTGTTATTTAGAAAAATACAAATGGAAATGGAAAGTCCTTTTATGGAGTACGTTTTTTCGATTTTCAACTTTTATGGGATTCTTAAAAAGATTTTGCTAATGTTAGAATCTTTTTTCAAATGCATTTGAAAATTTTGGTTTGATAAAAATTACAAATATTTAGGTATTTTTGAAAATTTTAGTTCAATGTGTATGTGCAAGTATTCGTAAATATTCACAAATATTAGATGTATGCATATATACAAACTCAACACAAGATTTATTTACAAGTTTTATACAAGAATTTTATTTGAAGTAATATTTATACAATTATGCACATTGTTCTCAAAATAATTTGAAAAAGTTTTTACAAACATTTTGAAAAACTTATTTTACAAATAACTTATATTTTTACAAAAGTTTGAAATCATTTAACAAAGATTTTTCAAAGGTATGAACCGATTTTTCAATTCATTTTACAATCATTTTTACAAATTATTTGCAAATTATTTTCAAACTGTTTTACAAGAATTTTCCAAATATTTACAAATGTATATTTTTTTATTATTTATTTATATATTAATCAGTTTTCAAACATTTTCAAAGATTTTTCAAATGGTTTGAAAAGATTTATCATAATATTTTTGCAATCAAATCATTTGTGAGGCATTTTTAAACATATTATTTGAACATATTTAGTTAACAAGAGTTATTCATTGTTCTATTGTATACCATTACCCATATATAGGAGTCAAATTATAAAGTGTGAGTAATGTCTTAAAGTCCATATGCAATGTATATGACCCCCTATACTTTAAAAGAACTATGTCCTTATAGTGACCCTAGAGTAAAAATAAGATATAACTCGATCCATATATAGAAGAGTACAAGAAATGACTCAATTATATAAAAGAATGAGAAGTCGCATGCCCCATATACTTAGGACCAATTAATCCTTAGCATAGTGTACTGTACACCATGCGGTGACAAACGAGGGTTCGAATGTATGAGATAAATGACTTGACCTGTCTCCTCCTATACGTAGGTTGAACGATCCTAAATATAGACAAAATATCAACAATTTAGGAGACGGATGTAGGAATAGATGAAATGAGAAATAAGAAAGAATGAACAACATTACTCCTCATATACTTAAGGTGAGAGATCCTTAAGTAAAAGTGATAATTTTGGTCCCGACCCTACGGTTTTGTTGTCAGTTGTAGAGAGAGATAACGACAAAAAGGAGGAAATCGTGTTTGAATCAAATAAAAATTTCGATAGAAATAGGAGAAAAATCCTATTTCTATCGTTCACTACTAATTTAACCAGGTGAGTGTGCCTGGGTCGAACTCAAGGAAGAAGAATGTTTAAACCACAGTTTTCAAGAGAAGGAAATAATTCCAACAAAATTCTCTTTTATTCTTGATTTTTACGAGGAAAGAAATTGAAAACAAATTCGAATCAAAATAAACTCAAGAAAAAAAATCAAAACCATAAAATAAAGCGATGAAAATATGGGAAAAATGTTCGAAAAATAGCTTGTGTAGTTATAGATCTACATTACAAAAATCGCGGAAAAAATGTAGAAAATACGTGGTTCAAATGGCCCCTCGCGGAAAAAATGTGGAAAATACGAGGTTCAAATGGCCCCTACAAGCCAAGGCCCTAACTGCAAGGAAAGTATAATGTTTTTGTTACAGAAAGGTCTCTGTAGGGACTAAAATGCAATGGAAAATAAAAGAATTATAATTAGGTCCCTGCGTAGGGACCTAATTGTAATTTCTGGAAACTCTGGAGGTAGAGAAGAATTTCTGGAACTCGACTGGACTTATTATGCCAAAATTTCTACCCCTTCAGATCTGAAGGTCAAGATTAGATTAAGGCGTGCGATCTGGATAGTGCGTTCACGCCACGTGTCACGCACATATAGCCTCTGGTTGTTCTAACTGTTCTTGAAATTTGTTGCGCAGTTGAAAACGTGCCTTCTTCTCTGATTTATCGCCAGCAGTAGATGCAATCTTTGGGCCTCCGACGGGGCCAGAGGGGTGACTCCTTCTCCCCTCGAGCTCGCCTGCAGTGGGGATCCTCCAAGGGTGGCTGAAGATGGTGGGGATCATATGATGAAGTTGGCAATTCTGGCTTTTGATCTTGGATATGCTTGGTTATTATGCATTCTTTGGATATGAATCTCTAGTAATAGAGAGTCACAGTTGCTTTGAAATTTTCTCCTGATGGTTGATAGATCTGCAAATAACGAGATATGTGCTCGATTCGCTCAAGAATCAGCCGAATGATTAAGGATTTGCAAGATCAAAAAGTGTTTGCAGACTACATGAAACTGGGTGTATGATCAATGGCGTATGAATGGAAAGGAATTTGGATAAATCGAGATGAAATGGAGTATGGATATTCGTATCGCGTCTCAGACGAGGGATTAAGGTATCTAATAGCGTAATTAACTACCCTAATCGATGCACGATAATCGAGAAACAAAGGTTGAAAGGTGAAGGAATTACATGGGGATTAGAAGGTATAAGACCTTTAGGTGATAGCTCGACGCGGTGGCTTCCCAGAGCTCGACGCAGCGCGAGGCGGCGATGCAAGGCGTTGGGGCACCTTGGAGCTTCTCCTCCGACGTCCTTCTTCCAACCAAGGCGGCGGTCTGGTGCTGTCACCACTGCGGTTGGCCGGGACTGGGCTTGGAAGTAGAGGTTTCGGCTCTATAAGTTGGGTCTTTCAGGTGGCTAGAGAGAACTAAGTTGTTTATACCAACTTCATGGCCTTTTATAGATTGATGGAAGAAGCTCTAAGGCGAATCTAATGGTGGGCATGTAAGATGTTTGTTAGGAGGACGACGTGGATGGTTAAGATTGGCCAATGGAGATAGAGGTTGAGCTAGAGAAAATGTTGAAAACAGCCAGGAAGAACAGACTCTTCACCAGCTTCTTGAAAAAGAAGAGCCAGGTGCTGACACGTGTCAACACCCGGTTGGCCAAATATAAAAATACTTATAAATTATGTAATAAATAATAAATGACATTATTTTAAATAGGTAAAAAAACGAAAAATATAGATAATTAAATTATCTAAATTATGGTATAATTAATTTTCATAAATAATAAATATTATTTAATATATAAATATTATATTAATAAATAAGTATAAATAATACTTAATAAAGAGGTAATGAACTTTTAATAAATAATTAAATATTTGTTAATTTTATATTTTCTTAATTATTAGAATAATAAATAATGGCTTTATGAATTTTTGAAGATTTTAATAAAATAATTTAGATATATTAATAAATATGGTTATAGGTTAGATAGTTCAATTTTATCAATAAATTAGGGTTTTGGATTTTATTAAAATAATAAATAAGCTCCAAAATTCTGAAATAAATCATGATGAAAATACGATATCATGAAAATAATTAGAAATTGTAAAATTAATAAAAACTTTAAATAATGGGTTCTAAATAAAATAAATAGCCTAGAAACACCTTGTCATTAGGTCCCAAAACCAACTTTTTGCAAATGGACTCTGATTTTGATGAAACCATTCTATTAATTAGAGAATATTATTTTATGAACTTTAAAGGTGAGTAGATTGAAATTGGAGTTCGTATGAGGAAGTTACTATGTTCGGAAGTTGAGATTTTGATAATTTAAAAGTTGGATTTCTTGGCATATATACAAGATAATATTTTCAACTTATTTTTTATTTTTCTATACATTTTTAGAAATAATTAAGAAAAGATTTTGGCAATAAATATGTTCATATGAATTAATAAAAATTAATGAAGATTTGATAAATATTTTATAAATAATGAATAATGTGTGGAGTGTTCTTTATATTTTTATGGTTTTCTTTTCTTATCTCCCCCTACTTGTTGTTTTGTCGACCAACCCATACCGACTTGGTCTCAAGGGTTAGGTTATATAAATATATCTTTCAGCTATATTTATATTATCTGAGTCATATTGTACATATATACATATCTACAATATGCCTTCCTTTCTTTTCTTTATTTTTTTATTCTTTATTTATTTACATGTTTTTGATGCATAAAAGTGCATTTTTATTCATGAATAGGATTTGGATAAAATGTGTAAATTAATGAATATTTGCATGTATTTGTTAAGGGTTTTAAGATAAAATATGACAGAAAAGTTAATGAATCGTCGATTCATCAACCCCCTATACTTAAACTTTGCTAGTCCCATAGCAAACACTTATTTGAAAAGTAAGTGAAAAAGAAAGAAAGTTAGAATGAATTTATTTTCCTAAACCAATTCATGATAACAGACAAAGGACAGAGCTCGATCAGGCCTGAAACAAGCATTTTCTCGAAGCCTTAACTAGGATTTTGATTTTATCCTCAACAGTCCTCAAGTTCCACAAATCCTTATTTAAGATCACCTCACCAGCTAGCTCAGACTCACTTATTCATATCGCAAACTCTATTAACCTTGAAGTCAATTTATACAATGTGTGAATTGATTTAACTCTTCCTGCATAAAGATGCGAAGAAACCGTCCATCCCAGCTATAACTTCCATTGATTCCTCATCCAGCTACTCTTTCCTCAGGGAGGGAGGTATTACCTTCTGAGGTCAGTTCATGCTATGTCCACAATCGAATATATAGAGAAAATAGAAGAATGAGAAAAGAAATGAAGTGCGACAAGTGTAGACGCATCTCCTTGTGAAGCTCAACTGGTGTAGCTAAGTCTCCACAATGATGTGCATGCATTTTTGGTGGAAGCTTGGACCATTGTGGTCGTATTTGTATTTGGTGGCTTCTTCTTTGATTTGGCTTTGTAATTTGCTCGCACTGCATTCATCTCTTTGTGTCTCGATGTATATAGCTTCTTTTGTTCCGTCCCTTTTTTGAGTTCTTAGAAAAAATGTATCAGCAGATCCTTCCCTCATCCGAAGCGACTATCGTAACCCAATCTCTCCCATCTTTAGATGTCAATGCTGCAAAGACAAGGATAGAAACACACTACCAAGGTATATTGCCCTTCGCAACTCCATGCAAGTGAACCTAAGTGTAGAGTGCATGCGTCCAAGATTTGTTCACTGGTGTAGAGTTGTACAGATGACACCAAGTGGTCTACTTAAGCACATATGAGTTGTTTCCCAAATATGGTCTTATGGAACCCAAAGATTTTAAGTCAAAGACCTGAAGACTTTAAAGTCTAGATCCTAACTAGGCTCCTTAGAATGAAAGTTAAAGGCCATAACCAAGCTCCATCCTTTAGACTAGACTCAATCCTTAGTTCCAGAAATCAAACTTATTCTGAAAAATGCGAATGCAAATGCAACAATATTTTTGTGAAGTATATTTTCTGAATTTTACTTATTTTTATGGATTTTAAGGATTTTTTAATTTTTATGAATTTTAGGTCTTTATATTCTTTTATGGATTTTCTGATTTTTATTAAGAAATATTTGTACAAGAATTTTACCATATACATTTTATATGAATTAAATATGTAATGTATTTTACAGATTTTATATAAAGAGAATTTTAGACGGATTAAATAATTTTTACACATATTTTTTAATAAATAGGATTTTAAACAAGTATTATACAGATTTTAAATACATATTTTAAATACATATTTTAATTTAAATATTTTAAATACAAATTTTAGACATATTTTACTTATTTACAAGGATTTTATAAGTAATAGATAAGTAGATAGATGGATTTTAAATTAACCCTCACCCACTTTTTATGGATTTTATAGATATATAAAATACATAAAAGTACGAGTTATGGACAAAAGTATATATACAATATATACGGACCCCCTATCCTTAGCTTGTGCTATGTCCTCATAGCGTCAAAAGAGAAAAAGGAGGATACAACTCGTGCTAAGTAAAAGTGGGTGAAAAAGAGTAAGAGAATACAAGTTAGTCAACCCCCCCCCTACCCCTATACTTACGATCAGGTCATGGTAAGTATATTGGAAAAGCAAAAACGAGGTGACTAAGTGAAAAGAATATACAACGAAGGAACAAAAGAAATAAAGAACACAGGATCATCAAAATTAGTCGGTCCCCCCTATACTTATGATAAGGCACCCTAAGTATAGAAAAGGGTGTAGCCAAAAATTGGAGACCGATGATTTATGAAAAAGAAAGGATATACAACAGAAAAATAACAAAATAGAAAACGCTAATCAACGAATGATCAGTCCCCCCTATACTTAGGATCTAGTATCTTAAGCATAGAAGACGAGGGACGATTGTGGTCTAGGAAGAATATACAAGTGTTGTAGATCTCCAAAAATGGAATGTCTCAAAAGTCTTTGTACATGATGAGATAAAGTGAAAGAATGATCATGAGTCCTGTACAAAATAGATCACTTCAACACGGGTCAGATGATCAGTAGTCTATACGAAATGCTTCAGCATCTACCCGTTCACCACGAACGGCTCTACACCATGTGATACATCTGATATAGCTATGCTTCCATTGTTGTGCACCGTTCTGACAATGTAAGGTCCCTCCCACTTGCTTTTCAATTTGCCAGGAAAAATTCTCAATCTTGCAATGAACAACGAGACTTTCTGCCCAAGGACAAAGATCTTGTGCCGAATATGTCTATCATGACATTTCTTAACTTTGTCCTTATAAATGAGAGTGTTCTCGTATGCCTGATTTCGAATCTCTACTAGCTCATTCAGATCTATCTTCCTCTTGACTCCTGCTTTCTGTGCATCAAGTGAAATTTCTCGAATAGCCCATTTAGACTTGTACATAATCTCTACAGGCAAATGGCATGGCTTTCCATAAACAAGCCTGAATGGTGTAGTACGTAAGGGAGTTTTATATGCAGGACGATATGCTTAAAGAACCTGATATAGAAGCTGTGACCAGTTCGTCCTATCCGGTCGTACTAATTTTTGAAGAATTGATTTCACCACCCTATTTGAGACTTCAGCCATGTGCCTCCTTCTTAAAGAAATGGCTACCCCCATCTGAAATAAGAATACGGGGAATTCTGAACCGTGAAATAATATGTTCCCTTAGGAACTTGCAAACTATCTTACTATTTACGGTTCGTACGGATATAGCCTCCACCCATCTACTAACATAATCTACAGTGAGAAGAATGTCCTTAAAGCCGCTGCTGGAAGGGAACAGTCCCAAGAAATCTATGCCCCATGCGTCAAAATTTTCACAAATAATAACAACATAGGCATTGCACCTCTAGCACTGACTGTCCCTACTGCTCTCTTACAATCCGGACAACTCTTCACGAATATACAAGCATCTCTAGTAAGTGTCAGCCACCATAATCCACTCTGAAGTACCATCTGCGTTGTCCTCTTCCCTGAATGATGTCCCCCTACCTCTAAGGAATGGTACAGAGTGTGGACACTTTTATATTCCTCCTGGGGAATACAATGCTTGTAAACACAATTCGGTCTCTCACGAAAAAGAATCGGATCCTCCCAATGGTAGTATCGTGCCTCGGAAACTAGTCTATCAACTCGATCCTTTGGCCAACCCTGTGGACTTTTCTATGTAACCAGAAAATTCACTATATCTGCATACCATGGAAGCTCGGTAACTGCAAAGATACTCTCGTCTGGAAATCTCTCTACAATCTCAAGTGTGTACTCATCTGAAGGTTGTTCTGTCTGTAATCGGGAGAGGTGATCAACTATCACATTCTTTACCCCAGGTTTGTCCCTAATAACCAAATCAAATTCCTGAAGTAAAAGAATCCATCTAAGAAGGTGTGCCTTGTCATCCTTCTTTTCCATCAAAAACCGGATAGCTGAATGATCTATATAAACTGTGATTTTGGAGCCAAGAAGATAAGATCTGCATTTATCTAATGCAAGCACCACTGCCAACATCTCCTTTTCATTTACTATGTAATTACGCTGAGCATCATCTAAAGTTCTGCTGACATAGTGGATAGTAACAGGAAGTCCATTCCTCCTCTATCCTAATACAGCCCCGACCGCAAAATCTGAAGCATCTGTCATGATCTCGAAGGGTAGAGACCAATCAGGTGGCTGTAAGTCAGGAGCACTGATAATCACTTCCTTTAATGTGAGAAAGGCATTAAGACATTTGTCATCTAACAAGAACTCGATGCCTTTGCCTAATAATTCAGTTAACGGTCGGGCGATCTTGGAAAAATCTTTAATGAACTGTCTGTAAAAGCCGACATGCCCGAGAAATGACCGTAACTGCTTTATGTTGGATAGTGGTTCGAGACACTTGATGACATCCACCTTGACAGGGTCAACCTCCATGCCTCGCTGGGAGATGACATGCCCCAACACAATCCTGTGTGTAACCATAAAATGGCTCTTCTCTCATGACAGAACGAGATCTACCTCACAACATTTCTAAAGAACCTGGTCTAGGAGCACTAAACAATCGTAAAAGGACTCACCATAGACTGAAAAATCATCCATAAAGACCTCTAGAAAATCACCAACCATGTCTGCAAAAATAGCAAGCATCCATCTTTGGAAATTAGCAGGGGCGTTGCACAATCCAAAGGCCATCCGTCTAAAGGCAAACGTGCCAAACGGACATGTGAAGGTGGTTTTCTCCTGGTCTTCAAGAGCAATTGTTACCTGGTTGTATCCGAAGTAACTGTCAAGAAACAAAAGTATTCCTTCCTTGCCAACCTTTCTATGACCTGGTCTATAAAAGGCAAAGGGAAGTGATCCTTCTTCGTTGCGGCATTCAGTTTCCTGTAATCAACGCTCACCCGCCACGACGTGGTTACACTCTTTGGAATCTCCTCTCCATTCTCATTCTTAATCATCTGAATTCACGACTTCTTTGGGACAACATATAATGGGCTAACCCATTCAGAGTTGGGGATGGGATAGATAAACCCTGTGTCACACCATTTCGTAATCTCTTTCTTGACAACATCTCGTAAAACCGGATTCAGCCTACGCTGAAATTCTCTGGAAGGTTTGCTGTCATGATCGAGATACATATGATGAGAACACAAAGCAGTATTAATCCTGCGAAGATCGGATACAGTCCACCCAATAGCCTTGCGATTTCTTTCAAGAACCTCCATCTGACGAGATTCTTGTTCACCAGTCAAAGATGAGCTGATAATGACAGGAAACTATCGATGTGGACCCGCAAGGAAAGCGTACTTCATATTTGGAGGCAATAACATCAGTTCTTGTAAGGTAGACTCTGGCTCTGTTGAAACCTCATCTAAATGTGTATTGGGATCTGTATTGGTAGTGGAATTGTCTGCAGTATGGTGATCCACCATCTCAATATGCTCTAGAGTCGGACTACAGAATATGTCTAAAACATCATGCGACTCTCTACTATGCTCATCCTCAGAATGACTAGAGGAAAACAATTCTGCTAAATGAAATTCAATCTCTAGATCATCTGAAGTGGACTAAATGTGTAAACACTTTGAATCTGAATGATATGCAATAAACTCCTCATAAGTCTGATCCATCTGCTTCTCATCATCCATACTTAAATATGAAGTACCCTCGAAAGAATTGCCAGCTGTAGTCTCGAACCCATCCTCTGCTAGGAACTCCTGGGTCTCTACTCGATACCTTTCAAGGTCGTCAAAACGAACCTCATCCATGTAATCACAGGTGGCTAAAGAACTCAAGAAATCTGAAGATGCATCACTAGATGTGTTTGATTCTCTCGCCATCTCTATATGTACCTTCTTGCCCTCGGCACGAAAAGATACCTTCCCTGTATCATAATCGAAGAGAGCATCTGCAGTATCTAAGAAAGACCTCCCTAGAATGATCGGGGTAAGGTGCAATTGTGTAGGACAGTAAAGTCCGCTAGGAATTGCAGGAGCTGCACGGTTACAATAACGTTCCTCAATATGCCCCGAGGTCTCTTTACGGATCTATCAGCAAATTGAAGGATCGCACGAGATTTGTAAAGAGGACCTAACTCGAGCTTGTCGAGTAAAGAAGATGGTATCAAATTGATCAAGGAACAGTTATATAATAGAATACGATCGATTGTGGCATTGGTGATCTCGCATCTGACATAATGTTCTCCTGAATCCTTCTTCTTCTTAGGTAACTTGTTCTGTATTGTGCATGATGTAGCCTTGGTCAAAACATGTTTTTCTGTACGTGATCTCTTTTTCCTACGCGTGCTGCATCAATTTTTCAACTTATTCTTGAGTGTAGGAAAATGATCGAAGGCCTCGTGAAGTGGGATCTTCAAAAAGATGTTATCTTTTTATAGTCTTTCAGTCTCTGGAGTCACAACATTCTTTTTGGTATTTTTCTTTCCTTTTCCAAACAAAGCATCAGGAAAAGGATCAATATCGAGAACGAGAAAATTAGACTTTTTATTCAATTCAGAATCAGCTTGTAGATCGAGTGTTTCAGAATTATGTATAAAACACTCTAAAACAGGGGAAGAAACATTTTTATCGGGAGTATCTGCATGGTCTGGCATGATATCATCGTCTGACTCGCCTATGTCCATTCAATTGATTCAACATTGCTCCCTTCTCACACATCTTCATGATTGTCCTCATCAATGTGTTGGTTCTCCTCCTCAACATCAAAATATGGCTGCTCATGGATTTTCCCTCGGTCCTCATCAGTTGTCCTCTCCTCTACTCTATCAGGTGCTCATGGTAATCTACCGCTCTTGAGAAGAATGAAGTTAGAAAAAATTCAGGAAAAGAAATCGTACCTATGGTGGTGTCTACCTGATCTGGATGCCTCCTCTTATTATTCGGATTCATATGAGGATGAGTTGGGAGAGTGGTCTTCGACGCGGTTAACTCATCCAGACGGCGGTTAACCTGAACCATTTCTTTTTTGTGTGCAATTTGGAGCGTACTCAACATATCCCTGATTTGATTTAGGGCATGGGCCTGTGAAGATATCTTGGATTCAGTGTGGGGACCCTGGCTTTCTACTTTATCCTGCCATGGCGTGTATTGTTGCGAGGTGTAAGGCTGTGAGGATCTCTGTGGTGTAAAGGAAGATTGTTGTTGCTGTTGTTAATGATATGGCTGTGAATGATTAGAAGGATATGATATGATTGTGGTCTCTAATATGCAAGCTGGTGAGATTGCTGATGTGTGTATTGTTGTCGGTGTTTGAAGTGTAGATGTCCATGCTGTGGGTGACTATAATGTTGCTGCTGATGATGATGAGGTACACTCGTTTGTTGAATGGGAGTATACCAAATCTCGTTGATCTCAAGAGTTGCTTGAGGCTCAACATCCATATCCGCAGCACTAGTGATCTGACTTTGATTAGCATGAGGTTGATCCTCATGCTAATCAGTCTGCGGAGTCTCGGGCTTGCTCTGAACAAAATGTATCTATCAGGTGGGCGGAGCGGGTAAAGTCCTCCGTGCAGGTTGTGCAATCGAAGAAGATTGGGCCTGCTGATACTAAAGTTGTAGCTATGAAACCTTCTTAGTGAGATCACTCAGTTGCTGAGGCATAGATGAGCGTTTCTCCAACTCTCGCAGCGGCTGTAAGTCCTGAGATTATTTTTGAATCACGTCCACCAACGTTAATTTCTCGCTAATGAAGGCCATGTTCGTGTTGGATTCAGACACTGAAATATTAGCCACCTTATGATGCTCTTAGTGATGTCGTGGCTGAGGGGCCTTCTAGAATACTCAAGTAGAGTCGACAACTCTTGAGTTCTCCGCCATCCCTTCGAAGATGGACCAGACTGTCTCGGCCTCCTTGTTCAAATAACTACCACCACATGCAGCACTCACCAACCCCTGAATGTCCGGCTGGAGTCCTCCAAAATAGTTTTGCACAAGCACCTTCATCGGTATCTCATGATGCGGGCATCTCTCCGTAAGATCCTTGAATCTATCACATACCTCATGGAAAGATTCATTCAGAAGTTGCATGAAGTTGGGGATCTGACTCCTCGTCATGTTCATCCTTCCTAGAGGAAAATACTTACGCAGGAATGTGGACTTTAAATCATCCCATGTAGAAACTTCCCTTCCTAGATGACTCTACCAGTAAAGTGCCTTATCTGCTAAGGCGAAGGGAAAGGCTTTGAGGCGCACAGCCTCCTGCGTAACTCCTGGATAGCTTGTCGTACCACAAATCATCTCGAACTACTGTACAAAGGTAAATGGATCCTCTCTAGCATTCCCGTAGAACTTTGGGAAGCAATGAGATGATGGACGGTCTCAGCTCGTATGGCCCTTGATTCAACGGTAGCCGAATCCAATGATGTAACGTTCTCGCGCCTGTGTCATACTCATCTAGTAAATTGACATGAACCACTGTAGGCGGTAAAGGGTTCCTGACTCCTGTTCTCAGTGCAGCTAACTCAGCTCGCAACTCATTCCGAGTTCTAAATTGTTCTCGTATCTGCAGGTTCATCTATTGTATGGTATCGAGAATTCCTATATTTATATCTACGGCTGGATCTGGTCTTCCTTCAATATGGTGATCCTCAACTGTCCTGTCCTCTGCTGGTCCTTTGCCATGAGCCATTTTCTTCAGGTCTTCTGTGATAGAGAATTTCTCGTAAGAACTCGGTGAAAAATATGCTGGAGAAATAAATGATGCATTGAGGCAAGGGTCTTCCTCAAAAGACTGGCTGGGAGGCGAGGGAGTCTGGGTCTAACTCTCTTGAGATCAAATGGGATGAACTCGGGAACAGGGTCATCCGGAGTTTGTGAAGATGTACGACGGACGGTGAATGATCGAGGTCTCACGGAGTCTGAGCAGAAAAGTCATCGAGTCATCATCTTCGATGTCAAGAGAGTGATCGGGAGAGCACGATTGACGATTCAAGAAAGATGGAAAATGCGTAAAAGCCACAGTAACTCATGCCCCACAAGCAAACACAAAGCAAACCCCGTTTTCACCAACACAACCTAATGATGACTGTAAGAGTTCAGTCTTTTATCTTATCGATTTTAGGGTTGTATTAGCAAATAAGAATAATCTCGATTCAAATGAGATGATAGGTACCTGCAGTTTCTCCGAAAAACTGTCCCGAGTCTTTACAGAGAACCACTTGCTCTCAGCCAGTTTGGGGGTAAGTACGGACTGTTTCAGGTTACCCGTGATACTTGAGGATAGAACCTTACGCAGTATCCTCTAAACCCCCACTCTACAAAGTAAACTCGAACCGTTTCCGGCTACCCGAGCGTACCCACTGAAAAGCGACAATTAGGTGTAAAGATTAAGTAGTATTTTGAAACAAATACGGGTTTCGGGTTCTATCCTTAAGCATTGTCTCTCACTTGCGCACTCTGAGAAGAACATGTGCGGGAATTACTCTCCCAAATCAATTGAATCTTACGTTTGTTTTAAGTCAGATACTTTAGCAGTTCCGATTTTATTTTTGGGTTTTATATTTTTTTTTTGTTTTTTTAGACAAGCGTTTAACGAGTGTCTTTATTATTATTATTATTAAGTTCTAAAATCATGCACATAGGTTGCGAGTCCTAAGACTAACTACGAGAGAGCAATCGGATAGGACAAACAAAAACTCCTAAGCAAGCACCTAGCCTCGAAAAAAGCCGCGGAAAATCGACGATGCGAGAAAATCGCGGTGGGTGCCTTGATTCCCCGAATGCACGGTACCCGACGAATTAGACCCTGAAAAAAATGGGAGGGGAGGTACAAGTCGGGATGCCCTTATGGGGCTCTTTTCTAAGAAAAAACACTAGAAAGTGCCCTTTTTTTACAAGAATAAAGGAAAAGAAATACAACTTGAACCCTAACTAACCCTGCCCTCAGCAATCGAGAATCCCCAGTCTCCGCACTTTCAACTATTTTGCAGCTTTCAAGAAAGCTGGTTGAACTTGCAGGCCTTGTAAAGGTTAGTTAAGAAAAAACAGTACACCAATAAAGCCATCAACAAAAATTTGAAAGACACGAAAAATCATAAAAATCGAAGAAAAACCATAAACCAAAAAATGAAAGAAAATAAAATTTGTAAAATCAAGAATAATAGAGAAAATAGGTTCAAAAACTGTGTAAAAACAACGTTTCCCTGGCAACAGTGCCATTTTGATAAACATGGTCCCGACCCTATGGTTTTGTCATCGGTTGTAGAGAGAGAACCGCAAGAAGGAGGGAACCTCATATGAATCAAACAAAAATTTCGATAGAAATAGTAGAAAATACTATTTCTATCGTTCACTACTAATTTAACCAGGTGAGTGTGCCTGGGTCGAACTCAAGGAAGCAGAATGTTTAAACCATGGTTTTCGAGACAAGAAATAATTCCAACAAAATTCTCTTTTATTCTTTATTTTTACATGGAAAGAAATTGAAAACAAATTTGAATCAAAACAAACTCAAGAAAACAAAAATCAAAACCACAAAATAAAGCGATGAAAAATACGGGAAAAATGTTCGAAAAAATAGCTTGGGTTGTTATCGATCTACCCTAGAAAAATCGCGATAAAATGTGGAAAATACGAGGTTCAAATGGCCCCTACAAACCAACGGCCTAACTGCAAGGAAAGTTTAATGTTTTTGTTACAGAAAGGTCCCTGTAGGGACTAAAATGCAAAGGAAAATAAGAGAATTACAAATAGGTCCCTATGCAGGGACCTAATTGTAATTTCTAGAAACTCTAGAGGTGGAGAAGAATTTCTGGAACTTGGATGGACTTATGATGCAAAATTTCTACCCCTTTAGATTTGACGGTTAGGATAAGATGATGCCGTGCGATCTGGACCGTTCGTTCACGCCACGTGTCGCGCATCTGTAGCCTCTAGCTATTCTAATTGTTCTTCAAATTTGTTACACAGTTTACGATGGGCCTTCTTCTCCTATTTATCGCCGGTGGTAGATGCAATCTTTGGGCCTCAGGCGGGGCCAGAGGGGTGACTCCTTCAACCCTCGAGCCCGCCCACGGTGGGGATCCTCCAAGGGTGGCTGAAGACGGCGGGGATCAGGCGATGAAGTTGGCGATTCTGGCTTTGATCCTGGAGATGCTTGGTTATTGTGCCTTCTTTGGATATGAATTTCTTGTAATTGCCCCAATTTCTCTGAAATTTGCTCCAGATGGTTGATAGATCTACAAATAATGAGATATGTGCTCGATTCGCTCAAGAATCGGTCGAATGATTAAGGATTTGCAAGATCAAAAAGTGTTTCCAGACTACACGAAACTGGGAGTATGATCAATGTCATGTGAATGGAAAGGAATTCGGATGAATCAAGATGAAATGGAGGATGGATATTCGGATCGCGTCTCAGACGAAGGATTAAGGTATCTAATAGCGTAATTAACTACCCTAATCGATGCACGAAAATCGAGAAACAAAGGTTGAAAGATGAAGGAATTACCTGGGGATGAGAAGGTATAATACCTTCAGGTTATAGCTCAATGGGGTGGCTTCCCAGAGCTCAACGCGACGCTAGGAAGTGATGCAAGGCATTGGGGCACTTTGGAGCTTCTCCTCCGGCGCCCTTCTTCCATGCGAGGCGACGTTCTGGAGCTGTCACTGCCGAGGTTGGCCGGCAATGGGCTTGGAAGTAGAGGTTTCAGCTCTGGAAGTTGGGGCTTTCAGGTTGCTGGAGAGAACTAAGTTGGTTATACCAACTTCATGGCCTTTTATAGATTGATGGAAGAAGCTCTAAGGCGAGTCTAATGGTGGGCATGTAAGATGTTTGTTAGGAGGACGATGTGGATTATTAAGATTGGCCAAAGGAGTTAGAGGTTGAGCTGGAGAAATTGTTGAAAAAGGCCGGGCAGAACAGACTCTTCACCGGCTTCATGAAGAAGAAGAGTCAGATGCTGACATGTGTCAGCACCTGGTTGGCCAGATATAAAAATACTCATAAATTATTTAATAAATATTAAGTGACATTATTTTAAATAGGTATACAAATGAAAATATAGATAAATAAATTATCTAAATTATGGTATAAATAATTTTCGTAAATAATAAATATTATTCGAAATATAAATATTATAATAAATAGGTAATGTATTTTTAATAAATAATTATTTTTTGTTAATTTTATATTTTTCTAATTATTAGAATAATAAATAATGTCTTTATGAATTTTTGTGGATTTGAATAAAATAATTTAGATATATTAATAAATATAGTTATAGGTTAGGTAGTTAAATTTTATCTATAAACAAGGGTTTTGGATTTTTTTTAAAATAATAAATATGCTCCAAAAATTCTGAAATAAATCATGATGAAAATACAATATCAGAAAAATAATTAAAAATTGTAATATTAATAAACCTTTAAATAATGGGTTCTACATAAAATAAATAGCCCAGAAACCATGTTGTAATTAGGTCCCAAAATTGACATTTAGCAAACAGACTCTGATTTTAATGAAACCGCCTCTAATAATTATAGAATATTTTTTTATGAACTTTAAAGGTGAGTAGAGTGAAATTGGAGTTCGTATGAGGAAGTTATGATGTTCGGAAGTTGAGATTTTGAAAATTTAAAAGTTGGATTTATTGGCATATATAAGATAATATTTTCAGCTTATTTTTTTATTTTTCTATACATTTTTCTAATAATTAATAAAAGATTTTGGTAAAAAAATATGTTCATATTAACTAAAAATTAATGAAAATTTAATAATTATTTGATAAATAATGAATAATGTGTGGAGTGTTCTTTAATTATTTTTTATGGTTTTCTTTTCTTATCTCCCCCTACTTGTTGTTTTGTCTACCAACCCATACTGATTTGGTCTCGGGGGTTAGGTTATATAAATATATCTTTCAGCTATATTTATATTATCTGAGTCATATTGTACTTATATACATATCTACAATCTGCCTTCTCTTCTCTTCTGTATTTTTTTATTCTTTATATATTTACATGTTTTTATGCACAAAAGTGCATTTTTATTCATGAATAGGATTTGGATAAAATGTGGAAATTAATGAATATTTACATGTATTTGTTAAGGATTTTAATATAAAATGCGAAAGAAAAGTTAATAAATCATGGATTCATCAATAAGCAGCAACATGAGTAAAGAAACTGAATGAATATGAACAACATGGTGTGTACTCCCCCCTATACGTAGGATAAAGTGCATCCTAAATATAGACACAAAGATACGTGATAAATGTGGGGTGTAAAATGATAGACAGAAGAGTGAAGGAATGTAACGACAAAACACATATATACAAGGTGTCCAATGTTGAGGTTCCTCTAAATGAGCGCTAGAGTTTATGCCCCTAGCTAGGAGAAAAGGCTAAAGCAATGTTGTATCAGGTTCAAGACAACATTGGTCAGTCAAATACCATGCTCTCATCATCATCTCAATTTGAGAGCAATGACAAAATGAATAGAGGATGCCGAAACACCCGCATATACAATCATGTGGGTTTTAGCTACCAGGATAATAGAGTATATAACTAAGCCAGGTTCTAGTAGAATGAAAGGAATAATCAGCTTATAATAATAGAATGAATGATCAAAGATGATAAAATAGACAGTAAAATGGATGAATCAATTATGGAAACCTCAACATTAATCAAAGTCTCAATAAAATGGGAAAAATAAATATCAGGAGACCCACTATGAAACTAGATATCTGATGCACATAATGTGCAGAAATCGGAGGGAGCGTTGGATATCACGAGACATCTCTCATCCTTGTGAGGTTCGTCAAGGAGAGAAGACTCAAAGATATAAAATAAATCAAAATCATCAGATGTCTCAGTCTTGGCATTTGATAGATCAGATGCATAATTAGAGAGTGAAACCGAGCACAAGTAGTACTGCTCATCCTCTAGTAGATAACCCTCTGTGAGAAATGTAAATTCACATATCTGACTAAAAGGAGAGAATGAAGAAAATAAATTGAATAAAGGGTTCACTCTCCAAGGTAGAGAAGATCCTATCAGTGGAATAGAAATCGCATGCTCAGAGAATGAAGAGAAATGATCGAAGAGATCATTCTCCTATTAAGAAAAAGATAGCTAGCATGTATCTTAAACTTGTAGCTCTGGTCTGTCATGTCCGTCTCAATAATTTTATCAATATCCTCAATACCGGCCTCCTCGGAATGATCAGAGTAATCAGAAGAAGCTGAAGATAGAGGTGGGCATGAAGAGGGTAGGGTAGGCATGTAGAACAGAATTTTGGATAAGTCACCAAGCATATGGGCATTGATGTGAAACCAGACAAGACAATTTTTTTGTTCACGAAGAGAGTCTTCCTGAACCGGACCAGAAGAACTAGGGTAATATAGGCAAAACAAATTTGTAAGATCCAGCTGAAGAGACAACTGACCCACGATCATGACACGAACTAAACATAAATGACCCACGATCATCTTTTTTGGATAATTTTCATGCAGGATGTCTAATGAATTCTCTAATTCCTTTATTGACCTAAGTAAAAGAAATCAAGGAGGAGGAAAATGTAAAAGTCAATGCATGAGAAAATGATGTTATGTGAATGCCAGAGATAAAATATATCTACCTTTGCTTCCCAACACTCTACATGCCAAATTATCCACAGATAAAATAAAACTAAGTTATTTCCAATACAAGTTTGAAATCGTCCTAAGGTAAATTTCTATTAGCAGGAAGAATGGTTTTATTTGGCTACTTCCAAATGTAGAAGACTATAGGTATGAAATTCTAATTAGGGTTTGAACCTAATAATTACTAAGCTCAACACAGATAAAAACCTAAGTCTAAGGACTCAAGAACAAAAAACACATGAAAATAAAATCGAAAAACTCAAAACATGAGAAACAAAATAAAACAAAGATGGAAAATCGTGAGAAAAGGGTGAGGTCCCTCAAGTGCACCAGCACTTGGCAAAATAGACTCTGAATAATTCCAAGTGTGTACTAGTCTAAGTCTATTACAAGTTCAACAAATCTCTGTCACACACAAATAAGAAAAAAAACTAATACTAATGCTAATGTTGCTTCTCAATATTGTGCTTGGTCTCCTCGGATGCTCTCTTTTGCTGGTCGATCTAGAATGACCGGCTCTGCCTCGCATGTGTGCGTTGGCGATCTGAAGATAACCTCCCTCGATAAGTGGTCCCCCGCAAAAGAGTCAAACAAGACAATAAGTGAGAAACAAGTTATGAAATAATTATAAGCTAGATAATATAGAATGCTAAGTAAATAAACATACAACCAAACAAAGCACATAAACCTAAGTGCCGAAGGCAACTAATCTACCCAACCAGTACGTCCCGACAATGGTGCCATTTGATAGTATGGATTTGAGAGGTTTCTAATGCCTGGTCTTGAAGGGCATGTAGTTCCCGACAAGTCGGGTCTAGCAATCGATGTGTTGGTTGCTCTTGCAGTACCCAGAACACAACCTATCCACATAAATCAATAATCAACCCAAAATGTATGAATAATAAAAGCAGATGTGTGAGTCAACATATATTTAACTCTACGTAAAATTTGTATAAGGTTAGTAGGTAGATTGTTGATCCACCGGAGCAAACTTGATAGAATGACAACATGAAGCCCAATTAAAGCAACTAAACTAAGTGTTTATTATTGGTTTTGAAGTCTTTTAGTTTTATGTATATTTTATGGGTTTTTTATTAATATGTAATTTTTATGTGATTTTTAATTAAATTTTATATTTTCTATGGGTTTCTAATTTTTCAAATGTTTTAATTAATTTTCCAATTAAATATACCAATGTATGCGAGAGATAGAAAAAAAAGTATTTTTATTTTTAAAATATATTAAATAAACACAATATGCATAAAATAAAACGTTTTTGGGTTATATATTCTATTTATGGTAATTTTTACAGTTTTTGAGCTTTTTATGGATTTTTAAAGTTTGAAGCGCACAAAATAAATTAAATAGAAAATACAAGAGCTTAAATGGGATTAATAAATATATATTTGATTAGAAATGGACCAAAGTTAATTTTCATATATAGTAGACAAAATAAAGAAAAATTGGATCTTTAACATATTTTTCTTGTTTTTGTGTGATTTAATATGATTTATGCAAGTTTTTTTTGTGTTTTGTAGTTCTTATGTTTTTTGTTTTTTTATTTTATTGAATTTGGATTTGTAGTAAAATATTGTAAAAATACGCATACTATATTTTTTGGTAATATTTAAAGCTTTGTCTGAATTTTTTTATACATTTTATAAATCAAACTAGTAATGTATAGTTTATTTTGTAATTTCATAAATAGGAAAATATTTTTAAATACCTTAATAAAATTATATCTTCAGAATATACTACACGGTATTCAAAATAATTTTCCTACACTTTTTGGAGCTAGTTTGCTAATTAATCCAATTAGAACAAAGAAATACAATTGATTCAGCATTACAGGGACCATTATGTAAAAAAATAAACCTAGCCATGCATCTAAGAATAAAAAACCAAAGTCCAAGACCACATCAACAATTAACCCAATTTAATATCAATTTAAAAACACTTGGGTGAGGTATTTAAGCAATCTATCCAAAGCCCATGACCAGATATGCAAAAATCTCACTTAAATATGGATTTTAATTTGAATTGGTGGGGGCCTTTTTGCAATAATCAAGAAAGTTCCATATAAATGCTAACAATTTATATAAGCATATGGTCAAATGTGCAATATATCCAATTAAATTCATTTAAAATTTGCTTGACAGGGACCAAAGCATAAATACATGAAAACTTCAATTCGTTTACTAGTTGATCCAAAAATGATAGGGGGTATCGTGCAATTTTTCCACAAAACTCGTACATGAGATGGTATGTGAGGTGAGTTGGCACGGACTAAAAAGCAAATAGATGAAAGATTAAGGTCTCTACTACAAAATATCCAAATAAAAATACACTGTGAATTATATTTACAATAGTAAAATAGAAATCCAAAAGGTGGATGAGTTAAGATGCAAAATACCCACTCCGCATGCCATCCAACATTGGTGATCAATCCAATAAAGTGCACGAACGGTCTGGATGCGTGGATATTGGTTTGCCAAGTTCGACCCAGCATAGATCATGAAGAGAAATAGTGAAAGCAAGCAACAATTTGGCGGTTGTTGTGTAATCATGAGGTTGATCTTGATAAACGACAAAGGAACTACTTGGAAGAATATGGAAGTAGCCCCACCTGGGATAACACCGGTGATCTCTCACATTGTGGATATGCTCCAAATATTTCTGAAGGCAACTCATGTTGATTGGGGGTGCTGAAGGGGTCAGGTCCTTGTCATAAGAGGCATGGAGCTCGATGGAGGAAGGTTGCACTTGGAGTGAGTTATTCAGGATGCAAATCACCACATGAGGGAGTATCTAGAGTTGGAACCTACATAGGAAGAAAGTCGAATAAGGGCGAAGCGAATGGGGCCCTTATTTAGTGGAATCAAACAGTAATGAGGGTGAGAAGGAGGTCTCCCATGATGGGTGGTGGAGGGATACTGTGGACTTGATCCTTGATGAATTAAGGTGATCTATATGTAGAGGGTGATGGAGAGGTCGCTGTGTAGGAAAATGAGGGTGCAAGCATGGCCAGAACAAGTGGCGTGTACGATGGAAGAAAGGTCAAAGCCTAGTGCTCCAGCATGTTATGATGGTTGGAATCTATACTAATAACGAATCTAAATGATAGACATAAAGCATAAATAACATTTGGAATGAAAATGCAAGCAGAAAATCGCAAGAAAACCTAAACTCGACAATCCTAGGAAGATCTGAAGGTGTCGCCACTATACTTAATCTTTGACGAGGGGAACTTCAATGAGGAGTCCTTCACCGTGCCATGAAGCCATCTATTGCTCCTCATGTTAATAGACTCAACAAGGCTCACGTGGTTCTTAGGATCACGACGGTCCAGGATGGGTCGAAATCAAAAGGAAGAAGAAGATGCTCTTATATAAAGGTGGAGGAAGAAGGCAAATGGAGCTAAGATTTCAATGTTATTAGGCAACAATGATCCGAATAAAAAGATGGTGTGAACGAGCGAGATCTGAAGAACAAAAACAAAAAAGTGGTCGAGTCCAAAAGATATAAGGATTCAGTAGGAAAGTTCAACAAAAAATGGAGCACAACCAATTCCGACATACAACAGAGGGTAGGGGGGATGTTGGCCCTAGATCAACAATCCCCACACCCTTTTTAGGCCACGTGGGATGCCACATAAGCGCTACAAGACAAAAGAAAATAAAAATTAAAAGGTAATTCAAAATAAAATAGAAAATGATTTTATTATTAAAAACTTAAAACATACAAGTTGTTCCGTATTTAATATAATATCTTATTTTGATTTTTTTTATTTTTACCACTTTATTTATTAAGTTCAATTATTTATGCATTATTATTTATATGTATTATTAATATATACAAGTACTTTTATTTTTATTTTGTTATTTATGTATATAACACCATTATTGAATAATTTATTTATTTATAATTTTATTTTATAGGTACTAATATATATTTTTGAGTTTTTTATTTATTTTTTATATTAATAATTACATTTGTTAGCACATCATAGGTATAATATACCTATTATTTAATATATATTAACTCTTTTTGGGATTTTTAAGATTATTTAATTTTTATTCTTATTTCTATTATGTTATATGTACACTATGTACACCTATTAAAAAATAAAAGATGAATAATACAAATATATACAATAAATAATTAGGACAAGTATAGATATACATGTCCTAATGTGCCCCACTTAGCCGACTTTAGCATCTTAACTACGATTAAAAAGACGCCACCCTTTTTAGTAAGATAATTTAATTTTATGAACAATAGAGGTGAATTGGTTCAATTTGAGTTCTCATGGATAACATATTGATCTATAAAGTTTGGTTCCGGGCTTTTTGAATTGAGTATACAGAGTGATTTGTGCATCAAATAATTTGACCAATATTTTTATTATTTATATACATTGATATATACATTTTTCATGTTCAACATATTAATTTTTGAGGTATGTACAATTTAAAATAAAATAGTGTAAAAACAAGCTTCATTCATGATATTCACACTTAAAGAAATTTGGGTTTGTTAGTAGCTATGATATACACATTTTATTGATGTTTGACCAAGTCAATACTTGACTAAGCCTCGGGGGTCAGGGTCTGTATCTATGATATCTCCTTTATTTTTTTATCTTTTATTTATTCCTTCATTTTAGGGTTTAATTATAGGTATTTATACACAATATACAAGTTATTATTGAACTGTTAATTCATGTATGTTATTGGTATTGCCACGCATTTATCCAGAGAATAACGTCTAAAATGAATGAATAAATATGCATGAATTGCAATTCATCAAGGGATAAAATAATAAAAGAAAAAAAAGAATAGGAAAAAAATAAAAGAAGATATTAGGGGTCGTTGGATGAAGGGTGCTCCATCCAATGGCCCAGAATGAGGGACGGTTAAGTGAATTAAGGGGGCGACGCGTGGCGGCTCCAGGAGCTGTCACACATCGCTCCAAGACAAATCACAAAATAAAGAGAAAGAAAATTCAAAATAAAATAGTAAATAATGTCAAATCAAAAAGTGATCTTCATGAAAGTTGTTTGTCTCGATGGGGTCTACAACTTTTTTGATGGAACCAAAACCAAAAGGAGCCATCAATATAACGTACATTTTTTGTGGTAATCTTTGTAAATAAATAATGTATGTTCTTATATTTTTTCATTTTTATTATATTAAAATAATGAAAAATATAAAGTAAAATGAAATAAAATATAAAAGAAATAATTAGATTTTAATCTAATTTTTTGGTATTTTTATAATTAAGAAAATAAAAAAATAAATAGAACATCCAAGTTTTACACATGAAGTCCGATTCTTTTGAATTTGATCTTGTTCTATATATAATTGAATGTACAATAATTCATAAGTGATTAAGGGTTCATAGGAGACTGTACGTGAGAGATATCTGGCTTTGTGGCTTTTGTCTCAAAATAAGGGTTTGGTCTTATTTGATATATATATATATATATAGGTTAGTATTTTCTAATATTTTTCATTTATTATGTCAATATTATGTATACAATGGAGTTATTTTATTTTATTTGGAGTTAATGAAAATAAAGAAAAATATGGGAAGTTGGTTGTTATAGAGTTTTTTATTTACACAAAATTTCTGGCTTCTTATGAAAGCTAAAATGCATATATTATATACACATGCATGAATGCTAAAAATGCAATATTATCTCCTAAATACAATTAATGACTTGGGAACATAGATCTAATTTTCTACTTTTAAAGTTATGAATAACAAATTCATCAATGCCATATACTTAAACCTTGCTCGTCCCCAAGCAACTAAATGAATGCATCGGTGGAATGAGATTGGGTTCCGTACCAAGATAAGCAAAAGGTTTAAATGGTGCTCTGATTGACCTTTGGATTAATAATCTGATGGAACTTTATGAGAATTAGGGTTTTAAAAACAATTGTCTCTAAGTTGTACAAGTCATCATCCAGGTCCGACTCAGAAGTCATCTTCAATCAACCCCCTTCAAAAGCATGCTACATAAACATTGAATAATTCTCTCTTGTATATCAGGGGTGTTAGCTCTTCCATCCAAGATGTCAAAGTACCATGCAATCTCCTCCTATATTAACTCATCCTCGATGAGTCAGGTATTTCCTTCTAAGTTCAGGTACATGCTAGTTCACAACGAATGTGGTGGAAGAAGTCTAGAAGAATGGGAAAAGAACTCGAGTGCGACTAGTGTAGTCACATCTCCTGTGATGCTTACTAGTTTAGACAAGTCCCCACTAAGATCTGCATGCTATCTGAAGCTTGGACCATTGTGTCAATGATATACTTTACGACATCCTTCTTTTTGGTATGAATTGTGGTTGCTCTACATTAATATTTTTGTTCACTGACGGATATAGAAATCTTTTTTCCCACCCAAGTTTTGAGGCCTTAGAGAAAATTATTCTAGTAGTTTATTCCTCATACGAAGCTTTATTTCAACAAGTTACTCATATCTTTAGATGTCCATGCTAATAAAGAAAAAGATGCACAGAGTTCCAACATCCCGTCTCAGTTAAGCTAAGTGTGTGGTTTAGAGTACTGATTAGTTCCCCTATCCTAGAGTCTACTAAGAATGAGGCAGTCAGGTTAGACATTGAGTTAAATTCTATACATTGTCTTAATTAAGTCCATGACCTGAAGTTTCTAAAATCCTACTTCTTAGAAAAGTTCCTCTGAAAATTTAGATTAAGATCAAGTCATGTCCACTCTTAGTTTTTACTCATGAATCGATTCAGAACCCGATGGCTTTACACTTTGTGCATATGTATGATATGCTAATGAAATGCAGATGAATGGCATGTATATTTTTAAATTTTACAAGAATTATACAAATTTCATATGTATTTTAATTATTATACACATTTTACAAATTTATTTTTTAAACTTTTTGCAGGAGGTTACGCATGCCATATTTATTTAATATTATACACATAAAATACGTGAAAGTATGAGCTATGGATAAATTACATATATATTATATATGCACAATCTATACTTACTGTGTGTTATGTCCTTGGAGCATGAAAAGTGAGGAAGATAGCTAAGCTCAAAGGAGTGAAAAATAATAAATTTATAGAAGTCAACATGCCCTCCAAACTTAGGCCCCGGTAAGCCTACGTGTAGAAGAGAGCAAAAACAGGGTGGTCGATGTTGATAGGAGACTAAATGAATGAAATGATATGTAGGGTGGGCATAGGTTCTTGATAATCGGAACTCATAGGCGGTTAAATTTGAGTCGGTTGTAGAGAACCACGGAGATAGATCCGATTAATCAAACATAAGACAACAAATAGAAGAGAAAGAAAAAGAAAGAGGAAAATTTGGCTCTCTCCTATATTTATTGTTACCCTAATTATTTTACCGGGCAAGTGTTCCATGGTCGAACACAAGGAGGCAGAAAATCATGCTTCAATTTTTGAGGGAGAAAATATTTTTATGATTCTTTTATTTCTTCTACGAGAAAATATTTTTTGTCGGTTTAAGTTTTATATTTTTTTTATTTTATTTATAATTTTTCAATTTATATTTAACTTTTCAAAGGGATATTTTTTAAACACAAATGTGATGTAAAATATAGTAATATGTAGTATAAAATATATTGTGATACTATATAGTAGATCCAAAAAAATGACTCGAGCAACGGGTTCCAAATAACACAAAACAAAGTTAAAACAGAGTCAGAAGTCGAAGAATTAAATCTCGAGAAAATCATGATAAAAATCTTCAAAATTCGACTCAAAAGAAAACTAGGGTTGTTATGTAACTACCCCAAGAAAATCATCAATGAATAATGCGTATATAGTGTCTAAAATAACTACAATGTCCAAGGGTATCACTATAGAAGAATATAAAATGAAAAATAAATGTTTTTTCAAGTAGGGCCCTGGTCAGGGACATAATTATAAGAAAACTATGTGGAGTTCACATAGGTCCTCGTTCGATGACCTAAGTGTAATATGAAAAACCTTTGGGATGCAATGGAACTCCTTGAAAAAGTATTGCCTCTCTGTGCAATTCCTCCATCGTTTCATAAATTAACAGCCACGATTAGATGGCTTTGGCCAGCATTGGCCCTTGGATGCGGTCATGTGTTGATCAAATGCTGCATTGTTGTTCTTCACATGTTCTTCCCCAATTTGAGCAGGTGGCATTACTCTGAGTGATTCTTCCTTGATTCTCTAACGATGGTTGATGAGGGGCATCCGGTAGGTCCAGAAGGGGGTCGCCTACCCCCTCCGAGCTTGCCTATGGTGGTGGCTGATCGAAGATGGACAGTGAAGACTCTACAGATCGAACGATGTCTCTATTAGGGTTTGGGATCCAGGAAGGGTATTGCTATTCTAGTTGATTTGCAATCAAGATGCTCCAAAAGCTGCCTCCAAATGGATGAAGATGAAGCTCTAGAAGGTTAATATAGCCTGTAAAAATTGTATGGCTCGATTCCAACAGAATCGACTCACAATTTAGAAGAGTTTTGTAGATGTGGATTGGTTCTAGGAAGGGTGAAGTTCTTATCAAAATTGGATTCATTTGAAATCGAATTGAAACTAGATTTTTAGTGTAGATGAAAGAAGATGGTTAATATGATCTAATGATGTGACTAAATGCTCTAAACTAACATGAAAAATAAGGAAATTGGGATAAAGGAGGACATCTGGGGAATATGGGTGTCAGACCCTTCTTGTTTCCTATCGATGAGACAGTGAAGTTCGTAGAAATATACATTGTGTAAGGTCACGATTCAAGGTGGATAAAAGCCTTGGAACCCTCCTCCAACTATTCCTCCTCCATACAGCATGGTCCACTAACATTGTCACCACCAGAGGTGGCGAAGGCTCGATAGAGGAGATGAGTCGTCAGTTACATAAACTTATGTTTGGGAGAGGTTGAGTTGAACTGACAATGTTCATTATATTATAAAGATCAGATGGTGATGGGGTATGTCTGATCGGTGGGTCGGTGTGAATTAGGTTTAATAAGAGAGTAGGATGGAAGGTTTGAATGTTATTTTGGACGAATGATGAAGTGGGAAGAATTGAATGAAGATCATGCAATAGAACAAACCAACAGACCTTCTTCTTGAAGAAGGAGAAGGCTGCGATGCTGACACATGCCAGCACCACAAATTAAAAATTAAAGTATCTTATATAAACATATTACATAATATATATTATTATTTAAAAGGCGTAAAAATGTAAAATGTGTAAATAATCTTTCTGAACTATGGTATAGTTTATTTTTATAAATATTGTATATTTTATGTTTTATAAATATAAAATTAATAAATAAATATGTATAATAAACTTAATGAATACCTTTTGTATTTTTAATTCAGTAATTTAACAAATAAGTTAACTTTTATATTTTATTAATTAATAGAATAATGTATAATATTTATATGATTTTTTTGGATTTTAATAAATTAATTTATGTATATTAATAAATACATGTATATAGCTTACATTTAAAATTCTTCTATATTTTTGTGTTTTTGATTTATTAAAAATATTAAATAAAGGTTTTAACTTCTAAATTTTTATATATAAACTATAAGATCAAGAAAATAATTTAAAATTATAAAATCTAGTGCTCTATAAATATTATGTAAAGAATATAATAAATATCCCAGACATTTGCTTGTCAATCGATCTCAAAATCGACTTTCTGCAAATGGATTCTGATTTTAGTGAAATCACCTTCATTAATTTGATAATATTATTTTATGAACTTTAAAGGTGACTAGAGTGAAAATGGAGTTCGTATGGAGAAGTTAAGAGGTTCGGAAGATGAGAAGTTGACAATTTGAAAACCAGATTTCTTGAAATATATATGGTTGGAATTGTTTTATGATTTGTATATTTTTATATATTTTTTCTAAACACAAGGGAAATAAGTTTGGTAATAAATATGTACAAATGAATTTATTAAAGATAGTGGAAGATTTGATAAATAATGAATAAATAAGAGTTAATGTATAGTGTACATAATTAAATATTTTTGTTGTTTGCTTCCTTATCTCCCCCTACTTTATGTTTTGTGAGCCAGTCCATGCTGACTTGGCCATGGGGGTTAGGTTATATAAATATATCTTACAGATACACTTATATTAAGTATTCATATTGTACATATATATATACATGTTTGTATTCTTTTCTTTTCTTTCTTTTTATTCTGTTATTTATTTACATGTTTTTTAATACATAAAAATGAATTTTTATTCATGAATAGTATTTTCATAAGATGTGAAAATTAATGCATATTTACATGTATTTGTTAAGGATTTTAAGATAAAATGAGATAAATGTGTTAACGAATCATGGATTCATCAGTCCACTCTATACTTCGGCTCTGGTCAGCCTAAATATGGAAGTAAGGGAGTGGGAGTCCTATGAGATTGGGGAATGTACAGAGAAAAATGAAAAAGAAAAGATAGAGCAATTTGGGTAATTCACTCCCTATACTTATGATCTAGTCATCCTAAGTATAGCCATAAAATGAAAATGACACAGAAGTAGGGCGAGTTATGTGAATCACAAGAGAGGGAGGGAATAGAAAGAAGGAAATCTATACAAGATGGAGTGAGAATATACAAGGATAAAGAAGGTATGTGACGGACCTTCTTGCGGGAACAAAGAGATAGGGAATGTACATGTGTATCACTGTCAGAATAATCCTTAGAGGAATAATAGTGAGGGGGAAGGGATCGTCCAACGGGGGTCAACATATGGCTGCTTGCTCAAATAGGGTTGAAGAAAAGCCAAACTGAGCTCACTCATATAGATCACCTCATCCGGACTTGATGAGGAATACTTATTTAATCCCTTCTCTGGTATGTCGAAGGAAACTTTCTTAATCAATTTTCTAGAACCTCAATCATTAAGAGGAAGAGGAGACTAATAAGTCTTGAGTGGTTTGGGGGAAAACCTAGAGGAATAAATACTCAGCTTCTTATTACTACATAACCAACTATATGATGGAGCAACCTCTTTCTTAGGAATGGTCAATTGGGTCCTAGTTGTCTCCTTTGTTGACGGTCATGGAACTAATGTGTGTGAGGTATCAATTGGTTGTGGTGGTGTAGGCCTAGGAATCAGATCATTGAAATGGTTAAGACAATCAGAAAAGAGTGGGTCTGACTCTGAGATAGCTTCTGTTTGTTAGTACTCTGTACAAGATGTCATGGTGGTGGTGAGGCAAGCAGTAGGCAATGTCACCTTTCGTCTTTTGGTGGTGTATGTGATCTCCATTGGGGGATAAGGTAAATTGTGATCAGTGATTAGGAATTCCCGTAGTGGATGTGGTAGTCTTGAGGTGTGAGGCTTCTCATGACTAATGGTCAACTTGACAATCAATGTCTCAGGTGTAGCAGAGAGGTCGGACTCATCTACCTCTTGACGATCATGACTGTCTGCAGCTATGTCAGTTGACTTTTGTCCTCAGAGGTCTGGTGAGGTTGGTTTGTACCCAATAATGGGAAATCAATTACCCGAGTCTTGCAATCTATAGTCACCTTATCCAAGGCTAAGAATGGTTTCCAAAACATAATCGGATATTGGATGAACTCCCATCAGTGCTCATTATCAATGACTGTAAAGTCCACTCCGAGTGGGGTACCTTAGAAAGTAATGATGACTAAAATAACCCCTCTCGAGATTTTATGGATAGGTTAGCAAACTGAATGATTACTCTTGACTTCTTAATTAGTCTGATTTTGAGCTTATCAAATATAGAGGTCGGGAGGATATTTATAGATGAGTAACCATCAATCCGAGCATAGGTGAATGTGGTATATTTGATTTCACACCCAACTCTTGGCAACTGCTTCACTCTGCGGCTCTTGGTATTTCTCCCCATTACCAAAGAGGAGGCCACAAACACTAGGTGTCTCTCAGTCATGGTTCTCTTACTACATGACCTCTTTGGCATCAATTTACTTCTCATAATTTTTTGACGCTGAGAAAGTGTTCTATGGCCTTAATTAAAGTAAGTTATAGAACAAGTTCCTTAGCGATCACTTCCCTCAGAGTAGGGACCAAAATTTTTAGTTCTTTTTTATTTTCATTTTTATAATATTTTCTGGTTCTTCAATTTTTTGGGTCTTTTTTACAATTTCAATTTTCTTGCTATTTTTGATAGGTGAAGGAGGAATATTAAAATGTTCAAACTCTAGATTGGAGGACAAGTGGTTAGTAGGAGAGGGAGGTAGAATAGACTCCAGATGTACATAGTATGTGGGTTTCCTAATGTCCTCTAGATTTTCAACATTAAATTTACTCATTTCAATCCCCACTTTCATATCCAAGCTGGCAGCAAATGAAAATAATAGGTTATTCAAATTTCTCAACTTATCCTCAATCAATTCATATCTCTTAACAAGTCTAGAAATTCCTCCTCCAAATAATTATCATTACAAATCATGGGAGAAATCTACTCACTTGGAGGATATTGCTAAGAACAAGGAGTTTCATACTCAACAAATCTTGATTCGGGCATGCAATGTTGGGTCGAGTATGGACCGATCGTATGCCACATATTGGTTGGAGCCTCGTATATTAGAGTCAATAGACTGTGGACTTGCACAACGAGCTCAGGAGTATAATCCCCCTATATTTGTAGGTTCTCCAAATGTGTTGTATGAGGGCTGATCAATGTGAGCTCAACCATTAAGATCAATCAAATCCAAAAGATCGTAATGGGCGGGACTCTCCATTCAGTTTGTTTGTTACTCCATGTTATACCCTAAGGCAAAGTCAGGATATGTATATGTAAATCATTGACCTATCTCATCATTCATATCTGGAGAGAATGAGGTTTGTGGGAGGTATAAAACTCTTTTAGTCATTTGTCTCAATAGTTGCTTGCCCTTCAAATGGTTCCTTGATTCTAGCAAGCGCTCGAAAATATGGTAAATCAGGACCGAATGGAAGTGGATCAGGAATGTAAGAATGTGAGGTAGCTGAGAAATGTGAAGAAATGGAGAAGTCAATCAGAGATCTGACTTCATAGTTAGAGTACGACAGAACCAACCGTAGGTAAAAGTCAACCATGGATGGTGGAGGGTGCATGAAAGATGGAGAAGATGAAGATGATCGATGTCTGGTCTATGGGAAGGGACATGCAGGGTTTGGGTACAAAGACCAATACCCTGATATATTTGAAAGAAGTGAATGAAATTAAATTGGATCAAGGTAGAAAATGTGCACATCCACATAATACATGCATTGACAAACAAACAAACCCAAGAGCAAACATGGGTTTCACCAGCCTAACACGATGATGGTCCCAAAGGTCAAACCATTATCTTTTCATTTTTAGTTATGTGACAAAATAATCTTGTTATACAAGCACACAAGGTGAGTTACCTGATGCCTGATGAAGCGCTAAATGCATGTATTAAAATCGGTATGTTGTAGAACGGGCATTTAGCCTCTAATATGGATGCGAGAAGAATCTCAATGACGAGGTTCTCAGCTTTAATTTATATCTTGGAAATTCCAGGGTCGAAAACAAAGACACGAGCCATAATATTGTTATTTAGGTGTTGAATATCTAGGTTAAGCAATTGATAATTAATCTAGGTCAAAACAAGCAGACAATGCTAGCAAGCAGGTAATGCAAGATGAAATGCCTATCATAGATGGAATGCATGGATCAGACAAAAATGTTATGATAAAACATTAATGCTTGTTACAAAGATACTAATGTGATGACAAACTGACAAAACACAAACACATGCAAATAAACTCACGAATATGCCCTCGAATGATAATTAAATCTTACACAAATATGCAACTCTTATCGAAATCCATTTAAGCACTTAATTCAAAACTACGATTCATTTCAAGTGACAAAATGGTATCAATAATATCTCTAATTTATAAGTCAAACAATGAGCATCAAATCAGATATTAAATGAAACCATAAGAAAAATAATGGAACAGGGAAATCGCTATATTTGAAGATCATTTGCTCAAGTTTTTTAAGTTTGACTCTAGGGGAATAAATGTGATAAAAACATGAAGAAATACTTGCATACAGGTCCCTAGAGGAACTAAAATGTAAATAACAAAAGTCAGCTTTGAAATTTATGAAACACCCCTAGGCGGGGGTATTTTTGCAATAATGGGGAACCGACTTGGTGGAAGTGCAAATTACCTAGAACTGCACGCATGATGCACATGCGGTCCTAGGTTCGGGCGGAGGGGCATGGCCCAGGACACATGTTGAAATCTTGAGCTCCAGCTTGAGGCTTTGATGCTCCTTAGCTGCAGGTCTAGATGTCAATGACGTGGACAAAATTGCACCATCAAATCATCCCCAAAATGGGTCGATCTAACAGTACATGTGCCTCTTCCTGGAAGCAGCTTCGGCTTGCAAGTCTGCGAAGAGGTGGGGCTCCGATGAGGCCCCCTTTTCTCTTTCGTGCTCTTGAATGTGCTCTAAAGGTTGACGGTCGTTCACGGAGGGCTTGCGAAGATGATAAACTGTCAGGGGAAGTTTGCGAGCGTATGGACTGTGAGGTCGATGTCAGAGCATTGGAAGAGAAACTCCATAATAGAGTTCGTCCAGGAAATACGACCATTGAAGGTTATTCATACCTGCAGGAGTTATGAAAAGAAATCCGAAGCAGAGCAATGTGTGTACGTGTACCAGTTGAAGCAAGATGGAGGGTTGTGTTGTATGAAGAAGGTAAAGCCCTGCGGGGTTCTCTCTGTCATGAACGGAGTAAGGTGGTCGAAGTGAAAAGCTTGTAACGGAACTAGAAGTACATAGAATATATTCTTCGGTGTGGATCAAAGATATATGTGAAGGTAAAATCATGATCAAATCATGAAATGAGTGTGTGTGCGTACTGTGAAATTTCGAAGAACAACTACACTAGACCTGCTTGCTCGGATTTCTATCAGGTCACTGGGATGGAGGATGTGTCTTGGGGGCGGCGTTCATGATATCGCATCTTCTCATCATACCCAGGCAGAAACGCCGAGAATCTCATACGATTGGGAACGACCGTAGCTTGGTTGGTTGGCCAAGGGTCGTCACCAAAACTATCACCATTATAGCTCGATCAATCCTCCTTCTCCCTATCACGAAGAAGGGGATATGGCTAGCAGAAGCTTCATGCAAGGGTGGACGACCTATCATTGATGGCGGCCAGGGATTTTTGTTGTAGGAAAAGTGGTGCAGTTTGTAGATGATTTCGGGCTGAGATTTCAACCACCACAACGATGGGATGGTCATATGTTAATGGATGTTAGGGTCAGGGCAAGGAAAGTGGTTGCTTGGTGAAGGTATTGGAGGTGGCATTTGGTCGGAGGGAAGATTGAGATTGTCGAGAGAATTAGAAGAAGATGGGTGATTGGACGAGGAAAGCAATGACTGGAGGAGGACGATGCATGGTAGCCGTTGGATCAAATGATCCAACGGTTACCAATGAGGCGTTAGTGTATGGATTAGATCAGATCAGTTGATCTGATCCAGCGGAGGAAAATGTGGTGCGGATGAATGGTCTGGATAAGGTATGATCATAAATCAGATGGATGATGGCATGGAAGCACAAGAGACATCAGATCAGAGGGGATCTGATGGTTCTTAGAGCAGATGGGTGGAAAGCTAGGAGCGGGCCACATGGGCGGCTGAGGATGCACCACGTGGCCCAATGAGAATTTGAAGAAAATCAATAAATTAGAGATCATTATGAAAGAATTAGTTAGAGTGTGAACTAGGAAAAGGGGTTTACATGAAAGTTGTAGATCTTGATGATATCTACAACTTTCATGTAGAAGTCAAAGAGATCATAGGTCATCTATACATAGATAAAAATTAAATACTGATAAGAACAATCTAGAACACTTTTTTTATTTTTCTTTTGCGTTTTTTTGTATTTTTATTTTATTGAATGTTATTTTATTTATACATACTTTTATTTTAATTTTTATTTGATTTTTTAAAAGGAATTAATACATAAAATATTACACCATAGTAGAGTTATAATAATATATAATAATTAGTGTTAATTCATAAACAACACACTAATTAAAAATTAGTGTTATTAGTAGATAAATCTTTGTTATTTTACTTAAAGCAAGATAGATAAATATATTAAATTAACCTGATAATCTAGGATTTATCACACCCTATACTTAAGCTAAGCTCGTCCTTGAGCTAATTAATAAATTAGTTATAGAGTTAGCTTAATTAATGAGTTCCCTAACATGTGCAAGTGGGAAGACAAGGCTTGATTTGACATAGAACAATAAGTTTTAGGAATCCTAAAACTCAAAGTTTATCCAAGTTTTAATCAAAATGAATTCAACTCTACTAATTGTCAGACTCTCAACGAATATATATATGGGGTTGGGGAAGTTGCACCGGCGGGTATAGCTAACTAGCTGCACCCGGCCATTTCTTTCATTGGTTTTTTTGTGTTTTTGAAATGAAACCTAGGGGGATTTAAATCACCATATATCACCATGATATCATACAAATTTCAACTAAATTCGACATTTCTATCATCTCCATCAAGGCTATGACATTTTAACAGTTTCAGAATTATTGAAATTGACCATATCTAGATGGCCATGCTAGGAGTGTTTGTTTTGCATGAAATTTGAAACACATATTCTTGTCAATAAACTAAGTAAGTCTCCATAAGTTTTTTTTCAAAAAAAATAAAAAAACCAATAAGAAAAATGGCTGAGTGTAGCTAGTTAGCTTCACCCGCCGGTGCATACTCCCTTCATATATATATATATATATATATATATATATATATATATATATATATAAGAAGTATTACTTTGTGTAGACCACACCATGAGAGTAGAGTCAAAATATGGCCAAAGATTCCAATCCCAGAAGCTCTCTTGAGGTCCCAACCCTCAACCCTAGGGAATAAATCTAGTCTTCCTTCACTCCACCGTCTCTTTAGTTTGTCAGACTTTAAAGTGATAAATGTAAGGTCAGATAATGGAGGTTGTAGGATTATGTACTTATTTTCTCTTCCTATCATTGGAACATGGTTCCCTCAAGTGCTAAAAGTCAACACAATTTTCATTTTAATTTTTTCCAATCAGTGTGTCCGTCAAGAGAAGTTGGAGTCGTTTGTACTTATTTTCATGGGAGTACACCGGGGTGTGCCTTTTTTAAGTATCGAATATACCTTCTACACCCAAACTTGTAGCGTTTATGTTGCAAATCCCTTTTTGGGTGCTAGCCCGACACTTGGTTCTATTAGCAGTGGTCCAAGTGGACTATTTGAAAATGGTTGGGAGCGCTTGCCTTTGGTGGAAGCTCTTTGATATTTGCTTTGTATGGTGAGAGCTTTTCTTTTTTCTTTCTTTGTTTTCTTTGATTTTTGCTAGCTACAATGCTTTTAACAAAATATTGGCGCACACTAATTAACTTATTAATTAAATGTCATCACACTCTGGCACTTTAGGTCAAAGTCAAGAGATAGCATGAGAACATGTCCCATACTGGCTAGGATGCTGATACTCAGGTTTCATGAAGCCGTCATTAATTTTATCCCATCCTCGAGCATCATATCACCAGTCATTAAGTAACAACAGCTGGAAAAGAAAGGAGTTACTTCTATCAAAGCCATAAGGTAGATCAAGTCCAAACTCAATCTTTCAATCTCATTCTCCTTGGTGATATTTTGACTCATCTCAATTATAAATGGAGTCATGCAAGTGGGTGATAGTCAAATCTTTTTAAGGGAGATCAAGAATGAAATATAGCATACATACCTTTGAACTTGGATAGTTTGAATTTTTAAGTCCAAGATCCTAATGATTAAGACAAGATAACTCTAAGTTTAGGGACTCCTTAAACCAAGTGTTAAAGATCATCTCAAGCCATGAGAACATAGTGGAAGTGTCAGAGAGTAACATTTATTAATAAGTTAATATTTTGTGATTTTTATTTTTCTATTTTTTTATGATAGAGGGTTAATTGGTTAGACTCATTTAGACCCTTAGCATGGAAAAAGACTTTTGACATTTTTTTGCAAACATTATCACATATGTATAGAATTTTTCCAAACGTTTTACAAAGATTTTTCAAAACAAGTAAAATCCCAATTTTCAAACCTTAGTAAAAGATTTTTCAAAACAATGTCACATAAATATGTTGGTTTTCAAAACATTTTACAAATGATTTTCCAAACATGTCAAGCGGTATTTTTGCAAACCATGTAAAACAATTGAAAACCATATCAAATATGTATATAATTTCAAAAAAAAATTTTAAAACATTTTTACACAAATCAGTTCAAAAAAAGTAGTACAATGCCTATAACCCCAATAGTTTTGAAAAATTTTAAAAATATGAGCTATGGCTAAAGTATATATGCAATATTTATGGCAGACCCCCCGATACTTAGCTTTTTCTATGTCCTCAGAGCACAAAGTGATTTGAAGCCACAGATCATGCTAAATATAAAAGCATATACGAGAACTGATGATATAATCACAGGTGCATCGTGAGTAAAAGAATCAGTTAGGTGCATAAATGGACTCGGATTCCCCTACACTTAAGCTGAGAAATAACTTGAGTATAAAGAGATGAATTTAAAACCAAGTGACCCGAGTGAAACAATCAGGACGACAAAGGATCCCCCCTATACTTCTGCTAAAAATAAGCCAAAGTATAAAGAATAGTAAGCTCAGCGATGGAGGGATTAATGTTAGTTGAATCTTTAGATGATGAATCTCATAAGATGATAATTGAGCCTAAGATTTTCAGGAGGCTGAAGAATCAAATAAGATTAAACAAACCTGATTATTTCACCAACACACACAATGACAACCATAACTATGGTCTAATTATCTTATCTCTTTTATTGGTGATAATAAAAGATTCACGTATGAGTAGGTTGAATTAGAGTTTGGGCTCTATCCTAAGGATCCGTCCTCACCTCTCATTGAATGCATATATATATATATATATGCAAGTAAAGTGGGGTTTTCTCTCCCAAAAACAATGTGAATTTTAGCTCCATTTTATGCTCCATTTTTTTACATCAACTTGCATTAGCATTCCCATTTTTAGAGATTAGGTTATCATTTGTAATAAATCTCTGAACACATATGTCATCATCTACTGTGCAGTCGAAATCAAGAAAGGGGAAAATCATGCAGACGTAAAATCATGATGTCTTGCTCAAGAGAAATACTTACAGTGACGACATCTCTCTTCATGCATATTCTAGACTGAATAAAAAATTTAGCTAAATGCATGAAAGTCAATGGAAATCCACACCTAATCATGCATCTATTATCGGGAAGATATTCAATTCATTTCGGCTAAGTTGAACGTAGATTACATGTGTCTCATGAATCATAGAGATGAGTGAATCTCATAAGATGCAGTTAGTTTGCCCTAAATTACGAATCAAGCACTTAGGAAAATGCATCGAAAGTAGCTCTATGAGTTGTGCGCCTTGATCCTAAATCGAGCACTCATGTTAATCCCCACCTTGAATGGGTGAAATAGACTCAACACACCAAATGAATAATAGAGTTAAAGTCTACAATAATATACAACAACTATGAATAAAAAAACTTCAACCTGTCTTGAAGGCATCTTCTACGATTCTTCATGGTGAGAACGCTAGCTTGAGCTTCCAGCCTCCATTCTCCATGAGTATTCTCGATAAAAGGGCCCTGCCACTGAAGACATATTAGATATTTTAAAGATTATCATCACACATAAATAGTAATGCAGGAAACATCACATACAAGATTGGCCTAGATAAAATACAAATTAGCTTAACCAAATTATAAAATCCTACTTATATTCAAGAAGACGTGTCCCTGGCAATGACACCATCTAATGAAGCGCTAAATGCATGTATTAAAATCGGAACATTGTAGCACGGGCATTTAGCTTCTCATATAAAACCGAGAAGAATCTCAACAACGTGGTTCTTGGCTTTAATTTATATCCTGGGAAGTCAAGGGTCGAACACAAATATACGAGCCATAATAATATAATTTAGGTGTTGAATATCTATGTTAAGCGATTGATAATTAATCTAGGTCAAAACAAATAGACAATGCAAGCAAGTAATGCAAGATGAAATGCTTATCACAGATGAATTCAAGGATCAGACAAAAATGTTATGATAAAACAATAATGCATGTTATAAAGACATTGATGTGATGACAAATTACCAAAACACAAACACATGCAAATAAACTCACGAATATACCCTAGATGGATTATTAAATCTTAAGAAATTATGGAATTCAGATCGAAATCCATTTAAGCACTTAATTAAAACTAATTTCATTCCATGCGACAAATGGTATCAATAATATATCTAATTAATTATCCAAAAAATGAGCATCAAATAAGAGATTAAATGAAATCATAAGAAAGATAATTAAACAGGGATCAAAATGCCACTAATATTGCTTCATTTGAAGATCATATGCTCAAGTTATTTAAGTTCAATTCTAGAGCCATAAACGTGATAAAAACATGAAGAAATACATGCATACAGGTCCCTGGTGGGACTAAAATGTGAATACTAAAAAACGGCTATGACATTTATGAAACACCACATGGTGGGGGTATTTTTGCAATAATGGGGAAATAAATGGGTGGAAGTGCAAATTACCCAGGCCTGCACCCGCGATGCATGTGCGGTCCTAGGTTTGGGCGCATAGACATGGTAGAGCCACATGTTGAAGTCTGGAGCTCCGGCTTGAGGCTTGGATGCTCCTCTGCAAGTCCGGATGTCGATGACGTGGACGAAATTGCACCGTCTGATTATCCCCAAAATGGGTTGATTACACGGTACATGTGCCTCCTCTTGGAAGCAGCTCCGCCTTGCAAGGCTGCGAAAGGGGCGGGGGGCCGGCGAGGCCCCCTTTTCTCCATCGTGCTCTTGAATGTGCTCTGAAGGTCGATGATAATTCACAGAGGGTTCGCGAAGCCGAAAGACTCTCAGGGGAGGTCAGCGAGCAACTTGATTATGAGGTCGATGTCTGAGCATCTGAAGAGAAACTCCATATCAGAGTCCATCCAGGAAATATGGCCATTGAATGTTCTTCACACCTACAAGGATTATGAAAAGGTAGCCGAAGCAGACCAAGGTTTGTGCATGCACGAGTTGAAGAGAGATAGAGGGCTAGGTCGTATAAAGAAGGTGAAGCCCTACTGAATTCTCTCCGCCATGAACGAAGGAAGGTGGTTGAAGTGAAAAGTTTTAACAGAACTAGAAGTACAGAAAATACATTCTTCAGTGTGGATCAAAGATATACGACAAAGTTAAAATTGTGATCAAATCATGAAATGAGTGTGTGTACGTACTGTAAAAATTTGAAGAACAACTACACTGGACATGCTTGCCCGAAATTCTATCAGGTCACCGGGATGGATGATGTGGCTTGGGGGCGGCGTTCGCGAGGCCTTGTCTTCGCTTCATACCCAGGAAGCAATGTCGAGAAGCTCATACAACTAGTAATGGACATATCTTGATTGGTTGGCCAAGGGTCATCACCAGAAGCTATCACCATTATAGCTTGATCTATCCTCCTTCTTCTTGTCACGACAAATGGGAGATGTCTAGGAGAAGCTTCATGCAATGGTGGACAACCTGCCATTGACGGCAGCCCAGGGTTTTTGTAGGTGGAAAAGGGGTGCGGTTTGTAGATGGTTTTGGGGAAAGATTTCAACAGCCACAACGATGGGATGGCTAGGTGTTAATGGAAGTTAGGGTTAGGACGAGGAAGGTGGTTGCTTGTTGAAGGTATTGGAGGTGGCAATTGGTCAGAGGGAAAGTTGAGATGGACAGGATAATTAGAAGAAGATGTGTGATTTGGATGAGGAAAGCAACAGATGGAAGAGGATGAGGCATAGTAGCTGTTAAATCAAATGATCCAATGGTTACCAATGAGGAGCTAGTGTGTGGATTAGATTAGATCCAATGAAGGAAAATGTGGCGTAGATGAATTGTATGGATAAGGTTTGATCATAGATCAGACGGCTTATGGCGTGGAAGCACGAGAGACATAAGATCAGAGGGGATCTGATGGTGCTTAGAGCAGGGGGATGACAAGCCAGGAGCGGGCCACGTGTGCAGCTGAGTATGTGCCACTTATCCCAATGAGAATTTAAAGAAAAAAATAAATAAGAGATAATTAGGAAAGATATAATTAGAGGGCAAATTAAGAAAAGTGATAAACATGAAAGTGTAGATCTCGATGAGATCAACAACTTTCATGTGGAAGTCAATGAGATCAGAGGTGATCTATACATAGATAAAAATTAAATACTAATTAAAACAATATGAAACAATTTTCTTTGATTTTTCTTTTGCTTATTTTTTGTATTTTTATTTTATTTACTGTTATTTTATTTATACAAAATTTATTCGAATTTTTATTTGATTTTTAATAGGGAATAAATACATAAAATATTAGACCATAGTAGAGCTATAATAATATATAATAATTATTGTTAATTTATAAAAACCACACAAGTTAGTAATTAGTGTTATTAGTCTATGAATCTTTGTTATTTAACTTAAACAAGAGAGATAAATATAGTAAATTAAGATGATAAATTTGGGATTTATCAATGCCTAGCATACGCTTTAATTATATCCCAATCAAATAGATGATCTGCTCGGGTTGTTGGGTTATATCACATCCTTAAGGATTATAGTGAGAAGATGTACACAAAAACGCCTCTCTGAAGTCGATGGCAAGCGCTTGCAGCTTCCAAGCCCACAAGAGTCTGACTTGGAGACATAGGGTACAAATCCAGGGTTTAGGCTCTAACATTAGTGTGTATGTTATCGCCCTCTCATGTATGGAGTGTACCTAAGGACAATAATCGGGTTTGTATAAACAAATGTCAATTTTTAGTCAATGTTTTTGGTCAATCCTAGTTAGCAGTCCCGATTTTATGTCAGATTATCACTTGTTTAAGTCCACAAAAGAAGACATGCCTAATGATCAGTCATGATTGATGATAATCCAAAGTCTATAAAACCGAGGGGGAGGGAGGTGAGATCGACGATCGATCACAGAGGGTTCGCGAAGCCGATAGACTCTCAGGGGAAGTCTGCGAGCAACTTGATTATGAGGTCGATGTCAGAGCATCTGAAGAGAGACTCCATATCATAGTCCATCCAGGAAATATGGCCATTGAATGTTCTTCACACTCACAAGGATTATGAAAAGATAGCCGAAGCAGAGCAAGGTTTTTGCATGCATGAGTTGAAGAGAGATATAGGGCTAGGTCATATAAAGAAGGTGAATCCCTACTGAATTCTTTCTGCCACAAACGAAGGAAGGCGGTTGAAGTGAACTTTTTCAACAGAACTAGAAGTACAGAGAATATATTCTTCATTGTAGATCAAAGATATAAGATAAAGGTAAAATTATGATCAAATCATGAAATGAGTGTGTGTATGTACTATAAAATTTGAAGAACAGCTACACTACACATGCTTGCCCGAAATTCTATCAGGTCACCGGGATGGATGATGTGGCTTGGGGGTGGCGTTCGCGAGGCCTTGTCTTTGCTTCATACCTAAGAAGCAACGTCGAGAAGCTCATACAACTGGGAATGGCCATATCTTGATTGGTTGGCCAAGGGTCATCACCAGAAGCTATCACCATTATAGCTCAATCTGTGCTCCTTCTTGTCACGACAAATGGGAGATGGCTAGGAGAAAATTCATGCAATGGTGGACAAACCGCCATTGACGATAGCTTGTGGTATTTGTAGGTGGAAAAGGGGTGCGGTTTGTAGATGGTTTTGGGGCAAAATTTCAACATCCACATCGATGGGATGGCTAGGTGTTAATGGAAGTTAGGGTTAGGGTGAGGAAGGTGGTTGCTTGGTGAAGGTATTGGAGGTGGCAGTTGGTCAGAGGGAAGGTTGAGATGGATGGGATAATTAGAAGAAGATGTGCCATTTGGATGAGGAAAGCAACGGATGGAAAAGGACGACGCATAGTAGCTGTTGGATCAAATGATCCAACAGTTACCAATGAGGAGCTAGTGTATGGATTAGATCAGATCCAATGAAGGAAAATGTGGTGCGGATTAATTGTTTGGATAAGGTTTGATCATAGATCAGACGGCTGATGGCATGGAAGCATGAGAGACATCAGATCAGAGGGGATCTGATGGTGCTTAGAGCAGGCGGGTGGCAAGCCAGGAGCGGGCCACGTGGGTGGCTGAGGATGTGCCACTTGGCCCAATGAGAATTTGAAGAAAATAAATAAATCAGAGATAATTAGGAAAGAGTTAGTTAGAGGGCAAATTAAGAAAAGTAATAAACACGAAAGTGTAGATCTCGATGAGATCTACAACTTTCATATAGAAGTCAATGAGATCAGAGGTGATCTATACATAGATAAAAATTAAATACTAGTTAAAACAATATGGAACAATTTTCTTTGATTTTTCTTTTGCTTATTTTTTGTATTTTTATTTTATTTACTGTTATTTTATTTATACACAATTTATTCTAATTTTTATTTTATTTTTAATAAGGAATAAGTACATAAAATATTAGACCATAGTAGAGTTTCAATAAGATATAATAATTATCGTTAATTTATAAACAACACACAAGTTAGTTATTCGTGTTATTACTCAATGAATCTTTGTTATTTAACTTAAACAAGAGAGATAAATATAGTAAATTAAGATGATAAATCTGGGATTTATCAATGCCTAGCATACGATTTAATTATATCCCAATCAAATAGATGATCTGCTCGGGTTGTTGGGTTATATCACATCCTTAAGGATTATAGTGAGAAGATGTATACAAAAACGCCTCTTTCAATTCGATGGCAAGCGCTTGCAGCTTCCATGCCCACAAGAGTCTGACTTGGAGACATAGGGTACAAATCCAGGGGTTGGGCTCTAACATTAGTGTGTATGTCATCACCCTCTCATGTCTAGAGTGTACCTAAGGACAATAATCGGGTTTGTATAAACAAATGTCAATTTTTAGTCAATTTTTTTGTTCAGTCCTAGTTAGCAGTCCCGATTTTATGTTTGATTATCACTTGTTTAAGTCCACCAAAGAAGACATGCCTAATAATCAGTCATGAATGTTGATAATCCTAAGACTATAAAACCGAGGGGGAGGGAGGCGAGAAAAATGATATCATCAAATAGATAATTAATGCAAGCATGGTTTAGGAGACTTATAATTATCCCCGCGCTCTACATATGGAATGCAATATAGAATTGAAATTTTTACACTAAATGAATGCAAGTCAGAGAAAAACTGCACCTAGCAGATAGTTCTATTAGTTAGGAATAATTAAGTTGAATATTTGACTAAATCAGAAAGTTCTACATGCGCGTCTTATTAAGTATGAAGTGTGATCCTCGTTTTTACGAGCATAAGAATAAAATATTTCACCTATGAAAAAGCTCTAGGAGCCATGAGTGCAGGTCTGACCTATGAGCCACTCAATTCGAGCCCCACCTTCAACACAAGAGTGAAACATGTTTCAACCCCCCTAATAAAAAGAATGTCCAAGTCTAGGTACACATGCGGTATCCCAATTGTAATGTTGTAAATGTGTAATAATTACAATCAATTACAAAATTTAAATAAATGTAGAAATTAATAATCCTAGGACTCCATACTTTATCATCACTAGACTCCATCTTAATTATTATGTGTCCTTTAGCATCCGGTTCAATCCCTGAATAACTGGCCTCCGATGCTCCTAATCTGCTCGACCACCTAAATAGATGCTCTGGTACACCATGCCCTTGTATAATAATTAAGATTATTTCAGAGAGAGATATAAAAATAAAATAAATAAAAAAAAATAATTAAATAAAAATTGTTTAAAAATAAATGAAGATTAGTAACAAGAAACTTGGATGTCACACTACCCGTAGGGTGCAAAAACCTATTTTCTAGACTTTACTAAAAAATATCCAAAGTTGTGCCGTCCCGACAACAACGTTATTTGAAGAACCCTGAATTTCTCTATCTAAGAGTGGTGTATTGTTATAGTCACGAAGTTAAGGATTAATAAAAAACTGCTTAATTTATAAATTAATTAAAGTACAATTAATATGTGAAGCAGTCAATTTTTATTTTTACTTGGGAAAGACCAACAGTGAACTCAAGGAGGCAATTATCTTCTTCAGATGATTTTCAGATAATTTAGAGACTTGGTTTTCGAGGAGTATTTTTTTGGTATTTTAAATGCAATTAAAGTGCAAATACAATTTGTGGCCAAGTGCAAGGGCCTAATTGGAAATTTTCAATCCAATGATGTCCAAAAATCCTAAAACATGGCTAGAATGTGAAAATATGCACAGTTAAGCAATTGTGAAATTTTGGTATTTTTCTAATGCAATAAATATATGGAATATTTAATAAGAACAATTTGTGATCTGGAGTAATTTAATTTTAATAAATTGAAAGGCATATTATATACAGGAAATAAAATAATCCTAGACGTATCTAATAAATAGGCATCCAGGAAAAAGTTCAAATCCTAAAAACACTAAGCTTCAGAAAATTAAAATCAAATTACCATAAATTGATTTTTTTTTAGTAAAATATGCATTCAAATAATGTGGAACTTAGATACAAGACATAGTGCAATCAATTCTACTAACTTAGATTTTTAAGGAATTTTTATAGAAATTTGTAATTTACAATTATTTTTAAAAGTTCATATGGTTAGGTTTTGTTATAGTTCACAAAATTAAATTTAATAAATCAAGAAGAGAGCATAAAATTCCATAATATTATTCACAATGAAAAGAATTAATTAATTTACAACATGTTTTTTTTGTAATAAAAATATGATTTAAAATAGGGGTTCCAATTAATGTTCAAACATAGGGATCTACGTGCAAATAATTTAAATAAAATAAACTCAAAAGAAAATAACATGGTGTGCTTTTTAATTATCAATAATACAAGGGGCAGTATTCGATTTCTCCACCTGTGCGTGAGTAGTGAGTGCTCTAGTGGCTAGGAGTAGGCTCGGGACTAGGCTCCACGTGGCGTGAGACTACTAATTTGTATGGCTCTGGGTAGGTGGTTTAGACTGAGGTTCGAAGTGAGAGGGTGTCGTGCATGTGATGTCTTCAAGGCCACTCGATCTCGATAGGGCGGTATCTATAGATGGAGTGGACGTTAGTCCTCTCCTTCTTTTGAAGTTTCGATGTTTGGAAAGTCTCGCGAGAGTTTCTTATTGATGAAGGAGAAATTCCTAGATGCATGGTTTCAGAGGACCATAGTTGTTGTAGCTGCTCTTCAATTCAACAGTCGAAGGTAGCGAAGGCAATTGATGGAGAGGCTGTTTCTAGATAGAGTAGCTCGACGGAAGGCTGTCGATCTTCTCCAACGAGGATACAATAGTCTCCTTGGTCGACACACTGCAACATAAGCTCTGAGGAGATGTTTCTAGTGCTTGGACTAACCCTACCTCTATCGACACACAATAGGAGGTGTAGTGAAAGGTGTGGCAGCTCGCGTCCTTCATCGGCATTGACAGTGAAGCTCTATTAAGGGCTATGGTAAGAAGGTATGGAGGTGCAATTGCACAACCACATAAGAAAGAGGGAGACTTCCCATTGTGGAGTTTTAATGAATCTCCGAGCACGTATGTTAATTTGTATCATTGTAGCACAGAACTCAGTGAATTATGCAGAATCGATAGGAGGATCTCCGCTATAAGTGTCTCGGCTTGAATTTATATCCCGAGCAAGTCCGATGTCAAACACATGAACACTACGGATTAAGATTTTTATTATGGTTCGATAATGGTGATCAAGCTACTAAGTGGGGCTATCTAGGTTGTGCCAGGTCACAATTCACAATAAAATGTATGAATGAGATTTTTGGTGATTTTTTATGCAATTTAAAAGATGTTACAGAATGCAAATGAAAACAAGCACACCGAATGGTCCGAAGTGACAAGATGTTTTGATTCAATTAAGTTCATGAATTTCTTAATCAACAAAGGTCTAAATAGTCCATAATCCAAAAATGAACCATGACTTAAGAACAAGAAATGGCCTATAACAACTATACATCACATTTCAAAACATATTCAATGAGTGGTCAATTTAGCTCCACAAAACACACAAATTATAGAATTAAATGGATAATAAATTTCAAATTCAGATCTTTGAAATTTATTTAATGGCCAATTAAATAGGGGAGTAAAGTGATGCACTTAATCCATTTATGAAGCCAATTAAGTAGACAAGTTAAACTCAACTAGTAACCAAAGTACTATGAATTTTCATTCACGCATAATAGGTTACAATAGAATATAATTAGCCCATATTAAATAGCACTAAATTAGACTTAAAATAAGACCAATTTCATACAATTTGGATAAAGGGTGGTTAAGTTATTCACAAAATCCAATCTTGGGGCCTAAATGAAGAAACAAGAACTTTTGACTACAAAAAAAGGTCCAAATAGGGGATAAAATACAATTTTAAAAAATCTATAATGGGCTACATGTAATTTTCACAATATGCGAAAGGATAAAAATCCAATAAACAAAAGTGCAGAGCTCATCTTGTAAATTTCCCACATGACAGATTGTGCGCGTGTGCAGTTGGGACCAAATTGTAAATACAAAAATATTTAGGTGTCCTTGTGCAAATTTCCCCAGGTCACGTACACAAAACATGTGACGTGGTGGAGTCTTGAGGTGTGGCTCTGAATACATGTGGCATATCCACGTAGGTCAATTGTTGGCTCGGCGCCCAACGCTGAGGAGTGAACTGATGCTTCAACACAAGGATCGGTGGTGGTCCTGGCCTTAGATCTGATTAGGGAGATAACATACAACGACGACTGGATCTTATGTTCCTCCCCCTCTTCCGCAAGTGGTGGTGCTCAAGCAGAGCTCTAGCGAAGGCTCTATGGCTCCTCCAAGTGTTATCGGCAGCTCTGAAGCTTGACGGAGGATGATCACACCTTCGTGAAGACGGTGAGAGGATGGCAGAGCTCAGAGAAGGCTCAGAGCTCTCCATCTATGAATGCGTAGTTGCGGAGAAGCTTGAGGTCAAAGGAGCTCTCCAGATTCCGACCAATCAAATGAAATGGAGGTACCTGCATGCATTAGGCTATAGCCGAAGCAAAGGGGAATAAGATGAGGGGTTGTAAGGGGGAATCGAAGGCTCTACAGCTATGGAGGAGAGGATATCAGAGTGATCTTCAGCATGTGTAAGGCTGGAGCTGGAGAGGAGTGTACAAGGTTAAGGAGAAGCTGAGAGGAATTGATAAAGTCAGAGTGAGGGTGTCAAATCGATGATGAAGATGGTGTGGTGGTTGTACAAGAGTGAAGGTGATCGAGGGTGTGCGGATAAATTGAATAACAAGGAAGAAACAATGAAGAAGAAGAAGAATGGAAGCTAACCTGAAGAAGAAAATGTCACACGGAGACAAACGGGAGGATGGAATAGACCTGGGACTGTAGCTCGAAGCTCCAATCTTCGCTTCATGGCATGGAGGTCACTAGCTCGATGTTCGAGCAGCTAGTGGAGCTATAACAAGGCGAAACTGCCTTGGATTACGCTGGTGAGAAATTCTTGATCTTTGCTCACTACCTCACTCTGGGGGAGTAGGTGGCTCAGAGTGTGTAAAGGAGAATGCCCGCGATTGAGGGTGAGAGAGGAGTATTTAAAGGTAGAGGATATGTTGCACAAATGGTGGAAGACGTGGGTTCATGAGCTCATGGTGGACCATGGAAGAGGAGAGAGGGGAGGGCACTTATCTAGCGAAGACGAGGGACATTGGGGCTTAGGACCGACGATGTTAGGAAGGTGAAAGAGTGGTCAATGTCATGGGGAAAATAGAAGGGGGAAGTTGTGCGGTGAGGGAGTCATGGGGCGAGAGGTAGGAGACGAATCCTTTGTCGTTGGATCTTACTATCTAATGATGGAAAGATGGGTATGAGAGGATGGTTTAGATCTTATCATCAGATCAGATCCAAGGGCAAGGGATGAGGCAGAGGTTAACTGTGTATATGGAGGAGAAGGGTCGGATCCAATGGTCCTGGAGGCGGGCGAGTGGCCAAAGGAGGGGCTTCCACATGGGTGGTCCAGAGGGCTCCACAAGGCCCAACCAGGTTAATCAAAAATGGAAAATAAAGAAAAATATAAAGGAAATAAATGGAAGCTTAAGAAAAACTCAAAACATAAAAGTTTTATATCTAAATGAGATCTACAAGTTTCATGTTGACCAAAAACCCAAAATAAATCAAACAAAGGGAAAAATATTTTTGGAAGCATTTTTAAAGATTAAAAACACTTGATTTTTAATGGCTTTGTTATTTTCTGTATTTTAAATTTCTTTCTTAATTGCAAAACAAATATATACAAAAAAATAAAAGGGGAATAAAATTATAAATAGATATATACTAAATTAGGGTTACTTAATCACACCAAGTCAAAAGTTAATTTTAGTCATTTTTACAAATTTATTGAATAGTTTAATAAGGAGGTTAATGAACGATAAATAATATGATGAACCACAGATTCATCATCCTCCTATACTTAAACCATGCTCGTCCTCGAGCAAAGAATAAGTTGGACAGGCCCCCGACTGTGCAAGTGACAAACAAGATAAATTCAAGGACTCAGTTTTGTTGACCCAAATTCTAAGATGAACCATGCCTTAGTCAAAAGGTACCCAACCACCTCAATCTTCAAGCTCTCTGGTATACATAGATACTAAGGATATGATATTAAAGTGTCGACTGTAGTTAGAAGAGAGGAGTTAAAGAATCACCCCGGGTTCCTGTCCAAGAGACTCTCCAAAGGACCCAACCTCAACAGTAGGGAATAAACAAGTTCGGGAAATCAGTCCACCAACTCTTTAGTTTGTCAGACTTAAAAGTGAATATGAACAATCGATAGATGGAAGGACATAGGTTTGCATCAATTCATATCTCCCTCTCATTAGAACAAGGAATTGCTCGAGTGCCTTATTAACTCAATGCTTATGTATTTTTAGTGTTGATCAGTGTGTCCATCAAGAGAAGTTGAAGTCGTCTGCACTTGTTTTCATGGGAGTACACCGGATGTGCCTTTTTTGAGTATCTAATATACTTTGTACACCCATACATGTAGAGTTTACGATGCCGAGCCTTTTAGTGTGCTAGCCTGACTTCTGGTCCTAATAGCATGGTCAAGGTTGACACTTTAGAAGGGTTGAGAGCGCTCGCCTTTGGTGGAAGCTCTTGATATTTGACTTTGTATGGTACGATCTTTTCTTTCAGTATTTCTTTCTTTTCTTTGTATTTGGCTACATCCGCTGCTTCTACCAATGTTGGCACACACTGATCAACAAAATTTAATTTCATCAAACCCTGGCACTTAGGTATATTAAGAGATTGGTACAACAAACCATGTTCTCATACCGTTAAATAGTTGCTGACACTCAGGTTTCATGAAGGCTTCATTGGTTTTATCTCATCCTCGAGCATCAACAAATCGAATCCAGACTCAAACCTCTCATCCCAGTCCCTTAGGTGAAACCTCAACTCCTCTTATCATAAATGCAGTCATGCATGTGAAGTGTGGGTCATATTCTTAGGAAAGAGACTAAGGACGCAATATAGCATACAAATCTTTAAGAACAAGGGAGTAGGAATAATTAAGTCCAAGACCCTAATGACTAAAGTTGGTCAACTTTGAATTCTATGACCTCAAAAAGCAAGTGTCCTTGAACATTACAGGTCTTATGTGAAAGTGTAAGTGTAAGTGTAAGGCACCAGACCAACATAACTTATTAGTTAGTTTTTTCTTTTATTTTTTTATTTTTAAGGGTTAGAAGCATTTTCAAACAAAAGTTATTCTTATTTTATCCCATTTGTTTACATGTCACACAAAATATAGATTTTCAAAACATTTTTCATGTGATTTTCAAAACAAGTAAAATCCTCATTTTTCAAACCACTGTCACACACTTTTTAAAATAATATAACATAATTATAAATAATTTTCAAAACATTTGTATGCAACTCAGTTAAAAAATACTTATACCCTAGCCCCAAGAAGTTTGAAAATTTTCAAAATAAGAGCAATGACTAAAGTATATATACAATATATACGGTACACCCCCTAATGCTTTTGCTATGTCCTCATAACACAAAGTGATATGAAGCCAAGGATCAAGATAAATATAAAAGGACATACAAGAACTGATGAACCTCCCCCCAATACATAGGCTTGAAATAGCCTTAGTATAGGAAGAAAGCAGAAGGGATTAAATTAGTGAAGAATGGGAAGGGGTGAAGACAACACGAAGAAGGGAATGATTATGAATATGGACAAGAATACAGAAGCAACAGCGGGGGTTCCCACTATACTTAATATTTGAATAGCCTAAGTATGGAGTTAGTATCTACAGAAGAAGGAATCTATGCTCTAAAAGAATGAATAAATCATGTATACAAGAGTGAGTGAATCTTTTAAGCTGCTGAATCTATATGTTGCATCTTCATGAAGTGTAGTCTGATATATATGCTACGTGCTTTCTCTGCATGAAGTCGATTACATCGACTTGGACTATGTGCTCTTTAGAATCTACAAAGTGCTTAAGCAGTTCTCCATTTACCACAGAGGACCGTGCACCATCTGTGAGATCAGCTATCTCTACACTTCCATTACTGTGCACTTACTTAACAACATAGGGATCTGTCCACTTAGATTTGAGCTTCCCATGGAACATCTTTAACCTGGAATTAAACAACCATACCTTTTTCCCAGGGACAAAGTCTTTGCACCTAATATGCAGATTATACCATCACTTCACTTTGTCCTTATAATAAAATTGTTATCATATGCCATGTTTCAGATTTCCACGAGCTCGTTCAAATTCAAGTCATGACAAAGCTTCCCTAGGTGACAACTCCAATTAATCTATTTTATTGCCCATCAGGATTTGTGAATCAGCTCTACGAGCAAATGGCATGGCTTGCCATTAATCATTCTAAATGATGAATTTTCCCAATGGTGTCTTGTACGCTGACCTATAGGCCCACAAAACTTGGTCCAAGAGCTGGGACCAATTCTTCCTATCAAGATGAACAACTTCTGCAAAATACTCTTTACTTCTCTGTTCACAACCACTTCCGTGCCATTGGACTATGGGTTGTATGGACTAGTAACTATGTGGTCATATTCATAGTCCTTAGCTAAAGATCTCACATCTCGATTCACAATGTGGCTACCCCATCAAATATCAGAACTTTTGGTCCCCTGAACCGGGCAATAATGTGGTCTTTCACAAACTTGTAGACATTCTTGATGTCTGTGGTTCAAATTGGGATAACCTCCACCTACCTAGATAAATAATAAACCACCAACAAGATGTACTCATAAAATCTATGCCCCATGGATCAAAAATATCACAAATAATCACATGTTACATGGGCATCTCATCTCTCTGTCCAATTGTCCTCCCATCCTCTAACAAATCGGTCAAGATCGTACAAAATCAATAGCATCTCTGAACAGAGTTGTTCAATGCAATTTGCATTGGAGTACCTTGTGAGTGATTCTCTTCTTCAAATGGTGTCCTGTGTCTTCAGTAGAATGGCAGTACGTGAGGACACTCCGGTATTCCTCTTGAGGAATACAGCTTCTCCAAACACAATCTGGTCCTTCAAAGAAAAGGAACAGATCGTGCCAGTGGTATCTCCTCGAGTTTGACTTCACTTGGTCAATGATGCTCTTGCTTCAACCTTGGGGAACCTGCTTGGAGACAAGAAAGTTAACCATGTTGGCATACCATGGGAGTGAGTCAATAGCCAAATTGACCTGTCTGGGAAGGTCTCTCTAATATGCTCATAATCATGAGAATCCTTAAGGTCAATCCAGGAAAGGTGATCAGGCACAACATTCTTTACTCTAAGTTTATCTTTTATCTCCAAATCAAACTCCTAGAGAGAAAAATCCACCTAAGAATATGCGCCTTCTCGTCCTTCTTTTCCATTAAGTATTGAATAGATGTGTAATCAGTGTAGATTATCATCTTAGAGCCCAAAACATACGACCTAAACTTCTCGAGGGCCTATACTACATCGAGCATTCCCTTTTCATTTACGGTGTAGCTCTTCTGTGTAGGGTCTATTTTGCCTGCGTAGTGGATGCCAAATGTGATCTCTTCTTGCCTTTGTCCTAACAGATCTCTTATAGCAAAATCTGAAGAATTGGTCATTATCTTAAAGGGGAGAGACCAAGGCACATATTTTTCATCTTATAGAACTCAAAGGCCTCTAGACACATGTGATATACAATGAACTTTGTGTCTTTCACTAAGAGCTCAGTCATTGGGCGGGCAATCTTTGAAAAACCCGGAATGAATATATTGTAAAATCCAACTTGCCCTAGAAATGAATTCACTGATTTCATGTTGGTAGGTGGATAGAGTTTCTTGATTACCTCCACCTTGGCAGAGTCAACCTCCATTCCCCTTTTGGATATGACATGCCCCATCATGATACCCTACGTCAACAAAATGTGACTCTTATCCTAGGAGAGTACCAGATACACCTCCCTACACCGCCGAGGACTCGGTCCAAGTGAGTTAAACATATATCAAAGGAATCACCATGCATCGAGAAGTCATTCATGAACACTTCTAGGAGATCTCCCACAATCTCGGCAAATACTACGATCATGCATTGCTAAAAAGTGCTTGGGACATTGCAGAGCCCGAATGGCATGCACCTGAATGCGTAAGTATCGAATTGACATGTGAATGTGGTCTTTTCCTGGTCCTCAGAGGCTATAGCTACCTAGTTATAGCATGAGTACCTCTCAAGAAAATAGAAGAATGCATTCCCTGCAAGTCTCTCCAAGATATGATCAATGAATGGCAAGGGAAAGTGATCTTTCTTGGTCACGGCATTCAAGTGTGTGTAGTCGACATAGACACACCACGACATGGGTACTCGTGTCATGATCTCTACCCCCTCCACGTTAGTGACCATATGAATTCCTGACTTCTCAGGGACAATATGAAGCGGGGTCACGTACTTGGAGTCAGAAATAGGGTATATAAACCCTGCTTGGCACCATATCTCAGTTGTGTTTTCACTACTTGATGAATTTCATATTCATCACTCCAAAAGACATTAATTAAGCTCTAATCCCTTAAATTCATTGTCATTTCTTCATTTATTTTGCATAATCAGCATTCATGCATGTTTTGATAAGAATCACATTTTATCATTTATTATTGCACTAAATAAGAAGCCAAAAATCCTAGTCAAAGTTACATATAAAATAGCCTAACTTACCCGATTTTTAACTAATTCATGCTAACACCAATTGACCCTAAATCACCACCACTGTGTACATATTACTAACAAGAATAAAACAAAAATACAAAAAAACACTAACATAAATAAGTGGACTAAAAACCAAACCCTGGTTCTGGGATTTCCGGACTAAAACTGTTATATCTCCCACATTCAGTGTCCGATTTGATCCTACTCACTTTTGAACTAATGTACATTAAATTACCTTCAAAAAAGACCAAGTTCAAGTGAATCAGAGCTCATATGTGAAAATTGGGTTTTAAGCATCTTTTGTACATTTTGTATTTTAACGGTTTTGGACCTATACTTTTATGTAAATAATTAACTCATTTTATTTTATTCCTTTTTCATTGGTCTTCTTTGAAAAAAGTTTTATTAAAATGTGCAAAAATCCAAATCCAAACTGAACTTGAAATCAAAGAAACTAACTAAGTACGGGGTCTTCACTAACTGTTTGTACAAAAATGGTCTTTTCCGTATTTTATTTTATTTCTTCTTTTTCTTACTTAATAAAAATCTTAAAAAATTAGATTAATGTGTAAATATTTGTCTTTGACTTTATCATATTTTTTCTGGATTTTTATCTAGTTTAAAAAAGATAAAAAATTATAAAACCCAAAAATCCAGGTCTTCTATATACATGGGATACCCTAAAAAATCACATTTCACAAATAATCGATTTTGATTTTGGTTTCTTCATGAAAATTGTAGATCTCATAGAGACAAGCAATTTCATGATTTTTTTATCTGGGCTCGTTTACTATTCTTTATGTATTTATTAATGTATTTAATTTTCGATTTTTATGGGGCTGACACGTGGCACCTCCAGGAGCCGCCACGTGTCCCCATTTTTGGGCTTTTTAATTTCATTTTTTTATTAAAATAAAAAAAGGATGCACATGTAGAGCACGTGCCCCCAGTGCACTGCTCCGCACATGCCATCTTCCCATCACCCTTCCCCACCTTTCCTAATCGGGCGGCGGCGCCCACAAATCTTGACATCGCCGTGATATTCTCCATCAATGTTGTCACACCGATCCCCCAAAATCTCGTCGTCACCGCGATCTTCTCCATCACTGATCTCACACTGATCCCCTCCTCAATCTTGCGCCGACCGACTCCTCGTCAAATCCCCTCGATCTCCTTCCATAACTAGCCCCTCACTCTCTCCTATAAAGATCCACCGCCGGCCATACTTGAAATCATCTGTCGATTGCACACGAAGAGGGCCCCGGTGGTGACAGCCGGGAGCCATGCTCATTTCTGATGAGATCCGAGCTTTGCAGCTCATCGCAGTCCACGGTCGATCCCGCTCGTGTTATTGTTGTTGTGCTCCGGCCGTAGAGCCGAAGCTTCAGACGACCATCTTCATCGACTATGCCTCTGAATTTAACTCCATCTTCTCCAGCCAACGCACATCTACCTGTAACTCCAATTATGATTTCCCAACCAGAACCTCCTTCGCTTTCGCCGCACCTCCATCGGCCACCGGAGCGCGTGACATCGCCACTAGAGGGGCTTGACCACCATCGCCGCTCCTGGGGCCCCATCGCTGGTCGACTCCTCCATGCTAGAGCTTGCTCTACCGCCCTCTACCAAAGCGTCACTAGGTCTGGTCCCGAGACCCCCATCCACGTGCTTGGCACGTGTGTTGGGCGGACAACTTGCACCGGCATCCCTCCAGGTCCGCTTATTCATGTCGAAGTCCAGAACCCAGGGGTGGCGTGCTACGCATGTGACCACTTAGGTAAATTGCGCGCACGCCCCCAGCTTTCCACTTATTCACAGAAGATCCCTCACCGACCAGAGCGCATGTACGACGCATGTGCCCACTATTAATTTTGCACTGACACCCCCCAGGTACTATGTAATCTCGGTTTAGTCCTCCTTGCATTTTTCTAATTACTGTAATATTGCAATGATACACTTGTGTTCCTCTATTATTTTAGACCTCTTCATTATATCATTTTATTTATTAAAAATAGATACTATGTTGTTCACTTAATTCTCTACGATATGGTATGCTTGTGATCATTTTATCCTTTGTGGTTATTTAATGACCAATTGTTTTGTTGAAAATTACATATTTTACTCATTTTGTGATTGGAAATTCATAAGTAATTAACCATTTTTCTCAAAATTGACAAAAATTCACGAATTTGAGGATTAATTATGTTTAACATCGTGCCCAAAAAGAATTGCATTTGCATTTATAAGTTACCCTGCTAAAATTCATTTTGCCTATTTTTATCTTTAAATTTTAATAGACATTAAATCTCATATTTTTTAGGGTTAGGATTTTTCTAAGATCGATCACCTAGTGATAGATCTTGGATAATTTTATCCCTTGAAAATAAATAGATTTAATATTTACTACAAGTAAATATTGAAATTCGCAATGTTGCATTCAAAAATCCATAAAATAGTTTTCTTGCATCCAAAAATTCCAAAAATATTACATTGCATTCATTTCATCATTATTGTCATCTTGGCCAAATTTAATAAACTTCGGGCGTCATTTGATTGATCATTACTTTTTAGTCCCTAAAATTGGCTACATTTGCATTTTGCGCTCCAAATTGCATTTAAAATACCAAAAAAATACCGTCTCAAAAATCGTACGAGAACTTTGACAGATAAATTCCTAGGTTGTTTTGCCTCCTTGAGTTTGACCTTGGACTTGCCCAAGTAAAATAAACATAAAACCACATTAATCAAAATGGATCAAAATTCCTATGGTTATTTCTTGACCTATTTTGATTGCATGACAACGACAAATTCGACATTAATTTAAACGTGCGATAATTCGCACAAATTAACATTGGCAAGTACGGACTCGTCATATGGCACCGTTGTCAATGAGGCAAATGGCTTAGTTTTTTGTCTAATTTTATTTTGTTTGGTTTTCTGCATTTAAATAGTCTGACCCCAAATATTCACTCTATTTTTTTTTTCCATTTTTTGTATTTATTTTATTTCTGCACTTATTTTTTCATTTTTAATTATTTTTTAGTCACTCTCTTACATTCTCGAACTTAGCCATGGCCGGTCCCAAGCCCGGGTAAATGAGGAGGGTTGCGCCTTAAGTAGTCGATAACCAGCGCAAGAGAGATAAATTCTTAAATAGTGTTCTTAAAGTTCTTTTAAGAACACTATTTATGAATTTGTCTCGAAATTGTTCGGATAAATTCCTAAATAGTGTAATTTTAAGAACACTTTTTAGGAATTTATCTCGAATTCGTTTGGATCTTTTAAACATGGATTTAAGCAAACATACAGATTTTGTTGGGGTGTTCCCTACTTGCGACGCGTTGCATCGCCCGAGTGCAATGAAAAATTGGCAAGGGCCGCTACATCGCAGCCTGGATGTAGTTCAAAATTTGTAAGGGATCTCGCTTGAGGAACACATGCGGGTAAATAAGCTAGTTCTGCTGCATCACCGCCCAGATGCAGTCCAAAATTTTCAAGGGTTCTCGCATAATGGACGCATGTGAGTAAAGAAGTTAGTCCAAAAGAGATTGCAAAGGAAGTTACGAATTGGTAGTAGGAATATCAGTACTTTAACTGGAAAATTGATGAAGATAGTGGATACTATGGAAAGAAGGAAGATTCATATATTATGTCTTCAAGAGACTAAATGGGTTGGAGAGAAAGCAAGTGAGATCGAGAAGACAAGCATTAAACTTTGGTATTCATGTAAAGATAAGAGTAGAAATGGTGTTGGAGTGGTTGTTCATAAGGATTTGAAGGATTGTGTGGTTGAGGTGCAAAGATTTGGGGATCGGATTATTTTGCTAAAGTTGGTGCTTGAAGAAGAAATTATGAATAGCATCTTAGTTTATGCACCGCAAATCGGTTTAGATGAAAGGACTAAACAAGCTTTCTGGGAGGATCTAGATAAGATTTTACAAGGAATCCCACAAAGAGAGATGGTTTGCATAGGTGGAGATCTTAATGGACATGTGGGAAAAGATATTTCAGGGTATGCAAGTGTGCATGGAGGGCATGGTTTTGGGGATAGAAATGAAGAGGGAAAAGTCATTCTGGATTTTGTAACGGCATATGATCTTTTCATAGCAAACACTCTTTTCAAGAAGAGGGAGGACCATTTAATTACTTACAAGAGTGGCTCAAATAAAACACAGATAGATTACTTTGCGTTGAGGAGAAGAGAACGGTTGTGTTTCAAAAATTGCAAAGTAATACCTGGAGAGAGTTTGGCAACCCAACATCGCTTGTTATTCTTGGATTTGCAAATAAAAGGGCTGGTAAAGAAAAGAAGGGTTCCTAATATCAATAGAACTATGTGGTGGAATCTTCCGCTGAAGCAATCAAGCTTCAGGGAGAAGGTTTTAGAAGACTTATCTTGGGATTGTAGCGGTAGTGCAAACAAGATGTGGGAGGCAGTAGCATCTTGTATCCAAAAGGTAGCCAAAGAGATGCTAGGCAAGTCAAAAGGAGGAGCTCCAGGTCAAAAGGAGGCTTGGTGGTGGAGTAAAGGGGTGAAAGAGAAGCTAAAAATTAAAAGAGCATGCTTTAAAGCTATGTTTAAGGATAGAATAGAGGAAACTATCACAGACTATAAAAAAACGAAGAAGGAAGCAAAGAAGTCTGTAAGTGAAGATAAATCAAAAGCTTATGAAGTTATGTATAAAAATCTCGGCTTTAAGGAGGACTAGAAGGATATATTCAGGTTGGCCAAAGCAAGAGAAAGAAAGACCAAAGACCTTTCTCAAGTAAGATGCATTAATGACGAGGAAGGTCACGTACATGTTACTCAGAAGGATATAAAGACTAGATGGGAGCAGTACTTCCATAAAATTATCATTGGGGAAGGAAATAGGTAGATCACTTTGGGTGATCTAGCTAATAGTGAAAGTTACTTGAATCGTGCTTGCTATAGACGAATACAAAGAAAGGAAGTAGAGGAGGCTTTGAAGGTCATGAGACCTGGGAAAGGTGTAGGACCGGATGACATCCCTGTAGAAGTATGGAAAGTTGTAGGTGAGCGTGGTTTAACATGGCTTGCGAATATATTCAATGTTATTTGGCGAAGCAAGAAAATGCCTGAAGATTGGAGGAGGAGTATCGTGGTGCCTCTTTATAAGAACAAAGGAGACATTCAAAATTCTTCAAATTACAGAGGTATCAAGCTGATGAGTCACACTATGAAAATTTGGGAACCTGTGATCTAAAGAAGGCTGAGGCAAGTTTCCCAAGTAAAAGAAAACCAATTCGGATTCATGCCAGGTCGCTCAACTATTGAAGCCATCCATTTGCTGAGGAGAACAATGGAGATTTATAGAGCTAAAGGAAGAATATCCATATGATCTTTATTGATTTTAAGAAGGCTTATGATTTCATCCCACGAGAGATACTGTGGAGAGTTTTGGAGAAAAGACAAGTACCCGTCCTATATATTAATCTCATAAAGGATATGTATGATAGGGCTTTACCTTGTGTAAGGACCCCGACAGGGAAGACTGACTATTTGGATATCACCATTGGTTTACATCAAGGTTCATCTTTGAGTCCATTTCTTTTTACTTTGATTATGGACGAGTTGACAAGTCACATTCAGGATGAGTTACCTTGGTGTATGTTATTTGTTGATGATATTGTGTTGATTGATGAGACTAGAGATGGAGTAAATGAGAAGCTTGAAGTTTGGAGACATGCATTGGAGACTAAAGGTTTTCGTATAAGTAGGGCTAAGACGGAATATATGGAATGCACCTTTGATGGAAGCAATGGTGAAGGAATCGAGGTGAAGATTGGTGACGATAACATTCAGAAGAGAGATTCTTTTAGATATATGGGATCTATTTTGCAACATGATGGGGAAATTGATGGAGATGTTACTAATAGAATAAATGCAGGCTGGCTAAAGGTGAGAGGAGCCTCCGTTGTTCTCTGTGGTAAGAAAATTCCTTTAAAAATTAAAGGAAAGTTTTACAAAGCAGCCATGAGATCTACTATGCTTTATGGATCTGAATGTTGGCCTGTAAACCATAGACATGTGCAGAGAATGGCTGTAGCAGAAATGAAAATGCTAAGATGGATGTGTGGACATACAGGTAAAGATCAGATTCGGAATGATGCAATCAGAAAGAAAGTTGGTGTAGCTCCGATTGAGGATAAGATGCGAGAAAACTGCTTAAGATGGTTTGGTCATTTGCAAAGAAGGTCAGCTGATGCACCAGTTAGGAGATGTGAGTGTTGGGATGTTGAGTCGGCTAAGAGAGGGCGAGGACGGCCCAAGAAGTGTAGGAAAGAGACAATACGAAGGGATCTTAGTTTTTTGGATATAAGCCCGAGATTGACCCAAGATAGATCTGAATGGAGGTGAAGAATCCATGTAGTCGGCCCTACTTAATTGTGGGAAAAGGCTTTGTTGATGTTGTTATTGTACTCTATTACATTCTCGCTCTTATTTTTCTTGCGAGGTACCTGATGTACGTGGAGCGAATTCTCACAAAACCGATGCACCTTCACCGACACCCGAAAAACCACAACTAATTAAGATCGAGTCGAGTCGTGAGAGAGCGTAGAGTCTAGGATTTAATTTTCTGCAATTTTAATTTTTGTAATTAATTGCTTATTTATAGCGGAGTATGTTTGGACTCTCATGGGTGTAACAAGATCTTGAACTATTTCGGTGGTGTGTCATGGCCTGTTTCACTCTCCGGTGAGGGTGGAGCCCGACTTGAGTGGCGCTTTGGATAGACCTGCACATACAGTTATTAGAGCTTTTAAATTTTATTGTTTGTGCTTGTAGAACCTAGTTGATTTTAAGTAACCCATAAAATTAAGAATGTTTGCGGGAGAGCAACCCCGACCTTGGATGAATTTATCTGTCTGGGTGAGCGAGAGATGACACATAAGTTTAGAACCCAACTCTGAAATTTTTGTTTAGACAATTGATTCTAAAAACAATTAGCTACTTCTCAGTAAGAATATACTGGTAGCTGGTAAACGCTTCGTATTTGCTTAACAGAGTGGGCGGTTTAAAGGACATTAAGTAAGGCTCCGTCCTTAAGTAACACTGGTAGTCGTTTTACGATCCGTACTTACACCCATACTAGCTGAAAGTAGGTGCAACTAGTCGTATGAATTCGGGACAGTCTTTAAGAAAATTTTCGCCCCTAACAACTCGTTATTTTTTTTCCAAGATTGAATTTATCGCTAAGTAAAATTGAAAAGATAAATTGTTGAACTCTTACGGCTTCATTGTGTGAGTTGGGGAACCCGAGGTTTGATTTGTGTTTACATTAGTGTGCGTGAACCGATTTCGAAGATCAAAAGCCGCACATTTGTACCATCATTCTCATTGATAAAAATTTATTTTGAAAATCTGTGCACTTTCACTGAGATCAACCATGACGAACCATCATCAACCTCCTTGGATAAAGACGGGACAATGGTCCGAGTACCCATCTGATCTATATTATGAAAATGAATTTGTCTCAGTGAGGTCCAAATTGTCTAAACCATCTTCTTTCCAGAATCCTCCAACATTTGCGGGAGACTTTCACTATTGGATGAATCCAACCCGCTCGATAAATTACAAAACATTCAACTCAAATCATCTTATCAAAGTCACCACGACCTCATATTTTTTATCTCCACCACCTGAGAAACTACCATCCTAGACTAAACCATCTTATTCCTGATTTCTTGCTGAAACTATTGAACCATTTCAAGATCAAATCACTTTTGAAACTCATGACTGGCCAGGAGACCAAACCCAATCACAACACATGGAGAGGCTCGCACCTAAGGATCATCAAAGTTGGATCTACCATGACGATCAAATCCCTATTGACCAACCCAAATACCACTCCTTCAATCAACCTACACATACAGAGGATCAAACGGATGATATCAACACATAAGCACAATGTATGACTCCATTATTCGGGGATACAATCAATCATGACCATGGAAGTAGACTCTACTCGAACCAGCATTGCATGCCTGAGTCACGACATGTTGAGTATGAAACATACAGATTCTCGCATAATCCTTCCACTAAGTAGACTCCTTCCATATTTTTTGAGGAGAAATTTTCAAAAAATGACAAGCATATATTGGATATCCCAAGATACTCTCTTCTCAGCTCATACAGGAAAATGGAAGATGCAATTACTGGATATTAAATTTAAAAACAAGAACATATGTTGACTGCTCCCATTATTGATCATGAAAAGAATGTGGAGGATTATATTTTGAGGATAAATAAGAGATTTGATTTAATGGAGGATAAATTTAGAAGGTTTGTCGAATGATAAATTTCACTCTCTGGTAGCTCGAACATAAAAATGGATGAGGAAAAGATTGGATATCATTTTGAAATTTCTGAGGATATTTATAAACTTAGGGACGATCCTGACAACAACACCTCTGCCTATTACTCCCCTAGGGATCACTCTGAATCTGACTCGGCATATCTCAGCTCCTTCTCATCTAGGGAACACACCAGATCCACACAACATACAGAAAATACTAAAAAATTGAAATATTAAAAAACAATCAAAAAATTGAAAATCCAGAAAAATACATAAAAATTGAAACAGAAGAAGATCTGAAGAATTTGGATCCCGCTCTGTGGGAAGCACTGGAGAACAGACTGATTTTTTGAACTTCCCTTCATACAAGCCATTGAACACTTCACTGATCTTAAAAGATTTGTAATGAACAAATTGATGATGAAAATTTCAGGCAGGAAAAGAACAAAGACTAAAAGACATATCTTGTCAATAGCCACCTCCTTGGTGTTGAGGAGAAAAACTAAGCGCCGTGTACTGAAGCGATTGCCCATATTTAACTGTGGAATCAAAGACACAATATTTACCCATGCTCGAATTGATGACGACTCACCAATTAATATCCTTACGACCTATGTATTTAACGAGCTCAAACTCGGACAGATCAGGATGATACGAGAGATCGTTCAACTGGCTAGTCAATCGATAAAGCGGCTAATAGGAACAATTTCAGTCATCGTTACATTACAAGGAGCTCCACTCAAAATAGACTACACGATCATTGATGTTGAGCATCAAGGAGAATTCACCCAGTCTCTAATCATTATCGGAAAGCCATTCATCGCATTGTCTAAGGCAATTATTTAGTGTGAGACTCGGGAAATCAATTTTACAGCATTGGGAGCACTTCGATCTCAACCAGTCTTCGAGGAACCATGATTTTCTGAGGTAACCCACGAAGCCGTCAATAGTTGTAACCATCAAACGGTAGAAGAGACCTACCCTACTACTACACCTGAGATAACGATTGTTGAAGAGACTATTGGTTTAGAGACTCTCCCTACTATTCCAATTCCCATTGCTCTCACCATGGAAAATCGAATATATGACTCTTATGATCCGGAGATGTGCATGGGCTAACCATGAGTCGGAGGAACCTTCTCTGACTACCTTGATCAAATCAACTCGACATAGGAATGCTCCAATATCAAGTTAATTGAGAACAAACATGCAGAGACTCTCCCTAATATTTCATTTCCCGTTGCTTTCACCGTAGAAAAGTGTTTCTTATATGATCCTGAGACATAATCATGTGCGCACCCTGAGTCAACCTTCTATGACTACCTTGACCAATTCATTCCAACTCAGCGTGCACCAACATAAGAAGACTATGAACAAATACGTAGGACGTGCTCAGACCAAGAGAGAAAATTTTCAATGGTTATTTATTTAGAGACTCAAGTGTCAACAAGTCACTTCCAGGACCAACACCTTCACGAAACCAAAATGGTTGATCCTTCATCTAATAAGAAAGTAGCCTTTGACCTTCTGGAAGAGAAATCATCTGATGGTACCTCATCAAGTCCGAAAAAAGTAATCTACATGAGTGAGGTTTTGTTCGGCAGTTCCAAAACCATATCTTCGCAAGGATCCAAATTTTGATTCTCATTGGACAACTCACGTTCCTCATTATTATTCATCCAAAGACGATTCTCCTAGTCTCATTAGATATACTAGAATAATTTCTTATGAGCTGACTGAGACTAGTGCCTCAGAGTATTCATCATCTGAGTATGAATTGCTTGATCCCAAGAAGGGACAGATTTTGAGAAAACAACTAAAGAAATTAAAGAACAAGAATATTTGCAGTGCCTCCACTTTCAAATATTATTCCTCCGAGGATAACTCCGATGATGGTTATCTTGTCATCTGATTCATACGCTTCATTTACTATACAGCATGATTTCTCTAAAGATAACACTGATAATGGTTGGGAATCATATGCTTTGTCTCCTTCTTATCAATGTGATCTCCCACCACAGGCTCACAAAAAGATCATCCGAAAACCACCTTAATCATCGGCTACCCACCCTCCCTCTCGACCCCATAGGTCTCCTTGTACATCTTCTTCCTCTACTTAGGCCAAGGCCTAAGTATAAGTGGGACCGATGCCATATGTACATACCATTCTCCCCATCTTACAATCGCCTCATTTCCACCCTTCTTTTATTCTTAGGATGACCAAAGCCCAAGTATAGGGCGAACCGATGCTCATCTGTATATGCTCTCCACATTCAGATATCCTAAATGCCTCATTTTCACTCTTCTTCTATACTTAGATTGTTCACAACCTAAGTAATAGGGGGCGGACTGATCTATCTTTTCTCTTTTTCACTCTCTTACGGCTTAGCTTGAGCTATGTCTTCTCTACGCTTCTTGTTCTCTAAGGACACAGCACTCGCTAAGTATAGGGATGTGTATATATACTGTGTACATATTTTACTCATATCTCGTACTTTCATGTAAGTCTATATTTATTTACAGGGTGGGTAACTAACTTGAAAAAAAACAAAACAAAAAAATGTTTTGCTACTAACATTGACTGTTTCCAACCCAAAATTTTCGAAAAAAAATGGCTTCTTATTCATTTTTGCATAAAAAATCCTTGCATAAAAAATAATAAAAATTTGTCTGCATTTCCCACACCTGCACTTCGTCCAGCAATACATGCATTTGCATTTGTGAAAAGCCATTGGGTTTTGAATCGAGTTATGAGCAGAAACCGAGAGTGCTCTGGACTTGACCTTTATCCACCCAATTTTCAGAGGAATTTCACCGAGAAAGAGGATTTTAGAAGCTTCAGATCTTTGACTTAATTCTTTGAGTTCCACATGACAATGTACAGAGTTTGACTCTTAGTGTCTAACCTGGTCTCTTAATTCTGGGTAGGACTCAGGAATATGGATCAATTTGTACTCTCACACTACGCACTTAGCTCATTTCAGACGGGATGTTGGAAGACTGTGTGAGTTTCTTTTCTAGTAGCATGGAAATCTATAGATAGGAGTATGGGTTGAAACAAAGCTTTGAAAAAGGGATGGATGACTGGGCACAATTTTTTATAAGACCGCAAAACTTGTACGAAAGAAAATATTCTATATCTGTAGGGGCAAAATAAGATCAAAGTAGAGATACCAAAAATCCAAATACAAAGAAGCCACTACCAAATAAATATCTGACCAAAAGGTCCAAGCTTCAAGAAAACTTGCAGATCTTGGTGGAGACTTGCATAAATTGGCCGGCTTCACAAGGAGAGTTGATTACACCAGCCACGCTCAAGTTCTTTTCTCCTTCATCTAAATTCTCTCTATATTCCATTCTGAACACAGAACGACAGACCTTAGAAGGAAATACCTGACTCCCCGAGGACGAGTTACTGGAGAGGGAGGTTTGCATGGTAGTCTGGCATTCTGTATAGGAAGAGATAAAATCTTTCACACACATGAGTCGATTGTTCAATGTTCATGGAGTAAGCATTGGGAGGAGGATCGTTCTAAGATGACTTATGAGCCGAAACTGTGACAATGATCTGTAGAACTTTAAGGTTGTTGATTTTAAAACTCTAAGTCTCAAAGAAGTTCCGCCACACTACTAATCCAAAGATTAGGTATAGTTCCATTTTCACCTTCAGCTCATGATCTTGGTATGGAACCCAATCTCATTTCACCTCATTGCATTGCTTTTGATGCTCAGGGATGAGCATGGTTTAAGTATAGGGGGATGATGAATCTCATATTCATCACTCTAAAAGTCATTAATTAAGCTCTAATCCCTAAAAGTCATTGTCATTTCTTCATTTATTTTGCATAATTGGCATTATGCATGTTTTGAATAAGAATCGCATTATATAACTTATTATTGCACAAAATAAGAAGCCAAAAATCCCCATCCAAAATGACATGTAGAATAGCCTAATTTCCCCGATTTTTAACTAATTCATGCTAACACCAATTGACCCAAAATCACCTCCATTGTGTACATATTACTAACAAGAATAAAAGAAAAATATTAAAAAAATCACTAACCTAAATAAGTTGACCAAAAAACCCAAAGCCTAGTTCTGGGATTTCCAGACTAAGACCTCGATATCTCCCTCGTAATGTCCGATTTGATCCTCCTACTCGCTTTTTAACTAATGTACAATCAACTACCTTCAAAACAAGACCAAGTTCAAGTGAATCGGAGATCATATGTGAAAATTGGGTTTTGGGCCTCTTTTGTACATTTTCTATTTTAGTGGTTCTTGACCTATTCTTTTATGTACATAATTGACTCATTTTATTTTATTTGTTTTTCATTTGTCTTCTTTGATAAAAGTTTTATTAAAATGCACAAAAATCCAAATACGAACCGAGTTTGAAATCAAAGAATTTAACTAAATCCGAGTCATCACTAACTATTTGTATAAAAATTGTCTTTTCTGTATTTATTTTATTTCTTCTTTTCTCTTACTTAAATAAAAAATCCCAACAAAAATAGATTAATGTGTAAATATTACATTTTTTCGTATTTTTATCTAGTTTAAAAATTACAAAAAAATATAAAACCCAAAAATCCAGGTATTCTATATACACGAGATACCCTCGAAAAATGACATTTCACAAATTATCAATTCTGATTTTGGTCTCTTCATGAAAGTTGTAGATCCTATCGAGAAGGGCAAATTTTATGAAGGAAACGTTTTCAATCCTAGGTCGTTTACTATTTTTAATGTATTTATTAATGTATTTATTTTTTGAATTTTTATGCGTTGATACATGGAAACTCCTGGAGCCGCCACGTGTCCCCCATTTTTGGGCTTTTTAATTTATTTTTCTATAAAAAAGGACGTACATGTAGAGCACGTGACATCTTCCCAACCCCCCTCCCCGCCTTTCCCAATCGGGCGGCGGCGCACCCAAATCTCGTCACTGTCGCGATCTTCTCCATCACCCTCACACATATCCCCCCCAGATCTCATCGTTGCCACGATCTTCTCCCGGTCACCGATCTCACACCTATACCCTCCTCAATCTCGCACAATCTACCCCTCACCAAATCCCATCGATCTCACCCATAACCAGCCCTTACCCTCTGCTATAAAGATCCACCGCCAGCCATACTTGCAATCATTCACCCGATTGCACACGAAGAGGGCCCCGGTGGTGACAACCCGACCCCGCTCATCTCCAGCGAGATCCAAGATTTCCAGCTCGTCACAGTTCACGATCGAGCCCGCTCGTGTTGTTGCAACTGCGCTCCGGCCCACACTGTAGAGATGAAGCTTCAGACGATCTGCTTAATCGACTTCGCCCCTTACTTCAACTCCATCTTACCCAGCCAATGCACATCTACCCACAACTCCAACCGTGATCTCCCAGCCGGAGCCTCCTCCTCCTTCGTCGCACCTCCATCGGCCTCCAGAGCGCATGACTCCGCCACTAAAGGGGCACGACCACCATCGCCGCTCCTGGGGCCCCTTCGTCGGTCGCGTCGTCTGCCTCCAGAGTCAGCCCCACTGCCCTCCGCCAAAGCGTCGCCCGGTCTGATCCCGAGACCCCTACCCATGTGTTTGGCACGTGTGTTGGGGGGACAACTTCCATAGGCACCCCTCCAGGTCTGCTATTCACGCCGAAGTCCAACACCCATGGGCCATGTGGTACGCACGTGCCACTTAGTAATTGTGTGCATGCCCCTGCTTTTCACTGATTTGCAGAAGAGACCTTGCTGACCAGAGGGCAAGTGCGATGCATGTGCCCCTCTGGTAATTTTGCATTGACACACCCCTGGTTCTAGGTAATGTCATTTTAGTCCTCCTTGTATTTTTTTATAATTGTAATATTGCAGTGATATCCCTATATTCTTCTGTTATTTTAGACCTCTTTGTTGCATCAATTTTTTTATTAAAAATAGGCATTGTGTTGTTCAATTAATTCTCTACTATATGGTATGCTTGTGATCATTTTATACTTTGTGTTAATTAATGATTAATTGTTTTGTGGAAATTACATATTTTACTCTTTCTATGATTGGAAATTCATAAGTAATTAACCATTGTTTTCAAAATTGCCAAAAAATCATGAATATGAGTATTAATTGTGTTTACATCGTGCCCAAAAAGAATTGCATTTTCATTTATAGTTTTCCTGTAAAAATCATTTTTCCTATTTTGATCATTAATTTTTAGTACACAATAAATCTTATATTTTTGAGGATTAGGATTTTTCTGAGATCAACACCTAGTGATAGATCTTGGATAATTTTATCCCTTGAAAATAAATAGATTTAATATTTATTATAATTAAATATTGAAATTCACATTGTTTGCATTCAAAATCCATAAAATATTTTTCTTGCATCGAAAATTCCAAAAAAATTACATGCATTCATTTCATCCTTATTGTCATCTTGGCCAAGTTTCATAATTTTCGAAAATCGTTTGATTGATCTTTACTTTTTAGTCCCTAAAATTGCCTACATTTGCATTTTGCATCCCAAATTGCATTAAAAATGCATAAAAAAATCTAAAAATCGTGCGAGAACTTTGATAGACAAATTCCTATGTTGTTCCTTTGCCCTCCTTGAGTTCAACCTTGGGACTTGCCCAAGTAAAATAAACACAAAACCACATTGATTAAAATTGATAAAATTTCCTGTGGTTATTTCTTGACTGATTCTGATTTCCCGACCACAACAATTCAACACTATTTAAACATATGATAATTCACCGTAAATGACATTAATAAATACGGACTCGTCACTAATTCCCGTAGATTGGGTTTATGCCTCCTTTGGAACTCACGGGACAGTCTCACATTATCCTCTATAAAAATGTGATACGAGCAGAGAGTGGGGATAATCCCCCACAAGATCTGACACTGTCTAGCATATTGCTTCATGGTTCCTCTCTAAGACCTCTAACAACCTAGACTCATATTCTGAAGTCAAGTCTGAGCTAATGATAACAGGATATCTCTCTAGGTCCTGGAAGAAAGGCATACTTCAGTGTAGGAGGTAGTGATTTTTGTTCTAGCAATGTGATGCCATCAAGCAAATCTGGTTGAACAAAATCTGAATCTGGCTGCGTACTGCATGCAGGTTGGCTTAACTGTGTAGTACACAACACCAAAA